>CM060416.1:14357822-15597322 GCA_030545235.1 Helianthus tuberosus | reverse complement strand
GACAAACATTTTTTGCAAATTGCTCTAAAGATCTGACTTGAGTAAATAGAAACTGGCAATGCCTTTGAATTTCTTTGTCAGTTTTTTCTTGGGAGTTTCTTTTGGAAATATCCTCTGCCTGTAGAGCTTTAATTTTCAAGTACTCTTCAATGTTGTTAGGCCTAGGATATCCTTCAACAGATGGCAAATTCCTTTTAGCAGGATCATCCTCATAGTAGAAGGATTTAATCTCTTCTCTGACTGCTATAAGTTCAAGAGGATACTGGAAACCTGCAGGAGTGATGATAGGGATTGGTTATTGTACTTGAGCTGATGAGAGAGGAACAAGTTTTGGGATAAGTAAAAGGGACTGTGAACATGTTGGTGGTGGTGATGGAGAGTCATCATCAGGTATGAAAATCCTTCTCCTTTTTATTATAGGAGAGGCTGATGATGTCTTGGGTGGATCAGTGGTGGTGATTTGAATGGTAGAAGGTGGCTGACTAAAAGTTGTTGAAACAACTGGTGTTTCAACCACTGTTGCCATTACAACAGATGTTGTAACATCTGATGTCTTCTGCTTTTTGGAAGGAGGTGATGGTGGTTTTGGTGGTGAGATGATTTTTGGTGGTGGTGATAAGGCAGTGGTTGTGGTGTGTGTTGAAGTGATAGCAGATGTTGAAACTACTGAAGTACCAGCAGTTGTTGATACAGCAGGAGTTACAACAGCTGTTTGAGTGGAAGATTGATGTTGGGGGCTTTTGGATGGTGGTTTGGGAGTATGCTTTGTGAGTCTGGATGGTATGGATTTGGGTTCCCTCACTTTTCTAGTGGGATTTCTTTTTGGCTCAGGATTTTTAACATCCTTTGGCTCAGAACAACCCTGCGCATTCAGCTCCATATAAGCTCTTTTCTCCTCATTCCACCTGGACATATCCTTTGCCTCTCTGTCCCTTTTTACACTTGCTTTTGCTTCAGTAAGTGCATTTGTGGTAACATCAATCCTTTTGCTACCATCTGGCAAGGGAATCTTTTTAGTCATTGCATCTTTTTCTAGTTCAATATACAGACCATCATCTATTCCCTTCTTCTTCCACTCCTTGATTTTCTTCCCCTTTTTAGCATTATCTGGGGGTAATTGATCAATGAAGAGAACAGTGGGAGGAGCATTGCCAGTGGTTTTCAAGAGATGGGCCTTTATAGCTTTGATGTCTGCTTGGGTGTTTCTAAACCTGGTCTCCATTATGTTTCTCAGCTCTTGTACATGTATTGCATGTTGCTGATCAGCCATTTGTTGTTGTTGTTGGAGCAGGGGTTGAAATAGATTCCATAACTCATTTGCAGCAGGTGCTTGTGGTGGAGCAGATGCTTGAGCTGGAACAGCAGAGGGTTACACCTTTTGAACTTTCAACAACTGTTGCAGCATTTCTTTGATTTCTGCAACAGAGGTATCCAGTTTTTCAACTCTATCCGTCAAATCTAGGTACTTTAAACCATCACCCAACCTAATGGGATCATCTGATTTCCCACTAGTAGTGGTTGATGCAGGGAGTGTACTCCAAACGTTATCCACTGATGCCCCTTTTTCTTGTTACTGGGGACTTCTTCCTTCAACACTTGATAACCTTTTGATGGTACCAGTGGTTAAAACAAACTCACTAGTGGTTATCAGAGGTGCTATAGAAGGAATTGCCTCCAAGGAAGTCTTATTGATGTAACCACTGTCCAAATGCAAACCAGTGGGTTCAGCACTTGTAGTGGCTGCTTCACTTGGACTACCACCAAGAGTTACTTGTAACTCAAGGGGTGTAACCTCCTCAGGTCTTGTTGGTGGGTTAGCAATGATTAATACATCAGACCCAGTCATTTGTTGAAGTATGTTCTCATTGATAGGTGAGTGAGAAGGACTGGTTTGTGCCTGGTTCAAATCAATAGCATCCAACAATAGTTTTGTAGGTGGGGGAATTGTGGAGGTGAGGTTGGGTGTAGAAAGAGAATTGGCCCCGGGCATTGGGCTGTGGATGATGGAAGCAAGTGATTCCAGAGCATCATATTGTGGTGTCCCTATTTGTACAACCTATTCTTTTTTAGAAGAAGCAGGAGGAGTTTCAGGCATGGGTTGAGATATTTCTACCAACTGCTGTGAGGAAGTAGCAGTAGTGGTTTCTTGTGACTTTTGTGCTGTCACTGGCAGTTGCTCTGGTATCTCATCCTCCAGAGTTGCCTTTTTGGTGGGTTTGGGGGGCTTTTGAGATTTCTTTTGTTTTGGCCTTTTGGTGATTGTAGGTGTGGGTTTCAAAGCAGTTGTTTTGCTGCTATGATCACCTTGAGAAGTGGGCTCAGCAGCAGATACCTGAGGAGCAGTGGTAGCTGCTAAAGTCTGCTCAGGCACCTCTGCTTGTGTTTTGCAAGGTGTTGACATTCTTGTAAAAGTTTCCGCAGTTAAGCTTTTTATTTGAAAAGATGCACCTTGTTTTATTGCAGCAGCATCATCCTTACCAAGTTTCTTTTCAAAATAGTAACTTAGGAATCTTGGAAAAAGTAAGAATGGCTTTTTATCAACATTTTTAACCAAATCATTAAAGATCTCCTGGGAATAATTGAAATTTTCATCTTGAAGAATAGCATATCCCAGGTTTTGAATCTTTAATGGTATTTCATTAAAAGAAGTGGTTTTGTTTAAAACACACATAAGCTGAGTATGGAACATAAATCTTGTTGCAGGTGGAAAATTAACTTTTTGTAAGGTATCCTTTTTAATTTGTTCAGCATAACCCCTTTCAAGGAAATCAGTTTTTAACTCATTTTTAGGAAAAGAAGTTTTACCTTGCTGATCATTGAGTTCAAAGACCTCCGAGATGGATTGTGGTGTGATTTTGACAGCTTTACCCATAAGAGAAGAGTTAATGGCTATGAAATTTTCTCCTTGTTTTTCAAGGGTAGTATTTTTCCAAAACTCTCTCTGGGTTTGCAGATAAATTGGAGCATCTGCTGTTAACAAAGTTTTGTACTTTGATGCAGACATGGTGTCAATGATGGAATCGAAAGCATCGGTGGTGCCTGGTTTTGTCAAAAGACCCAGATAATTGTGAGGTGCTTTGTATGGGATTTCGATGGGTGTAGCCGTTGGAGCGGCCTTTTTACGAGAGGATTTTGAAGTGGATGTTGCAGATGATTTCGATTTTGTCATTTTTGGAGAAGACGATCGAAGAAGGTTGTGAAGAAATTTGAGGAAATGAGATGAAAACTGCTTTGAGAAAGGAATTTTTAAGAATTCAATTCGACAGTAAAACCCAGTTTGGGGTTTTGAAGGGGGTTTAATAGAGAAAAAGTGAATGCTGACGTGGCAGCGGTTACAAAAGATCTGACCACTATGTACTGTCCACGTGCCAACCCCTGATGAGATGAAGGACAAGTTGTCTTTTATGAAGACCACTGATGGAACAAGACCAGTGGTTGTAATGTAGAAATGAAGGCAGTGGGTGATTTTTACTATCAGTGGATAGCACATCAGTGGATAAAACACTGATTTTGAACAACAGTGCTTATCAAGAAATGAGAGAACAGGGGTTGACTTTCAGCGGTGGACAGTGTTTTTAGTAGAACATACCTTTGAACAAATCAGTGGTTATGGCAGACTTTTAAGGATTTTAATGAAAACTTCATTTTTAGCTATTTTTAAGGATGGATTATTGATTTTCTGAAAACATTTTAATGCTTTTTATTCATAGAAAAACAAGATTGTGCTTGTTATTCCATGTTTAGCATGCCAATCCTAGAGACCAAGCTTTCAAAGGTGGATGTATCTAATGCTTTTGTGAGCACATCTGCCAGCTGGTCTTTAGTTGGAACATGATGCAGAGAAATCAAACCTTTTTCATAGCAATCCCTCATAAAGTGATGTTTGATGTCGATGTGTTTTGTGGTTGAGTGTGAAACTGGATTTTTGATGATATTTTCTGCTACTTGGCTATCCAACATGAGTGGTGTCTTTAAGGCAGTGATACCAAAATCCAACAACTGATTTTGATGCCACAGGAGTTGAGCTGTACAGCTTGCAGCAGCAATGTATTCAGCTTCAGCAGTGTATGTTGAAACAGCTGCTTGCTTTTTGCTTTGCCATGAAACTAAGCAGTCGCCTAGAAACTGGCACCCTCCTGAAGTGGACTTCCTTATGGTGTTACATCCAGCAAAGTCACTGTCTGAAAATCCTGAAAGCTTGATATTCCCATTAGCTGGATACCAGATACCAAGTGTGGGAGCACTTTTTATGTATCTGAATATCCTTTTTACAGCAATAAGATTGGATTTCCTAGGGGCTGATTGACTTCTTGCACAAACACATGTTGCAAACATGATGTCTGGCCTAGATGCAATTAGGTACAATAAAGACCCAATCATGCTTCTATATAGAGTTTGGTCAATCAGCTAATCCTTTTCATCAGACATGACTAGCTTATTTGTTGCCATGGGTGTGCTGCATGGCTTGCAATCATTCATATCAAATTTGTTTAAAAGTTCTTTAGCATATTTGCTTTGATGAATGAAAGTTCCATTTTGCATTTGCTGAACTTGGAGACCAAGAAAGCATTGCAGTTCACCCATTGCACTCATTTCAAACTCAGCTGTCATGAGTTGCCTAAACTCTTCACACATTTTATTACATGTGCTTCCACAAATAATGTCATCCACATAAATTTGGACAATCATTAAATCCTTTCCTCTCCATTTTAGAAACAGTGTTTTATCAATGGTACCTCTTTTGAAACCATTTGAGAGTAGAAAGGTGGAATGAGTTTCATACCAGGCTCTAGGTGCTTGTTTCAGGCCATACAGGGCTTTGTTTAGCCTGTAGACATGATCTGGATAAAAAGGATCCTCAAAACCTGGAGGTTGACAAACATACACCTCTTCTTGAATTGTACCATAGAGGAAAGCATTTTTTATGTCCATTTGGAACACCTTCATATTGTGGTTGACAGCAAAGGCCAAGAACAGTCTTATAGCTTCCAATCTTGCTACATGGGCAAAGGTTTCATCATAATCAATCCCCTCCTCCTGTCTGTAACCTTGAACCACCAGCCTGGCTTTATTCTTGACAACAATGCCCCTTTCATCAGTTTTGTTTTTGAAGACCCACTTTGTGCCTATGGGACTCACATCCTTTGGCAGTGGTACAAGCTCCCATACTTGTTGTCTTTTAAACTGTTGGAGCTCCTCTTGCATGGCTTCTACCCAATTGTTGTCTTTTAGTGCCTCTTGGTACTTGACAGGTTGATGGAGTGATAGAAAGCCTGCAAAAAGACAAATGTTTTAGGTTTGGCTTCTTGTGAGCACCCCTTCATTGATGTTGCCAATGATTTGATCAGGTGGATGAGATCTCAAGAAGATTAAATCTCCTTGGTATGGAATGATGGCATTTATTGGTGAAGGCTGCAGATGTGAATCATCTGAGCTAACCACTGCTGGTGACTTTGATGATCCAGCAGTGGCTTCAAAGGGTGGTGGAATAGGATGTAATGGTGTGGACACATGTTGACTTTGATCTACTGTTTGAGGACTTTTGTCAACAGTGTTTGATGATGTGGAAGCAGGGGTTAAAGGGCTACTTTGATCAACAACTGTTGAGGTAGCAATGGTGTCACACCCCGACCACGTAGAACATCAAATCGTGGCGGAAACGTCGGGGAGTGTTGTAACAGAATTATTGTTTCACAACCATGGCATACAAAGTTATATTTTATTTATCCAACAAGAGTGTTACATTGTCTCAAAACAGGAAATAAAGAGTTCAGAACATAATTAAACTAGTTCTATCTTTATTTTAAGTCTCTAAGGCACAGGTCCGCCCTAGTGTCACGATCATCATCCTAAGCGACTGCTCCTGAAAACACATGTGAAAATAGGTACGTCAGCATAAAAATGCCTGTGAGATACATAGGTTTTGTGAAAATAGGATTCATGACTTGGGTTTTAGAAGAAAGGTTTAATAAAAATTAGTCATGAATCTTGTTAAGTGTTTTCTTTTATAAATCATATGAAAACTAGATAAGAAATCAGATTATATAAAAGAAAGGTGTATGGTTAATGAAATAACCAAGTAGAAAGAGTTGTTATAAAATAAATTGTTTTGTAAAACAATGTCTTGTGAAAAATATGTTATTTGTGTAAAATGTAATATGTCTATACTGAAATGATTTAATTAACGCTACGATATGTAATATTGTACAAACACTTATATATAGGAAGTACCAGCGGCGTATCCACCATGTTTGTATCATATTACACACGCCTCGTTACTCAAACCACTTACCCAAACCAACCACCATTGTAAATTGTTCATGTATAAATCAATTGTCAAGTGTTATTGTGTAAACCATATCAAAATGTCCATGCCTAATGTAAATCACTGAAGGTGTATATCAATGTAAAAATGTTTATGTTTAATGTAAATCATGAATTGTGTATCCAAAAATATCATGTATGGCAAGTGAAATACATCAACTAAACCATAGGTAAAATGCACAAAAACAGGGTATCGAAATAAACATAGTTTAAATCAAAGTTATGTTTTGTGAAACAAATGCATGCTATACTGATACAAACATCTATGCGGTATTGTTATAATGCACACATTCAAGCCTTGTGACTGTGGTGATAGACCTTTAAACAAATTAAAGGTTTATCTGTGTTATGTTTATCGAATTCGGTCATTCCTTCCATCCAAACATACCTAGGATGTCAGGAACGGGAGTTGTCAATTCCTATGGTACCACTACCTACTAACGAATGGCGTGATCAATGTTAATGAATGTATATTGTCCCATTTGAACAAACCAAATGTCATACCAAAATGTAAGCAAAGTGATGAATAACGAATGTACTAAGTATGAAATCAAATGAACATACATAGCGTGATGTGTAATGTAAAACAATGTACTAAGTATGCACACAATGGACCTACATAGCATGAAATGTAATGTAAAACAATGTACTAAGTATGAACTAGATGAACATACATAGCATAAAATGTAATGTAAAACGATGTACTAAGTATGCAACAAACGGACATACATAGCAAAAACATAGTGAAATTATGTACTATAAATGTACTAATGAACATAACAAGCATATGATATGAAAGCATGAAAGGCACGAAAGTAACAAGTAGGCACATGTGTTTCACCCCAAAATGTTTGGAAAACAGTAAAAGAGGGGTCTATGTACTCACTTGAGATTGCTTAGTAGTCCTTGAGTAACAACCAAACAATGCTAGAGATCACGGAAATCAAACGGCACCTAATATAGGTAACTATGTTAATATACCGGACCTAAATCGGGGGATTGGATAGAATGAGGGTTCGTAAACCAAACGAGTATGGAGACTCGTGTAATATGGTTTAACAAAGCCTACATACTAAAATGAAACCTAACCTAAGTGCTTACGACCCATTACGACCCGTTTAGGTAGCTTATGCTACTTTAACGCGTCGTTCGCGTGAAACGCGTTCGGAATGCCTAACTAGTCCTATGATAAGTAAAATATGCCTTAACATGTCTAATATTGTTACCAATTCAGTTTAGATACAAAAGTTATGTTACATATGCTTTATATGAATTTTGGCGTAAAAAGGGCATTTTGGTCATTTACCTAAGGCATATATACTACCTATCATACAACTACTCAAACGATGTGACCATAAGGTATAACCTCGGAAGGTTATTCCCTATACAACTATGGTCACCTAATATGTTTGGTCGGATCCTAATGATCGACCAAACGGGTCGGGCTCGAAAGTATAAGCGATTGTTTAGATCGCTTACCTTACGACCCTATATAAGCACTAAACTAAAAGTGACGAGCTAAGCATGTTAAAACATGCTTAACTAAGTTTAGAAAACAGGTTTGGTATCAAAACAAACGGTTTTGATACCTAAGAGTAGTTTGGTTACAAAATACGCAAGAATGCGCATTTTGGCCGAAACTACGACTCGTCACTGAGCCTAGATAACGTGGTAATCAGTAGGTATAGTCACTAGGAACTATAACCATCGTGATTACGCTCACGTTATGAAGTTCAAACGAACTTCGCATTGACCATAAACTGGTCAATGCAGAAAGTCAAACAAAGTTTGACTTTAACGCTAAAAGAATAAAAGAACGAAGGAACACTTACAAAGGGTCCAAGAACGGAAGGTTTGAATCCGAATACTCTCAGGTATGAAGTGTTAAACACAACAGCTTAGAGAGCAAATTCAGATTTCAAAGGTGTGGGTTTTTGGGGTTGAAAGGGTTGGGTATTTATAGGATTTGGACCACCGTTAGGATCGTTCCTCGAATACCGTGCTTTGATCTTGTCCCTACACTTGTTGCAACACCTTGGTACCTAAGTTTGGCCCCCCCATGATCAGTTAATGACAAGTGTGGGTGAGTTTTGAGTGGTTAACAACTGTAAACAGCTGTTAAACTGATCTTATCTGATCTGGGAAGCTAACACGGGCTGCGTAAGGGGACTCACTAAACTCACGCGGGCCGCCTGGCCCTTCTGGTCAGAAACAAGTTTCAATAAATGTCAGTTTTGGTCCCTGTTATGCATTAAGGCCATTTCCGACACGTTTAAGGCCCGTTAAGCCAACGTTAAAGCCCTAAAATGATGCCTAAACATTGTGGACATGAAACATGCTTAAAAATATGCTGCATGTTGGTTCGTTTGGTCATACGATCGCGATGTTCGCTTAATTACGACGGAATGCGCATAAGCGCGAAAAACGATCCAAATTGCGTGACGAATGGATTTTTCTAATGCCAAACACTAAAATAAAATATTTTAGTGCTTACATAAATTTTTGGATGTTCGAATGTATTCAGAACGTAAGTTATGCGCGAAAATGCAAACTTGTGCACTTTTTGACGCTTTTAGTCCCTGAATGACCCAAAAGTTTATTTTAGCACACCGAACCCCTCAAAGCCTATTTCTAAGCTATGTAAAGGATATTTATGGTCTGTTTAACTTATGGTCATGTTCCGGAATGTCTGTTACAGTTCAAATTGGCATACTTTCGCAGTTTGTCAAAATTAGTCCTTGTAGGCGAATTAACTTGTTTTTTGCCATACCAAAGCCTTCAAAACTTATTTCTAAGTTATGTAGAGGTTATTTAAGGTATGTTAAGTATATGTTGATGTTCCGAAGTGTTCGTTGCATTAAATTGGTTATATTTACGCATCAGTGCGCGTATAACCTTCCAAAAAGCGATTTAGAGTTTGAAATTGAACAAAAGTCAAAACATGAAAAATGTCAAACATAAACAAACAAACATTCGGATCAAATAACTTTGTTTTATTGATAATTGAACTGTTCACAATGATTACAAGCACATATGTTACAAGTGGTTAAGCTTTGACAGGTGTTATGAACATCTGCTGCTCTTCCCATTGTGACAGACTTTTGTTGAGGAATGATGATCTCATTCCCATAGTCTGGTGATGAATCCTCTAATGGACCTGCACTGTTAGTCTTGACAGCAGTATTTTCAAAAGTGAACTTATCAAGATCAAACAAATCTGCAGGATTTGCTGGGATTTTCATTGATGAAATTTCATTGAACTTTACATTCAAAGTCTCTTCCACTGTTTTGGTCCTTGTGTTAAACACTTTGTAGGCCTTAGCAGTGGTTGAGTATCCCAGATGATAACCACAATCAATTTTTGCTGCAAACTTTGAGATAGAGTCTTTTAAGTTTAAAATGAAGCATGGGCAGCCAAAAACTTTGAAATATGAAATTAATGACTTTATTTTATACAACAATTCATAGGCAGTCTTTTGATGCCTGGGGTTGATTAAAACTCTGTTTTGGATATAGCAAGCAGTGTTTACTACCTCTGCCCAAAAAGTTAATGGCAAACCTGAATCAGCAAGCATGGTTCTGGCAGCCTCAATCAAAGTTCTGTTCTTTCTTTCAACAACCCCATTTTATTCTGGTGTTCTTGGAATGCTGTATTGCCTCACAATTCCTTTTGACACACAGAAATCATCCAACTCCTTGTTCCTGAACTCTGTGCCATTATCACTTCTGAAGATTTTTACTGGAAGGTTAAACTGCTTTTCAACTTGTTTCACAAAGTCTTGCAGAATGCCTGCAGTCTCATCTTTTGAGTGTAAAAAGTAAGTCCATGTAAACCTAGAAAAGTCATCAACAATAACCAAACAATATCTCTTTTTCTTAAGACTCATGACTTTAACTGGGCCAAACAAATCCATATGAAGCATTTGCAAACATTTGGTTGTTTTGGACTTATCAATGGATTTGTAGGAGCTTTTATGTTGTTTTCCTTTTAGGCAGGAAACACAATGCTCAGGACAGGTGAACAGTTTTTGAGGTAAACCTCTTACTAAACCCTGTTTTGAAATGGTAGTGATTTTCTTGAGATTTGTGTGCCCCAATCTCCTGTGCCATAATTATGTATCTTTGTTTGATGCAGCTGAGAACAGACAGGCATCAGTTCTGGGACACTCTTTTGACATATCCACCACATAAACATTGCCACTTCTTTGAGCAACAAGTTTTGTTTTTCCAGTTTTTATTATTGCTTCAATCTTTTCAACCATTTCTGGTCCAACAATCCTACAACACTCCTTTGTGAAGAATGATCCATACCCCTCATCACTCATTTGTGAAACACTCGGAAGGTTGAATTTTAGATTGTCTATCAGATTGACATTTTCAAATTTTACATTACCAGACTGTACTGTACCAGACCCTAGAACTTCCCCTTTACTATTATTACCAAAGGATATATCACCCCCTCCATGGATTTTGAAATCTTTGAGAAGGGCTTTACATCCTGTCATGGGCCTGGAGCCTCCACTATCTACATACCAAAGGCTATCTAAGCATGCAGAAGCTCCCTGCACATGAAGTAAAAGGATTAGTTCATTAGGGTCTCCAAAGCCAATAAGGCTTTGGATGGGGTCTCAACAGTGTCTGGGATGAGTGCAGATGGATGGACAGTGGTTAGGTCAGGGGTTTGGACAGTTTTAGGACTGTTTTTCTCTAACCACTGTTGGGGTTCTTGACCAATCACCTCCTGGTAATCAAAAGGATGCCTGTTCACTCTTGGTTTAGAGGGCCTTTTGTAGGTCTCATAAACATGTGGGATCCTTTGGTATGGTGGTTGTCCCTTGCCTCTTCTGTATTGATTGGCAGGGGGTGCATCAGTCACTTGAACATCTCTTTGGACAGATGTTTGATTCAGCTGTTTGGACTGGCACAAACAGTGGTTGATTCTTGGTGAATTTGACAGATGATGTTGATGGACTCAAGGATGTTTTAGCAGTGTACTCATTCTTTTTCACATCAAAGTTCTTGAGATACACACATTCTTGAGTTTTGTGGTTATTTTTACCACAGATGGTGCAGCTTTCAGCAGGTACAATGATACTTGTTTTGTTTAGATCATATGCTTTTCGATGAAAACAGTCTTTTGTTAGATGATTCCTCTTTTCACAAAAATCACAAAACAGGTTTTTGATCTTTTCTCTTTTCTTCCTTTTCTCAGACTCCTTAGCAACAGAGTTTTTAACCACTGTTGGGATGTCTTTGATAGGAATGACCTTTGCTTTTGGAGCTGTGACACCATCAATGGTTGTGAAATCCATGGGTTTGAAATTTTCAAGAATGTCACACTCATCAGACCATGTGGGTTTAAATTGGTATTTCTCAATTTCCTCAAAAGTTGAGGACCCCACAGATGATCTTTCCAGAGTGATTTTGTTACTAAGTTTGTCAGTAATCTTTACTTCTTGGCCATTCTTGTTGGTTGTTATTATTTCAGTTGAGCCAGTTTGTTTGACAGCAGTGTTTACAAGATCATCATATTTTCTGTATCCTATACCAAACTAGACATTGCTTTCAAGTTGTTTCTCAAGCATAACCTCATAACCTTTGCAAGATTCCACCCATCTTTCACAAGTGATCTGGGTGGATTCCAACTCCTTTTTGCAAACTTGGTATTTTTCTACCATAGTTTGGAGTTGGTTCTTGGTTATGCTTTGCTCTTCTTTGAGACTGCTGATTTCTTTGTCTTTTTCAGCCAATTTGTTTTTAAGTTCTTTTAATGACTTTTCAAATTTGACTTCATCAGTTAAGACCTTATCCCTAAGGTTTTCATTTACCTCTTTAATGCTAGCAAATGCAATAATACATTTGTCTGAACACAGTTTTTCAAGAACTTGAGGTGATACCTTAGCAGCAGCCATCATGGCACAATCACATTGATGATCACCTTCATCATCAGCTCTAACTTCTTCCTCACCTGCTTTCTTCTCTTCCTCTTCTTCTTTGTCTTCTTTGGACCAGGGGTCAGATAGTGGTTCAATCAGGGTTTCTGAATTTTCTCCCAGCAATATTTCACCAGCAACTACAGTAACCACTGCTTCAGTCACTTCATCCACTGTTTCATTACTTAGCTGTTCACCTTTAGTTTCTACCCCTTCTGATATTGACTCTAATTCCATCAAACAAAATTCATCATTCAAAGTATCATTAGAAGCATAGAGTGCAAAATTTTCATCACCAAGCTCATCAAGCATGCTGCTCCAGTCAACAAAGCCTTGGGTGAAAAAGCTTTGCTGATCTGGTTGTACCACTGTTGGAGCAGCTTGTTGAGGTGCAACAGGTTGCACTTGTGCCTGAGGGACAGGGGTTTGAACATACTGAATTTGTGGAACAGTGGTTTGAACATAATGCACAGGCACAGGGGATCCAGCATAGTGAGCAGTGTTAACATGTGTTGCAGGGGTATATTGGGTATAGTGCACAATACTTTGATGTTGTGGTCTAGGGTTTGAGCTGGGATGAGTTATTATTGGACCAGTGGTTTGACTTCTACATTCCCTAGCAAAATGACCTAGCCTATTGCACTTGTAACACTTCAGTTTTGATTTATCCAACCCCACTCTTAAATTCCCATGTAACCCTGAGAATTTTCTCCCTGTTCTTTTGTAGAATTTGCTTGTTCTTACACTAAGCAAAGCCAATTGATGCAAAATGTCCATCTCCTCTAAGTTAGTGGGATCAAAGTGTTGCAAATCATTTAGTTCAAAACACAAGTTATCTGACATCTGGTTTTCACAATTTGCAGTAAAAGCATAATTTGCAGAGTGAGAATCAGAGTTGTTAAAATTTCCACCAGCAGTTATATCAATAAAATGATCAAAACTCTGATCCTTACTACTGCTACCAGATTCTTCCTGACCAAAAAGAGTTGTGCTGCCAAAAGCATAGTCATCAGCAACTTTGCCAGACTCTTGCTACTTCTTTTTCTGGTTTAACTCCCTTTCATAGGTCAGGAGTCTACCATGAAGTTGGGTCAGGGTCAGATCTTTGAACTCAGCTGAATTTCTAGTTACAAAAGCAATTGTGTCCCATTTTTCAGGTAGTGATCTAAGAAACCTGCTATTTTGTGTTGAATTAGGAAATGTAACTTTAACAAGTCTTAGCTCACTAATGAGACAACTAAATCGCTCAAACTGTTGGGTCAATGATTCACCCTTGATGTGACAAAAGGTTTCATACTGCTGATTCAGAATTTCCCTATTATTTTCAATAACTTCTTCCGTTCCCCCAAACTGTTCCTTCAGTGCATCCCATAGCTCTTTGGCACTGTTACAATGTAATAGTCCAGCATAGATTTCATTGGGTAATGCAGATGCAATGGTGCTAAATGCTTTGGCATCGAGTTCAAACTTTTGGAAATCAGTTTCAGTATAATTTTTAGGTTTTTTCAGTTCGAACTTCTTTGTATCCTCAGCACTTGGCACCATGGGAACGTGTGGTCCAAAAACAACAGATCTCCAACATCCAGTATTCTGTTGAGCAAGGATGTGTCCCATCCTTCTCTCCCAGATGTTGTATTCATTACGTTAAGCATGGGTGGTTTGAAAAGCGAGCCAATGTTATTTTTATCATCTTGTGATTGTGACGTCATCCTAGTTGTTTTACTGGCACTGATTAATCAACTTTGATGGTGATTAAACCTTACACTGTTTTTCAACAAAACGAACAAACTATCAGTATCAACGATTGTGAGCTGAACTGTTTATGTCAAAATGATTGTTAAATCAAATTTGACTGTCCGAGCTATGATACCAGTTGTTAGGATCTGAGTTTGGTTTTGATTGTGTTTTACGTTTGAATTAAAATGGACAATGAATGAGTATTGCAGCGAAAAATAATGGAAACAAACTTTTCACAATCAAACAGGAGAATTTCTTTAAACATACATTTTCAACAATGAATCGGATGCTTAAATTTATTCCAAACACCGATTATAATTGCATGTATGTAACAAACTCCCTCTCAGCCTGAGCTCACTGTGATTTGTTCGTGCAGGAAGAAGATGGTGAAGAGCTAATAGAACAGTACAGGGTACTGTTCTATTTATAGGCACGGACAAACCACTGTGGCATCTTTGCTGACGTCACCATGAAAGTGACATCTAACCTCCTAACAAACTCTAACCTCTGATCTATACAAGTACTGTTATGCTAACAACTGTTATTACAATTCATTACATAAAGACAAACTAAACTACTGCTGAAACCTTCCACTGATGTGAACCTAGCAGCACTTGATATAACCTAGTAGTGCTTGACTCAAGGCAGTAGATTAAACAGCAGGGCTTTAGTCTTCATCATTCTTTAACTTGATCAGCAGTTGTAGGTCAGCAGTTGTACCGATCAGTAGATAGGAGGTCAGCAGATGTTGAAACCACTTTCAAGGGGAGAGACTTGTATACACAACATCTGCTTATTCTGGATCCACTGCTCTGATCCAGTTTTGGCTTTAATTATCTGTTCCTCTTATAGGGTTCAATCCCAACAAAGGTTTACACAAAATGAAGGATTACTCACAAAAAGGTTTATATAAAAAGAAGGATTACTCACATTGCTGTCTTAGATTTTCTGTAAGGGTTCCCTGGAAATTATCTATAAATTATACAAATGCACACGTGTTAGTATAATAACCCATTTTAACATTAGTAATACCCTCCCCGAGGGGCATTCCAACGACTACGTCGGGCAGAACCACGACAGCCGTTACGGAACCCTAGATCAATCGGGCAGAGTATCTAATACGTATCCAGGGGTTATGATACTTACAACGGAGCAGAACTTCGCTATTTAGGGGGTATTATACCCAAGTATTATGCCTACACTTTAGAAATTCGAGATTGAGAATGAAAATGAACGAGCAGACTGAAGATCCGATACCCTCTACTTATAGGGCTTGATTTTGACTTTTACGCGGCCCGCGTAAAGGTTAACCAAAGGGTTACGCGGCCCGCGTCAACGCTGGTCAACGGCGTAGCTGATCCGGGTCACAGGGTAGGTTCAACACGCGTCGGCCACGTGTCAACACCGGAGCTCGCCTGGTTTTTGAGTTGTCGCGGCCCGCGTAAGGTTTAAGGTGTGGCTTACGCGGCCCGCCTCAAACCCAAAAATTGAATTTTTAATTATTTTTAATAATATTCAAGGTATTCGGGGTCCGTTTTCGCGTATGGGGTGTATTTTAGGACATATTGGGATATTTTAAAATATATTAGGGTGTCGGAAAAATTATGAGGGTGTCGGTTTTCTTTAGGGTTATAGTATGGCCATTATGAATTTACCGTCATGCCATTTGGTCTAACCAGTGCCCCAGCCGCATTTATGGAAATGATGAACAGAATATGTAAACCATATCTGGATAAATTCATAATTGTCTTTATACATGATATTCTAATTTACTCTAAGAGTAAAGAAGAACATGCAGCGCATCTGCATACACTTTTGAATTTGCTGAGAAAAGAAAAGATGTACGCTAAATTTTCGAAATGTGAATTTTGGTTACAAGAAGTGCAATTCCTTGGACATCTGGATAATCATAAAGGAATTCATGTAGATCCCATATAGATTGTGGCAATTACTAAATGGAAAGTCCCTAAATCACCAACGGAAGTGAGAAGTTTTCTCGGACGGGCAAGTTATTATAGGCGGTTTATCCAAGATTTTTCTAGAATAGTCATTCCCTTAACAAAACTAACCTGTAAATCTGTTAAGTTTGAATGGGGACCAAAACAGGAAGAAGACTTTAGAATCCTTAAGTAAAGATTAACCAACGCACCCATACTAGCATTACCAGAAGGAACTGAAGACTTTGTAGTCTATTGTGACGCTTCTAAGTTAGGTTATGGATGTGTGTTGATGCAACGTCAAAAGGTTATAGCCTATGCCTCTAGACAACTTAAGAATCATGAAGAAAATTATACAACCCATGATCTAGAGTTAGGAGCTAAAATTTTTTGCCCTTAAGATTTGGAGACACTATTTATATGGAAATAAATTTGTTGTCTTCACTGATCATAAGAGTCTAAGGTACATTTTTTGGCAAAAAGAGTTAAATATGAGACAGAGAGCTGGATGGAAATTCTTAGTGATTATGATTGTACTATCCAGTATCATGCAGGAAAGGCTAATGTAGTAATTGATGCTTTAAGTCGAAAGTATCATGAAAAGCCAAGACGAGTACGTCCTCTTAAGTTAAATCTGTAGATACATTTAAATGAGCAAATTAGAGAAGTACAGAAATCAGTATTCAAGAACGATACTGAAAAATTAAAATGAATGATTAAGGAATTAGAACAAGGAACAGATGGAATTTGGAGATTCCATAAGAAAAGGATCTGGATACCTAAACAAGGAAACCTACGCCACCAAATATTAGAAGAAGCCCATAAGTCTAAATATACGATACATCCCGGTAGTGATAAAATGTATCAAGACTTAAGAAAGAATTTCTGATGGATAGGAATGAAAAAGGATGTAGCAACTTATGTTTCCAAGTGTCTAACCTGTTCACAGATTAAAGCTGAACATCAGAAACCCTCGGGTTTAATGCAGCAACTTGAAATGCCAACATGGAAATGGGAATTGATAACAATGGATTTTGTTACCAAATTACCCAAGACCCGTAAAGGTAATGATAAAATCTGGGTAATTGTAGATAGATTAACCAAATCTGCTCATTTCTTACCGATGAAGGAAACTTTCAATATGGAACAATTAGCCAAGTTGTATGTAAATGAAATAGTTTCATTACATGGAATTCCTTTATCCATTGTTTCTGATAGAGATAGTTGTTTTACTTCTTATTTTTGGACTAGTTTCCAAAAAGCAATGGGAACCAAGTTAAATCTAAGCACAGCTTATCATCCTCAAACGGACGGACAAAGCGAAAGGACAATTCAGACAATGGAAGATATGCTTAGAGCTTGTGTAATTGATTTCGGAGGAAATTGGGATGATCATTTACCCTTAATAGAATTTTCCTATAATAACAACTATCATACCAGTATCAATAGAAGATATGCTTAGAACCTGTGTAATTAATTTCGGAGGAAATTGGGATGATCATTTACCATTAATAGAATTTTCCTACAATAACAGCTATCATACTAGCATTAATGCTGCACCTTTTGAAGCACTTTATGGACGAAAGTTCCGAACTCCAGTCTGTTGGGCATAAATTGGAGAAAATCAATTATCTGGACCAGAAATAGTACAAGAAACAACAGACAAGGTTATTCAAGTCAAGGAGAGATTAAAAGCAGCACGCGATCGACAAAAGAGTTATGCTGATAACAGGCGAAAGCCGTTGGAATTTCAAGTGGGAGATAAGGTATTATTAAAAGTTTTCCATGGAAAGGAATAGTTAGATTCATCAAGAGGGGAAAGCTAAGCCCCAGGTATGTTGGATCTTTTGAGATTATTAGAAGAATAGGACTAGTAGCTTACCAGCTACAACTGCCAGAGGAAATGACAGGAATACATGATGTATTTCATGTATGTAATCTCAAGAAGTGCTTAGCAGATGAACCATTAGTGGTACCTCTTAAGTACATAGAGATAAATGAGAAACTTAAGTTTGTAGAGAAACCCCTACAGATTGAAGACAGAAAGATCAAGAATCTCAAACACAAGAGATTAATTCTAGTCAAAGTAAAATGGGATTCTAAGAGAGGACCAGAATACACTTGGGTAGGGCTGCAAATGAACCAAACGTTCGGCGAACAGTTCGTGAACCGTTCGGCGGAAAGTTCGTTTGCGTTCGTTCGTTTATTAAACAAACGAACACGAACCAGAAATTTCGTTCGTTTAGTTAAACGAACAAACATGAACAGAGGTCGCGTTCGTTCGTTTATGTTCGTGAACGTTCGGTAACGTGTCCGTTTGTGTTTGATAGATCATTATTGTTTTCAGTTTTTGTATTTATTTAAATACTTCAAAATTCCGACAAATTAAATATTTAATAAGTGTCAGTGTATTATATATTTTGTTCATGAACGATTATTTGTGTTCGTTTGTTTCCATTTGTGTTCATGAACATTAGTTTGTGCTCATTTGTGTTCGTCAACGTTTGTTTTTGTTCGTTGCCTAAAATTAACAAACAAACACAAACGAACACGAACAAGCTCATTTCCTTAACAAACGAACACGAACACAAAATCACGTTTGATAAGTGTTCGTGAACGGTTCGTGAACACATATATTTTCTAACAAACGAACACGAACAATGTCTTGTTCGTGTTTGTTCGCTTCGTTTGCAGCCCTACACTTGGGAGCTCGAATCAGAGATGCAGAGGAAATATCCACACCTGTTCCAGTAGACCTCGAGGACGAGTTCTAAAACAAGGTGGGGAGGATATAGCAAATCTCCTAAAATACCTATAACAATCCTATACGTCCTAAAATACACCTCGTACACGCAAAACGGCCCCGAAATACCTTTAATTTACAAAAGTTGAATAAAAACAAGAAAATAGGGGCGCTCGCGGGGCGCGACCCCCTTGTCCATCTTAGTCGCGGGCCGCGACAGCTTGGTTACCAGGCTTAACCTGGTGCCGCCACGTGGCATGTGCGTGTCGAGGCTACTGAGTTAACTCAGCAAACCTAGAACCTATTCTACCTAGCTCGCGGGGCGCGAGAGAGTGTCTGTCAGGCTCAATATATAGAGAGTTTGGGCTCAGTCCACAAATCGCTCACAATTCTCTTTCTCTCTAAATTTATGAAGTAATAGAAATAATTCTCGGGCATTATATCCACTAAAATAGCGAAGCTCTGCCTCGATGTAAGTATCATAACCCCCTGTTACGTATTAGATACGCTGCCCGATAGATCTAGTGCTCCGTAACGCATGTCGAGGCTCTGCCTGACTTAGTCATTGGAGTTCTGTCTCGGGTAGGGTATAACTATTGTAAATTTGGGTTATTATACTAACACGTGTGCATTGTTTAATTAATAGATTATAACCAGGAAGTCACAAGTAAATACCTAAATTAGTAATGTGAGTAATTCCTCTTTTCACAAACTGTTTTTACAAAACCTCAATTGTTTTAAATTATATTTCACAGTGATTGAGTATTTGTAATTCTACAATTATCGTCGGTATGTTGGGGTTTTGTATACAAAATTTGTTACTACACTGTGAGTAGTAACATTACCACCAGTCAGGATTGATAGTACCGTGGGTGGTAATTAAAGTAGATGTAACAAATGTAATTGCTGAATTTCCCTGTATGCTGTAAAATGATAAAACCTGTTTTGATTAAACTAGGATTCACTCGCCAGTACTTCTTGATGATAAAATGTTTTTAAACGCGTTTCAGGTAACAAAATGTGAAAGCCAAATAGAAGCCAGCTGGAGAGCACTGAATGCTTGGAAAAGTGGCTATAAATGTTACCTAAATAATGAAGAAGTTTTATTTCAATAAATTAGGGTTTATCCCTAGAAACATGTTGTCCTGATGTAATTTCCACTGCCAAATAAATAAGCACAGATACCACCAACTCTGAGCAGGCCGCGGCCGCCCGCCTCCTAGGGCAGGGGTCGGGGGTTGCGACACCTAGGGTTCCTACACGTTAGACTTAATTTAGTTGCGTTTGATTATTAACGGATTTAGTGTTACGTGGCTTAGGTGCCAAGAGCTATCAACGTCATAGACAACGGATCGCACTGCACTTCGTTACCAAAAACATATAAATCCTAACCTATAGTAAGGCATAATTACACATATTCATTTCACAAAGTCAAATTTCATAACTCATTCGACAATCCATGAATCCAATACAAATGCAAGACAATTACTACAAGTTTTAAAAGGTTAAGCACAACTAGTCAAAAATTAAATCATAAAGACAAATGTCAAAACCCTAAAATCTTACAAAGTCTACACCGGGGTGAAACCTTAGGTGATTAGCCTCGTATACTCATCGCGTCTCGCAATAATACCAATCACAAAATCTTGTGCTCCCTTCTTGAATTGCGTACAAAGCAGCCAAAGGGCCACTGCCTCTTATCAAAGTATGTGTTCCCCCCTCAAAATAATGCCTCCTCCCCAAAGCGTTTCATTCCTTTTTCTTTTTCTCGAATGTCATGACAGCCAAGAAAGTTGTTGTCCACCAATGGGCCCCTGATGTTTCTTCTTATTAATTGCACCTCCATTAGTCCAAGTAATGTGTCACGAGCCCAGTAAGTTGTAGTCCATAGCCCATCATTATAATTTATATTTATTTCTATGTAGGCCATGATTTTCTTCCAGACTTTTTCCATTTCAATTTACTTTTACTTAACTGCAACCATTAAATGACATTAATTCATATAATAACACTTCTCAAATTACATTAGCATAAGAAAACCATTCACACTAATAACTATTTGGTCCAAACTAACGTTATTTTCTTTTTTTTCTTTATTTGTTTTATATTTTAATTATCACTTATTATAGATATAGCTCTTTTTTTTATTTGACCAACAAAATATAGAAACTGAACAAAGTGGTATTTTTTTAACAATATCGATACATTTTTATTATAATTAAAATAAACCAGAGTGTAGCTAAAATGTACCGATCACATCCCCACACTTATCTTTTGCTTGCCCTCAAGCAAACTCTTTTGATATTATCCGCCCCGCTTGCGGTATGCTCATATAATGTATATATGCGTGGGCGCTCGGGGGGCAAAAGTGAAAGTGCACTAATTTTAACGTTATTTTACTAATTTCGTGAAAATAACGTTAAAAGAGGGGGACGGTTAATCATGCATCATGTGGTGGCGTTGATAGCCAAAAGACAAGGGGGTGCATGCACTAATCGGCGTTTGTCTCAATTGCTGAGTGTTATGTGCCTTATGTCCAAGGCTTGATGCAAAACCACAATTGAGCCGGGGGTCTCATTGGAAGCAGCATCTCTATTCCTACAGGGTAGAGGTAAGGCTGTCTACATCTCACCCTCCTCAGACCCTACCTTAGCTTTGCTATTGGTGGGATATACTGAGTATGATGATGATGATGATGACTTCACAAATTCCTTACCAATTCTTAGTTAAGGTCCAAAGTCATACCCCATTCACAATGTTGGTTATAGTTTATTGGTTATTCTCTAGCAACCTAAAATGGTACTCTTTATATAACAAGGAAACTCCTAACCAAATCTAATGTGCTTTGGTTTTTATTATCATGCAACACACCCCTCACAATTCTTCACTCCTCTCAGTTTAATTTCTAAACTAGTATGTAATGAAATAGTAATAAGCACTCAAAGGCCAACTATATTATTCTATAATCATAGGTTTGTATGACAATCACACCTCCACCACAACAAATAGACATCGCACATATTAAAAGGTCTTACGGGTTTTGGGCTTAGGCGAAGGTTAGAAATTTTTGGCTAAAAAGTGGCTAAAAATAAAAAATGGTGAATACGAACGGTAAAGGACTTTTCTTTCTAAACAAATAAACTACAGATATTGGGTAATTTTGACCCATATCTTACTTGTTTAAATATTGTTTTTTCGATTGTGGTCGTTAGACCTGTTTGTTGGCTTTCTTTTTCTCTCTATTTTTTTTTAAACTTTTTTTTCAACAACTATATACAAATGAATGTTTTTTAAATGGTTTTTAACGAGCTTAGGGTTTAACTTGGGTAATGATATGGGTTAAGAAATGAATGGGAAAAAGTTCAAGTTTGGCTACCATTTGTTGGTTTGTGGGTAAGATGGTAAACATAAATAAAGGTGTCAAAACAAAAAAGGTGGTCCTAAATTGCCTTTATCATCTATGTGCGAATGTCTAGTCCATGGCTTTGGCGCGTATCAAATCGTACAAGTTCTAACATATAGCTAACATATGGCCTACTCTCAAACAAATGAAACATATATGTATATGATAATGATTTCCTTTTTTGTTTTGTTTTAAAGTAGGCTCAAAATCTCACCAAGTAGGGGAGAAAGGTTACCGATGTCAAGCATGCATTTATTTTACCAAAAGCTTGTTAGCTATAGCTAGGCATTCCTTTTCCTTTTTCTTTAAAAAAATGCTAGAATTACATTTTATACTACAATCACATGGAACATGACCATGACTAAGGACCTATACATGTGGTTTGGTTTGGAACCCGTTGATAATTTACTTTGAGAAATTCGGTCTTCAAACACGATCAAGTCGACTTAAAGGCAAAAGTTTTCAAAATTTCCAATTTTTCTCCATCCCTACACTTGAGATTGACATTGTGCTCAATGTGTAGTGTTTTGAATGAAGGATAAGATTTAAAATTTAACATTCGAAATTTTTTTTAGCGTAACCGGGATGCACAAGACTTAACCACCACCACAATGACCTCACCTCAATAATATACAATTAAAATTCACTATTAAAAAAATATATACAAAAATCAAAGCTTAGAGAATTAGAAATAGATACACTTAGTTTCTTCACATTCCATGATAGTCCTTGTTTCCAAGCGAAATGGTTGCCAAAGCAAAGCATGAAGGTACCTACAAATCCCAAATATGTGTAGAAGCAAGCTTCCTACAACAATTAAGATCCATAAGATTGTTCATTTTACCATTTCACAAAAAAACATTTACCAAGTAATCTATTAATTGCTTTGATTAGTGGAAAAAATAATAATTTACAACATCCTAACTCACTTTCGTAGGAATCACGATTGCATTTAGCTTATGCAACAAGCCCTTTTAAACCTCCTGATAGCTCGGGAGGATGAGTATGTCTCGTGAGGGTTATATAGGGAACACACCCACAACGTTCATTTAACTAGAAAAAATAAAATAAAACAAATAATAATACAAACTATACAACAATCATACCTGCTTTGTCTCTCATGGTGGTCTAAGTGAACATTTGCCTACCGAGTTTCCAACATACGCTCGGTAGTTGGCATGCCGAATCCACTATCTTTTTCTTTTACTCGGCATGCATATTGTACAACTTCGGGGTCGTTTCTTAACAAATTGTCCAATGTCTTGCAACGCCACCCTTCGAATCCTTATGCCCGAACCCTCATCCCCAACTTTGTTGGTTGGAGTGATAAGTATGGGAGAAGGATAGATATGAACTTGGGCTTCTTTCGAATCTGACTCGTCTCGCGGTGTTATGTCTTCCGCTCGGTTCAAACATTCAGTTTCTTGCTCCGGAAGATCTATAACCTCTTCCACCACATCACCATCAAACATGGTACCACTAGACAACATCTCTTGGTCTCGTCTAAGTTGAGCCAGTTCTTTGGCAAGTTGACTCACTTGCTTTGCCAATGCCTCGTGAGCTTTATCTCTCACCTCGAGTTCCTTCTTCAATTCCATCTTAATTTCTTGCCTTGAGTCTTTTATAACATTCAGGATCGTATCAAGCTTTGAAATTATAGAATCTTGAGATTCCTCACATGTCGGTTGAGGGTATTCATGATAGTAATCATCATACTCCTCCCGGTAACTTGAGAAATGTGGCAAGTCTGGTTCATAGTTGTTGTAACCCTGCCCTTGCTCATAATGGTAACCCATCTTTGAATAGTAGTAGTCTTGATAATTTGGTGGTGGTGGTGGTCTAATGTATGGAGAATGTGAGGATAGACCATTGAAATCTTCATAATTCGCCCTCCCAAATCCGTACAATTGATGTGTGTAAAATGCAACATACAAATTACATCAAATGAGGCATAAAACTAACCCCTTTTAGTACTAATGTTGGAAAAAGTGTGGTTTTGTCTTCCTTTTGTATTTTCAGGATTAAATGAGCTCAAATGAACAAAAGAAGCAAAAATGCAGCTAAATCTAACAATAATACAAGAAAAGGAATAAACATGGCATGCCCGACCCCTCGACAGCATCTTTCCAAACAAAAACAAAGAGAACAGAAGGCTGAACACGCCCCCTGCTCAGTGAGCACGGGGGCGTGCCCAAATGCCTGCAAAAAAGACAAAGTTATAGAAGCTTTTATCACCCAACACGGGGGCGTGTCAAACGGACACGGGGCCGTGGTCAACGCAAAGATTCGCAGAATCTGATCAAATCTTGATAGTTCAGATACGCTTCTGCACACGGGGTCGTGCCCAGCGGACACGGGGGCGTGGTCAACTAATGCAGACAAACTGCAATTAATGAAGAAAGTGAAGATGTGTGGACACGGGGCCATGCCCAATGGGCACGGGGTCGTGTCCGGGCTTCTGTGCAGGCTAAAAATAGGGGTGCTTGGCTCACTTGCAACTAATCCCTTGGCAAACCACCTCTCTCACACTACACCCACCCTCCACCACCATCACAACCCACATCCACCACCATCAACCATCATCCATTATAGAGTGTGTGTAGTAGTCTCGGTATCCAAGATTGATCGTAAGAGTTCTTGAAAATCAAAGGCCATGTTTGCCTAAGTCTCTTACATCACTTGGTGAAGACAAGCATTTAGTGTAATACTTTTTATTTTTAATATTTTTGCACTTTTTAATTGGTTATGTATTAATGACTTTAATAACTAGTTTCTTATGTTGAAGGTGAATCTTCCTTATCATTTGTCCGTGGTGTCTTGGCATTATTTTACTATCTATATAAAATAAAAGATTTTCACCATTCATATCTCCACGGTCTATATGGAGATATGTTGGCTACCTGGTCGGGGGTTAAGGGAACGGTTTGGTAAGAGTCTTGCCTTGTTCAGTGTATAGATCCTGCAAGGACCTGGGTCAATTTTAGTAGGACCTCCTTCAATACCCAATGGTATTGGATGGCGGGGGTCCAAACTCCTTGACCCCCTCATATGTAAACTACTATTAAAACTTTAACCCGGCTATTTAGGATTGTATCCCTGCTGACTCAAACTACTTAGCCGAGGGTAACGTCACCTTCAAAAGAGGGGCCTACCACATTACGCATTAATAACTTAATTAATTATTTTTCAATATTCCGACCCTTTAGGATTGTATCCTTGCTGACTCAAACTACTAGGTTGAGGGTAATGTCACCTTCAAAAGAGGGGCCTACTACTATAACTAAGATAATCTCTTAAAAAGTGCAAAAGTGCGGAAATAATCAAAGGTTACACTAAAGGCGAGTCGAATCCAAGTGATTCATCTTGTCTATCTGTTTTTATTTTATTTTTTATTTTTCAGCATTTTTAGTTTTTACTTTTCTAGTTTAAAACATTTTTCTAAACTTTTGATTTAATTAGACGTTAAGGATAAACCGGTACTAAAAGCTCTTGTGTCCTTGGACGACCTCGGTATCTTACCAACGCTATACTACGCTCACGATGGGTGCACTTTCCCATATGTGTGTTTAGTGTTAGTAAAATATCGTGTTTTATAAATTTAAAATTTGACTAACGTGTTAAAAAGGGCGAAAAATATACGACACTCACGCACATCAACAATCCGCTAAGGTAATCTTCCCGATCCTTGTAAGCTTGAACTTTCTCGTAGAAAACAGAGCAATCCTCTAATCGATGTTCTCCGCTTCCACAACAGTCACACGAATCATCATCTACCCAATTCATATTGAAAGATTTTGCCTGCAAAACATGCACCTGCACAAACAAGCTCGACCACCCAAAGTAAAATCACAAAAATACAAGAAAGAAAACTAACACTAAAATTGAACAAGCAATGAAATACTAAGCGCACTAGCTCCCCGACAACGGGACCGTGCTGCACATTTTTCATAAAACACCCAGATACAGAGTCTAAACACGGGGTCGTGCTCACTGAACACGCCCCGTGCTCAACAAAACCAGTCGCTTTAATTCAAACGCCCAGATACAGATTCTGAACACGGGCCGTGCTCACTGAACACGGGCCCGTGTCCAGCCTCTGTTTCCGTTTTTATTCTTGTTTTCTGGTCTCGAGACTCTGTTGTGGTCTGCTGAGTGATTCTTATGGATCAATACTCAGGAGGCTACAACTACACCTATGAGGAGGATGATTATAGGGAAGACTATTGCACCATTTGTGGTGACCCGCACTCGGTACAATATTGTAACTTATTTCAACCATCCACTTCATACACCTACTATGAGGAGCCCAGGTACGAGCCATCAACTTCATACACATCCTATGAATACCCAAGGTATGAGCCTCCACCTTCATATGCTTATTATGAGGAACCATGGCATGAACAACCCACCTCATATGAGTATTATGAAGAACAAAATTTCGACCCTTATCCATCATACAATGAAGGACAATGGTGTGAACCATCTACTTCCTATGAGTATTATGAGGAAACAAGGATCGAACATCCGGATTCAAGCTTTGAGGATCCTGATCCTTACTCTATCACCGACATAGCCGATAGGATAATAGAAAAAATTAAAACTATCGAATGTTTCATAAATGAATCTCGCGCAAGGGAAGAGGAGTCCCGCGCAAGAGAAGAATTAAATAAAAAAGAGATAGTTGAAAATGTAAAAATGGAAAAAAAAAGTAAGTGAAAAACCGACAAATGAGTTAAACAACGAAAAAGGTGAGTCCGATAACGTTAAAATTCAAGAAGAGTCTAATTTTCAAGAAATTAATCTCTTGTCACCTTCTTTCAAAAATCATTGTTTAGTACCCACTCATGGCAAGTTTTTAAAAGAGTTAAACACTAACACTAAAATTGACGAGACGGTAAGCGTTAAATTAACAAATGATCAAACTTCGCTAATAAAAGAAGACCCATTTGAAATTAACATCACACCGATTCCATGTTTTTTTTTCAAAACTCGTTTATTAGTAATATCACAATTGATAAAGATCTTTGTGTTAATATAATGCCAAACTACATTTTCGAAAAATTAAGTATTAGTGATTTTTCTCCATTTCAAATACCCATTTTTCTATCAAATCGGAAAGTAATAAAATCAATCGGTGTAGTTGAGGATGTCTTGGTCCAAACAAATCAATTGGTAATCCCAACCGATTTTGTCATCCTTGATGACGCTCCTCTAGTGTTGGGACGACCTTTTGTAAAAACCCACGAAGCTTTGAAAAACCGGAAGTACAACAATCTGTCTATTCAATTAGGGGCATTTAAAAGAAGTGTCGATCTTGAGCGTTCAATGAAATATCCATTCGGCAATAATGAACCCCTAATTGAAGATGAAGATGAGCCACCCGATACAAGAGAAGAATTTGACCACTTTGTTGAAGAATAGGTCGCTATAGAACAAACTTTTAAAGTTCTTGATCAAAATGAGCAATCAAATAAGGAGTCTTCTAAAGACCCACCTCTTGAGCTCAAAGAACACCCAAAAGGTTTGGAATATGCTTTTCTTGACAAAGATGGTAAATCGCCTGTAATTATTTCGTTAAAATTAAGTAATTTAGGAAAAGAAAAATTAATTTCACTTTTGAAAAAACACAAAAATGCGATCGCTTGGAAGCTTATAGATATTAAAGGCATAAGTCCTTCCATGTGCACGCACAAAATTTTAATAAATGATGACTATAAATCGGTAATACAATCACAACGTAGAGTAAATCTAAATGTCCAAGAAGTGGTTAAAAACGAAGTCATCAAATTACTTGACCCCGGACTTATTTACCCTATTTCTGATAGTCCTTGGGTAAGTCCCGTCCAAGTAGTTCCAAAGAAAGGAGGTATGACGGTAATAACTAATGAGAAAATGAATTAATACCAACGAGAACCGTCACAGGATGGAGGGTTTGTATAGATTATCGTCGATTAAATGAAGCGACAAGGAAAGATCACTTTCCTTTACCCTTTATTGATCAAATGTTAGAAAGATTATCCGGTCATAAATTTTATTGTTTCTTAGATGGTTTTTCAGGTTACTTTTAAATCCCGATAGCACCCGAAGACCAAGAAAAGACAACATTTACATGACCCTATGGAACTTTTACTTATTGACGTATGCCGTTTGGTCTATGTAATGCCCCCGCAACCTTTCAACGTTGCATGGTGGCCATCTTCCATGACATGATAGAAAAGACAATGGAAGTCTTCATGGACGACTTTTCTATCTTTGGAGATTCATACGATAAAATCCCTCGATAACCTTGAACGAATGCTATCCCGATGTGAGGAAACTAACCTCGCCCTTAACTGGGAAAAATGCCATTTCATGGTAACGGAGGGAATAGTACTCGGTCACAAAATCTCAAGCGAAGGAATGGAGGTTGATCAAGCAAAAATAGACACTATTTCTCGATTACCACCCCCATCCTCCGTTAGAGCTATCAGATGTTTCCTAGGGCATGCCAGATTTTATAGGCGATTTATCAAGGACTTTTCTAAAATTTCAAGACCTTTAACAAAATTACTTGAAAAAGATGCCCCTTTCGTCTTTGACAAGGATTGCAATCAAGCATTTCTAACCCTAAAGGAAATGCTAGTCAATGCACCTATCATGATAGCGCCTGATTGGAAATTACCTTTCAACATCATGTGTGATGCAAGTGACTTTGCAGTTGGAGCTGTCTTGGGACAAAGAAAAGATAAGCATTTTCACCCAATTTATTATGCTAGTAAAACACTTAACGATGCACAAGAAAATTACACAACAACAGAAAAAGAGTTACTAGCTGTGGTATTTGCTTTTGATAAATTTCGTTCTTTCTAAAACAATAGTCTACACAGATCATGCAGCCATTCGATATCTCTTCAAGAAACAAGATGCTAAACCATATTTGATTCGGTAGATTCTACTCCTCCAAGAATTTGACATTAAAATCAAAGACAAAAGAGGAGCAGAAAACACCGCAGCAGATCATCTTTCGCGCTTAGAAGACCCAGCTTTGGAGGCAACCAGGGACGAGCAAATAAACGAAAAATTTCCAACAGAGTCCCTGGAAATGGTGGAATACCGAGAAGAACCATGGTACGCCGACTATGCTAACTACCTAGCTAGCGGTATAGTCACGAAAGGATGGCCACATCATCAAAGAAAAAAAATTCTTTGCCGATGTGAAGCATTATTTTTGGGAAGATCCTTATCTTTTCAAAATGTGTGCCGATCAACTCATCCGCTGATGCGTACATGGTAGTGAAGCAAGAAGAATTCTCCGCCATTGTCATGAAGGTCCATACGGAGGACATCATGGCGTCGCCAGTACCGCACGAAAGGTATTTGATTCAGGATTTTATTGGCCAACCATTTACAAAGACGCCCAAAGTCTTGTCAAGACATGTGACGCTTGCCAGAGATCAGGTAATATTTCTTCCAAAAACGAAATGCCACAAAATGGCATTCTTGTTTGTGAAATTTTTTATGTGTGGGGACTCGACTTTATGGGGCCTTTCCCACCGTCAAAAGGAAACAAATATATACTTGTGGCAGTAGATTACTTGTCTAAATGGGCCGAGGCACTTCCAACAAATGATGGAAGAGTCGTGGTAAGATTTCTGAAAAAATTATTCTCTCGTTTTGGAACACCTAAAGCATTAATAAGTGATAGAGGTGCCCATTTTTGCAACCATCAACTTGAATTTTTTTTAACAAGATATGGGGTCTATCACCGGGTCTCAACGGCATATCACCCTCAAACAAACGGACAAGCCGAAGTGACTAATAGAGGTTTAAAATGAATACTTGAAAAACACGTAGGGTTAAATAAAAAAGAATGGGCCGATAAATTAGATGATGCTTTATGGGCTTTTCGAACTGCTTATAAAACAACAATAGGTACAACCCCATATAAGCTAGTCTACGGAAAAAGCTGTCATTTGCCAGTAGAAATTGCACACAAGGCCTACTGGGCAATTAAAAATGTAAACTTAGACTTAGAAATGGCCGGTAAAAATCGATTTTGTCAATTAAATGAATTAGACGAATTAAGAAATTATGCATACTCTAACTCCGAAATTTATAAGGAAAGAATGAAAAACTTGCATGATTAACACATCAAACCTAATGAATTTCGAGTAGGAGATCAAGTTTTGTTGTTTAATTCACGACTTCGATTGTTTCCTGGTAAATTAAAGTCTAGGTGGTCAGAACCTTTTTCCATCAAGTTTTGTTGTTTAATTCATGACTTCATTCCTTTTTCTTTTTCTCGAATGTCATGACAGCCAAGAAAGTTGTTGTCCACCAGTGGGCCCCCTGATGTTTCTTCTTATTAATTGCACCTCCATTAGTCCAAGTAATGTGTCACGAGCCCAGTAAGTTGTAGTCCATAGCCCATCATCATAATTTATATTAATTTATATGTAGGCCATGATTTTCTTCGAGACTTTTGCCATTTCAATTTACTTTTACTTAACTGCAACCATTAAATGACATTAATTCATATAATAACACTTTTCAAATTAGATTAGCATAAGAAAACGATTACACTAATAACTATTTAATTAATTTGTGTGTTGACCAAACTAACGTTATTTTCTTTTTTTTCTTTATTTGTTTTATATTTTAATTATCACTTATTATAGATATAGCTCTTTTTTTATTTAACCAACAAAATATAAAAACTGATCAAAGTGGTATTTTTTTAACAATATCGATACATTTATATTATAATTAAAATAAACTATAGTGTAACTAAAATGTACCGAACAGAATCGCACAATCATCGATCATCATACGACCCTAACTCTAACTTAAATCATTACCACCAATTAATCATGTGATCATCACGTAGGTTCGAATCAAACATTCAGAAACATCATCGCACATACATCATTAAATAATGCATTCCTAGATCATCAAGACATCAAAGATCTATCAAACATCGTGCAGTTATGATTAACAATCAAGCACACTAATACTAGTGAAGGACTAACAGAATAAAACGATGGAATGAAGAGAACTTCGAAAGAGATGAGACTGTTGTCGGCTTCGCGGGGGGGGGGGGGGGGGCTGCTGTCGTTGGGTCCCAAGGAGAGATGAGAGGAGATTCTAGAGTCTGCCCCAAGAAAGAGGGCGGGCAAACTTTTTTTAATGAAACATCTTCTAGAAAACAAACCGTCTGTAGGGGCCATTGTATGCGCGTGGTCTGCGCGGCGCAAACATAAGAGGTTGCGCAGACCTTTTTGAAAAAAACAAACAGCACCTTAGTGTCAAATGTTCCATCAAACTTTCCTCCTAGCAATTTAATATCCTAATTGGTTTATTTGACAATTTAGTGGACAACTTCCACCTAAAATCACCACAACTTTTAAAATAGTACATGATGAATTTCCAACTATATCAACACAACTTTTAAAACAATATATCCCAAAGAAAAACAAAGGAAAAAAAGTGAATTGCAAATTTGTATTTTATCTTTATATCAAATTTCAAGCAATGTTCTTTATCTTTAAAATTGACAAGTTTTATACTTATTTGTTCAAAATCTTGCACTGTATGCCATTTTACCCTAACCGAGTTAATTTTTTTTGTTAAATCATATCATAGAACGGTAGTCTAGTCTTTTTACCAATTTATTTAAAAAATAACAAACAAAACAAAAATAAGGGTAAATTACATTTTTCATCCTTTATGTTTGTATCGGATTGCAACGGATGACCTTTAACTTCAATAATTGCAGTCACAGTCCTTTATTTAAAAAACTCATTACACCTTACGACCTTTAGCTCTAACCAGGCTAAAATTTTAAGTTAAGTAAGAACATGTGACTTGCACATGAGGGTTGATCGGTAATTTCACTCATTTTTTTGAAATATATTTAACAAAAAAGATAAAAAGAATTTAAAACAATTAAATTAAAAAATTACATATAAATATAATACTCATCTTTCTCTCAACAGTGTCTCTAAAACTTCAGACAACCCTCAGCTTCCACCTCCATCTTCATCGCACAGCCTTGCTCCACCGGAGATCTAGTTTTCTTCACCTGTTTAAAGTAAAGATATTGGTAGGCATAGGTGAACAATTACACATGTTATCTTGTATTGAATGTACATACCCAAAAATGAATGAAACCCCAAAAAGATGGAAGATATTGTGAGGGATAAGGGCAATCAGCTAATGCTAATCTCTTAAATGGAGGATCGTAGTGAATTGCATATTTGCAGTATGATTACATGCCGGTAAAATCAAAATCCCCCAAATCAAACTTAAAAGATCTAGGGTTCTTCATCTTCAAAACTCAATCCACCTCCTTCACAACACCGTCTGATTAAGCCCCCTGAAAACGATCGGATTGTTGAAGAAGTAGAATTCATCACCAGAAACGCATGATTCGCCGCGGAGTGTGATGACGTAAGCGAACTGAATGGTTAAGAGGATCAACGACAGCGTTTCGGAGGAAGAGAAATTAGAGGTGTGGTTAGTGCCGATTTGTGAGATTAATGGGAGCAGAAACGGGCGGAGGTATGGTTAGCGCCGATTAGGGTTTGGTGAGGGTTATTGGATGAAAGAAGAGAAATCGGAGGAATTGAGAAGTGAATTGAGTGTAATAACATTTCATTGTTGGTTGATCTTCTCATGGATGATTAATGTTGATCATTATCTCTGCAAATTTCTTCAAATTTCTAGGGTTTCCTGGAGTGAGAGGAAGGGATGAGGGAGAAGAAAGAGAAAGGGGATACGGTTAGGGTCTGTGAAAAGGAAAGAAAAAAAATATTTTATATTTAAAAGGAAAATTACTAACATACCCTCATGTGCAAGGCACATGCAATACTTAACTGAAAATTTTAACCAGGTTATACCTAAAGGACGAAGGGCGTAATGAGTTTTCCAAATAAAGGACTGTGAATGTAATTATTGAAGTTAAAGGCTATCCATTGCAATTCGGTACAAACATAAAGGACAAAAAGTGTAATTCACTCCAAAAATAAAGATACAAAATTAATATAATAATAATAATATATGTATACCTTGTCTGCCTCTCTCTCTCTCTCTAACCCTCTTTCTCTCTACATATCTCCACAGCCACCATTAACCCCCAATCATCACCTCTAGCCACCACCTTTCACCACTCTCCAACATCACCATCACACCATGTTAGTCACCAACCCTCCACCACCACTTGTATCGCCAACCCTCCACCACACCACCTGCACACCAACCCTTCATCTTCGCCGCCTACATCTGCGTCGCCGAACCTAACCCAAACAGATCGAGTTTTATTTCTAAGATATGTGACTTACAACGGTGTCTAGAAGCTGACCATAATTAAACTTCGTTCCTCCGACGATTTGTACCCAACCACCAACAACGAGTCATTCGGAGAGTTGTCAGAGGTTGTTAAGTGGGATTTGATGAATTTGTGTCTTGATTTGAATTTGGTCATATTTACGGTAGACTTCGAGGACACTCATGAACTTGTATCTGAATTTGAATTTGAGATGTGTGATTTTTTTTTGATTTTTTTGATTTGATTGTTTAATTGTTTGGGGTGTTTTGTGTATGAGAAAGTGGGGTTTTGTGTTGAGTGAGAACGACTGGTTAGAAAAGAATTTAGGATTTTTTTTTTGCGTTGTGTGATGTAGAGTAATGGTGATGTTAATTTCCGATGGCCAATAAAAACTTGGTAGTTCGAATAAACATTTAATTTGGGATTCCTTTATTGGATGAATTTGAAGGGAAAATAGAAAGAAATTGTGTTTCTTGCTAGTGGGTTTTCCTTCAAGCAGGTGGGGTGGATGGTGGTGGTGGTGATGGATGGTGGAAGGTGATGGTAATTAGGGGAGAGAGAGAATAGTTATATATATATTACCTAGTTAGTCCCTGTAAAGGTGAAATGACAAAAATACCCTCATGTGCAAGCCACATGATGAGATTTAGCAAAGAAAATTAACTGAGTTAGGCTCAAAGGGTATAACGTGCAAGATTTTGAAACAGTAAGTAAAACATTCATCAATTTTAAAGACAAAGGACACCGCTTGAAATTGGGTATAAAGATAAAGGATAAAATTTGCAATTCACTCGAAAAAAATACAAAACATGACTTTTCATTTTCTTTCTGCAAGAAGAAGCCGAGAGAAGACAACCACAAAAGCCGCAGCAGTGCCTCCACCACTAACGCAGCAGCACCATCACATTCTTCATCATCCATCACCGCCGCCACCGTCGCTTTTATAAAACCGCAAAAGCTCTGAATAAGTGAAAGCCTGCGGCGGCGGTTTCGGTGCTATGAAACCGAGTGTCAACAACTCTAACTACCGCAACCTATATCTAGCGGCCACCACTACATCACCACTACTTAACGCCACCACCCGGTATCTCTCTCTACATTTTCTCTATCTTCACTGACCGGAACAGCTCCGTCTGCCACCACTGCCCAAAAGATGACCAGGTTGTCGTGGAGAGGGTAAATACATCAGGAGGGAGTACTCGAGATGCACGGCGGTTTGCTGAATAGTTGATAATTAATATAGGGTAAATTTATGTCTTTTGTATTAAAAAAGTATCAGTTACAACATTATTTACTAAGATAATGGGAGATTAAGACAAAAATTATGTACGAAGTGTAGGAGACAAGCTCAGCCATTAATCTCCCAATATCAAAGGCTAGATCAATGGTTAAAAACTAGGTGGTGAGATATTCGTAAATATGATATTTGTTGATGCACTTTTTGTGTCTGTCGCTTGTTCTTATTTTGTTTACGTTGTAATGTAATGAAATGGTCTTTTCGTATTATCGAGTCTGTATGTTTTTGGTCGAGTCGACCAAGTCAAGATACCCTCCTATCTTGACTTGGTACAACAGTTGTATAGTTTGGTATGTTACAGTTGTAATGTAACTGCATGTTTGCAGTCTGCATGTTGTTTGGCTTCTACTTAATTGTCTGCACTTGTTGTCTGTTATGCCTTTGCTGTTTGCAGCCTCCCACAAAGAACCTATTCTCCGTGGGATTGGACCTTCACGAAGAACCTTCTTCGTGCACCTTTGGGGTTCTTGGTAGTGATAGGTCACGAAGAACCTAGTTCTTAGTGGGCCCAGTAACATTCTTCGTGTTGTTACTGGGCTGGGAGGTCTATATAAGGCAGTATGTTATGCAGAACAGTCTAAGAGAGCTTGGTGAGTCTGTGAAACACTGTGTGTATGTGTTTGTGTATGTTCTCTTCCATTTAATCAAGATTAGTGAATCTTTGGTTACGTGTGTGCTTTATACTTTGCTTTGGTTGCATATCTACAAGGATTCCGCACTTGTATTTGTGTTCTAACAACAAGAAAGTTGGTTTCTTGATCCTCCGAGTGGACCTACAAGTGGTATCAGAGCTTTGGCTCTCCTTCTTGTTGAAAACCAAGCATAGTAGTGTGTTTGAACAAGTTGTGAAGCATCTTGGAAGTGTTCTTGAGCTTGAAACAAGATTTTTGAAGTTTTTGTTAGAAAATAGCCTGAAAACTTAAGAAATATTGGTGTTTTGCTAATTTTTTTTTTTTTTTACAAAAACCTTGTTAAAATACATGGTAAAATGCTAAAATCCGGTTTTTCTTGAAATTTCTTGCAAAACTTTGGCTCGACAACTTTTCCGGCAAAGGATTTGACCGGAGAAGTCACCGGAATATTCCTTTTGTTGAAGGATATTCGTGTAGTTTTTCAAAAAATTGAATAATTGAATGTCTGTCTGATTTACCAGATTGAGTCTTTCACCAAACATCTTTCCAAAAAGAAAGGATAAGATTCTGCCTTTTAAGTAACATTTCACCTACCATTTTACGAAGAACCTGTTTCTGAAAAACTCTCATCGACGAAGAACCTATAGGCGAAGAACCTGTTCTTCAAGTGTTGGCTTTCAACGAAGAACCATTCTTCGTGAGATTGACTTCCCACGAAGAACCCTCATCTGCGAAGAACCACTCTCAACGAAGAACCTAGTTTTTTGTTGAAACTAGTTGTTCGTGAAGCCATTCGTGGTTCAGTTCTTCGTGTGATAAGTTCTTCGTGACTCCATTTGTTAGACAACTTTCACAGAAGGTTTTTATTTCTCTCATTGTTAACTACTTCAAACTTTTAAGTACTTATCTCAAAACAACCATCCAAAATGATCTCAAATCCTTGGGATTGGAGTGATAACTCAAGTACAAGCCAAGATCCTTCACAATGGGTCAAAGGATTAATGCCCAAACAAGAAATTACCGTAAATCAATGGGCATGTGTCGCAAATCAAAATCATAGCATTCAAAATATTCTCTTAACCGAGAGTGAAACGAGAATCAACAATCGTCCACCCAAGCTAAATCACATGAACGATTTTCCAACATGGAAAGGTCGTTTTCATACGTATTTTCTAGGGCAAAATACCGAATTATGGACATGCTTTACTACACCGTACAATGTAGCTCTCGAAGAAGCAGGTTCAAATCCACTTACTTTGGCGGGAATGAGCGATAATGATAAGAAGGCTTGTGATCTTGAGAAGAAAGCCTTTGCTATCCTTACTCCAGCACTTCATAAGGATATCTATCATCAATTCGCGTATTGTACAAGTACAAAGAATTTGTGGGACGTCTTGGAAGCTAGAGGAGAAGGAAATGCAGCGACAAGAAAGATTCGTCATGATTTGTTGAAGAAGGAGTTTGAGGGATTTCTGTTCATGGAAAATGAAACATTATATGACATGGCTACTCGGTACTATCATTTGCTTAGTGAGATGCACTCATACCGGGTTACGGCTACACAACAAGAAATGGTCATGCGTTACCCAAGTGGAGTCAATTCATTGACTTGCTAAAGCATACTGGTGTTTTAGATAAACTTAGTATTTATGAATTCGTTCAAAAGCTTGAGAACAAGGATGAAGAAGAAATTCGAAAAGCAAAACGAATTCCAGTTCCCCAAAACCCTGAGATATACTTTAGAGGTATTAACACCGGAGTGAGTACCAATCAGCAACCGAAGCTTCAAACTACGCTTGTGTCTAATACAAAACCTTATGGACAATCATTTGATCCATAAGCTTATCAACCACCACCCAAGCCTGCTCAATCCTTTGGTCCTCTTACAGACCCTTATGGGCGACCATTCGATTTGAAAGCCTATCTCCCATTTTCACAAGCTGCTCCTCAACAAACCCAACAACAACCATCTTCATTTGATCCTAAAGCCTATTTTCCCTTCACACAAGTTGCTCCACAACAAACCCAACAACAACAGTCTCAACCAGCTCCTCAACAAGCCTTTTATGGTAACAACAACTCTCAACTATCAAACCCTAACACCGTCAGATTTGATACCTCAAACTTCACCAAAGGCAATGTGGAAGGTGCTCGGGAACATATAGAACTTCTAAACACAATGGTGAGTGCTTATTGTGGATTAGTCGCCGGTTAAATTGGGAACATTAATTTGACAGATGAAGACTATCAACAAATAGACAGGGAGGAAATGGAACTGATGGATATTAAATGGGCGTTTGCAAGTGCGGTGAGAAGAGCTAAGGACTACATGAGAAGAACGGGTAGAACAAGCTTGGAGAGTAAAAGGGATACTAAGTATGGTTTTGATAAGGATGCAGTTACGTGCTTCAATTGTGGTGAGAAAGGTCACTTCAAACGGGAATGCACTCGACCTAGCATACAAGGAAATCAAAATCCTTTCCGAAACCAATCAAGCTCATCCAATGCAAATCAAGTGAACAATGAAAGGAGCATTGTAGTAGTGAACAACCCGGGTAACTCAAACCAGTCGGGGCCTTCCAATTCAAACAGGGCCTTAGTAGTTCATTCAGATGAAGGATGTGACTGGTCAGTTCAAATGGGAAATCAGGGAAATGAAGGAAATGGAGGAACTGCTTGTTATGCTAAGATCATCAATTACATTAAACATGTTCACAGAGAAGAGTTTTCTAAGGATGATGACAGTTCTGGGTATAGCGGTAGTTTGGATGAGGAAAGCTCAAATGAGGGTGGTTATGGTTCAGATTCAGAGGTAAAGGAAAATCTTGATGCTGAGGTTGACAGTTTGCTGAAGGAAGCTGAGGAACTGAAAGAAGCTGAGGAGCTTAAAAGTTAGAAATCTGTGCTGATAAGGAAAGCTGAAGTTGCATCCAAGGAAATGGAAAAATTCTTCACCTAGGATGGATCTTCTTCTTATCAAACTGCCTTGATGGTAAATGTTGCAGCCTCGACTAGTAAAGTACACACCGAAACTCCTAGTGTATGTAATGATTGTGTAGAATTGAAACGTAAGCCTGAAGTAGTTACTAGTTAAAATCAAGGGTTGGTAGTTGATCTTTAGAAATGCAAGGAGGCAAATATGGCTCTAACTCATAATGAAAAGGAATTCAAATCTGTAATTGAAACGCTTAAGAAAAGTGTGTCAGAATTAACAAAAACAGTTTTGAACAAGCAAACGGGTATTAATAACTATATTAATATCATTGAATAAACAAAGAAGGAGTTAGCCATTGCCAAGTGCGAGCATGATGCGATCAAGCTCAAATTGGAGAGTTATTCTAACTCCCGATATGTGCTTGATCATATCATCGAGGTTCAAAAGTTGAAAGGAGATGTTAAGTGCATTGGGTATAAATCGTGTCCACATCCGTTGAGACACAATTATACCAAGTTGCCTGATGAGGAGGAAATGACTCGGTTTGAACCATCTGTACCTCTTAATCCCGAAGAGTTTACAACAGGATTAGGGTTCAAACTGGACAATTCCTCAAAGGAATCTGAAAAGACAGAAAGTGTGTATTGTGCTGCGAAACAAAGTCCCCCAATAATTGAGGATTATGTTTCGTCAAATGATGAATCAGATGTGAGTGATCAAGATCAATCTCTTGATAAGAAGAAAGGAGTAGAAATTCCAGTCGAGAATCTTATCTTGGGTGATCCTCCTACTCCAGTTGCCTCTGTTGCGCAATCAGTTGCAAAACAAGAGATTGACTCGATCAAATATGTGGAGGAATCCGTGTCTACGTTTAAGGGCGATAATGTGTTGTATACTTTGATTGGTGATGATAAAATTTACTCAAACAAGGATTTCCCAATTAAAAATGTTAATCAATCCATGATTGATAGAGTTTTGGAAAATTCTACCAATAAGTTTTTGGGTAAGGCGATCCTGAGAGTTACAATAACTCAGTGTGATCCTATTCCAAAATCTAAAGTTAGATAACAATACGGGAATAAAAAATTACCAACCGAGGAACAACCAATCGCCTCTAAAAGTAAACAACAGGAAAAACGAGCTCAAAAACCTAAGTTTGAATCAAAGGAGCTCGAAATAAGAAAAAGGGAAAAGATGTTAAATTTGTGGCCTCAAGCGATACTGACAAAGTTGAGACATTTGAAAACAAATCTAATACTGATTTTGTCCAACAAGTCAAAATTTTGAAACGTAACAGTGATAACAATTATACTCAACATACAAATGGGTGTGATAATGAAACAAGTACCTCAAGGCCTACGAGTTCAACATCGAGACATCGAACGGAATCTCCTAAATTCGTTGAAAGGAGATCATGTTTTAAATGTGGGGAGTTTGGTCATATAATCAAAAATTCAACAAACCCACCAAAACCAAAGTTTGTTGAAAAAGCCCCTCCTTAAAAGGATTACCAACGTCGTCCTGTGTCACCTAAACAAGATAAACGTACTGTTAAGGAACAAGAAGCAAAACAACAACGTAAAAATGTTAAGGAAATCAAGAAAGCGTTAAAACCAGATGTTGTTGAAAAGGAACCAAGTTCATCAAACTCGTCAAAACCAGAAATGTCTAAATCTGTAAATAACAATCAATCTGGTAAACAACAACAATCTTGGAAATCTAAAACCGGTACAGTTTCAGGGGGAGGCACACCATTTCCAAATCATCAAGAAATAGAATTCACATTTCTTGATGATAAGGGTCGACCCAAGACCACTAAGGCTTGGGTCCCCATCTCAAACTGATTGTGTAGTGTATTGTGCAGGGTGTTCCAGGAGGAACTATGAATAGTCTTTGGATTGTTGACAGTGGAGCATCCCGGCACATGACAGGCGACTTAAGGCTCCTGTATGATGTGAAAAGCATTAGGGGAGGTTATGTTGCCTTTGCTGGCGATAAAGGCGGTTACATCACTAGAGAAGGAATGATTTCCAATGGTGTTGTGAGTTTTGACAAGATCAATTATGTTCGTCAAATTGATCACAATCTTCTTAGTGTTTCGCAAATCTGTGACAAGAAGTTCACGGTTCATTTTGATGGTACCGGTTGTTATGTGCTGAAACTCGGTTTCAAAATTCCCAATGAATGGATTCTGTTGACGGCTCCAAGAATTAATGATTTGTGTATTCTTGACATGAGCCAAGCTATTACCACGTCTGCACAAGTTACATGTTTTGTCTCAAAGGCCACTGAAAAGGAGTCTATATCTTGGCACAGACGTATGGGTCACATTCACTTGAGGAAAATGAACCATTTGGTGAGAAATAATCTTGTGAATGGTGTGCCAGTCAAGAGTTTTCATCTACAAGACGTCTGTGTATTGTGCCGAAAGGGAAAGCAAGCGAAGAAGTCCTATTCGATCAAGAAAGTCAACACCATCAACATGCCTCTTGAACGTCTTCATATGGACCTCTTTGGACCTATGAAGCACAAGACTACGTTTGGAGATGCTTATTGTTTGGTTGTTACTGATGACTATTCAAGATTTTCATGGGTGTCTATGATGGCTCACAAGAGTTACACTCCAGGAATCCTCAAAAATCTTCTCACTTTACTTGAAAAATTATACACTTTGAAGGTAAAGCGAATTAGAAGTAACAACGACACGGAATTCAAGAATCAGGTTATGGACGAGTTTTGTACTTCTAAGGGAATTCTGCATGAGTACAGTTCTCGTTATACTCCTCAACAAAATGGTGTCGCTGAGAGGAAGAATAGAACGCTTATCGAGACGGCAAGAACTATGCTAGTAGAGTCGGAGTTTCCTGTTCAGTTTTTGGGGGAGGTTGTGGCTACCGCTTGTTATACTTTGAACAGAGTTCTTACTGTTAAAAGGCATGAGAAAACATGTTTCGAATTGTTGCACAAACGGAAACCGGATGTGTCTTACTTAGAACCTTTTGGAGCTCCATGCACTATGATTGATCCACATGGCAAGTTTGGTCCAAGGGCTATCGAAGGTTTCTTTCTTGGGTATGCTACTCCAAATTTCAGAGTGTGGAATCTGACAACTAAAAAGATTGAAGAATGGGGAGAAGTTAAGGTTCAAAGGTACACTGAATGTGTGAGAGCTCCGGGTGCACCTTGGATGTTTGATTATGATGGACTGTTTGACTCCTTTAATCTGCCAAACTTTGATGATGCGTCTGCAGCATCTCAAATGTTACTGGAAAGGGATACTGCAGTTGACTCATCATTAGTGTGACCAATTATTGTTAACTGACAAGAGTCTACTTCGGTTAATAATGTTGTTCAAGTTGAGGAGTTTGAAGATGCAGCTGATTATAATGTTTCGTCGGAAGATGAGGAGTTTCATGATGCAAATGAAGCAATTTCAGCTCCTGTCCAAGCTCCTTTTCAAGGTGTTTCTGAAGCAACTTCTTAGGTGCAGAATCAAGACAATGCTGAAGGCAATACTTCCACATCTACCGCGTCTCCAGGCATCGATTTGGTTGTTGATTTGAATATCAACAATTTGGGTATAAATGCTCGAGTTCCTGATGTTCCTGAAACTCGATTTTATGATACTCATCCTCGGTAGAATATTATAGGAGATGTCCAAAGTGGTGTGCAGACATGTAATCAGCTTCGAAACAACAAGAATGCTTGTTTGTATTCGGCAATTAGAGAATCCGGGGAACAGAATGATTGGTCTTTTGCTTGTTATGTTTGTCAAGTTGAGCCGAAATCGTGAAAGGAGGCGATGAAAGACGACTCATGGGTTGAAGCAATGCAAGAGGAACTTCAGCAGTTTCAGAAATTGGGCGTGTGGAAATTGGCTGACAGGCCCCCGAACTATAAGAAGATTGGTACTCGATGGGTTTACAAGTGCAAAAAGGATGACCGAGGTGTCGTTGTGAGAAATAAATTAAGATTGGTTGTCCAGGGCTTTAATCAGGTAGAAGGTATTGATTACAATGAAATCTATACACCAGTGCCACGTCTTGAGGCGATAAGGATTTTCTTGGCTTATGCGTCCTACAAGAAGTTCACTGTTTATCAAATGGATGTGAAGAGTGCATTTCTTCATGGTGTGGTCGGGGAAGAAGTATATGTTGAGCAACCGCCTGGTTTTGAAGATCTGATTCATCCTGACAGAGTTTGGCTTCTGAACAAGGCACTTTATGGTCTTCATCAAGCTCCGAGGGCTTGGTAGGAAACGTTTTCTACCTATCTGTTGCAGAATGGTTTTCGGCGTGGGTTGACCGACTCTACTCTCTTTATCAAGGAATAGAACGAGGATTTGCTGCTGGTTCAAGTGTATGTTGATGATATCATCTTCGGGTCTACAAATGATGAAATGTGCAAGGATTTCAAGCGGGTGATGCAAGAGAAGTTCGAGATGAGTGCTATGGGAGAAATGAATTACTTTTTGGGTTTGCAGGTTCATCAGTCTGAGAAAGGGATCTTCATTCATCAGACCAAGTACATTGGGGATATCTTGAAATGTTTTCAGATGGAAGACTCAAAGCCTGCGGGGACTCCTCTGTCTCAAAATCATGGAATTACTCCTGACGGAACCGGTGAACATGTGGAACCATCTCTCTACCGTGCTATGATTGGATCTCTCATGTATCTTACCGCTTCAAGGCCCGATATTATGTATCCAACATGTCTTCTTGCTCGTTACCAGTCCAGTCCAAAAGTTTCTCATATGATGGTTGTTAAGAGGATTTTTCGTTATCTGAAGGGTTGTCCAGACACCGGTCTGTGGTATCATAAGGATGATAACTTTGATTTGATTGCATTCAGTGATTCTGATCATGGCGGCTACAAGATTGATACAAAGTCAACATCGGTGGGATGTCAGTTTCTTGGGAATCGCCTAGTCACATGGCAATGTAAAAAGCAGACCTGTGTGGCCACTTCTACATGTGAGGCTGAGTACATTTCGGCTTCTAGTTGCTGCTCTCAGGTTTTATGGATCCAACAGCAAATGCGCGACTACGGGTTTGAATTCCTAACTACTCCTATTTATGTTGATAATGAAGCTGCTTTACAGATCACTCGTAATCCTGTACAGCACTCAAAGACCAAACACATCGAGATTAAGTATCATTTCATACGAGATTGTTATGAAAAGAAACTTATTGATGTTGATAAAATCCACACGGATCACCAACGTGCCGACCTGTTTACAAAAGCTTTTGATAAATCACGTTTTGATTATCTTCTTTTGGTCAACGACATCAAGGTGAAACCTGAGTGAATCATCTTCGGCAAATCGTTTTTGTAAATATTTTCTTAAAATCTAAAAATATAAAAAGATTTTCATTTTATTTACTTTTAGCATTTTAGGGGGAGAAATCTTAAGAAAATACAAAAACATCAGAAAATTTCAAAAATCCAAAAATATGTCTTTTAGTTATTTATTTTCTGCATTTATGGGGGAGAAATTCAGAAAAATCCAAAAACATTGAAAAAATTCAAAAAGACAGAAACATTAAAAAATCAAAAAAATCAAAAATGAGTTTCTTGGAAAGATAAGAGAAGATGATGATGATACACTAGTGGTCTGTCAATTACAGTCAAAATTGCAAAATGAAAAACGACAAGTAGCTCTACTAATGATGTATCGGTAGGCTCACAATCAGATTAAAACGTGCTGGTTGATATAAACATAACGAACTACAAGCCAGCTGGGAACCATTCATTGGCATATGGTCTTGGTACCGAAATTTGGTTTGATAGTATGCCGAGGTTCTGAGATATGCAGTCTTTATGCTGATTTATCATCTGGGTATCATGGTTGAATCTTTTACCAAAAAATAACGGGGACGCAAGTCAAGATCTTCCATGATACCATACATATGTGTAAATATTGCATACGACCTCAATAAGTGATAAACAATCACATTTCCAAATGAATAAGTGATAAAATATCACAGTTTATCCGGGAGTCAAGTTCATCTCTTTGTCGGTACGATGGTACTAACCTGTTCACGGACTTGCTCCTGTGCCCTGGATGCATCTGAAAATCAAGTTCCTCATCAATAAGTGATTTAATCACATAGGGCTTGTTTTCAATCAATAATAAGTGAGTATCTCACAATCTATACGTATAAAACAGATGATAAACGGTATACTCACTGGTAAGATGAATTCTCGTGTATGTCTTGATACGGGAATGTGTCATGAGTGGATGAACATCGGCGAGTAGTATAAATCATACATTAAAGCGTATCTCCTAATCATGATTACATCTGATAAGCTGAGCTTATGTGGACAACAATACCGATAATTGTGGTAGGATGCTTATCTTAATATTTACAAGAAACAAAATCTGTTTTTGACAAGACCTTAAGCTGGTATGATTCTCTTACCTTGAAACTCGAAAAAGGATGGTAACTTAGTGTATAGGTAGTTAATGTTGTTAATGTTTGTTTTAATTTACCACTTTGCAATTAGATTTTTAGTCTTTATTTTTTATTTATTTTAAAATTGATTTTTGATTAGCCGAAGTTGTCGCTCGAATGTTTTCTACCTGGAAAAGGCCCAAAACCAACTTGTCTTTAATATCACAACTTCATAAAAATCCTTTTTGCAAAACTAGGTAAACATAAAACAAAATCTATTTAATCTGTTCATGTATTCTTCTAAGTTGGTGATTTCTGTGCTTGAAAAGGTCACGAAGAACCAAAGGTTCAACGAAGAACCTCTGGTCAACGAAGAATACCTCAGGTCAATGAAGAATATGTTTTAGTCAACGAAGAACCATTCTTCGTGACATATTCTTCGTTGAGTTGGTCAATCGACAAAGAACACGTTCTTCGTGGATCAAATGATTTGGGCTAAACTGTTCTGGCCCATATAGGTTCTTTGTGAGCCCGTTTCAGGGTCTTTATGAAGAAAGGTTTTTCATGGGGGACGGGCTATAAAAAGGAGTGCCATTGTCAGTTACATTATCACAATTTCAAAAACCACTTTTCACTTTCTCTCTCAACAAATCCTGTTCATCATCATCTTCAAAAACCCTAACCGACTCAAAAACCTACCTCGATTATATGTTATTTTGTGTTACATTGAGGTAAAGAAATGGATCAAAATCAAAATCACAACCTTACAGACCCTCTGTTTGACCGATGAATGTTTGAACCTTTTAAGTTCCTTGATGTTTTGATAATCCTATACAAATCTGTTATGTTCTTGTTTTAAAAAAATGATTAAGATCTGTAACAGTTTATTTGTGGGTCTTGAATATAGGGAATCGACTATTTTCAAATGTTCATGTTGAAATTCCTATTGTACTGTTCTTTTTGTTTGAAATCTCCATTCTTGACGAGAAATCAGAAACTAGCTAAATAGCTTTTTGATATATTGTTAATAGATTGAAAATATTTGAATGAAATTGCTGTTTGAATGTTTAAACATTAGAACAGGGGTTTGGTTTATAAGGTTGAAGATTTTGCTCTTGATGATTGTTAAGATGTTTTTATACACCTGGGTTTTGGTTATTGATTCGTCTTGTCAGATGGATTTTAAATGGGCTTTTGTCAGTTTGGATAAACACTTTGAAATATTGGACATTTAAAACAGAATGGGGACGAAGAACTGAAAACTAACGAAGAACCCTATCACTGTAGACAAAAAACCATATGAGACGAAGAACCCCTCATGGTCAACGAAGAATAGATCTAAGTTTGACTTAGGTTCTTTGTGGGTGATGGTCACGAAGACCCTGATTCTTCGTGAAGATAGGTTCTTCGTCCAAGGCAAGGTTCTTCGTCCAGTACTACATCAGTGTAAAACTGGTTCTTCGTGAGTTGGACACTTAGTGAAAATTTAGGTGTTTCACAGTGTGTTATGTCCAATGTTCAATGTTCATATGTTCATGTTTAATGTCAAGTGTGACTATTTATCCTTCTTATTGTGGACATTTTCATGTGCAGAATGGCTCCTAAGGAACAGAAACCAAAGCCTGCTACGAAGAAGCTGAACCTCGTCACAACATGGTCGCGTACCTGGATCCGGAAGAAAGATAACTGAGTTCAATGAAATTACAAGGTGGTTACGCGAATCAAGGAAAAACGAGGCGATTACTCATCAGACACCGGTATACAAGACACTAGTGAAAGAATTCTGGGATTCAACGGAGGTGATAGAGGTTGACGGAAAGGAGATCATTCGCGGATAAGTAAAGCAACGGAATCTGGATGTGTCTGCTAATATTCTCAACACCGTCCTGCAACTAAATGACAATCCAGAAGCACCGGATTCTATTCCGATTATGTGTCAGCGTGGTTGTTTGCTACGAATGAAGTGTACAGATGACATTTTTGGAGGGTAAATCAACAAAATAAAGTTACCGATGCGTTACAAGTTCTTACTGCACATCCTCATTCAATGTTTGAGTAATCGACGAAGCGGTTACGACATGGCGAGCAACGACTTGATTGGTTTAATGGTTGCCTTGATATTGAACAAACCTTTCTGTATTTCAAGGTATATTCTCGAACATGAAAGAGAACCTGAGAAGAACAAGAGCTACTGGTCACAAATTTTGGATGTATCTAAGATTTCTACAAATGATTATGAACGTGCAACACCCTGATCTTTCAAAGGAGGCAAATGATGTTCTGAATATTGATGTGATGATAGAACACTCATTGAAGATATTTAAAGGTGTAGCTGCTAAACGTTACCTTGAAGAAACACCTAGGAAGATGTTTAGGGCACTGGGAGATAAGAACTATGTGGCACCGGCTAACGACAAATGGCGTCATGATGATAGTCAATCTGACAATGAGGAACCGAGGTTAAAGAAGATGATGGAAGATAAGTTTGGACGAAAGAAATTGGATATCTTCGGTGATACTGATTATGAAGATGATGGTAATGGAGGTGATGACGAAGGTGGTGAAGGTGGTGATGGTGGAAATGTAGGTGCAAGTGCAGCGAGTGTTCATGGTGGTGATAATGCAGATTCTGATTCAGACGACAATCCGCATGAACCAGGTTATGAACATTATATAGACGAGCGTGGGATTCGTCAAGTGCGCAGGATTCGTACCAATCAGGATCAGGATGAAGACTAGGTGCCTTCTGATACAGAGGCAGAGCTTCGGAAAAAGAAACAGACTGTTATTTGTAACACCCCAAAACCCGAATGATTATATTCGACAAATGTTCTGATATAGTAGAATATAACCTAGTTAAGAATATAGTAGAAACAATTAAAGGATGAAAGTTGTGCCAAGTATAATTTAGTGGCAAACTTGAGGGGCTAAAGTGGGGTAAAATGAAAGTTGAATTTATTTATGAAATACACACACAAACACACACACGTACGTGTGTTCTGGAAGGAGCCAGGAGCTCCATGAGAGCTCAAGAACCCTAATCAAGAAATCATCAAATTGAAAGGTTAAATGAAGCTTAAATTCATAACCGAACATGGATTAATGATCACCTTAACAAGGGGATCACAAGGTATGTCTTAAAAGTTAGATTGGTGATTATGCACGAAGTGGGTTATGTTGTAAATCGCAAATTTGTATGAAATTGAGTATGAGTATGTGTTAGAATCATCATTTGGAACATGGATTATGCATGGTTTTGGTTAATTTGATGTTTATAGGTGAAACCCGTTGGTTATGGTGATGATGACGGCTTGAATGATCACCCATGTCCAATTCTTTCTTAATATTGATGTATTTTGATATGTATGATAGATTCTTATTAGAGGAATTGAAAGAAATGTGATACTAGTATGTTTGATATTTATGTATGAATGATTCATGTTGATTGGAAGGAGGAATTTGATGAATTATGTATGAGGTTAGATGAATATGCATGAATTAGTTGTACACTATGCTTAGGAGGTAGTATACACACCAAATGTATGATGAAATTATGAGGTAATTAAGATTATATTTGTAAGTGATTAGCAAAGTAGTGATGAAGTGGGTTTTGTATAACATGATGAAAATGATGAGTTGCGTATGTTAATAATGTTTGAAATCATATATGTGTGTGAATGTTTGAAGAAATCGGATAAGATTCGATAGATTAGCATGTTATGAGGTCGAATGATGATTTCAATATAAGATCCGTGTGATGAAAGGGTCGTGATGAATGATGAATAAGCTAACTATCTTGAGAATGATATATGATAGTTTGATGCTTGATAAGCGGCGTGGAAGCTTGGGAAAGAAGCGTGTTAAATGGAACTTATGCGCACGAGAAGCGTACTCGGATGTAATGTAAGTAAAGCTTACACCCCTTTCTGTAGAATATCTATTCATCGTATAGATTAATATTATGATAAGCTAATATATGGCATATGAAGTTCCTACAAGTTTTGATACGGGTCGGAACATGTGTTTATGACAAGAAACTAAGTTTGATGGTTAAAAGGGATAAAAGGGTATTATGGTAATTTTGGTTACGAGTTAACGAAGGAATAAGTTACAGGGATGGGATAATGGATAATTAAAACCCCACAAGGATAAATTGGATATTTAGATTTAACGGGTCAAATGGTGAAGACATCACCATTTGGCGATATCGACTAATGAATTGTTTTGTGAAGCGTTATGAATTCACAGAATGAATAGCGAAAGGAATTCCGTTGCTATTAACGAGCAATTTAGCGGATGAAGTATTAAAACGGGTCATAGCTTTGATCCGAGCCAGGTATGTGCGATTAGAGTTGTAGTTAAGTAGTGAGATTGGTCAAATATGCAATGAAGTCCTTGTTGTAAAGGACGGGACAAAGTTGACCAAAACGCCCTTGATGGGTATATCGGGCAACCGATCCTAAAAGTTGTTTAGAAATAAGTTAGATGATTAGGTGAAATATTTTGGACAAGTATGAAAGTGAGGAGTATGATTTTGAGAGTCAAATGCTTTAAAATGCGTAATTACCCTTAACAGGTCAAAATAAGCTTTTGAGCAAAAATGGGTTATGAAGATGTAAGAAATCCAGGAATTGAACCTTATATGATAGACGACCTTGAAATTATAAGGTTTGTATGAAATTAAGGTCAAACAAACATGTTATGTTGATAAATGTATGAATGGGTCACAGCTTTGTAAAAAGGTAATAAGCCGAAAGCTTAAAAGTCTAAAATTGTGTTAATCCGGATGTCGGATGTTAACTCCATGTGATGGAGAATTAAATTACAATCACGTTGGAAAAAGAATCGTGTAAAACGGATCAGAAACGAGAGAGTTATGCTCGTTTCCGTAAAAATTTGTGATGCTGGGAATATGCAGCAACCAGCTGCGAACTGGTTGTCAAAAAGAGGCCGTCGCGCCACGCGATGGCAAAAGGTAATGATGGTCGCGCAGCGCGACAATGCTCGCGGTCCGCGAAAGCTTGGGCGCACTTCGTCGCGCCCCGCGAGCGACCCGTTAACTGGCAAAATCTTGTTTTTTGTTCGTTTTGTTATACGGACTTGTTTTAGTCACGTTTTAAACACTTGTAAGCTAAGTATGACCAACTTATTTTATGCTTAGGAGATATATGTATGTGTGAAGGTAAGTATGTATGCACATATATATACATATGTATTTTTGTAGGTATGTAAGAAGGTATGTGCGAATGTACGTAATCATGTAGGTATGCATGGAGGTAAATGCGCATGTAGGTAGGTGCATATGCAAGTTTTTAATACAATTGAGTATTGATGAAATTAATAGCGTGCCTTGTGATTTAAGTGTAACGTAGGTACAATAAGGAAGTCTCACCACGGATGGTATAATTAGATGGAAAGCCGGAATGTAAAGAGATAACGGAATGTAAAGTAAACGAGAATGAATCTTGTATGTTTATAAGGTGTACTAATGTTATAAATTTTTGTGGTGAGCGAAGGTAGTACGAGTCACAGAGGATTATCGAGGAGTGAGATCGAAGATCGAGTCACAAGATAGATTGTACGGGAACATCGATGTATGTAATATAGTAAACATAAGCCATGTTTTTACTTAGTAAATGAGTCGATTGATAAATTGATGTGAAAGGGTTAAGTTAAAATGAAATTTTAAAGTAAGTCAAGGTACTTATAAGGAAAGAAATTTTATGGCATGAACTTCCGCTACGACTTTGTCAAATACGTGTTAGGGTCTTACAAATTGGTATCAGAGCCCTGGTTTGAGAGAATCAAGTACGAGAGGGTAGGTACTTGAACTCAAACCTGTGTGCTCTTGTGATAAGGAACCCGTACAATCCATGACTCGATCAAGATCTAAAGGTAGAATGGAATGAAAGCGTGTATGTATGCATTCATATGAAGAAACTAACGGTTTCGTATGTGCAAGGTAAGCTTAAAAGTTTGAAGATGATGATCCGTGAATGCAGTCTAAGATGGATGCTAAGGCAGGCAAGGATACAAATAGACAGATGGACCCCAGGTACACAATATCAATATGTTTGGGTACCGGTGTTAAAAGAAAAAGGAAGAAATCTCCTTGGGAGGGTAAGTATTAAACGGAAGACAACGATACTGTCTTGGTACGATTTTAAAAATGTTGCACGAACTGAGACACACTACTTCGGACATAAGGCGATGATTTCATGAAGGCACGAACTAGTATGTGAATTGCGCACCTGGCCAGTACGCAAGAAGCATATGACGTTCGTGAGACCGTGGTAATTATCGCAGGTATGTCCGTTAGAATAGGGTAACGGGTGGACGTGCGGGTGAAATGGGTAGTGAGACTCTCAGGAAATCGAGGGTACTATGTAAGAATGAAAAGTGTGAACGGTAAGAATGAAGAATGCTGAATCCGTAAGTAAGTACGGATCAACGATATATGAATGGAAAGTTTGAATCTGCGAGACGGATTCAAGGAATGAAAGGCATAAATGGAATGTTTGAATCCGTAAAATGGATTCAAGGAAATGAAATGTAGAAATGATATGTCTGAATTCGCGAGACGGATTCAACACATGTAAGGAATGAAAGATGTGAATGATATGTTTGAATCCGTGAGATGGATTCAAATCAGAGAAGGAAGAAAAGGTATGAATGGTACGTTTGAATCCGCGGCACGGATTTAAAAATATAAAAAAGATGAAATTAGCCCACATCAGAATGTGCCGATAGTTTGACCTTGGTTGCGTCAAACGAGTCATATGAGTAAATGTAAAGTAACTGAATGAAAGAATGATCGTAATTGGCACACAAACCTAAATTTTAAAACGAAAGGAAGAAGTTTTGAACAAGTTATGTGTTAAATGTGTTAGTAATCGACTCTTAGGAGTCATAATAAATGACGGGCTACGACCCGGACAATGATTTAAGTATGAACAAGAAGGATAAGTTTTGTTAAGAATACCAAAATGATGTAATGAATGTTTTTGCAAGTAAGCATGAATGGAAAGAAGTATGAATGTGTGCCTCAATACATATACGATAATTAAGAAATGTCAGTTTAGCCCTGAAAAGTCAAATTCTAAAGGTTGACGAAATAAGTAACTAGAATGAAAGAATGTCGTGTGAGAAATGAAATGGGTGACACGTTATAGCGTGTACGTAAGAAATTGTAGAAGAATTATAGGTGAGTAATCACCTAATAGAATGAATGTTTGAAAGAAATGTGCTAACTGCTAAATTTGTTGATGATAATGTTAGAACCCTTGATTTGATGAAACCAATCGAATTGATGGAAGGATGTGTACGAGTGGAGGCACATTACATGGATGAATGAAATCTAGCCTGGTACGGCTAGTACTCGTAAAGAATGTGGACAGATCTGATTTACGGATCGCTGAAGTATGGAATGAAATCGAGGTAAGTAAAATGTTTTAATTTATGACGGATAAGTATGAATTAGTAAATTGAAAACGCCCTACAAAATGAATGGTGGAATGAGTATGGTATACTATGGAATGTTTAATTCCTAATAGTTGACATAAGAAGAAAACTATGTCATTAAGAAGTGAGTCTCAAAGGTTTTGAGTGAAAATTTCGAGAATTGGTTAAACTTTCATATAATGAATTTGCGTGACACATGGGCTTATGCAAATTAAGTAATGCATGAAATGAGAGGAATAATAATGTAGAATGAATAAGGTGAGTTGAAGGTAACGTAAGAGTATGTATGGTACAAATAACTATAGAAAATGAAGAATGATGTTAACTTTGGAGTTAAGCACGAATGCATGACTATGAAATAGTAACTTCGTTGCGATAACGAAAAGAAATTAAATGTTATGTAATATATGTATAGAATGTAATCTTAATAGGTGAGATAAAGATATTAGATCTGTTATAACGGTTCATACGAATGTAAGTACTATAATAAGTGTGAAGAGTATAGACAGTGTTGAATATTTATCTGTTTCCCCTTCCCCTTCGACGCAGCCCTCTCCAGTTCGACGTAGCAACGGAGCAAAACCCTACAGCCGCACCCCTCCATGGTGATTTGCTCGATGTAGCCCCATCCCCTTCGATTTGCTCGACGACGTAGCAGGATTTCCCTTCGATATGCTCATGACGGAAGCATTCCTCTTCGATTCCCCCTTTGAGACTGGTAAGCTTTCCGATTCCATCTTCCACGTAGTTTGTATATGTATTGTTGTTTGTAAGTGATTTGAAGTGAAGAAAAACGTATAGGACACGTTTGTATTTTGGATTCAACAAAGATAAAAAGGCGAAAACAATGCTTCTAACTATCCTTTCAAGTCTAATTCCTACCGCATTAGGATCCAAGTTTGACACGTTTGTAAGTGATTTGAAGTGAACAGAAACGTATAATACTAAGGTTTCTTTTTGCAACCTGTAACTTTTCTTGCATTTCTTAGATATTTGTGAGATTAAAGTTAGATTGAGGAAAGTAATATAGGTCTTAGATTTTCATGAATATGTATGCTATTTGTATAATTTGATAGATTAAATTCTAATCGAGTAATTATGCATTTTAGTTTCATCAATGACGCACGCGACATGCTCGATAAAATGTCTAAGTGAATTGAATTACCTGAGGTTATCGTAAAACAACTTCGATATGGGTTGATATTAGGCTATCCCTTATGTTATTTTACTTTCGGTCCGTGTAAACGAGTTGAAATCACTATGTGTACTTGAAGAAGTGTTTAGAATCCGATTCGAATGAACAAATATGTATAGATGTTCAAGCATGCATATATGTGTAGAATTGTTATTGTCATACTATGCCGCTGAATGGTTCATTGAAGATGTGATCAGCAGGTTGGTCCAAAGTAAAATAATAAACATGTACATCTTTTGTGAAACCTTTAATTCTACCAAAAAAGTGAAAGCCAGCTTTTATGTTTTCTATATGACAGTGAAATGTTGGGTTCAAAATCAAGTAATTAGCACCGGCATTGTCGCGCCATCTTGTGAAAGCACTAAAGAGTAAAAATAAAGAAACGAGAACACCAAGTGATTTAAGCAACAATGTTGACTAAAGCTTGTACATACTCTATAGGAGTAAGAGACTACCTTATGCTAGCTTCTAAGAAATTCAGTGATTGATCTATGTGTGTTTGCTATTTCTTAGTTGTTTGATTTTCTTAACTTTTAAATAATAACTTGTTAATTTATTATAGTGTAAGCAACAAAGGGGTGGATAGAAATATGGCTACATGGTTCTCCAATAAATGCTTAACTTTGTGAATTTGTATCAAAACCAATCTCCCGTTGAAGTAAGTAGGTAATATAAATCTTAATTGTTTGTTCTTTTAAAACTTAGAAGGTTTAGTTGATTATATACTTATTTTTAGACGTATATAACATGTGTAAATTAGGGGTCTTCACGCTCCAGTATAGACGGTAATTTTTAGGTCAAACCGTGAGCCAAACCATTAGTAACGGTTTATAGAAATCAAAAACCGAACCGTTAAAATTTAAACCCGACCAAACCGAACCGCTACTAACGGTTTGGTTCCGGTTTGGTTTCACATTTTACGCTTCATAGTTGGTTGAACTAAAATCTAGAACTAATAATCTAAGTGTACCATTAATTGCTTTTTCTCTTATTATGCCTCTAATAATCTATCAAATATTATAAATGTTTTTCTTATTTATTAGATAAGAACAAATCTTAAATTTAGTGTTTGGATTTAATGTTAAATTGTTAATCTATTTGAGCACATAGAAGCATAAACTTCAACATTGAATTATATAACAAAACAATAAAACTATTTACAGTTTAGTTTCTTTTGAATTATTAAATGTATTATAACTTGGCCATAATTTTAATGTGCAGATTATATATAATATATACGATATATGTATACACATATGTATATATTACCAATGTTACGATTTGGTCCGGTTTTATATGGTTTAAAAGTGTTGAAACCGTAAACCAAACAGCTCACTACGGATTACAATTTTTGAAACAGACCAACCGAAATTCAAAAAAAGAAACCGACCGTGAAACCAAACGAATGACTGGTTTGGCCGGTTTCACGATTTTAAACCGAAACACGAACACCCCTAGTATATATATATATATGTATATATATGTATATATATATATATATATATATTTAACGATGTTGTTATTGATATTTTCTCTTTGCCTTTAGTTTTAGTCTATAATATTTGTAATAACTCCTTCTATTTACTTTAATTTTAGATCTGGCACGACACGAGAGAGGCTACGGATAATGATATAGATATTTTGTTGATTTCGAAGTTTTTTAGTGAGTTAGGTATTTCGTTAGTTTAGCTTTATATATAGATTATATGTAGTTTATTTATAAAATTTAATGTAGTTTATTATGCATGCAACAAAGGATTGTAATTTGAGGGGTTTATTTCCGAATTGAATGTGTATTGGGTTTATTTGAAAATGTTCTATTAGTGTATATATAAGTGATTTGTACAGGTTTGGTGCATATAAGCTTGATGTGTATTTCTGAAAAGCCTTTTTTCTGTAATTTTTTTTTCCAGCAAATGCTTATAAGATGGTGTTAAAAAAATATTTGTTTTATTGAATATGTGAAAATGTTTTTATATCAAAACACGGTGTTCATCAATTTTAAGACGGGGTTCAAATTGAACACCGTCTGATAACACTTGATTTTAAGACACGGTATCTTAAGACGATGTTGAAAACACCGTCTTAAAACCCATAGCACCCCATCCAATGCTCTGTTTTGTAGTAGTGACTTGTCCCCATATCCTTCTTGCGTATTCTTCGCACAGGAAAGTTGTCTTGTACATATTCCAATAACTTATTAAGATAAACTAGTAGCCAGATGATGTGAATTGAGTAAATATTGTTAACTAAATGAATCAAATTTGTTAAAACTCGACGATTGTAAAATAAAATAAAGTGAAAAGTAACAATTAACAAGTGAGGAAGAAGCATACATTAAAACATGGTGAATGTAAACACCCCTGCAACCATCTGCCTTGGATCTATTGTCATCTTTCTCGCATGCACTCATCCACACAGTGACAACAATCAAACTAGATGTGTAATTCCTAAGGTTCCCTAAGAGTTGCTAAAATACAACATGAAAATATGAAATCAAAAGACAAGATATAAATGCAGGTTGATTCTTGGATACATATAAGTTTGCAGAAGTTCACACGGGTCAATTGTAATTGCACATCATGCTCTCCATGTTAGAGTTCTAAAACATTTAACCTAATTTATTTTAGTTACTATGGAATGAGTATATATGAAATGGTACACGTTCTTTTCGAAACAAAATAATATGTTGAAAATTGTAAGAATCACATAAAACAACTGTAACATAGTACATTGATAATTTGGTGAGATAGTGCAATCGCGTTTTTGTGTTTTTTTTTAAAAGTGTGATTAATTTTTCTTTTTCTACACTAGTTAATTTTGATGAAATAATTACAGGTAACTTACAATCTTTGTCGAGAAAAGCATATTCCAAACCTTTTGGAAGCTCTTTGAGCTCAAGTGGTGGGTCTTTAGAAGACTCCTTATTTGGTTGCTCATTTTGATCAAGAACCAAAAAGGTTTATTCAATGGCGACCTCCTCTTCAACAAAGTGGTCAATTTCCTTTCTTGTATCGGGTGGCTCATCTTCATCTTCAATTAGGGGGTCATCATTGTCGAATGGATATTTCATTGAACGCTCAAGATCGACACTTCTTTTGAATGCCCCTAATTGAATGGGTAGATTGTTATGCTTCCGATTTTTCAAAGCTTCGTGGGTTTTTACAAAAGGTCGTCCCAACACTAGTGGAGTGTCATCAAGGATGATGAAGTCGGTTGGGATTACCATTTGGTTTGTTTGGACTATCACATCTTCAACTACTCCCATTGATTTTATTGTTTTTCGATTAGATAGAAAAATGGGTATTTGAAGTGGAGAAAAATCACCAATACTTAATTTTTCGAAAATGTAGTTGGGCATTATATTAACACAAATATCTTTATCAATTGTAATATTACTAATAAAGGAATTTTGAAAAAAAAACATGGAACTGGTGTAACGTTAATTTTAAATGGATCATCTCTTATTAGTGTCGTTTGATCATTTGTTAACTTAATGCTTACCATTTCGTCAATTTTAGTGTTAGTGTTTAACTCTTTTAAAAGCTTAGCATGAGTAGGTACTAAACAATGATTTTCGAAAGAAGGTGACAAGAGATTAGTTTCTTGAAAAATAGACTCTTTTTGAATTTTAACGTTATCGGACTCACCTTTTTCGTTGTTTAACTCATGTGTCGGTTTTTCACTTACTTGTTCTTCCATTTTTACCTTTTCAACTATCTCTTCTTTATTACTTGTTAACTCTTCCCTTGCGAGGGATTCCTCTTCCCTTGTGCGGGCTTCTATAATACAACGCTCGATAGTTTTAGTGTGTTCTATTATCTTATCGGCTATGGGAGAGATATAATAAGGATCCTCAAAGCTTGAATTCGGAGGTTCGATCCTTGGTTCCTCATAATACTCATATGAGGTAGATGGTTCATACCATTGTTCCTCATTGTAAGTATATGATGGATAAGGGCCGTAACTTGGTTCTTCATAATACTCATATGAGGTGGGTTGTTCACGTCATGGTTCCTCATAGTAAGCATATGAAGGTTGAGGCTCATATCTTGGTTCCTCAAAGTATGAGTATGAAGGCTCATACATTGGCTCATCAAAATATGAGTATGAGAGAGAAGGTTCATACCTTGGTTCTTCATAGGATGTGTATGAAGTGGATGGCTCGTACCTGGGCTCCTCATAGTAGGTGTATGAAGGGGATGGTTCAAAGAGGTCACAATATTGTACCGAATGAGGGTTACCACAAATGGTGCAATACTCTTCCCTATAATCATCCTCCTCATAGTAGTAGTTGTAACCTCCTGAGTATTGATCCATTAAGAATCACTCAGCAGATCACAACAGAGTCTCGAGACCAGAAAACAAAAAATAAAAACGGAAACAGAGGCTGGACACGGCCCCGTGTTCAGTGAGCACGGCCCCGTGTTCAGGTTCTGTATCTGGGTGTTTAAAAAAATGTAACTAGTTTTGTGCAGCACGGGGGCGTGTTAAGTGAGCACGACCCCATATTCAGACTCTGTATCTGGGAGTTTTGTAAAAATTATGCAGCACGGCCCCGTGTTCAGTCTACTGTAATGCAAAAACTACCTAAAATGTAAAAATGCGTGCGCGGTTTAAAAAGGTTTTGAAAAACTAATTAGGCCGTTGATTTTAATCTTTCTTAAAATCCTTGTGTCCCCAGCAACGGTGCCAAAAACTTGATGCGTGTGTAGCGTTATATGATTTTCTTTATATTTTAAGCCCTTTCTAACACATTAGTCAAGTTTTAAATTTATAAAACACGATATTCTACTAACGCTAAACACACATATGGGCAAGTGCACCCATCGTGAGCGTAATATTGCGTTGGTAAGATACCGAGGTCGTCCAAGGACACAAGAGCTTTTAGTACCGGTTTATCCTCAACATCTAATCAAATCAAAAGTTTGCAAAAGGTTTTAAACATGAAAAATAAAAACTAAAATGCTGAAAAAATAAAAATAAAACAAAAATAGATAGACAAGATGAATCACTTGGATCCGACTCGCCTTTAATGTAACCTTTGATAATTTCCACACTTTTGCACTTTTTAAGAGATTATCTTAGTTATAGTAGTAGGCCCCTCTTTTGAATGTGACGTTACCCTCAACCCAGTGGTTTGAGTCAGCAAGGATACAATCCTAAAGGGTCGGAATATTGAAAGATAATTAATTAAGTTATTAATGCGTAAAGTGGTAGGCCCCTCTTTTGAAGGCGACATTACCCTCAGCTAAGTGGTTTGAGTCAGCAGGGATACAATCCCAAGTAGCCGGGTTAATGTATTAATAGTAGTTTACATATGAGGGGATCAAGCCATTCGCACCCCCGCCATCCAATACCAGTGGGTATTGAAGGAGGTCCTAGTAAGCTTAACCTAGGTCCTTGCAGGATCTATACACTGAACAAGGCAAGAACCTTACCAAACCATTTCCTTAACCCCCGACCAGGTAGCCAACATATCTCTATATAGACCGTAGAGATATGAATGGTGAAAATCTTTTATTTTATATAGACAGTAAAATAACGCCAAGACACCACGGACAAATGATAAGGAAGTTTCACCTTCAACATAAAAAACTAGTTATTAAAGTCATTAATACAAAACCAAATAGAAAGTGTGAAAAGATTAAAAATCAAAAGTATTACATTAAATGCTTGTCTTCACCAAGTGATGTAAGGGACTTACGCAAACATGGCCTTTGATTCTCAAGAAGTCTTACTATCAATCTTGGATCCCGAGACTACTACACACACTCTAAGGTGGATGATGGATGATGGTGGTGGATGTGGGTGTTGTAGTGGTGGTGGAGTGGTGGTGAAGTGGGAGAGAGTTGGTTTGCCAAGGGATACCTTTGAAGTGAACCAAGCACCCCTATTTATAGCTTGTACAGAAGCCCGGACACGGCCCCGTGTCCGCTGGACACGGCCCCGTGGCCATCCTCTTTCTCTTTCTTCATTAATTACAATTGTCTGTATTAGGCTCCACACGCCCCCGTGTTCACTGGGCACGGCCCCGTGTGCAGAAGCGTATCTGTACTATCAAGATTTGCAAGATTCTGCGAATCTTAGCGTTGACCACGACCCGTGCTGAGCTGGGCATGCCCCCGTTCTGGGAATAGAAGCTTCTATCAGTTTGTCATTTTCTGCAAACACCTGGCCACGCCCCCGTGTCCGCTGGGCACAGGGCCGTGGTCAGCCTTCTGATCTCTTGTTTTTGCTTGGGAAGATGCTGTCGAGGGGTCGGGCATGTCACGTTTATTACTTTTCTTTGTATTTATGTTAGATTTTGCTGCATATTTGTTCATTTTGTTCATTTAAACTCATTTGGTTCTGAAAATACAAAAGGAAGACAAAAACACACTTTTTCCAACATTAGTACTAAAAAAGAGTTAGTTTTATGCCTCAATTGATGTAATTTATATGTTGCATTTTGCACACATCAAATACCCCCACACTTGAATCTTTGCTTGTCCTCATGCAAAACTCTTTATTTTGTGGCTTACACACCCAAATGGAATGGGTAGAAGATAAGTTTTGGGCTTGTCTTGAGTGTCGGGAATCCAAGATCTTTATTGGGTTTTATTTCTATGCTATTTACAATCATATTTGTTATGATTCATTTAGAACGTTTCATAAGAGAAATTACTTATTTGGGCATAACATGCCTCTTTAAAATTCCATTTATATACAAGTTCACATACCTCATGGGAGATCACTCAACACTCGGCCGAAGATGTATTTTTGTGAAACACTCGAGACCGGCATGGAACTTACTTCTACCATATGCTTGCCAAGCAATCAATCCTCCTCCTTTTTAACTATAAACCTTTGTAAATATCAAGAGGACTTTGGGGTAGGGTTAGGCTTGGGTTAAAGGTCGGTGGTTTTGGGTTAGCGGTTAGTAAAAAGGGCTAAAAGCGTAAAAAGTGTTGGTCGTTGTAAAACTTTTTGTTTTTGTGACTTTTATTCAAACTAAGCATTTTCAAACAAAGTTTCTTTGAGGAACTTGTTTGTTTATTCACTTTTTTTTTTGATAAGGAAAGTTACAAGAAGACCAAGCTTTTTACTAAAATAAAGGGTTTGAAAGAAAAAGGGTTTTGGTGGGTAAGGGTGTTTGTTTTATGGGTTTAGAAATGAAAAGGTTTAGGCTCAAAGGGGTTAACTAGGGGGTTTTGGGTAGGTGATAAAAAAATGAAAAATAATGGTGTTGAAAGGAAAATGGGTTAGTACTACTGCCTCCATCATTTACTTACTTGGGTTTAAGTTGGTAAGGACCGGGAATGTATTGTCGTGGCAAGTTCTAGAGTCGTAAGAAACCAAGCGGCTATTCACACAAGAAACGAAAAATGAGCATTCGATTTAAAGATGTATGCTTGTATGCTCAATAAAGACTCAAAACTCACTTTTTGTGGGAATGGGTTTATGATGTGATCAAGTATATATAATCAAATTTTAACTAGATTTGTCATGCCGTTTCCTAATTTTCTTATGTTGGTTCTTTTTATCACGACGCTATCGGTTGTAAATTTGTAAAAATATAACCTTTTTAGAACTTGTTATTCCCAAATTAAACCAAGAGAAGTAAAAAATGAAAAGTTTTTGAAAAAAATTGGGGTGATTAGCGGTTCCAATAGAGTTTTGTGTAAGGCTTGTTATTAGGACTTGCAAAAATTCAAGGTTTTAGCATCCCCCAACACTTAAGTTACACATTGTCCTCAATGTGTCCCAAAATAAGTTTTTAGGTTGATTGGATGTGTAAAAAGGTGTTAAAAATAAGGTTTTGGTGTTTCTAGGCATCTGGACACGGCCTCGTGCTGGGTGAGCACGGCCCCGTGTTCAGAGTGCTAGTAACGAAAACTTACAGAAGGTGAACACGGGGGCGTGCCTGGTGGACACGGCCCCGTGCTGGTCATATTTTAAACAAACAGCAGGTTCTGGGCGATGGACACGGGGGCGTGCTGGCTGAGCATGGCCCCTTGTTGACAATCTGCAATCCTTGAAAACAGGTTTTGGCTTTCGGTTATGGTTTTTAGGCTTATGTAGCACTAATACTTAGTGCTTCCAAGCCTCCTAGGTACCTGTTTATGCTTAAATATACCACACCACACAAATAACAAACATCCTAACTTACCACAAGTTTATCATCCACGTCACAAACTAAAAAAAAAATGCCAGAAATTAAAAGTGTTAACGGAAAGTAAATTGTTCAACATTGGCACGCAAGCCATATAATTGTTTTTAAGATAAAGGGGTTAACCTGGTAAGAGCTTCAACCGTGTCACATTACCTCCAATGCCTCCAACACATCAAATGGGATTCAGTGGAATGGTGCCCTCGAAGTCACTGGATGGAAATGCCCCACGTAGGGCTTCTCGTAGCGCAAAGGTATAATATTGTCCTCCACGTGCTAAGCATCGGAAGAGCTCTACCTTCTTCCCATTAACGGATGCCCCACTAGATCCACGACCTCAAGCGATAACGCTCGTACATGTTTACGGGGGACACTTCATACATGCTAAGTTGGAAAAAGACTACCCCAAGCCTACACTCGCCCCATTGTGGTCGACACATCGAACAATAGCTGCGAAACGGTGGGAAGAAATGTATAGACCGAGGTTACAACACTACTACGAGTTAATCAATCCTAAATCAGACTCAGACAAAGAGAAAGACCCGGGTTTAAATCTTATCGAAGATTAAGCGGAAACTTGTATTTTTGTTAACTATAGAATTTTTTTAATTTATAAAATTTGTATCATTTTTAATTTTTACAATTCATAATATTTTATCATTTTTAATTTTTATAATTCATAATATTTGTATTATTTTTAATTGAGTAAACTGCAATTTTACCCCCTGTGGTTAGGGGTCATTGGCATGTCTACCCCCCCTAAGGAAATAATTGCAATTTTACCCCCCACTGTTCACTGTTATGTTGCAACCTTACCCCCTGTTAACAGTCAACGGTAGTTTGACCCTTATAGGTGAGGGTATTTTGGTAATCTTACCCCATATTATTATTATTATTATTATTATTATTATTATTATTATTTATAATCATCAGATCTGAAGATCCATTTGCAGGAGAATTCATCATCATCATCAGATCTGAAGATCCATCGCTTGAGTGCATAAATGGGGATTTTAATGTGAAATTCAAATTCATCATCATCATTAGATCATCATCATCAAAATTAGGAACTGCCCAAATGAGGGCATCTGTCACACAGGAGAATTCATCATCATCAGATCTGAAGATCCATCGCTTGAATACTCCGGTTCATCACTTTCTCCATCTTTCCAATGTATACATATATGAGAAACTTGACGCATCTGTTGATTGATGGTTTCTATGTGGTTTATCGATGCAGTTTTGAGCGTAATGATTAAGGATTTGAAGCTTCAATCTCACAGGTAATGTAGATTTTAATGTGAAATTCAAATTCTAGGGATTTTAATCTCAGGGGCAAACAGATCTGACGGCGAACAGATATGAACCTCAGGGGCGACTCACCGTTGCCGGTGGCGACTCACCGTCACTGCCACGCCACGCCGCTACTGCTGTATTTTCAGATCTGATTCGAATGAAGAATCCTCTGTTTCAGAGCAGATGGAAACAGGGTTGAAGAATCCGAATGATTCAGGTTCAAGAAAGAGATGAACTGCTGTTGGATGATAATTATTTATCATCATCTTCTTCAAATACTGCTGGAATCCTCTATTTTGTTGTTGGATCAGGAAGAAGGAAATGATGAACTGCTGATGATGATAATGATGATGAAGAATGAACTGCTGCTAATGATGATGAACTTGTTTCGTTGATTTTGTGATTTGTGTTGTGGATCTGGATTTGTTGTTGTTAGGGCACTTAGGGTTTGATGATTTGTGTAAATTTGATGTTGAATGAATTATGAGAGTAATTGTTTGTAGGTGATTTGTGGAACTAGCTTCCAACACCCAGAATGAACTGCTGATGATGATGAAGAATGAACCGATGATGATGAACTGATGAAGAACTGCTGCTGATGATGATGAAGAATGAACTGATGATGATGAACTGATGAAGAACTGCTGATGATGATGAAGAATGAACTTGATTCTTGATTTTTTATATAATTTTAATAAGATAGGGGCAAAAATGACTTTTCACACATTATGACAGTCAAAACAAACGTTGACTTGACAGAATCTGTTAACAGGGGGTAAGGTTGCAACATAACAGTGAACAGTGGGGGGTAAAATTGCAATTATTTCCTTAGGGGGGTAGACATGCCAATGACCCCTAACCTCAGGGGGTAAAATTGCAGTTTACTCTTTTTAATTTTTATAATTCATAATATTTGTATTATGTTTAACTTTTATAAATTATATTTGTATTATTTACCAAATAATATTGTTTTCTTATAAATAAACATGGAAATACCACAAAATACACACAATTAATTTTCTTTTTTCTATAAATAAACAAAGGAATACACAAAAAAAATTAAAAAAATGGACCTTTATATACGCTGTGTATAGATCCCTATGCAGCGTATGAGACCAAAATGACAAAACAGCCCCTGTTTTTGGCTTCGTATAGCCTCAGCACAAGGGTAAAATGACACTATATATATGCATCGTATAGAGCCACACGATACGTATGTAAAAGGCCGACAAATTCCCCCCCAAATCAAAGTTTCACAATTTAAATATGTTAAATTACTGTTTTGCCCTTGTGTTAAGGCTATACGCAGCTGGATACAAGGGTAAAAAGGTCATTTTCCGAAATTTATCTACGCTTAGTATGGCTCTATACGCAGCGTATATATAGGTCAAGAAAATGACCTTTATACCCTTGTATCCAATCTTCGTATAGTCTGTAGAGAAGGGTATAAAGGTCATTTTCTTGACCTTATATACGCTGCGTATAGAGCCAAACGCAGCGTACATAAAGGACAGAAAATGACCTTTTACCCTTCTATCCAGCTGCGTATACCCCCAACACAAGGGCAAAACAATAATTTGATAAGTCAAACTGCTTGTTTGATTGTTCTCTACGATTCGTAGGGATCTATACGCAGCGTATAGATCCCTAATTTAAAACAGTGAATCCCCTTTGTTTCATTGTTCTTCCCCAAATCAAAACACACACTGCTATATACGAAGGCGATTACGTACATACACCGTATTCGACGCGAGATTGAAGCATAAACCAGGTATTTGTTCTACCTATTTCACTAATTTTGGTTTTTATTTTTTTGTATTTAATCCGTAAATCAGTACATGAGGTAGCATAAGAGTTTGAAGTTTTTGTGTAAATTGAGTGTGTTAGGCTTTGAGATTAATTATGTATTATGTTGATTTTTTTCTTTGATTTTGAAATATAATGTGCATGTTTAGATGAGTGAGTTTGCTCTGGCTTTGAAGGTAGGATTTCTGTTAGATGTAATGTGATATGTGTTGATTTTGGTTGTGAATTTGGTGATTTTTGTGTATATTGAGTGTGTTAGGGTTTGAGATGATTGAGTATGCAGCGTGTTGATTTTCTCTTTGAATTTATATTGAGTGTGTTAGGGTTTTTAAATACAAAAAGGAATGAAAGAAAACAAACAATTTTGGTAGTTCTTTCTGTTCGGATGAGCCGTGTGATCAAAGAAGTCAAGCTGTTTTGAGAATTCAAATGATAATTTCAGAAACATATGTTGTGGACCAGTGGTGTGTGCGTGAAACCTTAAACAACGGAAGCGGGATCGATCCCGGCTCCCTTTATATTCGCTGACCTTTATTTTAAAATTTTGGTTATAAGACATTAAATGAAGGGCAACTGTTAGTGTATTAAACAATTAAAAAACAACTTTTCTTTCGGGTTAGACACTGCACGTAAACTAAAGGTCTCAAGTTCCATCCTTTTTATAAATACTCTAAAATCATTAATAATCTAAATAACTAACAAGTTATTTTAATCCTTTAATAACATTAGATGTTAATATGAGATAAATTTTAACATCTAAATAATGAACTGTTTAGACAATTTGCGCCCAATCTTCCCGATCGATAACATCATTCGCTGACCTTTATGTTTAACCTTTTCCCGTAGTCTACGAATACTAGGATCTTTCGACATGATTAGCTACTATAGTTCCCTGAAGGATATCTGTTTTTTGTCTTGACCTGTAGACAGTTTCGCAGCCGTTTCTTGGTCCGAACCAGCAAACGCAGCCATAAACGGACGTTTAAACGGCTGCAAACGTTTCCGCAAACGGCTGCGAAATCGCTGTCGTTTGTGGCTGCATTTGCAGGCGTTTAAACGCCCATTTGCGGCTGCCTTCGCTGGATCGGACCATTTTTAACTTCTTGTTTTACTCTTAATATGTGGTTCTGATAAATTTTTGGTTTTCAGGACGACGATGATGGACGATGAAATGGAGCTAGAACAATTCAATCCGAAGCAGCAGCAGCAGGAGAGTGACCTGCCGGATCCTCTCGAGAATCACCCGTACTTGGAGTTTCCTCCGGAGTCTGACGCTGCTCTCCATTGCGAGAAGCTTCGAAAGATGCATGTCGGTGCCCACTTTGCGGTTTGTTGGAAAACCGTCCGGAAGCTCGCGGCTGGAGATTAGGCGCGAGAGTTTACTCCCCGTGGTTCGCTGTGGGATCGTCTGTTTGAGCTATCGTATATGCCGACCTACAAGGAGATACTTGTCGAGTTTTTGTCGTCGTTCGAGTTTCATCCTCGTCGGCCAGATCAGGTTGTGGACCGGGAGCAGCCACCTCCCCCGCCCGAGTTTTCTCTTCGCATGGCCGGCCAGGCGCGTTCTATGTCTCTTGTAGAGTTTGCGGTGCATAGCGGTTTATATACGGAGGCTGTGATCGCTACAGATCTATATACGACGGTAGGTTTTACACATATTTTGTATTGTTGTTATTATTATTTTAATATATAACATTTAAGACTTAATATTAATTTAACGTTTAATAAACATTCGTGTAAACAGGGGTTGGTAATGGCTGATAAACCCATGCTTTTAGGGTTTTGGGCTGTGATTGCGGACACCCGTTATTGGGACCACATGAACTCCAAAGGGAGGGTTACGTGGATTCAAGATCCACTCTTCAGGTATGTTAGTTATTATTATTTAAATAATAGTTATTGTTGTTATAAACCAGACATTTAGGCCCAACCCATTACTTATGGGCTTTAGGGTTTATAGCTATGTTCATCTATATATTGTAATGTTGAATAATGAAGAGTTGAGTTTTATCTTTAATTCTCTTTAGTTTTTATCACGTTATCAGCACGATTGCCTCTACACACAGGCTCTTCCCGGAGATTCATCATACAATTCTCTGTTCATAACACTTTATCCTAGTACGCATCACCTCAGTCTCTAATATGCGTTGCTCATGATTATATATGTTAATTATATGTTATTATGTACCACGCATACATCTGCAACTCACAAAAACCACAATCACAGATGTCACCAACAGTATTTAAATTATATTCTACACCATTGCCTTCAAGTTTGAGTTTGGACTTTAGGATATAAACTAAAATTAGTTGAATAAGGTATCGACTACGTACACGATGTGCACGAAACATACATGCATATTATTAGCAAATATCTAATTAGAATCATTACTTGTTTTGATTTATATTTTAGTAACGCTTTATCGATCTGCCACAAACTACAACAAACTGTGAAAAAAAAATTAAACAAGCGATACGACACTAAAATCTGACCCGTACCCTTTCTTTCACCGCTACCACCGCCTCCCAAAACGTCCCAAAACGTCGAAGTATCACCGTAATTAGGCTGTAACCTCGCTCTAGTCAACGGACCGTTGTGGATCGAAGAAAACATCATCGACGACGTTTTCTCTCGCGTTTGATGCTTTGAGGACAGTGGCGGAGGTGTCGATGCGTTGTTGTTGTGGAGATTTGACGTTTTCCGTTTCTATTCGTCTCCTCGCCGTGACGGTGAAGCACCGGAGAGTAGTTGTCGGCGACAACCACGAAGGACAGGAACATTGAAGCACCGATCTTTAAAGATCCGGAGATGAAACCCGTAGATCTTGTATCTAGTGATCGAAAATACCCACTTGCGGGAGGCATTTTCTACTTCGATTTAACCGTTTTTTTCTTCGGCGCCGCCGGACATTTCATCGGAACACGAAACCCACTACGTTTGAGTGTCCGGCAACCGTCATCCACCGACAAAAATAATAAAACAGAGATATGTATACAAACAGAGATCTGATCGTCCAACTCCGGCAAAGGTCGACCGGAAAAGGCGTATATCAAACGACGGAGGGAGAGAAGACTTTTGCAAGTAAATAGGGAATGGGGATCTGCTATTTTTTTCTTACATTTAATAATAAATACACTTTTACAACTGTACTCCATATCAAACAAATTAATATATTATTTTAAAAGCAAATTACAAATCGATATATATGAAAATTGTATTCTGTAATTTGGTTGTTGAATTTTTTATTCTAAAGTATCGTACACTTTTTCATGGGACTTGACTTTGGTTCGTACCCCAAATTTTGAAATTGTGGTGGATTCTTAGGATTAACTGTGGAAAATTATGAAAACTGTATTCTTGTATAGAACCCGAAGTTCTAGAAAAAGAGAACCCGAAGTTCTCAAACAATATATATTTCATTTAAATGCCTTATTCTTTCCTTTGTAGATAATATGTCGAACTTATCAAAACTTGAATTCACCGCTCTTGACATCTCGGGTAACAACTACCTTCCATGGACTCTTGATGCTAAAATTCATTTGACGGCAAATAATTTGGGGGAGACAATTATCGATGGTAATCAAAGTAAACCTCAAGATAAAGCGAAAGCCATGATATTTCTCCGCCATCATCTTCATGAAGATCTAAAGCGGGAATATCTAACTGTTGAGGACCCTCTTGAATTATGGACAAACATCAAAGAACGTTTTGACCACCAGAAGTTGGTCTTACACCCCAAAGCCCGCTATGAATGGCTTCATTTACGACTACAGGATTTTAAGACCGTCAGTGAGTATAATTCTGCCCTGCTCCGCATTACCTCTGAACTTAAATTATGTGGTGAGAAAATTACCGATGAAGACATGCTTGAAAAAACTTTCTCAACGTTCCATGCCTCAAATATGCTCCTGTCGCAGCAATACATGGAACGTCAATTTACTAAGTATTCTGAATTGATATCATGTCTTCTGGTCACAGAGCAAAACAACAAGCTCCTACTACAAAATCATCAATCACGACCTGCCGGTGCAAGCCCATTCCCTGAAGCGAATGTGACCAATTATCAAAGAGGACGAGGTAGAGGTAGAGGCCGCGGCCCCAGCAGAGGTCGTGGTCGTGGTCGAGGACGGGGATATACATGGCGTCGGGAGTCTCAGAGCACTAAAAATAGCGGTGGTGAATCGAGTCGACACAATACGGGGCGACCTTCGAAAGGGAAAAGTAGCGGGAACCAAAGCAACATTTGTTATAAATGTGGGATGTCAAATCATTGGTCCCGCACATGTCACACCCCTAAACACCTCGTTGAGGCATATCAACGCATGATGAAAGAAAAAGGAAAGAATGTTGAAACTAATCTGATTGAGAATGCACCTTCAGCCACGATATCAGACGTTCATTTGGATGCATGTGATTTCATTGAAAATGTTCGTGATGTTTAAACATATTTAACGTACCTTTTATGTTTTACTTTTCACATTGTGACTTTGGTATTTGGTTTGGTTTAAAACTCTTGAAATGTTTTATTTTTACTTCTTTGCATTAACTTTTATTTATTATTATTTTTTTTATTTATTTCCTGAAGAAATATGCATGCTAGCTCCAGTAGAGCTATTATTGGTGATGAATGTCTGGTAGATAGCGGTAGTACTAACACTATTCTCAAAGATATGAAATTTTTCTCTGAGTTGTCTCCGGCAGAGACACCGATTAGTACTATATCTGGTGTCAGTAACCTTATCGAAGGCTCCGGCAGAGCACACATAATTTTATCTTTGGGTACCCAACTAACTATTGACAATGCATTATATTCAAGTAAATCCAGAAGAAATTTACTTAGCTTTAAAGATATTCGAAAAAACGGTTACCACCTAAAAACAATATCTGAAAATAAAATTGAATATCTTCAAATTACTTCAAACAAAAATGGCCAAGAAACAATTGTCGAACAATTAGAAGCCTTATCCTCTGGATTATATTGTACTAATATCAATCCTATCGAATCATACATGGTGAGTAACCAAAAGCTATTAGATAAAGACACATTCAATATATGGCATGACCGTCTAGGTCACCCTGGTAGCATAATGATGAGACGAATAATCAAAAGTGCAACCGGGCACCCTCTCAAAAATTTAAAAGTTTTGCTACCACAAGACTTATCATGTGCAACATGCTCTCTGGGCAAACTTATAACTCGGCCCTCACAAACTAAATTGATACATGAAACCCCATCATTTTTAGAAAGAATCCAAGGGGATATTTGTGGGCCTATTCATCCTCCGTGTGGACCATTCCGTTATTTCTTGGTCTTAATAGACGCATCCTCAAGGTGGTCACATGTGAGCCTTTAGCTACTCGAAATGTAGCATTTGCCCGACTTTTAGCTCAAATCATACAATTGAGAGCCAATTTCCCTGATAATCAAATTAAAAACATCCGGATGGATAATGCGGGAGAGTTCACATCTCAAGCTTTTAATGACTATTGTATGTCAATTGGGATCAATGTTGAACATTCAGTACCTCATGTTCACACACAAAACGGTTTAGCTGAATCTCTGATTAAACGATTACAAATAATCGCTAGACCACTCTTAATGAGATGTAAATTACCATCTTCTGCATGGGGACATGCTATTTTGCATGCCGCTGCACTGATTAGATTGAGACCAACTGCTGATCATGAATACTCCCCATTGCAACTGGTCTCCGGACGAGAACCAAGTTTGTCCCACCTTAGAATTTTTGGTTGTGCGGTATATGTACCAATACCGCCACCACAAGGTACTACAATGGGACCCCAATGAAGACTGGGTATCTATATTGGTTTTAACTCCTCGTCCATAATTAAATATTTAGAACCAATGACGGGAGACATGTTTACAGCACGGTATGCTGACTGTCATTTTGATGAAACAATGTTCCCAGTCTTAGGGGGAGATAAGGACAAAGAAAGACTGGTAACACAAGAAATAACGTGGAATGCATCATCGCTATCAAATCTCGACCCCCGAAGTGGTCAATGTGAATATGAAGTCCAAAAGATTATACATTTGCAAAGAATAGCTAATGAATTACCAGATGCATTCACAGACACGAATAGAGTGACAAAGTCACATGTACCAGCATCAAGTGCACCTGCTCGAATTGAAGTAATCCCAGAAGCGATTACTATACAACGAAAGCATGGGAGACCAATCGGTTCCAAAGACAAAAACCCACGAAAACGAAAAGAGAAAAGTAACGCAGTTGGTGAAAACTTACAAAAGATTATAAATGAAACCCCAGTAGAGGTAAATGTCCCAGAAGAGACAACTATAATTCTAGTGGAAAATGAAGTTTCAGAAGAAACACCAATACCGAACGAAAATGAGATCTCTATTAATTATGTACAAGATAGTACAATGTGGAACCGGAATAAAACACGTGTTGATGATATATTAGCATATGCTATAGCAACGGATGTAATCAACGAAAATGATTACAAACCAAAAACTTTAGAAGAGTGCATGCACAGAAATGATTGGCTAAGATGGCAAGAAGCCATAAATGCCGAATTAAATTCGCTCGAAAAGCGACATGTTTTCGGACCTGTAGTTCGAACGCCCATAGACGTCAAACCAGTAGGTTATAAATGGGTGTTTGCAATAAAGAAAAATGAAAAGAATGAGATTGTACGATATAAGGCTCGACTTGTAGCACAAGGGTTTTCCCAAATCCCAGGAGTTGATTATGAGGAAACGTATTCCCCTGTAGTGGATGCGATAACCCTTAGGTTCCTAATCGGCCACACAATCTCCGAAGGACTTCATATGAGACTAATGGATGTCGTCACAGCATACTTATACGGGACACTTGAAAATGACATCTACATGAAAATCCCTAAAGGATTAAAATTGCCTGAAGCATTAAAATCAACACCTCGAGATATGTGTTCTATAAAGCTCCAGAGATCTTTATATGGTCTCAAACAATCTGGTCGTATGTGGTACAATCGACTTAGTGAATATCTCGAAAAAGAAGGATACAAGTCTGATGTAATCAGTCCATGTGTCTTTATAAAACGATCACTCTCAAATTTCACTATAATAGCAGTCTATGTTGACGATATCAACATCATCGGATCTCCTGAAGAGATAGAGAAAGCTGCTCAGTTATTAAAGGAGGAATTTGAGATGAAAGATCTTGGTATGACAAAAGTATGCATCGGACTACAATTTGAGTATCTGTGCAATGGCACATTTGTCCATCAATCAAACTACATCCAGAAGATGTTAGTACATTTCAATATGGATAAAGCACATCCGTTTAGCGTACCTATGGTTGTCCGACCGCTAGATCCACACAAGGATCCTTATCTCCCTCAAGAAGAAGGCGAAGAAATACTTGGTCCAGAAGTACCGTACTTAAGCGCGATCGGTGCCCTTATGTATCTCGCAAATAACACAAGACCTGACATTGCATTTGCAGTACATGTACTAGCGAGATACAATTCGAATCCAACACGTAGACACTGGAATGGCATAAAACATATATGCCGGTATATTTGCGGGACACAAGACTTAGGTCTTTTCTATCAGAGAGATCAAAAGTCCCAGCTTGTTGGGTATGCTGATGTTGGATATCTATCAGATCTTCACAAAGCAAAATCTCAGACAGGTTATGTATTCACATACGGTGGCACATCAATTTCTTGGAAGTCAACTAAGCAAACACTTACAGCAACGTCATCAAATCATGCCGAATTGATAGCACTATATGATGCTGGTCGAGAATGCATGTGGTTGAGATCAATGATTAATCACATACAAGAAGCATGCGGATTAGAACAGATCAAGAAGGAGCCGACAATCATTTATGAAGAAAACGCTGCTTGCATAGCTCAGATCAGGGAAGGTTACATCAAGGGTGATCGAACAAAGCACATCTCACCAAAATTTTTCTCAACATATGATTTGCAAAAGGAAGGGGAAATTGATGTTCGCCAGATTAAGTCAAGTGAAAATCTAGCTGACTTGTTCACGAAATCTTTACCTAGAAGCAGTTTCGAGCAACTATCACACAAGATCGGTCTTCGTAGATTAAAAGATGTTTGTTGAATTCAGGGGGAGAATTATACACGCTGTACTCTTTTTCCCTTAACTAAGTTTTGTCCCACTGGGTTTTCTTAGTAAGGTTTTTAATGAGGCAGCATAGCTGATCCAGTAGTATCAGTTTATTTGTTCAGGTCCCGAAGTACCTATTTAACATCATCCTGAAGTACGTTGTTAAACTGTGTATAATTCTAAATGTCTGAGGGAGAGTGTTATAAACCAGACATTTAGGCCCAACCCATTACTTATGGGCTTTAGGGTTTATAGCTATGTTCATCTATATATTGTAATGTTGAATAATGAAGAGTTGAGTTTTATCTTTAATTCTCTTTAGTTTTTATCAATTGTTATTTAAATATATATTTAATATTTAATATATTAATTAAAAACCCATAAGGCGCATAGGTCACTAACGAGCGACGAAACTACGATCGTCGTTAAAATAAATTATTTTTATTATTTAGTTCATGTCGAACCGTAAGGCGCGTAGGTCCCTTAGGAGCGGCGAAACTAAGATCGTCGTTTTTTTTATTTTAACGACGAACTTAGTTTCGATGCTTGTTAGGGACCTACGCGCCTTGCGGTTCAAGTTCGACTAAATAATAAAAAAATATAATTTAACGACGATCTTAGTTTCGACGCTCGTTAGGGCCGTACGCGCCTTACCGGCGACGTCGACTAAATAATAAAAAAAATAATTTAACGACGATCTTAGTTTCGACGCTCGTAAGTCGTGTATGGCCCTAACGAGCGTCGAAACTAAGTTTGGCGTTAAAATTTTTTTTATTATTTAGTCGACGTCGAACCATAAGGCGCGTAGGTCTCTAACGAGCGTCGAAACTAAGATCGTCGTTTTATATTTTAAAGACGAAGTTAGTCTCGACGCTCATTAGGGACCTACGTGCCTTACGGTTCGACTTCGACTAAGTAATAAAAAAATATTTTAACGACGATCTTAGTTTCGACGCTCGTTAGGGACGTACGCGCTCGAAATCCGTAACGAGTCAAAAATATATAATATTTTTATTATTTAGTCGACGTCGTCCGTTACGAGCGTAGGTCCGTTACTCGCATCGAAATCCGTAACGAGTCAAAATAATATTGTATTTTTATTATTTAGTCGACGTCGTCCGTTACGAGCGTAGGTCCGTTACACGCGTCGAAATCCGTAACGAGTCAAAAATATATTGTTTTTTTATCCTCATTTAGTCGATGTCGTCATTTAGTCGATGTCGTCTGATTATTATTTACTGACTGGTTTCCTTTTGTGCAGGTATTTTCACAAGATGATTTCCACTTCCATCATCGCTCGAAACAAGAGCTGGGAGTGGTGTACCAGCGGTGACCTGTTTTTCTTGTATTGCCTCTTGTACAAGAGGTCGTGCGCTCTCGCCCACGGGTTGGCACAATACTTCGCATACGCGCATCATCGACAGGAGCGCGGACTGTTATACGGCGGCGCCTACGTGACTAGGATAGCCCTTTCGTTGGGCTATCACCCAGAGAATAACCACGACCGTGTAGGACCGGCGATACAGTCAAAGCGGATGGGGATGAACACAATATCGGGAATGCATGTTACCAAAAAAATTCCCATGCGGGAAGCGGTATAAGAATGCGGACGGTGAGCAATACGCGCTTACACAGCTGCCGGCACAGTTCGATCTAGTATTTCCCCCGCGCGATCCGGAGGTGCCGGAGGACCATGAGCCGGCCAACGTCATTCCGGAGCCACCATAGCCGCGTGGACCACCCGGGGCGCCTCATTTCCCACGACATGTTGGGCCCGGTCCTGACCCATCATATCAGCCGCTAAGTCGCGACCTTGACAGGCAGAACTATCTGTTGGAGTGGGTGGTTGCGGAGCTGCAGTAGCGCCGACAGCGTGACGGGTTAGCTCCACGACCCTACATTCCGGATGCAGAATGGGATCAGCATCATGAGTAGGAGCAGCAGCAGCAGGAAGATCCACAGGATTCACTGCCATAGTATTTTATCATTTTGTTATGTATGCACAAACTTTTGCTGTATATATCAAACTTTTGGTGTACATATAAAACTTTTGCTGTAAACGGTGTAATATATTCGAACAGTACCCGGGTATTTCCACTTATTTAACGCTATAATATTTTAACGTTATAGTATTCGAACCGTATATACGCTTTTCAAAATTTTAACATTATACGCTTTTCGACGACATCGACTAAATAAATTAACGACGACGTCGACTAAATAATAAAAAACATTATATATTTTTAACTCGTTATATATTTTAAGCGAGTTAACGTTGTAACCGGGTGAGAATTTATACCACAAATATGCCGAATGACAAAACAAAATTATGAAAGGTTATATACGCTGCGTATAGCTCTATACGCAGCGTATATAAACCTTGTGAAAAACTGATGCTTCAAGCCCACCAAAATGACCCCAAAAGTTCAGATGGTTTAAATACGCTGCGTATAGAGATATACGCAGCGTATATAAACCCTTGTTTTCTGTGCAATGATTGCTGGTCAGGCACTGAGATCCATGGTTTACCTACGCTGCGTATAGAACTATACGCAGCGTAGGTAAACCCTGATTCAACTAGGGTTTGGTGTGCCAATAGGTACACCCATTACATTCTTGGTACTTGACTATTATTTTTAAACTCGCACTTTTTAATACCTATTATATTAATTAAATTTTGATAATCAATCACATATTTATAAAAATATGCTTTTGTTATAATGTATATCACCACTAAAAAGTATCTTGTCATGATAAGTTTCTTTAGCTAATAAAATATATAAAATATGAATTGTCACAAATGTTGGTTCAGACCCCACTATACACACAATCACACTATTTGGGACTCTTTTCTGTGTTTATTTCTCAACTCAAATAAGGATTACAAGGGGTGTACGGAATGAGAATATAATACTACAATTTATAGTAAGAAAACTTAAAAAAAACACATGCTAAATAAATCCATGTTCTCCCGTTTTTGTGGAACCAACCCAACTTTCACTTTCTAACGTACACCACCATGAAACTCGGTCAACATGGACCAATTATTCTACTGAACCGTAACCGATTTGACATGTATTCGACCCGTTTTACGAACCGTGACCCGTGAACAAAACCCGATTAACCCAACAACAAATACATACAAGAGTAAACTGCAATTTTACCCCCTGAGGTTAGGGGTGATTGGCACCCTTACCCCCCCTAAGGAAATAATTGCAATTTTACCCCCACTGTTTGCTGTTATGTCGCAACCTTACCCCCCGGCCTCAGTCGACAGTAGTTTGACCCTTATAGGTAAGGGTATTTTGGTAATCTAACCCTATATTTATTATTATTATTATTTTTATTATTATTGTTATTATATATATATATAAAAAATCATAGTTCTTCTTCTTCAATATCCCTGAAACCCTTTTCTTGCCCAGGTACCATCTCTCTCCTGTCTCTCTCTCATCCACCACAATAATCACCACCGGGCACCACCACTCCCACCGCCATTCACCACCACAACCACCGCAACTGCCGCCGCCACACAACCACCACAACAACCATCCGGAAGGAGACAGAGGAGGTTCAATGGTCGCCGGAGAGGATGACCGGAGACGGAGATGGAGCTGTTGTGACGGAGGGGTCTGGTTTAATTGCTTACCTGTACTCCCGTGTCTTAACAGATCGGTATTTTCTAGTTTATCTGAATGGCTTTTTATCCTGTACTCCACTTCCACTTATGGCTTCGGTGTATTAGCTGAGATTTGCCACTACTAAGTTATATCGATAAGCTGTGAAGAAGTTGTTTGGGTTATATAATTTGACCTGCAAATAAACCTCAGTCTATCGGCAGTTTGGTACTCTCTATTGTATCATTTAAGATGTTCAGTACTTTAGCATTTAAATCACAAGGAGTGGCAATTAGTTTCATTTGTATAACTAATTATGTAGAAAAGTTAAGATTTATTGATTGAGACTTGATAAGCTGTGAAGAAGATGTTAACGAACAAGAAGCATTGGGTAATGGCGGCAGGTGGTTGAGGGTGGTGGCTGGAGGTGGCAGTGGTGGTGAATGGCGGTGGCAGTGGTGGCAGGGGGTAATTTGGTACAGAGACTGAAGAAATCTATCTTGAATATCGAATTAATAGGCTTACATAGTGCCTTGGTTCTTTTAGTGGTTGGAAGCAATTTGCTGCTGAAAATGAATTGGGTCTTTCAGTGCCTTGTGTTTCTCAATATCATCTTTTTAAGGAAAATGAATTGATTAAAGAAAAACAATTTGCTGCTGAAAATCAAATCTAAACTAAAGCAACGAAGTTGGAAGTAAAATCATTCATTGAGTTTGTGCGTGATCGATTCCTTTTTAGTATGTCAATTTCCTTTTTCGTTTTGGTTTTGGGTCTGCAGAGGGTTGGGTGTGATTTGAGTTAAATGGACAGCGGAGGGAGAGAGAAGTGGTTGAGAGTGTTGGAGGGTGGTGGCTGGAGGTGGCAGTGGTGGTTGTGGTGGTGAATGGCGGTGGCAGGGGGTAATATTACAGAGTAGAACAAAACATAGGAGGTAATATGAAAGGGCATTATAGTAATTTACCTGTGGGGGGTAATTATGTAACATAACAGGAATGTTGGGGGGTAAAATAAAAGGGTAAAATAGTCATTTCACCACCAACTCAACAGATCAGTCAACAAATTTTAGGCCGAGGGGTAAGGTTGCGACATAACAGCAAACAGTGGGGGGGGGGGGGGTAAAATTGCAATTATTTCCTTAGGGGGGGGGGGGGGGGTAAGGGTGCCAATCACCCCTAACCTCAGGGGGTAAAATTGCAGTTTACTCTACATACAAATATCAATATATAGGAAAATAATACATATATATAGAGGGTTCATAACGCCCCGCTTGTGGTATGCGCATATAATGTATATATGTGTGGGCGTTCGGGGGGCAAAAGTGAAAGTGCACTAATTTTAACGTTATTTTACTAATTTCGTGAAAATAACGTTAAAACAGGGGGATGATTAATCATGTATCATGTGGTGGCGTTGATAGCCGAAAGACAAGGGGTACATGCACTAATCGGCAGTTGTCTCAATTGCTGAGTGTTACGTGCCTTATGTCCAAAGCTTGATGCAAAACTAGTATCGAGCTGGGGGTCTCACTGGAAGCAGCCTCTCTATTCCTACATGGTAGAGGTAAGGCTGTCTACATTTTACCCTACTCAGACCCTACCTTAGCTTTGTTATTGGTGGGATTTACTGAGTATGATGATGATGATATAGAGGGTTCATGTGGTATTCAATGACAACAATACATATATCAATACAGAAAAACAATAACCAAAAGACCAATTTGCCTCATCATCTGTTCATTTCTTGGTCAAAGAAATGGTTACGAATAAGCTTCTTGGTTTCTTTTTTGAGAGATATTCGGCAACATGCTCCTCAACTTTAATAAATAGCAGGTCGATGATAGAATTTCCGAAATGAGAAATCAGCAACCGTTCAAGAACTACTATCCTCATTTTTGATATGTTTTTCGCGTGAATTTGGCTAAGCTCATCTGAATCATTCGTGTTTATGTAATCTGTATCACGGGGATCCCAATTGAGTTTAAAAAAATTCATTTTTTCAAGAGAAAATGACTTCTCATATTCAATAATGCTCCTAACTTCCTCCTCACATGGAAAATATACTGGGACATTGAATGAGTTGATATCCGATTCATGAACCAACCCCTATAGTATCATAAAAGTGTAATTGGTTAGTCGCAGAAGCAACACTGCTATAAAATGCGACAGTTATATTGCCATAAATGCATCGCAATCGACCATTTGCCATTGATTTCGACAATCACTTAATTGCCAGTGGCAAATTTATTTTTTTACCATTCGATCGAAATATCTTACAGGAATTCTATCCCAAAATTAGTGTCTTAACTTGCAAACAAACTCTTAGCAGTCAAAAACGCGATCTAACTGTTAGTGACAACGCTTGCAATCAAAATAATTGCAATCAAACCTTTTTGCCATTGGATGGTTAGCGACAAAATTTGCGACTGGGCTGTTTTCGTACCAAAATTTCCACCAAAATCATTAGCAACAAATTTTAAACCGGAATTTTCTGACTGATTTAGAGACCACTATTTAATGACCATCTTAGCAACCGGAATTTTCCAAGCTGGAGACCGACTATGTGACCACGGTTTTGCCTCAAAAAGTTAAGCTGTAGTTTTTCTCATTGTTCCTACATTTTTTTAACTACGATTGCTATTTTAGATTTAAATATCCCAAAATAAATAATTTTATAAATTCAGATTATTGTAGAGATAAATTAAAAATATCCAACCCTACAAAATCAAATACGACCCACATATCCTAACATACTTAGGATATATAACCTGTATTCGAATTGAATGTGAACATGTTTAAAAAAGATATATGATTCCATTCCTTTTACATTCCGAAATGTTTGCCTCTATCGTTTTATCTTTTGCGACCATTTATTCTGTTGCAAATTTTGGTCGCCAATGTTGCACCGTTTTTGGCTGTCACAAATTTCAGTCGCTTTTACTAAATATTTTTATTAGTGATATAACACGGAATAACTGGAACTTGTGACCAAAATAATTTTTTTATTTGAGTTCAAATTTGGATCTGAAAAAACAATATGTACCTCTTTCATCATGTCGACAAGCGATTGGCCGAGTAGCTCCAAGAGTGCGCAACAATCGTCGGTACTCGGATCAGCTACACCCCGAACAGCAAATGTTAAAATCATACGTCCTCCATGTACTACTTCGTCAGAGCGCCTTCGTAAAAACTTTGTGAAATCAGTATGAAATTGGTTTCGGTATGCTTGGTATACATCTGGGGGACTTGCTCGCGCCATGCATATATTTGATCTATTACTTTCAAGGCCCTGAGGCACCTGTCACGTGTTAAAGATTTACATCGACTATATAGTTTATCATCTAAATCATTTTCTTGCGATCAATTATAGTCATAGTCATATCATATAAGAGAACTAGAGAGTAATTTGATATTATGTATACCTGAGAAAGCCAATGATTACTATAAGAGGAATGAACAAGGTGCAAACTTTGGTCAGGAAAGATCCTACCATAGAAAGAACCTGGGACAGCCGAAACAAAACAAGGGCCAAAACTTTCTCCTTTTTCCTTCTTAAACTTTGCATAAAAGTCGGGTAACAATTTGAAAGTAGTATTGAAATCATTTCCAAATAAGTCATTTAAACACACTTGAAATTGTGGCACTTTACGATCATTTTCTTGGCACACCTCATGCACCGTATCAATTATATTAGATGCGACCAATAGCGTATTTGTGCCTGATGAGCATCCTAAATCTGCAAACGTGAAACGATCGCTGAAGACATCATAATTTGCTAAACCCTTGATCATATGCTTTAAAAATGGCACAGCTTGCCGTATCCCGTTTTCCTAAAAAGAAAATAAGAAGAAAAAAAAAATAGCAGTTAAAGACGTAATATGCAAGGAGTTTATGGTATAAAGACTCAAACCTGGAACAAGGAGTTGTTGGCATAGCTTGATTCTCCATCGCCAGCATTCATATGTAGGATGTTCTCTAAAGACATGATTAGTTTTCTTTTGACTTTGATCTTGGTTCTCCTGATCAATGCTCGCTGTGCTGCATGACCTTCCTTTGGTTGCTATAAATAGGTTTGTTTTTTTTATTTTTTTTATTTTTTTATTTTTTTTTGCATCAATATAAAACACTTGTAATAAATTATAAAATCTAGAAGGGTTCTTTGCCAAATAATGAACATAATGTATGCAATTTGACCCGAAATCTCTAGAAACCTATCTTCATTTGGCTATGCACAACATCTCCATTAATATGGTTGCGGGCCATACCTACATTTGGCTACAGGCAGCGATCCAAAATAAGAGTATGATTCAACACACATGGACACTCTGTCAAAGAAAGAGTTGTGCTTAAACACAATTAGACATTACAACGTAACGTACACGTACTAGAGCGAGCTCTAAAAGTGGCACTCGGCCGTAGCCGGATCTATCCCGAAAACACTTTTGTTGTTGCTGTGTTCCGGTATCAATAGCCAGACGAATCAGTTGTGTTTCCTCGTCATTTTCCTTCATCTTGCATGTTGAGATTCGATGTCCCGGTTTGTTGCAGTAATAACACTTTCTCTGCAACCATCTTCTTTCCTTCTTCTCATCGGAATAATGTTTACATGGTAACGTGGACGATGTTGGCCTGAGACCTTCGTCACTTTCTGCAGTGGCTCTGATACCACATTGTTGAACATCGAAACGGTTTGCAGCGGAAGTATCATGAACCATTGGTTTCATGATTGATTGCTTATATGATCAAGATTTGCAGTATCGAAGAAAGGACAATTTGGAAGTTAGAAATTGTCTTGGTGTCGGTTATGATTCCCGCCCAGACATATATATACTAATACATACATAACGGTTGTGGCGGTTGTTTTTGGAGGGAATAACCACCTCATGAATCGGTGCCATCCAAACCATCACAACCATTAGAATATTTCAGTTTTACATACATAAGTATAAGTAAAATAAACTAAGTTACATACATATTAGAATATAATTATGTTTATATATATCCTAATATTACACAGCTAGGCACTCCGCTATAACATTCTTGTGATTTAACACATCTGGATGTTGTGACTTGTGACGTAGTAGAGCTCCCAAAATAAATAAGTTATCCCTACTTTGAACTTGTTTTCCTCTAGCCCTCCTAAACTAACTGAAACTTAATCCAGTTAGCTGACGTCGGATACCACATCCCTAAACAAGTGCCACATCATATGCCATGCCATCAAAAAATGTCAAGTAAGTTGCTATGTTAATAACATGAAATCACCTATACTGAAATCACCTTTGGTCTCTTTAATCACCGGCTACCACGATCTAGATACCACTTCCAACCAAATAGAAACTTGAATAATGCTACTAAAAACTGGCGATGTCAGTTTTTTAAATTTAAAACAATGGAATTTACTTATCCTAACAAAATTGGAAAAGATACACTTTCTGATTAGGGGGACCGGCCTTTTAAACTTTTGCAAGCGGGTACCCTATACTGGCTTGGGTTACACCACCGCCGGTTCGGCGGGTAGGGGTTCGGGGTACTTGCTGATGGAGGTTGTTTTTGAGGGTTTTTTTTGTTTGCAAAATTTAACACAAGGCTTTGTTGATTCTAGGGGTTTATGGATTTTTGGTGATGAAGTTAAACATTTAAACACAAGGCTTTGAGGTTAGGAGGAAATTATTTTTTGGTGGTGGAGTTAACACTAGCTGGTGATGAAGAAGAAAATAGTATTTTTGTTTTTTTTCCTTCTATTATTGTTATGTACAATATTATAAAAATAATTATTGTTTTTTGAATGTATTAATTTTTAGAAATGTATTAATTTTAATTTTTAAATAATGAATTATTTATGTGCTAATTTATTTCTAGATTAAAAAAATGAAAAAAGAAAAAAAAAAGAGCAACTTTTGTTCGAGACGCGTTAATGGATATTCTCAGACGAGCAGGGATCTCGGCAAAGAAAGAGGCATCGGTGAATTTTCTTACAGACCCGTCGGAGGGGAGATCCACTCTACGCCCGGCTGACGTGCTAGTTTTTGGTTGGGAGGGCGGGAAACATGCTTGTGTCGATCTCACAGGTGTATCCCCCTAGCCGGGTTTCGGGAAAATGGGTTTGTGGCGGGGCAAGCGGTACTGAAAGCAGAGTCGAAGAAGGTGGAAAAGCATGCGAAAGCTTGTGAGGATAATCAGCATGCCTTTGTCCCCCTAGCGTTTGACACGTTTGGCTCTTTGGCGCCAGAGGCAGTTCGTTTCTTGTCCAGAGTTCAGCGTGTAGTCCACAGCAACTTTTCGACCCCTCAGGGGCGAGGCTTTGTTTTTAGTAGATTAGGGTTTTCTATTCAGAAATGGATGGCGGCGCAGTGTGTTGCTCGTCTACCTGCTATTCTTATGTAATTTGCCCTGGTGATTGAAATTCAAATATATTTAAAAGTCCAAAAAAAAAAAAAAAATTCATTTGTGAGTAAAAAGGGCAAGCGACCCTTCCCCTTATGTGTATTTAAGAAAATATTAAAAGTTTATATCTAGATGTTAGCATCACATAGCATATCGTTATTTTTTGGGTTTTAAAAGTAAATTTACAAATGTTAATACGTGTAGCCAATAAAATATATTTTAGATTTTAAAAATACAGGAATTGGTCTGTAATAATTCATGCTAGACGTTATTGATCATTGTTAGTCTCACCTTTAAATATTCCTCATGTCATTCCCACGTTTTACTTATTTTTCCTCCACCGGTCCTCGGTTAAAAAAAAACTTAACGTAGTTAAGTTATTTTCTGAATTACAAGCTGACGTTTTAAGCTTTTGATCAGAACGAGGATACGAGATGAATGATGTAAAAGTTACCTTGAAATTGTGCTCCAAATGATGAAAACGGTGCTTCAATTCTGGTATTTAAACTTCCAATTAACAAAAATCTAGTCGTTTGGAGCACTGTAAAAGATGGGACTAGCATGGGAAACATTCAAATGTGGGACTGGTAATGATCAATAACGTTTAGTTAAGTTTATTACTGGTCAATTCCCCTTAAAAATAAAATTACAAATGTTAATACGTGTAGCCCATGAAAGAATAAATAAATTAGAATTAAAAATAAATTTTACTTATAGATAAACTATATAATAAAAACAGTTATTACTAAAATAAGGGGCTGTTTGGTATCCTCTGAATGGTCATTAAGAGGCTACCTCTTAATGAAACCATTAAGAATTTTACCAATGAGAAGGTCGAAGAATGTGACATGTGGTGATTTACCATTCAGGGGTTACCTCTTAACCATTAGACATGAGGTTACCTTTTATTCATTCAGATGTTTTAAACCATTAAGAGGTAGCATCTGAATGGTCATTAAGAGGCTACCAAACAGCCCCTAATACTTGTTTTTAAAATAAGTGTTTTTAATTCTAATTATCATTGGCTACGCGTATTAACATTTTTAATTTATCTATTCTTTCATTGGGTACAAGTATTACTATTAGAAGTATTATTTTTTTAACGGTAAGGAACGACGTGTCAACCACCGTGACATCATGCGTTGTGGCCAAGGTCGACTACTCGACCGTCCCCAGCCTCTTGGCTCTCTCAGATGCGCGGAAACCCGACCTCCACCCGCCCGAAGGCACAATAGTGGAATAATCGGTAAAACCTCGCCTCCCATCCAAGATGAACATGCGCCACCCGTATTCGCCATTCACCTGGATGTCGTAGAAAATAATGGGGAGAGTGAGAGTCGAACATGGGTCACAAGGAACATTAAGTCTTTCCCCAACCACTCCACCACTACCTCATTGGCAATACAAGTATTACTTAGTAAGGTTAAATACTAATGATCTATTGATCTAGTAGTATGGTGTTCTCTTTACAAATGTAAGGTTATGAGTTCAAAAATTCTTGCAAGTACAAGGTAAATGTGGAAATAAGGTGTTGAAAAATTTATTGTTAAAAAAACCTCGGTAAGGTTTAAATATTGTTTGTATTGAATATGATGGCCGATGACTACACTTCACGTTAAGGTGTTATAAGAACGTCTATAAGGTTAAGGTAGATCTAGTTCTCAGATCCACTGTCTTAGCATGTCACATCATTCCAAACCTCTAACTTAAAAAAATATCTTTTTCCTTGCAAGCTAAACCAATCCAAACCTGCACATTACAACCCCCACCCCTTTATATTAAAATATACTTTTAAATTGGTTTGTGTGTGTGGTCCCCTCGATGCGGTCCTGTTGAAGTCCGCTGGAAAGAATTCCATCAATTCAGACCACCTCCTCCAACGCATGAGGCTGGTCTGGTTTGGAGTTAGGAATTGCGGATGAGGTACGTTCGACTGCAATGGAGATTCAATGTTTGTGGTCATATATCTATCTGAGTCACTGGATCCGTTATCATTGTTACCATTCTCTACAAAAGTCGTTGCGAAATGTCTCAATTTTGCAAGATCAATTAGCATCTATTTTCATATCTTAAGGTAACAAATCAAACTTTCAATCCTTCTTTAATAAGATGTGTGCTTAAACACAATTATTGAACAAAAAATGGAATTCCATGATCACCATGCCCTACCATCGATCGGTCAGGTTTGTATCCATAGACAATTTCGTTAATATTCTTTGACGGGATGAACCGAATAAAACTGAATTTTCGGTGACGAAGGGGTATGGTCCCAAATCTTGCACCAGGCTTGGGCGCGAGTGACCATCACCCGGCTTATTGTCTCAATCGACAAAGAACTTGCCTCAGTTCATGCGGGCACGCGCGAACCCGGTTTGCTATCCCACTCGGGGAAAGATGAGAATCTCACCTTGTGTATGAAAAAGTCTGTTTTCGGCAACATACACAAAATGCGGTGATTGCTACCAAAGATGATAGTTGTTACTATCATCTGAATCCACCACTTCTACAACTGGCGTGTTACTACATTCACTTTCTGTCAAACACGGTTCCATGTTGCGGTCTCGCGCGTGCGCGCGAGAGGACGGCGAAGGAAGTGCAGAGTAATGTATTGACATGTTGACCTATACATGTACAACTCACCCAATGCACGTTACGAGCTTGCGCAAGCACGCAGGGCGCATGCATGAGGGCAACATCTTATAATAATGCAAGTGGAATTATCACCTTGACTTCTGTGGACAACCAACATGACTTTACGCTGACAACAGCGGTCAGCTGACCGCCCAATACGCGACTATCCAGTCCAATTGCATAAAGCTGATGAACAAACTGACAACCCCAGGAGGCCATGTGGCGATCGTTCTTTTGTGCGATTGATACAGTAGGACACGTGGCGACACCTCCACTATGCGCCTGACAGCTCCGGGGCCTACGCTCCAGTCAGATCTACGAAAAGCTACAAGTTGTCAGTCAGGCCCAAGGCCCATCAAGCGACCCATTGGCCCTTCTCCTTCACTCTTCGGCTATAAATAAACCAGCTTTCAGGTAATGCTAATCTGCTCATTCACACTTACTACTTAAACACTTATCTTCCTTCCAAAGCAAATACTTATTCTCACGTCGGAGGGTGGTAACAAGGAGCAACCCCCACCCCATTCTCCTTGTTACGAGTCACATAGTGTTTCACTATGCAGGTGACAGAGTAGAGATGACCCAACCATCGATAGAGGAAAGAAGGGATTAATCTTACTTGACGCGACTCGACCTGTTGACTAACCTCCCAGTTAACCACTGTTTCTTCATTGGCGTCCACCGTTACTTCTATTAGCATACTCAACTCTTCTTTTCAACGATCATGTCTAATCATCAGAAGATCACCAACCTGGAACGGGAACCCTTTGTCCCGGCAACAGTCGGACAAACGGGGAATACTCCCCCCAGCTAGCCTATAGGCAATGTCGGCCCATCCGCTTAAATGGGAAACATCTCGGCGAATCCGCTAGATATCCCCCATCTCACACCCACCATATCAGAAGGGGTCGATCCCCACTCCTCGTTTTTACACCAACAAGTTGCTTTAAGTGCAGCCAATGTCCAGATCTTCGCGGGCATGCAGTAGACTATAAGACCCACACCGGCACCAATCACATCGGTATCCCGTATTCTTCAATACGAGGCGCTACCTCAACAACAACATGCGTCTCGGATCAGACGCGAATAGTATGGTGAGTCATATATGAGTCAACATACGTTAGACGAAGAAGATTCAACCTAGGGATCCCGGGCCAAAGGCTCAGCAAACCTTAGGCTGGGCCACAAAAACAACAATGGCGAGAATCGATCCTTCACTACGAGTCGGACATACACAGTCGTCTTGGGCTGCACCCCGATGACGACATTAATGACAGGACCGACCCTGACGAGTCCACTTACTACGGGGAGTCCCACAGCGTGTTCAGCCTGTCAGATGACCAGGACGCATACACATCTATGCATCCACGCACAACCTATGATCATGCTGCGAAGCATGATTACAAATCGGTCTACAGATCAAAATTTGCTGCGGGCAATTCCAAATTTATAAAGGAAATCGCCCTAGCACCAGTCATAAGGCTAAAACTTCCGCCCAGTGTGGGCAAATACAACGGGTTGTCAAACCCTGATGATCACATCTGCGTATTTACTAGCGCCGACCTCGTCGGCTGGACGCAACCGCTATGGTGCCACCTTTTTGTTCAGACCCTTACGGGAACCGCGAGCGCCTGGTTCGATAGCTTACAAGTGGGCTCACTGTTATCATATGAAGATTTGCAATAAAAATTTGTTGCTCATTTTTGCCAGCAACGACGACACGCCCGTGATACGACGGACGTAATGAATATCTGGCGCAGGAATAAGTAAGGCTTAGAAGCCTTCATAACCCGATTTAATAAAGAATGCCTCGAATTTGGAGGGGTACCTAATGCGCTTGCATGCGCACATTTCGTCAAAGCTGTCAAGAACGACGAAATGATCAAGACGATCTCTGGTAAGGAAGGCGTACCCAAAAAATAGGATGGCGTTATGACGGCAGTCAAAACATATGCCGAAACCGAGCGTTCCTTACGGCCAACCAAGGACAAGATCGCCTTTCTTTTACAGAAGCTCAATCTTTTCGTCAGGAATCGTCACGGCGTAACAACAACAGGCGCAATAAGAACTCGTGGACCCGCGACTAGTAGTCCAGATCGTATGATCCATACGGGTCCGAGGCAGATTCCAAATCAACGATCAATACCCAGCGGGATCAGAAGCCAACCAAAAAGGAGAATCGGGACCGAGAATGGACCGATCTCACTAAATCGCCCAGGGACATTCTTCTAACCGAAGAATGTAATTTTAAACCCGTTGCCGCGATGAAGAGCAAGAGGGGTTAAAACCTCGACTTGTACTGTGACTACCATAAAGATAGTGGTCACACTACCAACAACCGCATCAGTTTTTGAGAAGGAGATTGAAAAAGCCTTGAAGAGCGGAAAGCTGCAACATTTGTTGCCATATACGCGCATAAGGAAACCTAGCGCATAAATCGCCAAGATGAGGGCCCTTCCAAAAACAAAAAAAAAATGAAGTACTTGAGCACCCATATGATCACCGGGGGCGAAGGGCAAGTCGTCTTCCCTCGCGTTAGAGGCGGACCGCGCGACAGGCGCGACGTCATAATCACCGGCTGTTTAGGACACTACTGCACCGATTACATCTTCATAGACCTGGTCATCACCTCCGACATTATCTATGAGCAATGTTTCAATCAAGAGGATAAAGATAGATTCCAGCCGGTGGATTATCCTTTGCACGGTTTCGCGGGGGAAACGGTGTTCCCCCTGGGCCAAATAACCTTTTCGGTGAGGCTTACTGATGGTAGGCACACACGGACGAAGGAGGTATACTTTGTGGTTTTACCATACACCTCAAGATATGACGTGCTTCTAGGTAGAGATGCACAAGGCGACTTTAATATGATAACTTCCACTCTACATTCCGCAATCGGTTTCCCAACCAAAACGGGGATTGCGATTATATATGCACCGCGGGAAGTCATGTCAACTGACGAGATACGTCTGACAAAAACAGCAAGGCTGACCCCAAGAACCGAACAAGAAAAAAGGGTACTTCACGCTAGGGGTGTGCAAAAAACCGAATTACCCGAACCATAACCGAATTAACCAACAAAACCGAACCGAAAAAACCGAACCAAATAAAAAACCGGTGGGTCAGTTAATGGTTTTTTCGAAAACGAATGTAGCGGGTCGGTTATGGTTATCATTTTTTTCAAACCCACCATAACCGAACCGAACCGACATGTAATATATCTTTGTAGGATTTAGGACTTTTCACCATATTTTTAATATTTGATGTTTTTGACTGAAGATTTTTAGTAATTATTTTGTGGTTTTGGTTGAATGTTTATTTGAATTTATTGAATGTATCATATCACTTTATTTGAATATTCGATAATAATTGGTATTAATATTATAGATTATATATATTTTTTAATACTATGTAACATACTAATATATACAAATATGCAATAACAATTTATTCCATGTTAAAAAATTAAGCTATTTTTAGCTAAGCTAAATACACGGTTAACCACCCATAACCGACCCGCTATAACCATCAAAACCGAATAACCATAACCGATCGGTTATGGTTATGGTTATCCAATAACCGACATCGCGGTTATGGTTATGTTTTGTGGTTAAAACCGACCCATCCAAACCCCTACTTCACGCGAAATACCCTGAGCAAGCAGTTACTTTGGGCCACGCCTTTTCCAAGAATATAAGAACGCACTTAAAGCAACTGCTCTTCAAGAATAAGGATATATTTGCTTGGACTCCTGCAGATATGACAGGAGTCCCGCGCGATGTCGTGCAACATTACTAGAATACCATGCCAGGTATCAAGCCTGTGGTCCAGGCATGGCACAACCTGGGACTAGAGAAAAACTGCGCCATGAACAAGCAAGTTAAAGAATTGCTCGACGCAGGGATTCTGCGGGATGTCAAATACCAGACCTGGTTGGCAAACCCGGTAATGGTAGAAAAGGCGACTAGGGGCTGGCGCATTTGCGTCGACTACAAAGACCTTAATAAATCCTGCCCCAAGGATTGTTACTCACTTCCGAAAATCGACGAAAAGGTCGACAACCTTGCACCATTCCAATGGAAGTGCTTCCTCAAATGCTATAGAGGGTATCACCAGGTACAAATGGCAATGGAGGATGAAGATAAAACAACATTTAGAACAACTACCAAAGATTGATAGACGAGACATTCGGTGAACAAATTAGCAAACATGTGGATATCTATATGGACGATCTCGTCGTGATGAGCATGGAGGAAGAAGGCAAGTTCCTTGGATTCATCGTCACAAAGGATGGATTCAAGGTGGACCCGGAGAAGTGTAGGCGATCGAGCGCATGCCATCGCCATCCATGATTAAGGAAATGTAAACTTTAGCTGGCCGGCTGGCCGTGCTAAACAGATTCTAGGCCAATCATGCGGCCAAATCTTTTCCTTTTATAAGCACCTTACGCAACTGCCAGAAGAAAGATCATTTCCAATGGACCACTGAAGTGGAATCCACCTTCAAAGAAATGAAAGAGTGTTTGATTCAACTCCCTACTTTAACGACTCTACACGAAAAGGAGCCACTCACCCTATACCTATTCGCTTCGGACAGAGTAAAAGGAGCCACACCAATATATTATGTGAGCAGGATGCTCAATGACCCAGAAACAAGATACTCATCAAGGAGAAATCGGTTCTTACTTTGGTAGATGCCTCCAAGCGCCTGCGCCGATACTTTGCAAGGCATGTTATTAATGTCTCGACCAATTACAGAATCAGTCAGATACTTTCAAAGCCTGGGATCTCAGGCAGACTTGCCAAATGGGCTATTGATCTAGGTGGGCACAACCTAGTTTTAAGCCACCACCAGCTATCAAAGGGCAACTATTAGCTGATTTCGCCACTGAAGTGCCGGCAAACCCACTCCTCAGTCCTTTTATATGCCTCAAAGTCAGCTTTCTTCTTATCCAGACGTTCTTCAGCTGCTTTGATGTTCTCCATAGTTGCAGTAGCTTCTATTTTAAAACGTTGGTACTCCTCCTCCTTTTGGGCAATGGAGTACCAATCGTGAAGAATCACGTTGCCCGTGGCGGCAACACCCTCAAGGTGAAGGGGCGAGCTGTAGATATGATTCTCGCGCCCTGATGCCCTTAGGCGATCCACCTCCACGGGTGTGAAGGAACCCTTCAAGAATTCCCTACAAATAGAAGGTTCAGTCATCACATCACCTTGTTTTATATTCCATGGGGGGGGGGGGGGAGGATGGATGGCCTGACACCTATTTTCCCTATACGGGCTTGGGATACAATAAATTATTACCGTTGGGTCAGGTATGCGAACGATGACCTATGTGTCTGGAATTCAAATAACTCATTTTAATTTGTATTGCTTGATAACTTAAACATTGGGGGTGAATACGACCGTGTCCCGGATATCCTCGGCTCATTTAATTGCAAATGGCCACGACCTTAGCATGGGGTGTAGACATACACCTGACAGATGCTAATGCTATGATAAAATATGTTTATAACCCAATAAGGGTATTAAAGTGGTGTGTCGGGTAATCATGATCTTGGCATAGTTTACGGACCCCATATGTATTGAGAAGCATGTAATACTGATAACAAGAGATATAGTTTGTCCCAAGTTATTTATGAAAATATATGTACCATATGGTACATAAAATGATTTTGAAATATTTTCAAAATGTGTCGTTTCTTTGTATTTACCAATGAAAACCGACGTATCTTCAAAAGACTAAGCTTAGGTGTTGCTTTTTTTCAGAAGAAGCTATTCAAGGAGATCCTGCAAACCTAAGTGCCTTTGTCGTTGGTACCAATAGTGGAAGTACCATTGGTTGAACGCCTATAGCTCATGGAACGTCATCATCAAGTGCCAGACCAAGTGAACCAAGCTTGAATGTTCCTAAAATCGACTCGCATTGTCTACCATAGAACTCAACAATTACACCTACTTGTTCGACACTATACTTAGATTCCGCCCTTCGAAAAGGAACATCTGCTCTAACAATTCCGTCTCCGCCTACCAAAATGACCGGAAATGTTTCAAAAAAGGTAGGCATACGACGCACAAAAAGTAAGCTCATAGAAGAAAATATGGCACTTCTTGCATCATTCATGATGGCATTCGAGAATTTTGCACTTGGAAATTAGTTGAACCATTGAATCTCGATGAAGATCTTGATCAAATCGATCAAGATGAATTGGAAGAGCTCGATTTGCAATTAAGCATGGCGTTCCTGGTAAGAAGAGCGAAGAAATTTCTCCAGCGAACGGGAAAGAGTTTCATTGGTGGCAACACAAAGACACGAATGGGGATTGACATGACCAAATTTAAATGCTACAATTGTGGCATCTGTGGTCATTATGCTAGAGAATGTCGAAAACCAAAGAATAGAGAAGGCAACAATGGTCATGGAAGCTCAGCAAGATCCAACAACAAGAGTCCAGCCCCACCCAATACAACTTCTTCCAATTCAACAACAACCTCATCTGATAACCTTACTCCAAGTACTAATAACGCTATGATTGTTCACCCCTTTCAAGCTATTATTGAGCCACACGACTGGGGGATTATAATGGAAGAAACAGCTACTGATATTGTTTCACAAGCGTTTATTGCCGAGATCGTTGAAGAAGGGTTTGGAGATTTGCTCTAAGAGGCAAATGTGAAAGAGTTGGCTGTGGTGGCGGAAGCTTTAAGTGAAAATATGGAAATGGAGAAAATCAATGAAGCCGAGGAAGACAAAAGAAGAGAGAATGAGGAAGAGGAAAGACGAAAGAAAGAAGAAAAGAAAGATGAAAATGATCAGTTTTAATTCAAGATCGCAACCGAATAGATGCAACGCTTTGCTGCGAAGAAATGGCAAAGATGAAAGTAGGAAAAGCAGAAAGCTCCGATCAAGCTTTCATGGCTAACATCGAGGTACAATCTAAATCTGCTGATAAAAGATGTGCTAGATGCTTAGACTTTGTTGCTAAGTGTGACAGATACGCACTCCATAACAGTAATTTGATTACTGATCTGGAGAAATCTAGAAAGTTAATTGTCACGCTTTCGAGTACCGACAAAGAACATAGAAGTCAGGTGCTTGTCTTGAAAAAGGACATCTCTAAGTTTGAGAGACGACTTGCTCAAGCGACAGTTAAGAATCAAGATTTAAAAGCTGAACTTGAAACTTGTCAAAACATTGTTTTGGAAAAGAACAAAATAATTTTAGACAAAGATAACTTAATTCTTGATCTACAGCGAAAACTTGAGAAGTTCTAAAATTCGTCAGATGTGATGAATTTTTGCATAAACAATCTTCGTATGAGATGTTAGGTATTGGTTACAAGAAGGTTCCTCCACCTACTAACCACAACTATACATCGACACCTTCGATTGATCCTTAAATTGTAGATTTCATTTCGACTGCACCATTGACTGTTGATCCTTTGAGTGAGGAAGAGTTTGAATCCGAGTCTGAATCTAAATCGGAATCGGAATCTGAACAAGAGAGTTCGAGTGATGCTAAAACAAAGGAAATTGATTTAAGGAAAATTGAAAATTTGATAAACTCAAAGATTTAAGATATTGGTTATAAGAAGGTTCCTCCACCTACTAACCACAACTATACATCGACACCTTCGATTGATCCTTAAATTGTAGATTTCATTCCGACTGCACCATTGACTGTTGATCCTTTGAGTGAGGAAGAGTCTGAATCCGAGTCTGAATCCAAATCGGAATCGGAATCTGAACAAGAGAGTTCGAGTGATGCTAAAACAAACGAAATTGATTTAAGAAAAATTGAAAATTTGATAAACTCAAAGATTTTGGAAGCCTTAAATCAAGTTCAGATTGTTCAAAACCGAAGCCTAAAAACAAAGATAAAATGAATGTTAAAAACATTTCAAAAACTAGCTTTGTGAAATGAGAAACTTTAACAAAGAAGGTGAAAGGATTGAAAAAGATTCAAATTCTGACTTTCTGAAACAAAAAGCAAAAGGCTCAAATGAAGTATCCTCGTCCTCGAACAGTCAATGTGAGGATGATCAATAAGAAAAGAATGAAAAGATTGAAAAACGATGATGCTACAAATGTCGTTTGAGAGGACATTTAGCTGCAAATTGTATAAACGACAATGGAAAGAGTCATGTTAATCCTGATCTTGATAAACCTTTTGGCACCAAACCACAAAATGAACCTAAAAATAATGAAAAGAAAAATGGTAAACCACAAAGGGAGAAAAACATAAGGTTGTAAAACAAGAAAGCAAACCTGTTTCTAAACCAAAGGTTAAAAATTAAAAACAAAAGGATCAGGAAACTGACTTTTCAGATGATGATAGCCGTCGTGGTTCAGATTGTGGATCGGAAAGTTCTTCAGCACAACGTGAAAGTTGTCAGAAAACCCCTGCTCGACGACCAACTCATGTAACTTTCCAACCACAAGAACAAGATCAATAATCTGGAGGTTCTTACAACCACAATGTTAGACCTCATGCTCAAAATCATTACGTTGATAACCGAAATGTTTCACTGGCCAGATTTCACGGTCAAAGACAACATTCGGGATACCAACAACGACATGCTTTTCATGATAACAAGCAACCAAGGTTTGATATAAGTTTTAGACCTCAACACAGTCAAAACTTCGGATATCAAAACTCTAGTAATCGTTCTGGTGGAAATTCTAGCTATAATAACCATTCTCAAACTCTACACAATCCTCGATTTGCGAGTGGATATTCTAACAATTACTATGGTGGAAATGTTACAAACAACAATGAAGATGGTTATTTCAAGGATTTTTCATTTGTTGATGAATTTGGACAACCCAAGACCATCACGGCTTGGGTCCCCCATTCTAACTGATTTCCTGTTTGAGAATGCAGGAATAACTGAAGAGAGCTATCTATATTTGGTATATCGATAGTGGCTGTTCCAAGCATATGACGGGAAACAAAGAATTGTTGTCAAATATAAAATCTATTTGTGGTGGTTATGTTAACTTTGCGGGTGGTGAAAAGGGTGGTTACATCATGGGTGAAGGTCCCGTGTCAAACGGCAAGATCACCTTGCACAAGGTGAACTATGTTGAAGAACTGAAGCACAACTTGTTGTCAGTATCTCAGATCTGTGATAACAAGTATTTAATGCATTTCATGGATAAGGCTTGTTTCGTTCTTAAGCCGGGATTTGTAGTTCCTAAAGATTGGATCGTGATGAGAGCTCCAAGAGTGAACAGCACCTATGTGATGGACATGCATCCGGTTGTGAACTCCTCTGGTCTGGCGACATGTTTACTTTCAAAGGCAACAGAAGACAATCTTTCCTATGGCATCGAAGGATGGGCCATGTGCATCTACGCAAAATGAATCACTTGATAAAGAACAACTTGGTGTTGGGTGTTCCTTTACATAGTTTCAATGTGCACAATAAATGTGAATTTTGTGAGAAAGGGAAATTCAATCGTAAACCTCATAAGCCTAAACATATAAACTCTATCCAACAACTACTAGAGCCGCTACACATGGATCTGTTTGGTCCGATCCATGTAACTAGCATTGGTGGTACGACTTACTGTTTGGTTGTCACAGATGATTTTTCAAGATACTCATGGGTATTTTTCTTAAAATCGAAAGATCAAAATTTTGGCACTTTGAAAGATTTGTTTAAAAAATTAAAGAAAAATATTCATTACCCATCAAAAGAATCAGAAGTGATAACGGAACTGAATTTAAAAATCGATATATAGACGAGTCATGTCGTGATATGGGTATTGTTCATCAGTTTAGCGCTCCTTATGTTCCGCAACAGAACGGAGTTGCTGAAAGGAAGATTAGGACCCTTATCGAGGCTGCAAGAACCCTTCTCTCAGAATCCAATTTGCCTGTGCTCTTTTGGGTCGAAGCTGTAAACACCGCATGCTATGTACTGAATCGTGTGCTTACAGTGAAACAAGAAGATAAAACTTGTTATGAACTTCTTGAGAAAAAGAAACCAAATTTGAAAGGTTTCCAACCTTTTGGGATTAAGTGTATGATCCGACGGACATTGGATACTCCAAAGTTTGGGGAGATCGGAGAAATTGGTTTCTTCCTAGGTTACAATCTAGGCTCTTCGAACAAACGAGTATACAATGTCAAGAAACAGATGGTGGAAGTAGTCTTTGATATAACTCCTTTGAGTTACGATCCACCACCATCTGAGTTCGGTCCCAAAACTGGTTACCAATATGACAAATTGTTTGATTCTTTTGCTTTACATGATCTAACAAATGAGGAGACTGAACTGGTGTACTCACACTTGATCGACAAAGATGAAGTGGATGCAGGTTGGCATACCAGCATTCCAAAAAAATGTCTCTTAAAATGGTAATTCAGGAGTAAATGTTGCCATCACGTCAAATGTAAATGATGTCGGTGCCACTCAAACCTCGAATGATGCAGAGTCAAGCGATTTCGATGATGACGTCAAAGCGGCTCAAACTACAAATGGTGATCTTTATGTTGATTTTTCTACATATCCAAATGTTGGTACGTCTTCGGGAAATGTTCAAGCATCTAGTAACGCATCTGTTGAGGGGGAGATCCAGTCAAACTTGGGTACAAATCTACAAGTTCCAGCTGATCCTGTCACTCGGACAAATAGGAATCATCCTATCGATAATGTTATCGGAGATCCGCATGGAGGAATGATTACTCGAAGCAGAAGTCTTAATGATATGAAGTGTTTGTTCATAGAAATCAAAGAGCAGGAGATCTACAGCTTAAGCCTGCACGAGTGCTTTATTTCACAGATAGAGCCGAAAAACTACCATATGGCGCGGAAAAACAGCTCGTGGTGTGAGGCGATGCATGAGGAGTTGGCTCAGTTTGACAAGCTGAAGGTTTGGAACCTGGTAGATCTTCCTAAGGGCTAGCAGCGATCAACATGAAATGGGTTTTTAAATGTAAAAAAGGACAATAAAGGCGTAGTCGTCAGGAATAAAGCTCGTTTGGTGGTGCAAGGGTTCAATCAGGAAGAAGCGACCGACTACACGGAAGTTTATGCGCTAGTGGCTCGACTAGAAGCAATTCATTTTTTAGCCTTGGCTGCTCACATGCGTATTAAAGTCTATCAGTTAGATGTCAAAAGTGAATTCCTTTATGGGAAGTTGTAAGAAACTTTGTATGTATCCCAGCCGCCGGGTTTTGAAGCTCCAGAATCGTCGAACAAAGTGTACTTGCTGGACAAAGCTTTATACGGTCTTCATCAGGCTCCTCATGCCTGGTACGAGACTCCGTCAAATCATTTGTTAGCAAACGAATTCAGTCGTGGTTCAATAGATTCCACTCTCTTCAACTTAAAGAAAGGGAGAGATTTCCTGATTGTGCAAATATAGTCGATGACACAGTATTGTTTAACATGAATTTATAAATCGGCTACATGAAGCATACCCACTGAATCGTTGTCCGGCAAAGCTTCTACGAACATCATCTGCAAATTGTTTCCATCACTGATTTGTTATTTTCTTTGCCGCATCTATCGATCAGGTAGCTTGCAGGTAGGTAGTTTATTTTCCTTTGGGTCTTTGGCGTGGATTTTGCTTTAGTTTGGATGATGAATCTTTTTTTGAGATCATGATTGTGTTTACATTCAGATACTTCACCTAAATTTCATCTCCCCACGCTGCTGGTAATCATCATCCTTATACATCGTTGGGTATGTGTTGTTGTGACAAGCCAATAGCGTCGTATGGCGATGGAGGCTTCTGATTGTCGGTGTGGTGGCAGGTGTGTACAACTGTCATGGTCGACCTACAGCCTTTTTGGTGTGGCTGCTATGTGCCCGTCCACAGGTAAACAACAAGTTCAATATCTCCGGTAATAGGTTTGATGTTGATGTTTTCATCAGATTTATGGTTTTTTGTCTCTCTCTATCTCTCTAAAAACTTATATATCTATATTTATGTGATATAATATTTGGTACTAATGTTATATAACTTATAGAGAGAATGTGGGCGTCAAGAAAGTGAAGCTTCTCTATCAAATGTTTGTGGGAACAATGAAGATTAAGGGGACAAAAGACCTTATCTTTGGCATCGAATTTTTAATCTAATCCATCATCAGAGTTGCATAGCAATGCAACTGAAAAAGTTAAGTTTGGAATGGTAGAAATGTGAAATGGTTGTGGGTATAGGGTTGTGAACAATGAAGATTAAGGGTGGATTAAAACTGAGTTACCTGCTTAAGGACAAGGACCTAGTTTAGGTGATGTGTTCTATGAGTTGGTAAATTATTAATCATGAACATATGGTTTGTAATGAAATGTGCATCACAATGTAGAAAATTTTCACCTCCTTTGATGATTTAGGTAATCTGCTATAGGGGATGAGGCTCTCTATAAGTTCATATCACTATACATATCAAAACGGGCCGCGACCCTTACTGATGTACCATTACTCCACCCAAAAGTCACCATGGCCTCATAAGTAAAGTTTATAGATCAATAACTATAGGTGCACAAAAGAGAGGGCTAGGAACTGAACTTGGTTGTGAAGCCGGTTTGAACGCGAACCTAATCGTAGGGTTGAAATCATTTTTAACCCTATATTGTGGAACAGGTCAACCCTAATTCTTTGGGCATGAGAGAATGAACAAAACAACATTAGATTTTGAGCTAAATACTATGTTTGTTTTGATATAGTGGTTTGCTTTAAAATAAAGTTGCTTTAAAATAAAGTTGTTTTATTAATTATAGTGGTGTTGTTTTTGCACCTAATATATTTATTATGTGATATGTGAAAACATAAATGTTAGATGATAAAACATCTGTTTATTAAAATTAGTTGTTTTCTTGTATGTTATGCTATAATCTTTGTCTTTGTTGGATGTTAGTAAAGAACAAATTATAATGTTTGTTTCTTATATAGGCATGTACTTAATTGATGACTTAGATCAACCATCAAAAAATCCTGGTAAAGGCGGCTTGGCGGAGTAGACCACGGTTCACAGAAGAGCCCTTTTGTCCACCTATAAGAAGCAGCCAAAGTAGGATAGTAGTGATGAACCAAAATCGCCAAAAGCGTTTCTTTTGTTCAGATCATCCTTCAAAAAGCAACACATCTGCGTAGATAACCAGCCCGATGTATTAGCTTAGGGAAACTTGAAACTAAGTGTCAACTATAGACTAACGACAACAAGGTGTATGCCTAGGCATACCTGATTTTGTTCACTACATATACATAATGCAGCATGATAAACTAATGACAAGTCACTATTAACGTATATACAAATCTAACGTGTAATGTCGCACAACGCGCGACAGCGAATACCCCTAGTTTAATTAAATTCATTTTCTTTGGTCTATTTTTGAATTAAAAAGTTCCCTTTTTGGTTTCAGATTAAAAAAAAAAAGTTTTGTCTTTTTTTTTTTAAACCAACTTTTCATATTGTTATTTAAAAATTAAAGAATATTCTATCATACCTTATTTCAATCCGGCAATTTCTGTGATCACCTTGTATACTTTGTTTTTTAAAAGATATAATTTCCTTTTGGTTATTTGATACTTAATTTCCTTTTGGTAATTTGATACAGACTACCTCTTGAAACAAGTTAGGTAATTTGTTTTCTAATTAGTTGGGCCACAAACATTACATTTATATTATATATATATATATATATATATATATATATATATATATATATATATATATATATATATAGGAAGTGTAGGATACAAATACCCTAATCCTACATTACGTACGTTATATTCACGGCCGTACACGTGTCCCTGATTCATTTTCCTTTCCTAAGGGTATATCAGACAATTCATTCAATCAGCTGAGGGCAAATTAGTCTATCCATTCAACAATCAGACCGCGAGAAGTTTGTTACACCACTATCCCGGTAATTATGATTCGTATCAGTTTCAAATTTTCATAATTCTCAAAACAATACACTGCAGTTTTCGTTTTTGTGTGTTATGGTTTGAATCGATTGTTGTTTTCAATGGATCCACAGAGCAGTACCAGACGGAATACAGATGTTGAGTTTGAAGATGCTCGATCGGTCGGTGATCACGTTCAATTGCCTACCTATCAGAGAGTTACGATTAATGAAGTCATAAATCCTAATTCTGCAAAGGCAAATGCAAATGCAAATACAAGTGGTGTAAATGAGTGTTCCAATAGTAAGTTTGTTAATTCAGATGTTTAAATTGTTCAATGTCAGTTGTTTTGTGTAATCATTTAATGATTTTTGTATGATTGTAACTGGTTGGAAGGTTTTCAATGTTATTAGAGGATAATTGATATGGAAGCAAAGTGTTTAAGTTCGCATGTTATGAGTCTAACAATTCGCATGCGAAGTTAGACCTAAATGCTGATTTCGCATGTTATGATGTCATAAATCGCATGTGTAAAACATATAATCAAAATGTCAATTTCGTATGTTATGAGTCCAACAATTCACACGTTCATATGATGAGATTTTGGAGTTTCAATAATTCGCATGTGTTGTCTTTTTTTATTTAATTATGTAGATGAAAGGCTTTATATTCCAGAGGTTGAAGCATCAGCTACGCCTGTGGTTGGAATGCAATTTAGTTCTGTCGAACAAGCATACGTGTTTTACCAAACATATACTAAGTTAGCTGGTTTTTCTACCCGCAAAGGTGCTGAAGTCCACAGTGGTGGTATAATCAAAACTAAGTATTTTATTTGCTCTAAAGAGTGACATAAGCCATTGTTTATTGACGATGCTTATTCGAAGTCAAAAAAGCCATACAAAACAAGGAACATAGGAACCATTAGAACTGGGTGCAAAGCTCAACTTATTATTTGTTCGGTGGATGGGAGATCATTTACAATCAAGAAATTTATTGATGGTCATAATCATAACTTTGTATGTCCACAAGATATTCATATGCTGCCAGCTTACAGGCAATTCTCAGAAGTCTAAGAGAAAATGATATGGGAACTAGGTACACTAAATCTTGGCCCTGTCAAAACTTTTCATGTTATTTTCAGAAGTCTAAGAGAAAATGATATCGTATGTTATACTGTCCATTTCGCATGTTATACTGTCTATTTTGCTTGTTATACTGACTATTTCGCACGTTACTAAATCATGAACCAAAGCGATTTGATCTTTTTGCAATAATTTTTTATTATATTGAATTTTAGGTATAAGATGGTGTTTCTTCCGTTCAATGGGATTGACAACCACTTTCGAAATGTAACCCTTGGAGCTGGGTTATTGGCATCGGAGAGCATTAAGTCTTATAAATGGCTTCGCAATTCATTTATAAATTCATTTGGACACCAGCCAAAGGTTGTAGTGACATACCAAGACCCTGCAATGAAACCGGCTATCGAGGGTGTTTTTACTACCAGCAGAAACAGATTGTACATGTGGCACATAATGAAAAAAGTGGCAGATAAGGTAGACTATGCTATATTGTGTGTCATTAGCATTTTTTTACACTATATATCCGTTACATGCTGATATGAAAACCATTTATCGGTGTAGGTTGGACACGAGTTGTGCAACAATGAGGAGTTTAAAAGGAAGATGTGCGATATTGTATGGAGTGGTTCCATTGAGCCAGAAGTATTTGAGAGACAGTGGAAGTTGGCAATGATTGAGTTAGGTCTTACCCAAAATAAATGGATTGATGATATGTTTGTGATGAGATCCATGTGGATTCTGGCTTTTTACCGGCACGAGCCAATGTCTGGACTTATGAGAATAACTTCAAGATCAGAGAGTGAAAACCATTTGTTTTTGCCAGGTGGCTAATTCACAACTCACTCTTGTAGAGTTAATGAATCATTTTGACGGTTCAATGAATGTCTAAAGGTTCAATCATAGAAAGAATTATCATATTTCAATATATACTGAGCCTGATGATTGGAGCAAAACTACTTTGGAAGCAGATGCTGCTAAGATATACACCAGGTCTATATTCTTCGATCAGCAGACAGAGATATACGGAACCATTAGCGAATGTCTGCCGATGGACACCAAAATCAAGGGTGACCAGCTAAGGATATCATTGAAAGACTTTAAAGCTCATGGAGAAGGGTTTATAGAGGTAATACAGAATATATTGTACAACATGCGATTTTTGACAAACACATGTGAATTTAATACATAATATATTTTTACAACATGCGATTTTGACAAGCACATGCGAATTTAAATTATTTTCAAGAAACTCATTTTTTTAAACAAGCGATTTTGTTCACATACACATGCGATTTTAATTTTTTTTCTGTAGATGTGTTTCAAGAAACTTGAAGAAGATGTAACTGCACAATGTAGTTGTCTTCGTTTTGAACAGTATGGGCTGCTATGCAAACACATCTGTTTTCTTTTCAAGAAGTTTGGAGTTAAAGAAATACCAAACAAATATGTTATGAAGAGATGGAAAAAAGATGTGGTTCCGAATGAATTAAACTCCACGTTTGATGTAAAGGTCGATGCTAAGGATGAGAAATACAAGGCTAAACAGATTGCTCGCGAAATCATGTATACAGGGGAGTATCTGGTTAGCAATTTGATTACTGACCTTGATCAACTCGTTCTAGTCAGGGATCAAATGAAGGAGATTAAAGAAAAAGTGGATCAGAGTCGTATAACCAAGCCGCTTGATCCAAAGTTTGGCCGTTTTTCAAAGTTAATCGGTTATCAACAACCAGTAACTAATGCACCTCCTATTGTCCGTGTCCCAACTGGTATAAGAAACAAACGCGTGGCTCGCATAAAAGGATTAAATCAAAGAAGGAACAAATGATCAGCCACAAAAGAGAAGAGGACAAGGACATGTAGTGTATGCAATGAAAAAGGTCAGGATATTTGGACTTGCGAGGTACTGAAAGGTAAAAATCAAAAGAAGATGAAGGGAGTCCAGATTGAAAAAGATCCCAGCCACGAAGCCCATGAAGTCGAAGACGAAGTTGATGAAGATGAAGATGAGTTCGAAGATTATAGTGGAGGGAGTGATGATGGCAGTGAAGAAGATGTTTGGGAAGAGGTTTTAGATGATGAAGATTAAAGAATCATGCCATTTTTTAATTGTACATGCGATTTAATATACATGGGGTTTTAGTATACTAACATGCGATTTTAATATCTAAACATGCGATTTCATATACATAAGTTTATAAGTAATGTACATGCGATTTTATTGTGTTTCCATGTTATGACATGCGGTTTATGTTATCTTGCATTGTTACCAACAGATGTTTCAAATATGTATACAAAATAAGCATAATATAACATAATAAACATAAAGGCATTGTTTAATACAACAAAAGATTATAAAATGATTAAAAGAAACCTAGTTACTTGAAGCAAAGATCTTGTCACGTTCTGTCGAGCTGAACTCCATCTTCTCTTTCACTGTAGACAGAGCATCATTCAGAAAGAGAAGACCAAGTCACATTATATTTATTATAATTTTCAGTTCATATTTTCTTATTGTGCACCATAATCAACGTGGATATAGCTATATGAAATCATCAGCATCAATGTTTATAAAATCGCATGTGGCTCGAAACAGACTTCGCACATTATAATAAACCACAAACAATATCACCTTCATTTTCGCATGTTTTAAACCATACTTTTCATATATTTCGCATGTTATAATAATCAAAACATAAACTATTTTTCGCATGTTTATAAAAATCAATACATTTTCTTTGTTTTTCAATTGTTTTTCTCATGTTCAAAATGCATTTCGCATGGTCTATAAACCCTTTCTTTGAAAACACTGAATTCACATATTACAGTAATCAAACTGGATCATCTTCTTCGATTGATGGTCGATCCCGTAGTTCAATTAGAACTCCCAAGAAGAGCGAAGGGAGGTTTTCAAGAAGAATCTTACGTTGTTGAATTTGATTTAGGGTTCGATTTTGAACTATCATCGGTCAGTTACAGAGATTACGATCTCGTAATGACGATTTTAACCTTTTCGATAAGATTTGAATATATTAATATGATTAATTTAATGATATAAATTAGTTTAATGGATTGAAGATCCTACGGCTGTAGGCATTGCGTACATAATGTATGATATGTGGTATTGTACGTTAACCGGCATATAAATATATAAATATATATATATATAGGGAGGGGCTCATGCGAGAACCACTCTTATTGTGAGAACCTTGAGAACCAATGTGAACACAACCTAAAATAGCTAAAAAAACCTAAAAAAACCTAACCCCCACCCCCCCCCCCCCCACCCAAAAACCTAAACCCCCCACCCCCCCCCCCCCCCAAAAAAACCTAACCCCCCCCCCCCAAAAAACCTAAACCCCCCTCCCCCACAAACTAAAAAAAACCTAAAAAAAAACCTAACCCCCACCCCCCCCACCCAAAAACCTAAACCCCCCACCCCCCCCCCCCCCCCCAAAAAAAACCTAACCCCCCCCCCCCCCCCCAAAAAAAAACCTAAACCCCCCCCCCCCAAGCTAAAAAAAACCTAAAAAAACCTAACCCCGCCCCCCCCCCCCCCCCAAAAAAAAACCTAAACCCCCCTCCCCCACCCCCCAAAAACCTAAACCCCCCCACCCCCCTCCCCAAGCTAAAATGCTAAAAACTAAACCCCCAAAAAACCTAAAAAAATCCTTAAAAAATCAAAAAAAAGTCCAAAATTTTTTTTTTGATTTTTTTAATATTTTTTAGGTTAAAATCGCTACTTTTCGAAGCCAAAAAAAAAATTTTTTTTTTTTTGGGTTCGAAAAGTAGCGATTTTAACCTAAAAAATATTAAAAAAATCAAAAAAAAAAATTTTGTGTGATTTTTAGCTATTTTTAGGCATTTTTGGTGTGTTCACATTGGTTCTCGCGGTTCTCGCAATAAGAAGTGGTTCTCGCATGATCTTCTCCCTATATATATATATATATATATATATATATATATATATATATATATATATATATATATATATAGGGTAAGGATGTATAGAAAACCCACTTTAATTTAGAAAACCCGGGAAACTCTAACCTCCCGATGTTTTTTTTTAAAAAAAAAATATACACATGTTATATACATGTTTTTAAGGTATTTGAGCAAAAAAAATCAAAAAAGCGCCGAGTAGATATTTTTTAAAAAAATAAACAAGTTTTGGTGTAACACGTGTTACATTCATCTGACATATTTGTAACACGTGTTACACCAAAACTTGTTTATTTTTTTTAAAAATATCTACTCGGCGCTTTTTTGATTTTTTTTTACCAAATACCTTAAAAACATGTGTATATATTTTTTTTTTAAAAAAAATTCGGGAGGTTAGAGTTTCCCGGGTTTTCTAAATTAAAGTGGGTTTTCTATAGATACTTACATTATATATATATATATATATATATATATATATATATATATATATGTTAAAACACAAGCTCCTAGCTATAGTACTAGAGTGAAGTATAAGTGATTGCAACATAGTTGATATCATGGTTGCAAAAGTCGCTAGGCGCTTCCTAGTCGGTCGACAAGGGAGTTGAGAGTACTCGGACTAGGCGGAGAGTACACGGGGAGTACTCGGACATGTCAACTTATAAAGAAATTAGTTTTTTGGAAATTAAATATGTTTCAAATAACATAAATTTACTAATATTTATAACAAAATACGTGAAATTGATATTCATTCTTTAATATTATAGGAACAAAAATTGTGTTTTATTTTGTTTTAAGTCAAAATCGGCTTAAGTTGACCTATTAGATCAGATTTTGGCCGATGTTGACCGCATTTGATCGATTCCGAGTAATTAGTCGGAGTTGAAGAAAGTCGCCTCGGCTGCCTACCTTGTAGCGACTACTCGGGGAATACTCGACCTTGGAGACCTTGTTTTACAACCATGGTTGATATTATGTTTCTAATTTAATGTATTCACTTATTTTTTTTCTTTTCAATATTGATGTTTTCTGCCTTAGATTTATTCTTGTACTTTTCTTTCTTATTTATTTTTCTTATTTTTGCTTTTTTTACTTCCTCTGTTTAAATTTTCTTACTACTACTACACAGGTTTATAAAGTAGATCGTGAACATTTGTTATTAAGTTTCCTCTTTGATTCCAAACATACCCTTACGGTATGCTTTTTTTTTCTACGTCTCCATATATTTTTTTGTGGTTTATCGCGCCACAAAGATACCATCCAATGTTGGCTTTCGATCATGTAAAACACGTGTTGATATTCTTTGGGATATATTTTTTTGGTTGCTATAATAAGTGTCAGTACCATACTGAATCGATCTAATACTGACCGAAATCTCGCTACGTATTGCAGGTAATATTACTAATTAACTAACTACAATACAAGTTTTGTTGTACGTACTATTATGCTTTGTTGAATAGTATCACCTATATATAGCTTAAAATTTAAATATTATAACTACTAATTTTAAATCAAATATTTATAATCTATGAATTTATACATATTGTTTATTTTTAACTTTATGAAAAAAAAAGAATCCAAATTAGTTTTTTTCTGAACGGCTAATTTCTTTAATCGCTGTCGTCTGTGGGACTTGAACCCAACACCTCTCCCTTCCTAACCTTGGTGTTTTAAAATATTGTATAAAATATGTCTTATTAACTATAAAATTCTAGAGTTTTAAATTTGTAAAATTAATTAACTGTACAGATTTCCTGGCTTCTAGAATGATAGATGGGTCTATTTTATAGGAGGTGGCTAACCTCCTCTCTCTTTTGATAAGGTCAACAGGAGGTGGCTAAGAGCATTCACATCTATTCCATCAATTTTTCATCCTAAATTATACTAAAAAACACTACATCTTCTCTCTACTTTTCAATTAAATAATATTCTTTTATACCATTACCATAACCTTTTCTCTCTCCTCCATTCACAATCACTTTCAAAATATATTAAAAAATTATAGGGGTGAACAGTGTCCTCTCAAATATACAGATGAACAGTAACATTTTCTCTTTCCTCCAGTCACAACCACATTTCCCGATCACAATAAGCAAGTACCAAATTGAATGATTCTAAAAACAACGTTTGATCAGTGGTGGACTGTGACACTTCGGGTTTTACCCGCACGTTTTATTTCCAAACTAAGAATCTTATTATTTAATTTATGTGAGTTAACCTTTGGATTGATGATTAGTGTATTACACAAGTTAACTAATTAAATGACTAAGCTAATTAAAAAGTAACATGAGGTTACCGCATGTCACACCCCGGCCGCGTAAAACAACAAACCGCGGCGGAAACGCCGGGGAGTTATGCGACAGAATTTATTGTTTCAACAACCATGGTAATTAAAGTTATGTATTATTGAATTAAATTTACATTGTTTTTGAGTTCAAACTAAATATAACATAAATAACTGTCTTTTAAGTCACTAAGGCCCGAGTCCGCCTAAGTGTAGCACAAACATCATCATGCGTCAGCACCTGAAACACATGTAAAAATAGGTACGTCAGCATAAAAATGTCTGTGAGATACATAGGTTTTGTTTATGCAGGATTCATGACTTGTAGTTTAAAAGAAGTGTTTAACAAAAATAGTCATGAACCTTGTAAAATGTTTTCTTTTATAAAATCATGTGAAAATCGATATGAAAATCAAATGATATAAAAGAAATATGCATGGTTAAATAAATAACCAAGTAAAAGTGAATTGTATAAAATATGTACTTTGTATAAAAATGTCGTGTCCTAGTAAAATGTTTTATGTCTTTGTCAAGTGGCTTAGATAACGCAACAATGTCTAATACAATAAAAGCACTTATATATAGGTAGTACCAGCGGCGTATCCACCATGCTTTTATCGTATAGCACATAGCCCCGTTACATAAGTCACTTATCATTACCCAACAAAATGTCATGTTTAACGTCAAAATGTTTATGCATATACCATGTTTAATGTCATATGTAACATGTATTATGTATAACCAATGAAATGCATAGCAAGTAGGAAGACATCTACTTAAACTATGTAATAATGCCAATGTGAAACATATGTCATGTACGGTGAATAAAAGAATCTACTCAACCCCGTAGGATAAATGTACAAAACAATGTTTTTTAGTAAACCTAAGTTTAATTCAAATGTAATGTTTTTCATAAAACAATGCTTTATGATTACAAACATTTATGCAGTAATGTTAATCGCATACATTCAAGCCTTGCGACTGTGGCGACAAACCTTTAAACAAATTAAAGGTTTATCTAAGTTATGTATATCGGATTCTGCCATTCCCAACTTCCAAACAAACCTAGGAAGTCGGAAACGGGAGGTGTCAATTCCTATGGTACCATTACATACTACCGAGCGGCTTAGCTAATGTTAATGAATGTATTATTGTCCCGATTAAACATACCAAATGTCATAACCAATGTAGCATGTGAAAACCATGTACTAAGTATGCTAAGTAAACATACTTAGTAGAAAATGTCATATAAAACAATTGTGCTAGCATGCTCAGTAAACATACATAGCAGAAATGTCATTTAAAACAATGTGCACATATGTTAAGTAAACATATGAAACAAATGTGTAATAAATCAATGTGCTAGCATGCTTAACATACATAGCAAAAACATAGTGAAAGCATGTACTAGATATGTACTAAATGAAACTAGCATGTTTATGTCATAAAAGCATGTAAAACACGAAAGTAGCAAGTATGTACATGTGAATCACCCCAAAGTATTTGAAAGCGGTAAAAGAGGGGAACTATGTACTCACTTGGGATTGCTTATTAGTCTTGAGAATAAGACAAATAAAAGCTCCAAGTATCACAGAATCAACCGGCACCTAGTATAGGTAACTATGTTAATAAACGGATCCTAAATCGGGAGATAGGATAGAATGAGGTTCAATAAATCAAACGAGTATTTGAACTCATATGGTATGATTTAATAGTCCCCTCATTCTGATTTGAAAGTTTACCTAAGTGCTTTTGACCCGTCTCGACCCGTTATGGTAGTTTAAACAACTATAACACGTCGTTTGTGCGAAACTATGTTCGGATGGGTAACTATGTGCTATGCCAAGTCTTACATGCCCAATTATACTCTAATATGTTACTAAATTAGATTAGATGTCAAAATAATGTCAAAATATGTTCACATATGCACATTACGGATTTATGCTTTAAAAAGGGCATTTTGGTCATTTCCTATGGGCATACAAGCTAGTTTAGCAAATGACTAACCAATCCAATGTGATCATAAGGTATAACCTCAGGGGTTATTCCCTATACAACTATGATCACTAAGCAAGCTTGGTCGGATCCTAATGATCGACTAAACGGGTCGGGTTCGAAAGTCTAAGCGGTTGTTTAGAACGCTTAACTAACGACCCTAAACAAGCACCAAACTAATAGTGACGAGTTAAACATGTCAAATATGTTTAACCTACTGATTTGGTATCAAAACAAGGTGTTTTGATACTTAAAAGTAGTTCCGTTGCAAAATGCGTCCTAAAATGCATTTTGACCGAAACTTTGACTCGTCACTACCCCTAGTTAATGTGGTAATCAGTAGGTATAATCGCTAAGGATTATAACCATTGTGATTACAATCACATTGCAAAGTTCAATTGAACTTTGACTTGACCAATTGACTGGTCAAACAGAAAGTCAAACACTGTTTGACTTTCTAAACTAGTAAGCAATAAAAGAAATGAAAGAATGCTCACTAAAGTCCTTGCTATCTTTTCTACAAAGAAAATAAGCTTCCAATCAGATGAGAATGCTCCCCAAAGCAGATGTAGAGGAAAGAATAGGGGAATGAGCAAGGAACAAATGAGAGTTGATGGCTATTTATAGTTGTGGAGGATGAACAAGATCATCACAAGTGGTTATTTGGCCTCCAAGCAATGAAATCTGACCATACAAGTGTTAGGAACAGCTGGTATTACTTGGAGAGTCGTTTACTTGGAGCCCAAAACAAGAGAATTGCATACAAGTCCCTGAATTATGGAACAGCAGTTGAAAACATGTTTCTGGTCGCTGGGCATTCTTTACGGACCATAAGGTCCAGAGCATACGGTCCGTAAGGACCTGCAGACCAGCAAGTTTCACATTTTGACAGTTTTGGCCCCTGCATGTGTTCGGGTCCATTTTAGGCACTTTTGACACCCGTTAAGCCATTTTCAATGCTCTACAAGGTCAATAAAGTTTAGAGGACTCAAAATATGCTTGGAAAACTCTCGGATGTTGGCTCATTTGGTCGTACGGTCGCGTTATTCGTTAAATTATGACGAAACTCAAACGGACGCGAAAACGAACCAAATTAAGCGACGAATGGTATTTTTGCATGCCGATCACTAAAATAAAAATATTTTAGTGTGTACAAAAATTTTGGATGTCCAGATGTGGTCAGAATGTAAGATATGCGTGAAAATGCAAACTTACGCTGTTTTTGACATTTTTAGTCCCTGTAAGATCATATAAGCATGTTTTCGCACACCGAACCTATCAAAGCTTATTTCTAAGCCATGTTTAGGTTATTGATGGAATGTTTAGCTTATGATCAAGTTCTGGACTGTAGGTTGCCTTACGGAACGGCAGACTTTTGCAAGTTGACGCAAATAGTCCCTGTGAGCGATAAACTTGTTTTTGCCCTACCAAAGCCTTCAAAACTTATTTCTAAGTTATGTAAAGGATATTTAAGGTATGTTAAGTTTATGTTGCTGTTCCGGAGTGTTTGACGCGTTAAACTGATTACGTTTACGCATCAGTTTGCGTATAACTTCCCAGAAAGCGATATAGAGTTCAAAATTGATCAAAAATCAACATGTGCATAAAATCAAACATAAATAACAAACATTGGGATCAAAACACACTGTTTTATTAATATTGTATTGTTCAGAGTCTGTAGAATGATTACATAAGCATGGATGTCACAGTCTCCCCTACTTTAGGAAATTTCGTCCCGAAATTTATTTAGAGGAAACTTGTGATAACAAATGCGGATATTTCGTCTTCATCTGGTCCTCGCATTCCCAAGTAAACTCTGGGCCACGTTTGGATTCCCAGCGAACCTTGACCAAATGAATCCGTTTGTTCTTCAGTTGTTTGAATGTACGATCCACTATTTCTACAGGTTTCTCAATGAAGTGCATCGCGTTATCAACACGAAATTCATCAAGTGGTATGTGGAGGTTCTCATCAGCTAAACACTTTTTGATATTGGACACGTGGAATGTTGGATGAACATTTCCAAGTTCAGGAGGTAGCTCAAGTCTGTAGGTTACTTTTTCGACTCTTTCAACGATTTTGAATGGTCCAACATAACGTGGTGCAAGTTTTCCTTTCTTTCCAAATCTAATCACACCTTTCCAAGGGGATACCTTGAGTAGGACGCGATCACCGACTTGAAATTCTAAGGGCTTGAATGATCCGCGTAACTCTTTTGACGGCTTCTAGCTGTCTGAAGGTGATCACAAATCTTCTTAACCTTATCTGTAGTCTCTAGAATGAGTTCAGGTCCAGTAAGCTGTGCTTCACCTATCTCATTCCAGCATACCGGTGAACGACATTTTCGACCGTATAAAGCTTCGAAAGGAGCCATTTTGATGCTCGTGTGATAACCATTGGCTCTGATACCAACTCTTCTGTCACACCCCGGCCGTGTAAAACAACAAACCGCGGCGGAAACGCCGGGGAGTGATGCGACAGAATTTATTGTTTCAACAACCATGGTAATTAAAGTTATGTATTATTGAATTAAGTTTACATTGTTTTTGAGTTCAAACTAAATATAACATAAATAACTGTCTTTTAAGTCACTAAGGCCCGAGTCCGCCTAAGTGTAGCACAAACATCATCATGCATCAGCACCTGAAACACATGTAAAAATAGGTACGTCAGCATAAAAATGCCTGTGAGATACATAGGTTTTGTTTATGCAGGATTCATGACTTGTAGTTTAAAAGAAGTGTTTAACAAAAATAGTCATGAACCTTGTAAAATGTTTTCTTTTATAAAATCATGTGAAAATCGATATGAAAATCAAATGATATAAAAGAAATATGCATGGTTAAATAAATAACCAAGTAAAAGTGAATTGTATAAAATATGTACTTTGTATAAAAATGTCGTATCCTTGTAAAATGTTTTATGTCTTTGTCAAGTGGCTTAGATAACGCAACAATGTGTAATACAATAAAAGCACTTATATATAGGAAGTACCAGCGGCGTATCCACCATGCTTTTATCGTATAGCACATAGCCCCGTTACATACGTCACTTATCATTACCCAACAAAATGTCATGTTTAACGTCAAAATGTTTATGCATATACCATGTTTAATGTCATGTGTAACATGTATTATGTATAACCAATGAAATGCATAGCAAGTAGGAAGACATCTACTTAAACTATGTAATAATGCCAATGTGAAACATATGTCGTGTACGGTGAATAAAAGAATCTACTCAATCCCGTAGGATAAATGTACAAAACAATGTTTTTTAGTAAACCTAAGTTTAATTCAAATGTCATGTTTTGCAGAAAACAATGCTTTATGATTACAAACATTTATGCAGTAATGTTAATAGCATAAATTCAAGCCTTGCGACTGTGGCGACAAACCTTTAAAAAAATTAAAGGTTTATCTAAGTTATGTATATCAGATTCTGTCATTCCCAACTTCCAAACAAACCTAGGAAGTCGGAAACGGGAGTTGTCAATTCCTATCGTACCATTACATACTACCGAGCGGCGTAGCTAATGTTAATGAATGTATTATTGTCCCGATTAAACAAACCAAATGTCATAACCAATGTAGCATGTGAAAACCATGTACTAAGTATGCTAAGTAAACATACTTAGCAGAAAATGTCATATAAAACAATTGTGCTAGCATGCTCAGTAAACATACATAGCAGAAATGTCATTTAAAACAATGTGCACATATGCTAAGTAAACATATGTAACAAATGTGTAATAAATCAATGTGCTAGCATGCTTAACATACATAGCAAAAACATAGTGAAAGCATGTACTAGATATGTACTAAATGAAACTAGCATGTTTATGTCATAAAAGCATGTAAAACACGAAAGTAACAAGTATGTACATGTGAATCACCCCAAAGTATTTGAAAGCGGTAAAAGAGGGGAACTATGTACTCACTTAGGATTGCTTATTAGTCTTGAGAATAAGACCAATAAAAGCTCCAAGTATCACGGAATCAACCGGCACCTAGTATAGGTAACTATGTTAACAAACGGATCCTAAATCGGGAGATAGGATAGAATGAGGTGCTATAAATCAAACGAGTATTTGAACTCATATGGTATGATTTAATAGTCCCTTCATTCTGATTTGAAAGTTTACCTAAGCGCTTTTGACCCGTCTCGACCCGTTATGGTAGTTTAAACCACTATAACACGTCGTTTGCGTGAAACTATGTTCGGATGGGTAACTATGTGCTATGCCAAGTCTTACATTCCCAATTATACTCTAATATGTTACTAAATCAGATTAGATGTCAAAATATGTTCACATATGCACATTACGGATTTATGCTTTAAAAAGGGCATTTTGGTCATTTCCTATGGGCATACAAGCTAGTTAGCAAATGACTAACCAATCCTATGTGATCATAAGGTATAACCTCAGGGGTTATTCCCTATACAACTATGATCACTAAGCAAGCTTGGTCGGATCCTAATGATCGACTAAATGGGTCGGGTTCGAAAGTCTAAGCGGTTGTTTAGACCGCTTAACTAACAACCCTAAACAAGCACCAAACTAATAGTGACGAGTTAAACATGTCAAAATATGTTTAACCTACTGATTTGGTATCAAAACAAGGTGTTTTGATACTTAAAAGTAGTTCCGTTGCAAAATGCGTCCTAAAACGCATTTTGACCGAAACTTTGACTCGTCACTACCCCTAGTTAATGTGGTAATCAGTAGGTATAATCGCTAAGGATTATAACCATTGTGATTACAATCACATTGCAAAGTTCAATTGAACTTTGACTTGACCAATTGACTGGTCAAACAGAAAGTCAAACACTGTTTGACTTTCTAAACTAGTAAGCAATAAAAGAAATGAAAGAATGCTCACTAAAGTCCTTGCTATCTTTTCTACAAAGAAAATAAGCTTCCAATCAGATGAGAATGCTCCCCAAAGCAGATGTAGAGGAAAGAATAGGGGAATGAGCAAGGAACAAATGAGAGTTGATGGCTATTTATAGTTGTGGAGGATGAACAAGATCATCACAAGTGGTTATTTGGCCTCCAAGCAATGAAATCTGACCATACAAGTGTTAGGAACAACTGGTATTACTTGGAGAGTCGTTTACTTGGAGCCCAAAACAAGAGAATTGCATATAAGTCCCTGAATTATGGAACAGCAGCTGAAAACATGTTTCTGTTCGCTGGGCATTCTTTACGAACCGTAAGGTCCAGAGCATACGGTCCGTAAGGACCTGCAGACCAGCAAGTTTCACATTTTGACAGTTTTAGCCCCTGCATGTGTTCGGGTCCATTTTAGGCACTTTTGACACCCGTTAAGTCATTTTCAAGGCTCTACAAGGTCAATAAAGTTTAGAGGACTCAAAATATGCTCGGAAAACTCCCGGATGTCGGCTCGTTTGTTCGTACGGTCGCGTTATTCGTTAAATTATGACGAAACTCAAACGGACGCGAAAACGAACCAAATTAAGCGACGAATGGTATTTTTGCATGCCGATCACTAAAATAAAAATATTTGAGCCAATAAACTTGTTTTTGCCATACCAAAGCCTTCAAAACTTATTTCTAAGTTATGTAAAGGATATTTAAGGTATGTTAAGTTTATGTTGCTGTTCCGGAGTGTTTGACGCGTTAAACTGATTACGTTTACGCATCAGTTTGCGTATAACTTCCCAGAAAGCGATATAGAGTTCAAAATTGATCAAATATCAACATGTGCATAAAATCAAACATAAATAACAAACATTGGGATCAAAACACACTGTTTTATTAATATTGTATTGTTCAGAGTCTGTAGAATGATTACATAAGCATGGATGTCACACCGCATGATTTTGTTACATGAAAAATATATGTGAGAACATACAATCCAATATAGTCCATCCGAACACTCAATTGTCTGGCCTAATGAAAGCAGGCCCAAAACCTCCTTAGTTAACCCTAAGCATGGTCGCACAATAAAAAATGAAACACATATGAAGTGTGCGATCTCATCAGGTGTTGGTATTTAAACAACCGGCCGACAAACAAATGAAAGGAAAGTTTTTGGCAATCATATCTGCAGCAATGCCAATACGCCTCTTCTCTCTCCCCCTAGTGGCGAAGCTTGAGATTTCCGACCGGGGGTCGAAAATGTATATACCCAAAAATTTCTATAAGACCGGGGGGTCGAAAACGTGTATACCAAAAAAAATTATACAAAAAATACATACTCTCCACTAATGAGCGAAAAGTTCGGGGGCGGCCACCCCCTCCCGCCCTATAGAAGCTGCGCCATTGTCTCCCCCTATTTCCTTCTTCCTTGAAACAAACCTGCAACTCATTTAGTCGTACACTTGAAGTTTGTGGTCGCACACTTAGGTCATGGACGCACAGTCCATGTTTATTGGGCTTCTTAATTTGATAATTGGGCCATACACCATAGACGGGCTGATTATTTTTAGTCGCACAATTATTGGGTTGATTCATACACTTGTGTGATCATACTACTAGCCGCACCTTCTTAATAAACTGTCACGGATATTTTGGGCCGCACATTCAACTTTGGACTTGAATTATGAAACCGTGTGTGTAAAAGGGTACGTATGTGAAACATGAAATTTGTGTGCTACTTGACTTGTGACATATACCAATACGTGAAATATTTAAATACAAATTTAATTAGATGTGGTAATTATAATAGGACACGACTGACTAAAGTGTTTTAACGAGTAAACAATCTGCCGAGCAAACCGAGGTGAGTTCACGCACACTAAAAGCATGTGTCCCGGGGGGACACGGACGAACTACCATCCTTGTAAAGGATATTGTTAAACTAATATTCCCGGGGGGAATACGACTGTATACTTTAAACTACTATTCCTGGGGGGAATACGTTTGGATATTATTTATAAATCACAACTAGCAAAACTAAACGAAACTCTATCATGGAAAGTCCCCACTTAAAATACCGATTAATCGTCGGGGGCGTAAGGGTTATTAGTTGATAGCGCAATTAGGTTTGATAAACCTCACACCGTGACCAGGGGGATCGAGCGTGAACTAGTAGGCCTTGCACGTGGTCAATGATGATAGACATTGACAAACGGGGAACAACAACTTGACAATCATCAGTTTCGATATCTACAGTTTAGTGAGCTTACAGATGGGGCAGCTCCCCATAATGTGATTATAAATGGTTTATCTAAACAACTTATTGTTTTGGTCAAAAATCACACAAGGATAATGCAACCAAATCCGATTTTGTGAAGTGTGATGCTTGATTAGATGAACAAATGTATGAACAATGTATGAATGAAATGAATGCTGGACACAAGGATTTATACGAGAAAAAAGCCCTTGATCAAAGTATGATCTCCGGCACAAAAAACCTCGGATAGTGAGAACTATCACTATCAAGTATATTGAATAAACAAGTTTACAACTTCGGAAGTATTGAGCTTGATACAATGATTTCTAGTATGTGTTCGAGAAAGAGAGTAGCAGAAATGTTGTACGTAAACCAGAGTGCAAAAGTGTTTCTAAAAATAAGCTCAATACCCCTTTATTCTTAGCTAAAAATATCCTAACTAACTATCTGAAAAATTTGCCCATCACCCACGATCACCACCAACGGTAACTAGCTCGTGCACATGTTGAAAATGTAGAGCATATTCCCCTGGAATCTCGCATGGAATAAGTCTTCTTCGAAACATACCTGCAAAACAAGCCAAAAGGTGATGGAAACAATTGTTAAGTTAGAATAATAATGAGGATCCTGGATCCTTATTCCCGCAGCGTCTCCTGAGGATCCTTAATTCAAACTAGACTGAGGATCCGTGATCCATGCTACACTTGAGGATCCGTGATCCATAGGCAATAAAATTCTATCCCTAACAATCGCCCCCAAACATGACTAGTTGATATCCAATTAGATAGTCATGTTTGAATGAAATTCCGACTAGCCGTTACTTGGAGATATAGCCGTTGCGAGGCTTACGTCAGCGAGGGTCATCCCTGCAACAAACAAGGATTATAAATAGGATAAAGATAGGGGTGATATATTGCATTTAAATTCGAGAGTTTCTCCCCTTAAATTTTCATTCGAAGACCCCAACAGGTATCTCTCTTTCCTTCTCTCTAACTTTTCTTCTTCCGATTCTCTGCTTCTTCAAAATCCCATGGCCAAGATGAATCTTCGATCCTCCCCTGCTAAGGATCCTAAGAAGGAGAGCCTCCTGAAGAGCCAGTGTGTAACCAAAAATCCTTCACTGGAACTTTCTCGTTTCACCGATCCCGAGATTGATCGGATACGTCATTGCTTTCCGGCAGGAACCATCTTCAGACCATTCGATTCTTCGATGAAGAGTGACTGCGTCTCTGATGCCTGGATCACTTTCTCGGCGACCCCTTTTGTGATAGGGTTCAATTATCCTTTCCCTGCTCTAACACAAGTATTCTTCACACTCACCGGTATGTGCTATATACAGGCCATGCCGATGATGTGGAGAGTCTTCTACACACTTGAAAACATCATTGAGCAGGAGGGTGTTGTAATAGGGATGTCTGAGTTGAGTCAGATGTACAATCTTGTCAGCCATGGTTCCCATCGTTTTCTTTTCAAGCACAAACCTGGTCAGGCTCACCCAATTCTGAAAACCACCAAAAATGATTCCCACTGGAGAAATCAGTTCTTCTTTATAAAGAGGGACTCCATCCCAGATAGGAATGACCTCCCCAAAAAGTGGATCACCCAGGGTAGGATATGGGATCCTTGGACCAGGATCATAGTAGGGTTCTTTTTCTGTTAAGGATAACTGATCCTTCTACTTGTTTTTGTTGTGTAGCTATCTCACTCTCTCACATCCAGGAGTCTTCTGTTACAAAAGAAAGGATTGCTGCTTTTTGGAAGCTTGATCCTGCAATCAGAACATTTCAAGCCAAAACAAAGGATTCTCAAGAAATCTCCTCCGGTTCCTACACAATGTCAAGTAAGTATCCATATCTATGTGTAAATAAATGTTTAAATAAATATAAGGTATAAACACTTATATGTGTTTTGTATTTGAAGGCACTGGAAAATCCTCAAAGTCTGCTTCCAGGTTCAACGTAAGTGATCTTAATGAATACGCCTCCTCAAGGTCCCTCAAAAAGGAGTTGGCTATAAGCCCAAGCATCCCGAATCCTAAGAGCATGAGCACAAGGGGCAAGGGTGCTAAAAAGAGAAAGACTGCTGAGCCCACTGAAGGCCTCCCTCTCATTCAGCATCAGTTTGAGGAATACGTCTCCGAGGTAAGGATCCTGAATCTTTAAGTCAGACCTTTTCTTTATGTGCATATAGGATCCTAATTGTTAACTTTCTTTGTGCAGAAATTTTCCGAGATCCAAATGCTCCTTGATCAACATCTGGCCGAAGCTGAGCAGACAAACCTGGACTTCCAGCAAATGTTCCTGGCCAAGGACAAAAAGATCTCTTCCCTTGAGAAGGACCTCAACCTGGTGCAGAAGGAACTGGTCCTAGCTCAAATCACAGCCCAGCAAGAGAAGGCAGAAATCATGGAAGGGGCTAAACACTCTGCTACTATTGCCATGCTGAAGATCAAGCTTCAAATGGCTAAAGAGGCTGTGGATCCTGCCTTTGACAGAGCTGAATGGGACCAAGAGGGTTAGAAGCAAAGGCTGGCTGAGCTAGATGATGAGGATGAAACCGAGAAGGCAGCAGCTGATTGAGCCGGGAGTAGTGGGGTTAAGGATCCTGTGGAGGAGGCAGCTGGTAAAGGTGGTGAGGATGCAGCGAAGGTTTAGGCTGCAATAATGGGCGATGACGGATATATCTAGACGCGGCCGGAGCCCATTTTTTATGGTTTTGTGGTTTTTGTTTGATGGTGAACAATTATGGTCTGTAATAATTGTTTTGGTCAAAAATCAAGCAAGGATAATGCAACCAAATCTATTGTTGTGGGGTGTGATGCTTGAATCAATGAACAAATGTATAGATAACTTGCAAAATGAAATGAACAAGTGACACAAGGATTTATACGAAGAAAAAGCCCTTGATCAAGAGTTGATCTCCGGCATAAAAAACCTCGGGTGATGGAAACTACCGATCACCAACTACTATTAAACAAATGATTATTACAACTCGGGATGATAACAAGCTTGTTACAAGGATCACTAGAGTGCAATGTGTATAAAATCGCCAAATGAACTGTTGAGAGCTTACTAGAGTGTGAGTGTTAGCTAACTTAGCCAATTGTTCTAATGCAAGCTTGTTATCCCCTTTTTAAAATTAGAAATAACTCAAATAACTAACTATCTGCAATTCGTGCTAGCCTCCCACTACTTCCATAATGGTTACTCCACCTGAACACGTGTAGAATATTGAGAGCATATTCTCGAAGAATATCGGCAAGACCAAGTCCAACATCTATACTCCTGCAAAACAAACTCAAACATAGCGAAGGAAACCGTTAGTGTAAGGATAACAATAAGGATCCTGGATCCTGATCCTGCAATGACTTCTGAGGATCCTTAATTCAAATAGAACTGAGGATCCGTGATCCTAGCAGTATTTGAGGATACGTGATCCTTAGGTATAGAAAATCTATCCCTAACAATTGCCCCCAAAATATGAGTAAAGTGTAAATTAGCGAGTCGTATTTTTTAATCTTATCTGAAACTAACTAGCCAACGGAATTATAGCCGTTTGAGTCGAACTAGCCGTTACACTTCAAATGTCATTGAAGTGACAATCCTGCAGAATCATCATTATATATATAGGTTAGAGATATGGATCAATGTGCATTTAAATTCGAGCGATACTCCCTTTAAATCCCCATTCAAAGATCAATCAGGTATCTCTCTCCTCCTTCTCTCTTCATCTTCTTAGTCTGTTCTTCTTCAAAATCTTTAGATCATAATGAAGTTACGATCATCCCCCGCCAAGGATCACCAGAAAGATAGTCCTTTGAAAAGCCAAGGGATTATCAATAATACTCCGAAGGAACTCTGCTGCTTCACTGATCCGGAGATCGACCGGATCCGTCACTGTTTTCTGGCGGACACCGTCTTCAAACCCTTTGACCCTACTGTTAGGGGAGGATTTTCCAATCCTAAGTGTTTTGGTCAAAAATTACCGAAGCAATTAAGTGATCAAATTAGTAAAGTGAGGTAGTGTGCTAGAAAGTGTATTGAAAATATGCTTGTTAAGTTATTTAGAAAATCAGTATTCAGGATACGGCTCAGGATATTGAGCTGTATCTATGATCAAACTATGAGCAAAAGTAAAGTAAATGACACGAGATGTACGAGGAAAGCCCTTGATCAATCTAGATCGCCGGCATAAAACCTCGGGAGCTGACAATCGCAGCTGCCTTGTTCTTCTTATTACTTCAAACGTCAGGATACAGTGCAGGATATAGACCAGATCGCTAAGTGTTACAATGATTTTGTATGAAAGTGAGGATTGCTTGAGAGCGAGTGTTAGAGTGTAGCGAGTGTGAATGTGATGTCCTATTCGATCTGGTATACCCACCTATTTATAGTTACAAATTAGAAACTAAAATTCCTATAAATATGGGATGCTCCCGAATATTCCATAAGTAGCCGTTTGGAGCCAAATAAAGCGGGCTTAACGTCTTTCTTCGAACAACTTGGACCGAGTCTTCCGCGGAATGAGTCTTCGTGAACGTTGATAGCTTCTAACCCACGTACCTGCACATAATCCGTTAGTAATCCTGAGGATACCATTCAGAATGTTACCAATATCCTGAATCAGCATCCCGGATGTAAACAGATACTATATAACCAAGATATAAATCAAGATATTTTCCAGGATATGGGCTCAGAATTTCACCCATAACAATTGTCCCCAAAAATGTTACCATTTGATATCCTGCACTAACGGTTACATTTTTCACGGTGGCCGAGGTAATTAATAGATAAGACTAATGATGTGACCGTTTTCAACTACCCAGCCTATATTTACTCATCATGCCCTATATCTTCTCATCCTCATCTCTTTTTTAATCATAATCGACAAGGAAAAAGGTAATATTCTCTCCCTCATCTTCATATTCATCTTTATCATCTTTCTCCAGCGAAAAATTCAGGCGACCAAATGCCCAGGTAAACAAGGTCCAGTTCAGGTGACTCGGCTCCCACATTCATCCAACAGAACCTTCTCCAAGAACCGGAGAAGGAAGCATGTACCTTCGATAGTGCCCACCTGTCAGCCTTGAAATCCTCCGGCATCTTCCCAGAAGGGACTGTGTTTAGACCGTTTGACCGGGAAATCCGGTCGGATATGGTCTCCAGCGAGTGGATATGCTTTAGTGCTTTCCCTTTTACCCTAGGGCTACAATTCCCCTTTCCGGACTTCATCACCGAATTCTTTAATATCACCAAAATCTCTTTCAGCCAAACCATGCCAATGCGCTGGCGTGTTTTGTCTGTTCTTGACCAAATCAAGAGAAACCACATTCCTGATCTTTCCGTCCATGATCTGCCCCTAGCTTACAAACTTAGATGCCATGGATCATGTAGATTTCTGTTTTACTCTACTTCCGGTGATCCACTGATACTTCGTGCCACCAGGAACGAGGATGGTTGGCAATCCAAGCTTTTCTTTGTAAAAAGGGACTCAATCCCTGGTGGAACGGATTATCCGATGAGATGGTTGAAGAAGGGTAGGATTTAGGGTTTAAAGATGATCCTGCCTCTTATCCTGCTTTATATCCTGAACTGACCAATTTCATTTTCTCTGTTGTGTATGCAGCTGATTTCAGGAAAATTGCACCTCCCCTCGCTGATTCTCAAAAAAGAATAGACGCCATCAGACTCCTTTCAGAGGCAGAGAGAAGCTTCAACCCATCTCCACCAACTCCAAGTCCTCTTTCAAGCGCAAACATGTCTGGTAAGGATCCTGCAAGATATCCTGTACATATATGTTTTTATTTGATATTTTTAGGAGAGATTTAGAATTTTACTCCCTCTGTGCAGATTCCAGCAAAGTTCCAGTCTACCTAGACCTTGATGAACTCGACAGCTATCCAACCCCAGCCACAGTCAAGAAAGAAACTCCTGCTGCAACTAGCTCCAAGCCACTCCCGGCTCCCAAGGCCAATCCAAGGACTCGTGCTTCCACAGCAAAAAAGAGGAAAGGTCTTGAAGTCAGCGCTCCAGGTTCAGAAGGGTTCTCCTATGACGAACTCAGTTTCTCTGATTCCTTAGAGCCAATGACATCCTTCCTTAACAAGGTAATATCCTGACGCATATCCTGCACATATATCCTGCACGTATATCCTAATAGGATATCCTGACAGGATATCCTGGTCAATATATTCTAACTCATACCTGAAATTGATGTGCAGGGCCTCCAGCATTTGCTCCACTTGTATAATGATGCATGTGGTACTGTTGCACTTCATGAAGCCAGGATCAAACAGCTTGAAAGCACCGTCGCTGACCAAGGTGCCATTGCCGAAGCGAAGACCCGGCACTACGAAAGCCTGGTGAAGAAGGTCACCCAAGACGCTGAGGTCAAACTCGCCACCATTCAAATGGATCATGATCAAGCCTTGATCAACTTCCGGGAGGGAATCAAGGCTTCTACTATCGTCTCCCTGTTACAAGCATGCATCAAGATGGCCTACGAGGCCAAGGAGACGGGCCTTGTTTGTCCATCTTGGCCAGTTGAATCCTGGGTGGCCAAGCTAAAGGAGCTCGGAGGCAAAGCTGTGCCACTTCCTGTTGAAGCTGGTGAGTCTTCTAAGTCAGCAGAGTTGGTGATCCAGGGTGGAGACAAGAAGGATGCTGGAGCAGATGCTGGGATGGACATTGGCGAGGATGCTGGTCTGGATGCTGGTGCTGAGAAGTCTGAGAAGGTTGGAGGAGATGCCGCTGTGTGAGGGCATTTAGGTGGGCGATGACGGATATACGTGCCAAGGCCAGAGCCCACCTTTTTAAATTTGAATGTTGGTCTGTAGTCCCTTAAACAATTTACTTTTCTGCACTTTACTTTCCTGCACCTGAACAATTTACATTTCCTGCATGCTTTTTGAACAATACAACAGTTGAAGGTGGATGGGTCTCGGTTTGAGATGAAACCTTCAACTGTTGGGTAAATATGGTAATGAACTATAGTGCTCTTAGTGGATGGGCCTTGTTTTGAGGTGAAACTAAGAGCACATCTTTTGGTATGTTAATAATATAACTTCTCTTTTGACTTTATTACTGTTGTCATTGATATACAAATTTTACTTGTGAAAAGTGTTTGGTTTGAACATTCTTAAGAATTTATCATAAACATATCCTAGAAGATATCCTGAAAGATATCTTGATCAGGATATTGAAATACAACCTATAAATTGTTCAAATAGAAAGGAGAGATCATACCATAGATTCTTAGAGAATCAATTTCAATCCTCCATTATAAGTTTGTCCCCAGTGCATACTTATAAACTTGGATCCATCCTTTGAACAGTATAATGTATGTCCCCTGTGTTCGACAAAAACACAAATGTATTTATATGTTGACTCGAATGAATTCCGAATACCCCAGGGCAAAACCCATGATATCCTGAAATGAATCCTTAGCATACTTGGGATAAACCCTTAATATCCTGGGGATAAACCCTGATATCTGGGGATAAACCCTAAATTTCATGCGCTACAGGCGAGAGTGTATAAACTCCAATTCTTAGAAAGGTGAAAACCTTTAAACCTTAGAGAGTATGAAAATACTCTTTCGTGAGAGAGGGTGATCAATCCTCATATACCTTCACGATCCAGGATATAGCCAACAGTAACGAAATTGTCAGCCACTTTTACATGAACTGGTCCCGCTACCTTGAACTATACCTAGATAACTTGCGCTCCAGGCGAAGTGTTTAAACCCAATTTGTAAGAAAGGTGAATACCTTTAAACCTTTGAAGGGACCAGGATCCCTTAAACGTGAGAGAGGGGGCCAATCCTCTAATCTTTCGACTTATCCTGAGTATATATCCTGGAGCTATATCCTGAAACATATCCTGCAAAACAATTGTAAACTAAGGTGGGTGTTAGCTTGGCTAACACCCCTCCGATGCTTAAGTCAGTATTGGGTTCAAGATAATAAACAAATATATTTAAAATAGAATACATACCATTCCGAGATAGAAAATAAATTCTACTCTTACTTGAAATAGAGCTTTAAATGTATTGCATTCCAGGATCTTGGTAGCATATCCCCTTCCATATTCTTGAGTCGATATGCTCCTCTACCTGCTTCTGACTCGACTTCATATGGTCCTTCCCACTTCGGAGCTAGCTTGCCATCGGCAGGATTAGTGGTATTTTGAAAAGCCTTTCTTAGCACCCAATCACCAACTCGAAGTCTTCTAGTTCTTATATTCTTATTATATGCTCTGGATATTCTTTGTTGATATGCTGCTATCCTTAGTCTTGCTGCGTCTCTTTTTTCATCTATGGTATCCAAATCTTGACATAAGACTTCAGGATTCTGTTCAGGATCCTGTAAGATAGATATTGCAGTAGGTATCGTCATCTCTGTTGGAATCACTGCTTCCGCTCCAAATACCAAGGAAAACGGGGTTTGGCCGGTTGCATTCTTTACCGTTGTCCTATCAGCCCACAAACAAAGGGTAACTCTTCCGCTCATCTTCCTTTTTTGGCTCCAAGCCTCTTCTTTAAGTTATTGACTATTATCTTGTTTGAGGATTCAGCATGCCCATTCGCTTGAGGATGTACCGGAGTAGACGTGATCATTTTGATTCCCCAACTCTTGCAAAAGTCGGTAGTCCTTTTGCTTATAAACTGGGACCCATTATCACAAATGATCTCAGCTGGTACCCCAAACCTAGTCAGGATATTCCTCTTTATGAAGGATACTACTTCTTGGTCTCTAACTTGAACAAATGCTTCAGCCTCAACCCACTTGGAGAAATAATCCATCATTGCTAACATAAAGACTTTTCCTCCCGGAGCTTTAGGTAACTTTCCTACTATATCCATCCCCCATTTCATGAATGGCCAAGGGGAAACTACAGGATATAATGGTTCAGCTGGTTGATGTAGTATGTTACTATGTCTTTGACATGCATCACATCTTCGAGCATATTCTGCAGCATCTTTCCTCATCGTTGGCCAATAATATCCTGTCCTTAATACTTTCGAGAACAATGATCTGCCCCCGGTGTGATTACCACAATCCCCTTCATGTATACCCTGAAGTACTTCTTTGGCTTCAGGATCCTCCAAGCACCTCAAATATGGTCCTGCAAGAGATTTCTTGTATAAAACATTATTTATAATAGCGAATCGTGATACCTTCATCCTAAACGCCTTAGGATTTTCATTTCCGGGGATGTGTCCTTCTTTGAGATATCTCACAATTGGAGCCGTCCAGGATTTAGGATCCTTTTCAGGATATTCCAATTCAGGATCCCGAATACCCGCTACTTCTTTATCCTGAGGATTCGTTGCAGGATATAAGACATGTAATATTGGTATTTGGGTCCCTTCAGGTATCCTGATTGATGATCCCAAATTTGCTAAGGCATCCGCTTCAGCATTATCCTCCCTTGGTACCTGTTCAAGTGTAAAAACATCGAAATATCCTGCTAATTTTTTGAGAATATCGAGATATTCAACTAATTTCTCACCCTTAACTGCATAGGATCCATTAAAATGGTTAGTAATTAACAAAGAGTCAACATATACTTGCAAATTTTTGATACTCATGCTCTTAGCCAACTCTAATCCTGCAATTACAGCCTCATACTCTGCTTCATTATTAGTAGCAGGAAATTCACACCTAATAGCCTGGGGTAATATGTCCCCCTGTGGCGATTTTAGTAGTATTCCTAATCCTACTCCTCTTACATTAGATGCACCATCAGTATATAATGTCCAGGATCCTGAGGATTCTCCTAACTGTTGAACTTCTAGGTCTACCTCATCCTGAATGTCACTACTAAAATCAGCCACAAAGTCAGCTAAAGCCTGAGACTTTATGGCATTTCTAGGTTCATATACTAAATCATAAGCACTCAACTTTACTGACCACTTAGCCATCCTACCTGACATTTCTGGTTTCCTAAGCACACTTTTGACAGGATAATTTGTTTTAACATGAATCCTATGTGTCTCAAAGTAATGTCTAAGTTTCGTTGATGCCATAACTAATGCTAGTATCTATTTTTCTAAATGAGAATATCTGGTTTCAGCATTTAACAAGCTTTTACTAACATAATAAACAGGATATTGCTGACCTTCATGGTCCTTTACAAGGACGGCACTTACAGCATTCCCTAATACCGCGAGGTATAGGGATAATGGTTCACCATTCTCAGGCTTCATCAGTAGAGGTGCGGTTGAAAGATATTGCTTTAAATCCTGTAGGGCCGCTTCATGCTTCTCACCCCATTCGAATTTTTTGTTCTTCTTCAGGATATCATAAAAATCTTTGCATTTCTCTGAGGATCTTGAGATAAATCTGTTTAATGCTGCCACTCGCCCCGTTAATCGTTGAACATCCTTCATATTTGAGGGCGATTTAATATCCAAGATGGCTTTAATCTGTTCCGGGCTCGCCTCTATTCCTCTTTTGGTCACCATATATCCCAGAAATTTTCCTGCCCCCACTCCAAAATGGCACTTAGCAGGATTCAGCTTCATGTTATACTGATCCAGGATATCAAACGCTCCTTTAATATCCTGGAGGTGATCCTGAGCTTTCTTTGATTTTACCACCATATCGTCGATGTACACCTCCATGGTGTCCCCCAGTTTGTCTTTGAACATCATGTTTACCAATCTTTGGTATGTTGCACCTGCATTTTTCAAACCAAAAGGCATAGCTGTATAACAATAAATACCTGTTGGTGTCATGAAGGCAGTATCCTCCTGGTCAGAAGGCTCCATTTGGATCTGTTGAAATCCTGAGGATGCGTCCATGAAGGTCAGCATTTCATGCCCGGCAGTGGCATCTACCATTGCATCAATGTGGGGAAGAGGAAATGGGTCTTTAGGACAAGCTTTGTTCAAGTCTGTGTAGTCTACACAAACTCTCCATTTCCCATTTTTCTTCTGTACCACAACCACGTTTGCTAGCCACCTTGGGAACTTAACTTCTCTGATCATCCTGGACTTCAATAATCTCTCAACTTCCTCTTGGATAATCGTATTCCGCTCAGGAGCAAACTTCCTTCTTTTTTGCTGAACAGGCTTGAATGATTTATCAATTCCAAGCTTATGAGTGATAATGTCTTTGGATATGCCTGTCATATCCTCATGCTTCCATGCAAACGTTGACATCCTGCATTTCAAAAAGTTAATTAATTGTTCTTCAATATCCTGAGGGATATTGGTCCCTACGAGCACCGAAATATCAGGATTATCCTGGTCCAGGATAATTTTCTTCACATCCTGCTCCGGATCCTCCACGATATCCTGGGCCCGCGTCTTTAATTGCTATGCTGCACTAGGTTTGGTTGAGGATTTCATCGAGGATGAGTAGCATTCTTTCGCCTCCTGCTGATCACTATCAACTTTGACAACTCCCCAAGGGGTAGGGATCTTGATGCATTGGTGATATGTTGATGGCACAGCCTTCATATCGTGAATCCACGGTCTTCCCAGTATGATGTTATAGCAGGATAGAGAATCCATCACACAGAAACGTTGTATCGAGTTGACTCCTTCAAGATATACTGGCAGCTTTATCTCTCCCACTGTGTTTCTAGCCTCTCCACTGAACCCAACAAGCACGGTAGACTTTGAAGTGATATCCATTGGAGATACATTCATTCTCTTTAGAGTCTCTAGTTGGATTATGTTAACGGAGCTGCCATTATCAACCAATATCCTGCGTACAAAATGGTTAGCCACATATAACGTTATTACCAGAGCATCATGGTGAGGATCCTGGACAGTATCCCTGTCATCCGCATCAAAAGTGATCACTTTGTCAGTTGTGAGGGTAGTCATCCTGACAGGTTTGTCTCCCCTTTCGGCCTTAGCTTCCTTTGCATGTCTCTTCGCCGCCGAATACGAAGTCCCACAAATGTCGGATCCTCCCGAAATGAAGTTGATTATCTTGGCATCCGTAGGAGGTGATGCTGCTCGCTCAGGATCCTTCTCAGTATCCTGACCCTTATTCTTCTTTCTTCCTAAGAGATCTTTCAGATATCCCTTGCTTAGAAGATAGCTTATTTCTTTCCTTAGAGCAATGCAATCCTCAGTCATATGTCCGAAATCTTCGTGGAAAGCACACCATTTCGACTTATCTTTCCAGTCAGCTTTCTGTTGACTCTTTCGAGGCCACCTAGCCTTGTCTCCTAGACCCTGCATGGCATACATCAATTCAGGAATGTTAACAGAAAAGCAATATTCAGACAACTCAGGATACTCTTTAGGATCCTCATCTTCGACAGCATTCACTCTCTTATTTTCATTTCTACCATATGGCTTAGGCCGATATGGCTTGAATGAGGATTCAGACTTCCTGTTGGTCGACTCATAGGTGTTGGATGAGTTCATTCTCTCTTGCATCTTCCAATCATCCTCCAACCGAATATATCTTAGGGGCCTGTTTCGAGCTTCATCCAAGTTCCTGCATGGGTTCATTACAAGATCTTGATAAAATTGAGAATCTTTTTGCAGCCCCATCTTGAAAGCTTGCACAGCTGTTGCAACATCAAGGTGAGGAATGTCCAGGGATTCCCGGCTGAACTTGTTCACATAATCCCTAAGGGATTCTTGAGGTCCCTGTGTTATCCTGTAGAGATCACTTGTTAATTTTTCAAAGCTTCTACTACAAGAAAACTGACTATTAAATAAATTTACTAAGTGAGCAAAAGATGTAATCGAATGCAGAGGAACATTCAAGAGCCATTTCAAGGCTGATCCTGTTAAGGTTGAACCAAAACCCTTGCACAAGCATGCTTCCTTGAGATCCGGAGGGATAGGGTTAATCTCCATTCTTTCCCTATACTGAGCAATATGCTCCTCAGGATCCGTAGTTCCGTCGTAAAGCTTCATATTGGGGGTTTGAAATCTCTTTGGGATCTCAGCATCACAGATAGGATATGCAAAACGAGATATCTTATGGCTGTCTTGGGACACTTCCGGGATCGGCTGGACCACCCCAGGTACACTGGATATCATGTACTTCAACTTCTGAAGTTCCCTAGTAAGTGCTGATGTTACACCTGTATCCTGCAAAGATCCACTATTAGTAGCATGAGTATTATTATTATTTGACACGTTACCCGTTGGAGGATTTTGCCCATATCCTGAAGCATATCCTGAGCTCCTCATGGTTTACATCCTGACCGAGGAGGGTATTTCAGGAGTATGATTCTGAGGAAGGCTGGGCACAATATTCCCCCTGTTATCCTCAGTATACACAGCTGAACTGAAGTTCAACGTTCTGGGATGTAATGGAGTGACAATATCCTCAGCAGATCTGCTCGAGCCAGACTTCAGGAGTTGTATTTCCCTTAAAAGCATTTGGTTTGTTTCCTGTTGCTGCCTCATTTGTTCCTGCACACTTCCAAATAAGGTTAAAATTTCATCGTTAGAAGCTAAAACAGGAGCAGATTCCTGAACACTGCGGGTAGGGATAATATCCTGAGGTCGTGAAGAGGCTGGCATCCTTGGAGGAGGTGGTGGAAGCACCGAACCGGTAGTAGCAGAAGTCATAGCAGACACAGTGGAGGAGCTCATGTTTGATCTTGAGGCCATTATGGACAATGTGGCAAAAAGTTTTGAAAATAGAAAGCCGATTAGCGATTTCACAAAATTTTTTAGTAAAGAGAGCACCACTTGCCCCACGGTGGGCGCCAAATTGTTTTGGTCAAAAATTACCGAAGCAATTAAGTGATCAAATTAGTAAAGTGAGGTAGTGTGCTAGAAAGTGTATTGAAAATATGCTTGTTAAATTATTTAGAAAATCAGTATTCAGGATACGGCTCAGGATATTGAGCTGTATCTATGATCAAACTATGAGCAAAAGTAAAGTAAATGACACGAGATGTACGAGGAAAGCCCTTGATCAATCTAGATCGCCGGCATAAAACCTCGGGAGCTGACAATCGCAGCTGCCTTGTTCTTCTTATTACTTCAAACGTCAGGATACAGTGCAGGATATAGATCAGATCGCTAAGTGTTACAATGATTTTGTATGAAAGTGAGGATTGCTTGAGAGCGAGTGTTAGAGTGTAGCGAGTGTGAATGTGATGTCCTATTCGACCTATTATACCCACCTATTTATAGTTACAAATTAGAAACTAAAATTCCTATAAATATGGGATGCTCCCGAATATTCCATAAGTAGCCGTTTGGAGCCAAATAAAGCGGGCTTAACGTCTTTCTTCGAACAACTTGGACCGAGTCTTCCGCGGAATGAGTCTTCATGAACGTTGATAGCTTCTAACCCACGTACCTGCACATAATCTGTTAGTAATCCTGAGGATACCATTCAGAATGTTACCAATATCCTGAATCAGCATCCCGGATGTAAACAGATACTATATAACCAAGATATAAATCAAGATATTTTCCAGGATATGGGCTCAGAATTTCACCCATAACACTAAGGATCACGGATCCTCAAGTGCTGCCAGGATCATGGATCCTCAATTCTGTTTGAATTAAGGATCCTCAATAGGTGTTGCAGGATCAGGATTCAGGATCCTTATTGTTATCCTTATACTAACAATTGTCTTCATAGTACGTAAGCTTGTTTTGTAGGAACAAAGGTATGGACCAAGTCTCACCGAATTCCTAGAGCATATTCCCTCAATATTCCGCACGTGCTTCGCTCTTGTGGACGTTATGGAGATCGTGGGGAGCTTGCACAATTTGCGGATAGTTTGTTAGTTTAGTTATTTCTAATTTAAAATGGGGATAACAAGCTTGAGTTAGAACACTTGGCCAAATATAGCAAATACACACACTCTCGTAACAGCTCTCAGTGAGCTCTTAAACACTACTTGGCGATTTCGCACATTTTTGCACATTGCACACTAGTGATCCTTGTAACAAGCTTGTTATCATCCCGAGTTGAAATAACCTTTTGTTTAATCTTAGTTGGTGATCGGTAGTTTCCATCACCCGAGGTTTTTTTATGCCGGAGATCAACTCTTGATCAAGGGCTTTTTCCTCGTATAAATCATCGTGTCATTTTTTCATTACATTTCTGAGTTAACCTTCATATTGTTCGTTGATTCAAGCATCATTCCTCACAACAAAGATTTGGTTTCATTATCTTAGCCTGATTTTTGACCAAAACAGTTTGGCGCCCACCGTGGGGCAATTGGTGCTTCATTCCTAAGAAATTCTTGTTTTTGTGATCATTTCGGTTCATTACAACCAAGCAGATGGCTTCCTCAGCGAAGAACACTTCAAGTTCAATGCCGACAATCACTTCTTCACAGGGCGTTCCACCTTTGCCTCCACCACCTTCTGGATCCCAGAAGAATGCTGAAAATGCTGCAAAGAGACAAAGCCCCATTTTTCCAAAACCACCAACTTCTTCTGTTTCTTCTAATCCTACTACTAGTGATCTTTTTAATTTGATTTTGCAGATGAGGGATCACATAGAAGAGCAGGAAAAAACCAACGAAAGGATCCTCCGGGAGATCGGTGACATCAAGAAACAGAAGAGATCGGGGGATGATCACTCTCCTCTGATACCTAGATCACTGGATTTTGACACTCCAACCGTAACCACCCTTCAATCTGCAGCTCCAGACATCCAGTACCAGAGTGGACCATTGGAAAGACGTTATGGAACAACAACTATGAGTCAGGCTTTTGGATCTCGCTTTCAGCCTTCGGGATCCTCTTTTCAGCATCAGGGATCCTTCGTCAGCTCAGGAGGATATTTGGGAATGCACACAGTCCAAGGATCCTCTCAAGTTCAAGGATCCTCTGGGGTCCAAGGATCCTCCATGGTTCAAGGATCCTCTCAGGTTCAAGGATCCTCATTTCAGGTTCAAGGATCCTCTCAGCCTCAGGGATCCTTTCAGGTTCAAGGATCCTCTCAGCCGCAGGGATCCTTTCAGGTTCAAGGATCCTCTCAACATCAAGGGTCCAACATCTTTCTGGATCAAGGATTCTTGAGAAGTATACAACCCCCAAGCACAGATGTTCATCAAGGAGACTTCATTCCAATGCAGACCATTGCCTCTTCTGGTCCTTCAATCATACCAGAATCCCGTCAATATGGATTCACATCTGCAATTCCTAACTTGAATCCCCTTGGAAGTAACACTTTTAATAATTCTTATAACACTAACCATGGCTCTACGCAGGATACAGGTATCAATCAAGCTATGGCTAGGGAATTACAGAAGCTGAAGGATATGATATCCAGCGTTCTAGGAGTGGTTAAGCCCATCCCTAAAATTGCAGATGGGAGCCATAGGATATCTCATTTTGCACCACCCATTTGTGATGCTGAGATACCCAAAAGGTTCCAAATACCAACTATGAAGCTGTATGATGGTTCAACGGATCCAGAAGAACATGTAGCTCAATATAGAGAGAGGATGGAGATCAACCCCATCCCAGAGAGGTTAAAATAAGCATGTCTATGCAAGGGTTTCGGATCCACACTCACAGGATCAGCTCTTAAATGGCTGCTAAGTCTTCCCCCTTACTCTATTACTTCATTTGCTAATCTAGTTAATCTGTTTAATAGTCAATTCTCATGTAGCAGAAAATTTGAACGTTTAACTAGTGATCTATATAGGGTAACACAGGGTCAAAATGAATCACTTAGAGATTACATCACTAAGTTTAGTAAAGAATCCTTAGATATCCCTAATCTGGATATAGCCACGGCTGTGGAAGCCTTTAAAATGGGTTTGCTTAGGGATTCATTATTCTATGATGATCTTGTTATGACCCCATGCAGGAATCTTGATGAAGTGAGAACTATGGCCCTTAGATTCATTCGATTAGAGGATGATTAAAGGATCCAGGAGAGATTAGCAGGATCCTCAAAACAGGAAAAGCAAGGATCCTACTTCAAGAATAACAAGTTCAAGTCCTACAACAAGTCTACTAACCAGAATGTACATGCAGTAGAATCTAGGTGAGAAAGCAATGAACTAATTCTTGCAATGCAGAATCTAGGTGAGAAAGCAAGATGGCCAAGGAAAAGTGATAAACCAGCTGCAATAAAGGACAAGTCCAAATGGTGTGCATATCATGAGGATTTTGGGCATCTCACTGAAGAGTGTATTGCACTTAGAAAAGAAATTGGTTACTTGTTAAGCAAGGGGCACTTGAAAGAGCTTTTGGGAAGAAAAAAGTCAAGGATCTAGGATCCTGAAAAGGTTCCAGAAAGAGCTCCTGCCCCTCCAGCAGATGCAAAAGTTATAAACTTCATTTCGGGTGGATCAGACATTTGTGGTACTTCCTTTTCAGCAGCCAAGAGACATGCTAAGGAAACCAAGATGGATAACGGGGATATACCCATTCGAACCTCTACTGTTACAAAGGAGAAAGTTATAACCTTTAATGAGGATGATCGTGTTGATGTTCAGGATCCTCATCATGATGGTCTTGTTATTACTCTGTTTATTTCTAACCACTTTGTTCGCAGGATCCTGATAGATGGAGGAAGCTCAGTAAACATCATTCAGCTTGATGTCCTCAAGAAGATGAACATTCATGAATCAGACATTGTCCCAAGATCCTCAGTTCTTGTGGGATTCAGTGGAGAAACCAAGAACACATTGGGGGACATCAAACTCCCCATCTATATCGAAGGACTTCATTCTTATAAAAAAATTTGTGTTATAGATTGCTTATCCTGTTGTAATGTTATCCTTGGCAGGCCATGGATACATGACATGAAGGCAGTCCCATCTACCTATCATCAATGTGTGAAGGTTCCTAGTCCATGGGGAGTGGTGAAAATTGAGAGTGATCAACAAGAAGCTAAGAATTGTTACACGTCGTCAATGAAGCCAGCCTCAAGACCAAGGGAGCAATAGCAATTAAAGCATCCTCCAAGAGATGTCTTGGAGGCAAGAGAACAGGATGTGAAAGAAATCCTTATGGATCCTCATGATCCTGAATCCAAGGTCTTCATAGGATCAGGGATCCTGAACAACATTGAACAGGATCTAGTATCCTTCCTTAAAAGGAGAAAAACTACCTTTGCCTGGAAGCATGAGGACATTACAGGTATATCTAAAGATATAATTACTCATAAACTTGGCATTGACAGGTCATTCAAGCCAATTCATCAAAAAGGGAGGAAGTTTGCACCTAAGAGGAATGCTATTATCCAGGAAGAAGTAGATAAACTACTCCGGGCAGGTATGATAAGAGAGGTTAAGTATCTAAGATGGTTAGCCAATGTGGTTGTTGTTCAAAAGAAAAACGGAAAGTGGAGGGTATGTGTCGATTTTACTGATTTAAACAAGGCATGTCCCAAGGATACTTTCCCATTACCCCACATTGACTCCATGGTGGATGCTACCGCGGGTCATGAGTTGTTGACTTTTATGGATGCTTTATCTGGATTTCAACAAATTCAAATGGAACCATCTGATCAAGAGGATACAGCCTTCATGACCCCAACTGGTATATATTGTTATATTGCTATGCCATTTGGACTAAGGAATGCAGGTGCGACTTATCAAAGGCTAGTCAATATGATGTTCAAGGAACAAATTGGACACACTATGGAAGTCTATATAGATGACATGGTGGTTAAGTCCAAGAAAGCTGAGGATCACCTTAGAGACTTGGAGGAAGCATTCAATATCCTTGATAAATTTAATATGAAACTAAATCCTTCCAAGTGTCACTTTGGTGTTAAAGCAGGTAAATTCCTAGGCTATATGGTGACAAAAAGAGGCATTGAAGCAAGTCCAGAGCAAATTAAGGCTATTGTGAATATCAAATCTCCTACCAATTCCAAGGATGTGCAAAGACTGATAGGCAGGATCGCAGCCTTGAACAGGTTCATATCCAAATCCTCAGAAAAATGCAAGGAATTCTACGACATTTTGAGGAAGAACAAGAAATTTGAGTGGACTGAAAAGCATGAAAATGCTCTCAAAGCCCTTAAGGATTACCTATCCTCAGCTCCTGCCTTAATGAAACCAGAAAAAGGGGACATATTATCCTTATATCTGGCGGTATCCTCTAAAGCAGTAAGTGCAGTCCTTGTTAAGGATCACCAAGGTACACAATATCATGTCTATTATGTTAGTAAGAGTTTGCTTGATGCTGAATCCAGGTATTCACATTTAGAGAAACTTATCCTTGCTTTAATTATGGCATCTACTAAATTAAGACATTATTTTGAAACTCATGCCATTATTGTTAAGACTAATTTTCCAATTAAGAATGTTCTCAGGAAACCTGAAATGTCAGGAAGGATGGCCAAGTGGGCAGTGAAGCTTAGTGCTTATGATATAAGATATGAACCAAGGACTGCCATCAAATCCCAAGCCTTAGCTGACTTTGTGGCAGATTTTAGTAGTGACTTGCAAAAGGAAGCTGAGTTAGAAGTCCAACAGCTTGAAGAAACTAAGGATCCTTGGATACTCTTCACTGATGGAGCCTCTAATGTCAAAGGAACAGGACTTGGAATACTACTAAAATCTCCACAGGGGGACATAATACCCCACTCCATAGCTTGTGAGTTTCAAACTACTAATAACGAGGCTGAATATGAAGCCTTGATAGCTGGTTTGCAAATTGCTAAGCATATGAGGATCAGGTATCTTGAGGTACATGTAGATTCATTGTTAATTACTAATCATTTAAATGGATCCTATGCTGTTAAAGGTGAAAAGCTAATCAAATATTTAGAGATAGTCAAAGAATTGGCACTCTCTTTTGCTTCCTTTAGTTTGACACAGGTACCAAGGGAAGAGAATGCAGAAGCTGATGCATTGGCCAATCTAGGATCATCCTTGAAGATTCCAGAGGATATCAGGATCCCTATTATCCACATCCTAACTCCCGCTATTGAGGATCATGTAGCTTTAGAGATAGGAGAAGATTCTGCAATCATTCCTAGTGATGATACACAATCTCATTCAGGATCGTGGACCCTTCCAATCATGAGATATATCCAACATGGAGAAATTCCTACAGGAGAAAACCCCAGGGCTTTCAAAAATAAGGTATCTCAGTTTACAATATTAAATAATATGTTATATAAACGATCTCTTGCTGGACCATATCTAAGATGCATTGAGGATCCTGAAATTCAAGAAGTCCTAGAGGATTTTCATGAAGGAGATTGTGGAAACCACACTGGGGGCAGGGCATTATTCTCAAGGATCCTGAGGACAGGATACTATTGGCCTACTATGAAGAAGGATGCTGTCCAATACGCCAAGAAGTGTGATACTTGTCAGAGACATAGTAATATCCTTCATCAACCAGTAGAGCTTTTGCATCCTATATCCTCTTCTTGGCCATTTATGAGATGGGGAATGGATATAGTTGGTAAGCTTCCATAGGCACTTGGTGGAAAAGTATTCATGCTTGCTTTGACTGATTACTTCTCTAAGTGGATAGAGGCTGAAGCATTTGCTCAAGTCAGAGAAAAGGAAGTGATATCCTTTATTAAAAGAAACATTATTACTAGATTTGGTATTCCTTCTGAAATTGTTTGTGATAATGGATCCCAATTTATTGGGAGTAGAACTACTAACTTTTGTGACAGCTGGGGGATTAAGATGATAACATCAACACCAGTCCACCCACAAGCTAATGGTCAGGCAGAATCATCCAACAAGATCATCATCAACAATTTGAAGAAGAAGCTTGGATCCAAGAAAGGAAAGTATTATGGGCTGATAGGACAACTCCTAAGAATGCTACTGGTCAAACTCCATTTTCTATGGTATTTGGAGCAGAATCAGTGATCCCTACAGAAATGGTGGTTCCTACTGCAAGCACAAGCATCTGTGATCCTGAAGGAAATGCTGAAAACTGGGTTCAAGACTTGGATACTATAGAAGAACTGAGGGATTTGGCAAGGATAAGGATGGCTAGTTATCAACAAAGGATGGCTGGAGCCTACAACAAAAATGTCAGGATCAGGAAATTCCAGGTTGGTGATATGGTATTAAGGAAAGCATTTCAAAATACCACAAATCCTGCTGATGGAAAGTTGGCACCAAAGTGGGAAGGCCCCTACCTGATTGAAGCTAAGGCAGGAAAGGGGGCATATAGATTGCTAACAATGGAAGTTGATTTGCTACCAAGAGCTTGGAATGCTGTCCACTTGAAGAAATACTTCATGTGATAAGGATCCATGATCCTTAGCCATTTTCATAACAATTATCCTTGAAGGATCCTTAGAGGATAGGTGATCCTCATCCTGGTAATGATCTAATCTCAATCTATTTCATTCTTTAATTATCCTATATACAAGGATAAGGATCCTGGATCCTTTATCCTTCTTTCACTTGATTCTGAGTTTTGCAGAAGGTTTAGGTATCCTTAACAAAGGATTGAGTATCCACAGAAGTATCCAGTTATTTGGGCTTGACCCCAGTTATTTGGGCATGTCCCCAGTATCGCCAGTAGCGCACGATGATCCTGGTACAGTTCATGGCAATGGGACCAGTACTCGCTTTAGGGGCTGACAATTTCATTGTACTGGTTGTATCCGGGATCCTACGTATAATGGTAGACGTACCATACATCCGTTCCTAAGGTTTCTAACGTTTTCACGTTAGCTAAGGTTTTGGCATTTTCATGTCACTAAGTTTGGATAGTCGCCAGTGAGGGCCATACTCCAGTTTACACAAGATCCTTTGGGGTTGTCCCCAGTTATCCTTTGGGCTTGTCCCCAATTATCCTTTGGGCTTGTTCCCAGTTATCCTTTGGGCTTGTCCCCAGTTATCCTTTTGGCTTGTCCCTAGTATATTGGGCTTGTCCCCAGAATTGTTGGGCTTGTCCGCAGTTACTAACTTTTTTCTTATATTGGCTTAGTCCCAAGTTATGTTCTGTTTCAGGTTTTTGAAGTTAAACAGCTAAGGATCCCGGATCCTTACCTTTTACTAAGGTTTGTCTTTTGGTTATCCTGATTATAAATGTTAAAGGGTTAGGATCCTAACTTGGATTCTCAGGTATGATCCTTAATCACGATGATTTTATTCATTATTTATATAAGGGACCCTTATCCTTTGACAACAGAACTAATGATCCTTAAGTTACATAACTTTTCTGAATTTGTCGACTATAGGATATTTGATCCTTGATCATATCCTCAAACTTTTAAACATGATTTGTTAAACTTTTCTTCTTTACTTGATAAATTCAAACAAAGTATACGACAACAGTTGAAAAATAAAGAATTCATAAGGATAACAACATGGGAAATAGCCAAAAAGTTATAGTTTTATTTATTCACAAAAGTTAAACCCTTTTAAGGTTGTCAAAATTGCCAACCCAAGTTTCTACCAGCAATACGTGGCCCATCCACTTGGGTTGGCAAAGGGTGTCCATTGTTAACAGGTCTTAAAAGTGCAGGAAATAAAAGATGGCAGGATAACAAGTGGCTTCATCCCCCAAACAGAGGATCCCTCCACCACCTATTATCCTACCAATTGTCTAAGGATCCATGATCCACAATCCTAAAAACTATTGTTCAAAGTACAACCCAACATTGTTTCAAAACATCACAACAAAAAAACTTTCAAATCCTAAAAAAATGGGCTCCGGCCGCGTCTAGAAATATCCATCATCGCCCATTTATGCAGCTCACACCTTGCCTGCATCACCATCAGCATCTTCACCACTAGCTTGATCCTTCCCGCTGCCGCTTGCTTCAATCGCCAAGACCTATGTAGCCTCCTCCTCATCGTCTAGCTCAGCCAGTTTCTCCTTCCAGCCCTCCTTGTACCAAGTGGTCCTGTCGAAGTCAGGATCCTCAGCTTCCTAAGTCATTTGCAGCTTGATTTTATACATGGTGATGGCAGCAGAGAATTTAGCATCCTCCAGCAGGTCGTGCCTCTCATGATCAGCATTTATCTGGGCCATGACCACCTGCTGCTTTGCCAGAGCGAGATCCTTTTCAACGCGAGAGATGGTTTGATCCTTGGCCAAGAAGATCTTCTGGAACTCCACATGCTTCTGCTCCGCCTCCTCAACATATCCATCAAACAGCATTTCGACCTCAGTAAATTTCTGCAAAAAACACAAGGTAAAATTCAGGATCCGTGATCCTCAAGTGGGTAGGATAATCAAGCAGAATCAGTGATCCTTACATCAGCAAAGTATTCTTGGAACTGGTGGCGGATAAGAGGCAAGCCTTCAAGATTGTCAGCTTCAGATGCCTTTCTCTTCTTTCCCCCCATTGGAGGTGACATGCTTGGGGACTATGGCACTTGGATCCTCAACGGAAACAAGGTTATCCTATTATCCTTCTATAAGGATCCTCTATCCTACCATGGGTGCTCCATTTTAATGGGAGATCCTTCCCATCCGGGATAGAATCCCTCCTAACGAAGAAGAATCGTCTCTTCCAGTTGGTGTCATTTTTGGTGGTTTTCAGGATCGGATGAGGTTCACCGGGTTTGTGTTTGAATAGAAAGCGGTGTAAACCATGGCTCATGAGGTTGTACAGTTCAGCAAGTTCAGACATTCCCAGCTCTATATCCTCCTGCTCAATGATTCTCTCAAGGGTATATAAGACCCTCCACATCATTGGCATAGCCTGGATATAGGATATGGCGGTAAGGGAGAAGAAAGACTGGGTAAAAGCAGGGAAGGGATAGGAGTATCCTATCAGAAATGGGGTAGCAGGAAAAGCAACCCATGTTGCAGAAACGAAGTCACTCAAGGCGGTAGAGTCAAAAGGTTTAAAAACAGAGTCTGCCGGGAAATAATGACGAATCCTGTCGATATCAGGATCAGTAAAGCAGCAACGTTCCTTCGGAGAATCTTTGATAATCCCTTGACTTTTCAAAGGACTATCCTTTTGGTGATCCTTGGCGGGGGATGATCGTAACTTCATCGTGATTCAAAGGTTTCGGAGAAGAACAGATTAAGAAGATGAAGAGAAAGGGAGAAGAAAGAGATACCGGATTAATCTTCGAATGATGATTTAAAGGGAGTCTCACTCGAATTTAAATGCACATTGATCCTTATCTCTAAATTGAATTTATAATGATGATTCTGCAGGGATGTCGCTTCAATGACGTATGATTGCAACGGCTAGTCAGATTGTAACGGCTATATATCCGTTAGTTTGTTGCAGGTAAGATCAAGAAAATATAACTTGCTAATTTACACTTTACTCCTTATATTTTGGGGGCAATTGTTAGGGGAGGATTTTCCAATCCTAAGGATCACGGATCCTCAAGTGCTGCCAGGATCATGGATCCTCAATTCTGTTTGAATTAAGGATCCTCAGTAGGTGTTGCAGGATCAGGATTCAGGATCCTTATTGTTATCCTTATACTAACAATTGTCGTCATAGTGCGTAAGCTTGTTTTGCAGAAACAAAGGTATGGACCAAGTCTCACCGAAATTCCTGGAGCATATTCCCTCAATATTCTGCACGTGCTTCGCTCTTGTGGACGTTATGGAGATCGTGGGGAGCTTGCACAATTTGCGGATAGTTTGTTAGTTTAGTTATTTATAATTTAAAATGGGGATAACAAGCTTGAGTTAGAACACTTGGCCAAATATAGCAAATACACACACTCTCGTAACAGCTCTCAGTAAGCTCTCAAACACTACTTGGCGATTTCGCACATTTTTGCACATTGCACACTAGTGATCCTTGTAACAAGCTTGTTATCATCCCGAGTTGTAATAACCTTTTGTTTAATCTTAGTTGGTGATCGGTAGTTTCCATCACCCGAGGTTTTTTATGCCGGAGATCAACTCTTGATCAAGGGCTTTTTCCTCGTATAAATCATTGTGTCATTTGTTCATTACATTTCTGAGTTATCCTTCATATTGTTCGTTGATTCAAGCATCATTCCTCACAACAAAGATTTGGTTACATTATCTTAGCTTGATTTTTGACCAAAACACCTACTGCCAAAAGCGATTATGTCTCTGACACTTGGGTTGCTTTTCCGGCCACCCCATTCCTGATAGGATACTCCTATCCTTTCCCTGCCTTCACTGAATCCTTCTTTTCCCTCACCGGCATGTGCTACATTCAGGCCATGCCAATGATGTGGAGGGTTTTATATACCCTAGAGAAAATCATTGAGCAGGAAGGCATAGAGTTGGGAATGTCGGAACTGGCTGAACTGTATAACCTTGTGAGCCATGGTTCACACCGCTTCTTATTCAAACATAAACCCGGTGATGCACACCCAATCCTCAAGACTACAAAGAACGATACCAACTGGAAGAAGTGTTTTTTCTTCGTTAGGAGGGATTCCATCCCGGATGGGAAGGATCTCCCCAGAAAGTGGGTCACCCATGGTAGGATAGAGGATCCTTATAGAAGGATCATAGGATGATTCTATTTTTGTTGAGGATAAATGATCCTTTTCTGTCTTTTTATGAAGCTATCTCAGTCTCTCATATCATTACATCACCTGCAACAAAAGAGAGGATCGCTGCTTTTTTGAGCCTTTATCCTGCAATTAGATCATTCCAAGCAAACATAAAGGATTCTCAAGAAGTATCCTCCGGCTCAGTTACAATGTGAAGTAAGTATCCAAGTTTGTATATGATTAAATCTTTAAATAAAAATAAAACAAGAATACTTATCTGTTGTTTTGCATTGGTAGGCGCTGGAAAATCATCAAAGTCAGCCTCCAGATTCAGCGTCACTGATCTTGATGCTGTCTCTGGCCGTTCCGAAAAGAAGAAATCTGCTGCTAGCCCAATCGTTCCAATCCCTAAGCCTGTCACCTCCAAGGGCAAGGGAGGAAAGAAGAGGAAGTCCACTGAAGCTGATAATCTCGAAGTCCTGCCCCTCATCCGCCATCAGTTTGAAGAATACTTTGCTGAGGTAAGGATCCCTGATCCTCAATTTTATCCTGCCCATTTGAGGATAACGGATCCTGAATAGTATCCTTCCTTTTTTGCAGAAATTTGCTGAAATCCAGATGCTCTTGGACGCGTATGTTGAGGAGGCTGAGCAGAAGGAGCTAGACTTCCAGAAGATCTTCCTAGCTAAGGATCAAACCATCTCCAACCTCGAGAAAGAGCTCAACTTGGCAAAGAAACAACTGGTCATGGCCCACATCACTGCTGATCAGGAGAAGAACGAGGTGATGGAGGATGCTAAACTTTCTGCTGCCATTGATATGTATAAGACCAAACTGCAGATGGCCCAGGAAGCTGAGGATCCTGGCTTTGACATGACCAATTGGGACAAGGAAGGCTGGAAGGCTAGGCTGGATGAGCTTGATGATGAAGAGGAGGCTGGAGAGGTCTTGATGCTTGAGGCAAGTGGTAGCGGGGCTAAGGATCAAGCTGGTGATGCTGGAACTGGAGGTGCTGGTGATGGTGATGCAACGAAGGTGTGAGCTTCAGAAATGGGCGATGATGGATTTATCTAGACGCGGCCGGAGCCCATTTTTATGGTTTGGTAGTGGTTTTTGTTTAATGGTGTTTTTCTGAACAATGGTTGGTCTGTAATAACTTAGACAATAGTTTTTAGGGTTGAGGATCATGGATCCTTGGACAATAGGTAGGATAATGGGTGGTGGATGGATCCTCTGTTTGGGGGATGAAACCACTTGTTATCCTTCCGCCTTTATTTCCTGCACTTAGACCTCGTTAACATGACACCCTTTGCCAACCCAAGTGGACGGGCCACATTTTGCTGGTAGAAACTTGGGTTGGCTATTTTGACAACCTTTTCAGGGTGTAACTTTTGGTAAATAAAATCTTAATCTTTTGGCTATCTCATGTGTTGTTATATTTATGAATACTTTATCTTTCAATTGTCATGATATACTTTGTTTGAATTTATAAGTAAAGAATAAAAGTTTACTAGATTATGTCAAAAAGTTTAGGATATGATCAAGGATCAAATATCCTATAATCGATAAATTCAAAAGGGTAGTGGAATTTAAGGATCATGTGTCCTGTTGTCAAAGAGTAAGGGTCACTTAGATAAATAAATAATAAAATCAAAGTGATCAAGGATCATACTTGCAAGGGCGTAGCTTTCAAGGGGCCGGGAGGGGCGCCTGACCCCCCGAACTTTTCGCTCAGTAGTGTTATGTATGTACGTTTCATGTAGAATTTTTTAGGTATATACGTTTTCGACCCCCCGGTTTTATAAATTTTTTTTTTACTTATATAGAATTTTTAGGTTCGATAACTTCCGACCCCCCGGTTGAAATTTTCAAGCTTCGCCACTGCATACTTGAGAATCCAAGTTAGGATCCTAAACCTTTAACATTTACAATCAGGATAACCAAAAGACAAACCTTAATATAAGGTTAGGATCAAGGATCCTTAGCTGTTCAACTTCAAAAACCTGAAAGGAACACAACTTGGGACTAAGCCAATATAACAGAAGAGTTAGCAACTAGGGACAAGCCCAACAATTCTAGGGACAAGCCCAATATACTGGGGACAAGCCCAAAAAACTGGGGACAAGCCCAAAAAAACTGGGGACAAGCCCAAAGGATCTTGTGTAAACTGGAGTATGGCCCTCAGTGGCGACTATCCAAACTTAGTGACATGAAAATGCCAAAACCTTAGCTAACGTGAAAACGTTAGAAACCTTAGGAACGGATGTATGGTACGTCTACCATTATACGTAGGATCCAGAATACAGCCAGCACAATGAAATTGCCAGCCCCTAAAGCGAGTACTGGTCCCATTGCCTTGAACTGCATCAGGATCATCGTACGCTACTGGCGATACTGGGGACAGGCCCAACAAACTGGGGACTAGCCCAAAAAACTGGGGTCAAGCCCAAATAACTGGGGTCAAGCCCAAATAACTGGAAACTTCTGTGGATACTCAATCCTTTGCTAAGGATATGTCAACCTTCTGCAAAACTCAGAATTAAGTGAAAGAAGGATGAAGGATCCAGGATCCTTATCCTTGTATATAAGATAATTAAAGAATTAAATAGTTTAAAATTGGATCATTACCAGAATGAGGATCTTCTATCCTCTAAGGATCCTTCGAGGATATCAGCCATGAATGTTGCTAAGGATCCTTAATCCTTATTACATGAAGTATTTCTTCAAGTGGACAACATTCCAAGCTCTTGGTAGTAAATCACCTTCCATTGTTAACAATCGATATGCCCCCTTTCCTGCCTCAGCTTCAACAAGGTAGGGGCCTTCCCACTTTGGTGCCAATTTTCCATCAGCAGGATTTGTGGTATTCTGAAATGCTTTCCTCAATACCATGTCACCAACTTGGAACTTCCTGATCCTGACATTCTTGTTATAAGCTCCAGCTATCCTTTGTTGATAACTAGCCATTCTCATCCTTGCCAAATCCCTGAGTTCTTCTATGGTATCCAAGTCTTGAACCAAGTTTTCAGCATTTCCTTCAGTTATTAGTCCACCATTGTTCTAGTGGGTTTGGTGATGGTAACCTGGGTATTTCATTTGGGTTGAAAGCTGGGATTGATAACTGATTTTCTTGGTTTGGTTCTGGGTACATTGGTACGGGTGCTATGTGTTGCTCAGGGTATAAGGGTAATAGCTGTGGTTCTGGTTCTTCTACACGGTTAAGGTCGAGAATATTTTATGCGGTTCGGAACATGTCAAGATTGGCTAGTCTCTTATCTAGTTCTTCGCACAGAGGTAAAATTACTGGAATTTGAGCAGTTCCTTCAGCTATGGTTATTATGGCTTGTTGGTTTCTCATTTTTTTCCTCCTCGTTTCTCTTTATTAAACCATCCCCTTTTTCTTATGTGGAAAGGCTTCCTCAGATTTGGCTTTAAAAACAAAAGTTCCTCGGAATCAGCAACGTATCTGGATGCTAACTCGGACGGTCCTTCATCCATTGGAGAGTGGGACAGGTGACGATAAGCGTCGGATGTATTCTGATCACTCATACTGTGAACTCAAAAATTGTCCAAATAACATAATATCGTAATATATATATATATATTAAGATGTATTTACACAGAATAACACAGAAGTAATAAAAATTTCCTAACATAATTGTTTAATATTTAGTTATTAAAAGAACACCTAAATGGCTTAAACCTATGGCTCTGATACCACCTTCTATCGCAGCCCCCGACCCCACCCTGGGAGCGGGTGCCGTGAGTCTGACTGGTGGTATCGATGTTTATTACATTTGAAGCGGAATTAAATCATCAGGATTGTAGTTAGGAAATAATTTCGGAGTTTGCATAACACCAAACTTTTATATTAAACAAATGGGCTAAAATCCATAATTCATGTATAATGTATTTATAGGGATAAACCCTAATTGCTGAAAACTTAAACTTCTTCTTTTATTAAGGTAACTTATAGCCACTTTATTTACGCCTTCAGTGCTCCATAGCTAGCTTCTAATAGCTTCACATCAAGTTACCTGAAACATGTTTTAAAAATATTTTATCAGCAAAAAACACTGGCGAGTGCATTCCATTTTATAAAAAGACACATTGTTATAAGTTTGCAGCATCAAGGGTTTTTACATTTGTTTATATCTACCAATAAATTATTCAGTATTTGTCACGTTGGCAGTTACAATGCTTGTGGTAATATTACTATTGGCTAACTCTTTGTCCAATAGCAACGCTTGAATAGTAGTGTATACAAAACCCCACATACTTGCAGTAATTATAGAATACAAAAACTTAATCACTGTAGGTATAACTAATAAACATTTAGGGTTTTGTAAAGCATTTTAAATAAAGTGGCTCACAATAGTGTGAGAAAAAGGAGAATGGCTCACTTTGTAAACTTAGGTTTTTCTATAAGCTTCCTGGAAATATTTTCTGATGATTTTCTTGAGTTCCTATTAAAAATACACAATGCACGCGTGTTAGTATAATAACCCAATTCGACATTATCAATACCTCACGAGATCAGAACCCAAACTTAGTTTACAAAGCATCGCCTTTATCATGCAGCGCTTTGGCATCATTTGCTAGGTTCAAGATCGACCGGAGAGGGTATCGAATCAGTGATCAGGGGTTAAAACACATACAACGGGGCAGAGCTTTGTGATTTAGGGGTATTATTTTCGTTCTATAAGCTTGAGAGAAAGAAAGAAAGAATTGAGCGAATTTGAATTGTTTCGTGACTGCTTTATTTATACGTGATTTCTGGTCCCGTCGCGCCCTGCGACAGCCTGAGGCAAGGCCTCTCGCGACCCGTGAGGGCACCCTAGCTAGGCATAGGGTTGACCAGTCATGGGGTAGGTTGAACACGTGGACGACACGTGTCATTAAATGTGACCAGAAAGCTACATGCATCTCGCGCCCCGCGAGAGGTTTATGTTTAGTCTGTCGCAGCCCGCGACAGATATAGTTTTTATTATTTTTTTCATTTTTCAATTAAAATAACGTTACGCGGGTTTGGTTTTTCGTTTGTGGAGTGTTTTAGGGCGTTTTTGAGGGTTGTTATAACACTCCTGCCGGCCCACCTGACTTCTCTACTTCCGTTCCTTCTGGGTTTCCTATGAGCCCGATGTTATCTGAGCCCACTTTTGGGCCCTCTCAAGACACTACTGTCTGGTCATCCACCACTAATCCAATCTCATCATCCACCACTCCTCAGACACCATCGTCTCCTAATCCGGCTCCTCCACCACTTCCATCTCACCCAATGATGACTTGGGCTAAATCCGGAATATTTAAACCACGTCATCGTGTTGATCTTGCTCACACTCAAGCCATTCTATTACATCGTGCTTTATTGTTAAACAATGACCCCAACACCTTCCATGATGCGTCCAAAAATCCTAAATGGATTCGTGCTATGGAAGAAGAATTTCATGCTCTCACTAAGAATAAAACTTGGACTCTTGTTCCACGTCCATCAAATGCCAACATTGTTGGTTCCAAATGGATTTTTCGTACAAAATTTTGGTATGATGGTTCTATTGAAAGATACAAAGCTCGTTTTGTTGCTCAAGGCTTCAGTCAAATCCCGGGGCTTGATTATTCCCATACTTTCAGTCCTGTGGTTAAAGCCACAACTGTTCGCATTATCCTTACTTTAAGTACAATTCACAATTGGCATCTTCATCAATTGGATGTTAACAATGCCTTTTTACATGGACATCTCTCTGAACATGTTTTCATGGAACAACTAAAGGCGTTTATTGATCCTCAATTTCCATCTCATGTTTGCAAATTAAACAAAGACATTTATGGCTTAAAACAAGCTCCCAGGGCTTGGTTTCATCATTTAAGTGTCTTTCTTGTCACCAATGGTTTCAGTTGCAGTCGTGCCGATCTGTCTTTATTCATATACAAAAGAGATTCTCATATTATGTATCTTCTTGTATATGTCGACAATCTAATTCTTATTGACAATCATTCACCTACCATAAAATCCGTCATTACCTCTCTTGATAAGGAATTTGCCATCAAGGATCTTGGAAGACTCAACTACTTTTTGGGATTGGAGGTTACCTACACTCAAAATGGTCTTTTATTGAATCAATCAAAATACACTTTTGAAATTCTAACACGGGCAAAGATGTTGGATGCTAAACCTGCTCCAACACCTTTAAGCTCCAATGTTTCCTTTGTTTCTACAGGTACTGTGTTTCTAGATACTACTCTTTATCGTTCCATTATAGATGCTCTCCAATGTTTAACGATTACGAGACCTGATATTTCGTATGCTGTAAATAAAGTCAGTCAGTTTCTACATGCTCCAACTACAGATCACTTTAAAGAGGTTAAAAGAACTTTACGTTATCTCAAGGATACTATTGCTTTTGGTTTACATTATAGTCATCCAGTCACTACATCGCTGCTTGGCTAATCGGAAGCTGATTGGGCACGTTGTTTAGAGACTCGTCGTTCTACTTATGGATACTCAATATTTTTTGGAGGAAATTTATTATCTTGGAGTGCTAAAAAGCAACCAACTGTTGCTAGATCTAGTTGGGAGTCCGAGTATCGAGCTATGGCCAACACTGCTGCTGAAATTGTTTAGATTACTCATCTTCTTTAGGAACTGCATGCGCTTCCTTCGGACAGAGCTACTATACTCTGTGATAATCAAAGTGCAATTTTTCTCACGCAGAATCCCGTTTCGCATAAAAGGGCAAAGCATAACGATCTTGACTACCATTTTTTGAGGGAATTGGTTAATGCTGGAAAATTGGCCACCAAATTTGTTCCAACCAAGCTTCAGGTGGCTGACATATTTACAAAAAGTCTTCCTATCGCGCAATTCACTATCTTCGCCATATGCTTTGCATTGGTCCTCCACCGTTCAGCTTGCAAGGGGGATGTTAGATAGTATTTACTATACTTATATTTGTTGTATTTTATGTATTCTTTTGGTCCTTATTTGTAAAGTGTTCTTCTATATATTGTTCCACTATAAAGGTATTATTCAATGAACATTACATTAACACAAAGAACATACTTAAAGCAAATGGACTATGGGAAATGATGGAAACAAACGAAGATACACATACTAAGAAAGATAATGCTAAAATAGCATAGTTGTTCCAAGCAATACCGTAATATGTGGTGTTGCCTTTTACAATCTTGGTGCTTGTCTATTATGCCTTCTTTTTATATCTTCATTCAGTTTCTCTCTTTAACTAGGACTTGCCTTTTACAATCTTGGTGCTTGTCTATTATTTTTAAACTCTCACTTTTTAATACCTAATATTAATTAATTTTTTAATATTATTTTATTATACTGTTCATTCACTTGACTTTTTAAAATATAGGTAATTTGATACCGATATCGGTACCCGGTACTATTCATTCATTTCTATTTTTATTACTTTTCATTCACTTATCTTTTTAATATTAATTTATTATACTATTCATTCACTTGACTTTTTAATATATAGGTAAATTTCATAATCAATCACATATTTATAAAAATATGCTTTTGATATAATGTATATCACCACTAAAAAGTATCTTGTCATGATAAGTTTCTTTAGAATATATAAAATATGAATTGTCACAAATACATACAAATATCAATATAGGAAAATAATACATATATAGAGGGTTCATGTTGTATGCAATGACAACTATACATATATCAATACAGAAAAACAATAACCAGAAGACCGATTTGCCTTATAATCTGTTCATTTCTTGGTTAATGAAATAGTTACGAATAAGCTTCTTGGTTTCTTTTTTGAGAGATATTCGGCAACATGCTCCTCAAATTTCATAAATAGCAGGTCAATGATAGAATTTCCGAAATGAGAAACCAGCAACGGTTCAAGAATTACTATCATCATTTTTTATATGTTTTTCACGTGAATTTGGCTAAGCTCATCAGAGTCATTCGTGTTTATGTAATCTGTATCACGGGGATCCCAATTGAGTTTAAAAAAATTCATGTTTTCAAGAGAAAATGATCTCTCATATTCAATAATGCTCCTAATTTCCTCCTCGCATGGAAAATATAGTGGGACGTTGAATGAGTTGATATCCGATTCACGAACCAACCCCTATAGTATCATTAAAGCGTAACTGGTTAGTCACAGAATATATAACACCGAATAACTAAAACTTGTGACCAAAATAATTTTTTTATTTGAGTTCAAATTTGGATCTGAAAAAACAATATGTACCTCTTTCATCATGTCAACAAGCGATTGGCCGAGTAGTTCCAAGAGTGCACAACAATCGTCGGTAGTCGGATCAGCTACAGCCCGAGCAAGAAATGTTAAAATCATACTTCCACCACGTACTACTTCGTCAGAGCGCATTTGTAAAAACTTTGTGAAATCAATATGAAATTGGTTTCGATATGCTTGGTATACATCTGGGGGACTTGCTCGCGCCATGCATATATTTGATCCATTACTTTCAAGGCCTTGAGGCACCTGTCACGTGTTAAAGATTTACATGGACTATATATAGTTTATCATCTATAATATTTTCTTGCAACCAATTATAGTCATAGTCATATCACATAAAGGAACTAGAGAGTAATTTGATATTATGTATACCTGAGAAAGCCAATGATTACTATTAGCGGAATGAACAAGGTGCAAACTTTGGTCAGGAAAGATCCTACCATAGAAAGAACCTGGGACAGCCGAAACAAAACAAGGGCCAAAACTTTCTCCTTTTTCCTTCTTAAGCTTTGCATAAAAGTCAGGTAACAATTTGAAAATAGTATTGAAATCATTTCCGAATAGGTCATTTAAACACACTTGAAATTGTGGCACTTTATGATCATTTTCTTCACATACCTCTTGCAGCGTATCAATTATATTAGATGCGACCAATAGCGTATTTGTGCCAGAGGAGCATCCTAAATCTGCAAACGTGAAACGATCGCTGAAGACATCATGATTAGCTCATATGCTTTAAAAATGGCACAGCTTGCCGTATCCCGTTTTCCTAAGAAAAAAAATAGCAGTTAGAGACGTACACCATTGTTAAAAATATGCAAAAGTTTATGGTATAACGACTCAAACCTAAATCAAGGAGTTGTTGGCATTCATATGTAGGATGTTTACTAAAGACATGATTAGTTTTCTTTTGACTTTGATCTAGGTTCTCCTGATCAATGCTAGCTATGCTGCATGACCTTCCTTTGGTTGCTATAAATATATTTTTTTTTCTTTAAACACGCATCAATATAAAACACTTGTATTAAATTATAAAATCTAGAAGGATTCTTTGCCAAATAATGAGCATAATTAATATATTTATATAGATATGGTATTATAATGTATGCAATTTGACCCGAATATGATGGCCGATGACTACTATTCACGTTCAGTTTAAATATTGTTTGTATTGAATATGATGGCCGATGACTACACCTCACGTTAAGGTGTTATAAGAGCGTCTATAAGGTCAAGGTCGATCTAGTTCTCAGATCCACCGTCTTAGCACGTCACATCATTCTAAATCTCTAACTTAAAAAAAAAAATATATCTTTTTCTTTGCAAGCTAAACCAATCCAAACCTACACATTACAACCCCCCCCCCCCCCACCCCTTCATATTATATATATTTAAATTGGTTTTTGTGTGTGGTCCCCACGATGCGGTCCTGTTGAAGTCCGCTGGAACTGATTCAATCAATTCAGACCACCTCCTCCAACACATGAGGCTCGTCTGGTTTGGAGTTAGGAATTGCGGATGAGGTACGTTCGGCTGCAATGGAGATTTAATGTTTGTGGTCATATATCTATCTGAGTCACTGGATCCGTTATCATTGTTACCATTCTCTACAAAGGCCGTTGCAAAATGTCTCAATTTTGCAAGATCGATCAGCATCTCTTACACACAATTATTGAACAAAATATGGAATTCCATGTGTTGAATGATGGAATATTTTGTCTGCTTCATTCCATATTTTACAAATGGTTATATAGTAATTACATTCAATGGCCTACTCTAATTTAGCTCTTATAATTATGCTATCTACAATAAAAGTGATGATACAACTGTTATACTGTTGATGCATTTTTAGTGTCTGTAACTAGTCTTATTTAACGATGTATTTTGTAATGGTCTTTTATTAATTATCGAGTCTGTATGTTATGTTGACCAAGTCAGATATCCTCCTATCTACTTGTGTACAACTTATTTGTCTCTTTTGGTATGTAATGTATTATGAACAATGCATGTTGCATTAAAGGGTAGTTTTGTCATTACTATGTTTTATATGTTGCTGATTGTTGCTGTCTGATAACAGGAACAAACACAACAGTTGCAGTCTTCGACGAATCAGACTTCTGTTTCGTCGTAACACTTCATGGCGAATCAGACTTGTGATTCGTTGAAGGTCATGACGAATCAGACCCTGATTCGTCATGTATTGGGCTGTTCCAGGCCCAATGTCTGGCCCATGTTCAGATTCGTCAAACACTTGTGTGTTTCGTCGACATCAGTGGCCCAGGGACTATATAAGCAACACTTTGTGTTCATTTGAACTCAGAGATGAGAAACAGACCATAGTAACAAAACTCTGCCAAAATTTAGTCTGAACTGTGTTTGTATCAGTTGTTATCGGTTCTCATCCCGTTAATCAATAGATTGTGTTTCATTGATTAATCCGTTGTTATTTATGCTATATATGTTTGATTTGGCATAGTTACGTGGATTCCGCACGCGTAACCGTGTTTACTATAAACAAGTGATTCGGTTCGTAATCGATCCTCAGATTTCGGGACCTACAAGTGGTATCAGAGCATTGGCTCTTATCCTTGTTTAAAATCAAACTTGTTCGGTTTTTATCAAGTATTTTGTGTGTGTTTTTCTGAAAATGAGTTCTTGAAAAATTATATTTTCTGGAAAAATATTCATAAATCTGCTGTTTATTGGTGTTTGCTACAGATTTTTATCAAAAACCTAAGTTAGATTGTTTGTTTATGCTTTAAACCGGGTTTTTAGTGAAAATCTAGTGTATTTTCGTGTTTCGGAAATTTATCGGTGATCGGAAAACTCATCGGAAACTTCATGTTCTTGAGTGTGTTCTTCATATATTCATAAGTGTTCTTGTTACAAACTGAGAATTTGATTTGTTAAATTGTTAAAAACCAAGTGTTATAACTTATAATACATTAACTTGACTTTTGTGTTAAAGTGTGATAATTGGTTTGGGTAAACAAGTCAGTTTCGTTGAAAATAGGTGTTAACAAACATACCTTGTGTCAGGTTTAAATATCTTATTGTCTGAGACTTTCCTTTGACTGAACAGTAAGATATTTTAAATATCTAAACCAGCTGTCTGATACCCAGTTTTGACGAAACACACAGCCGACGAATCACATCTGTTTCGTCACAACCTCTTTGACGAATCAAACGTCTGTTTCGCCACAACATCTTTGACGAAAAAAATTCTGTTTCGCCACAAATCACAATTATCACAAGTCTGTTTCGTCGTCATTCATTCAGACGAAACAAACCTGTTTCGTGAACTCTGTTTCGTCGAAAACAGATCTGTTTTAAACAGAAGACTTATATCAGCTTGCTTACTGTTTGTTTTCAAGAATTTGTGCAGGTACTATCATACATACATCAAATATGAGTTGTACTAGTCCATGGGATTGGAGTATGGATTCTAGACCACGTGAAGATCCGTCGTCCGCAGCAGCGTGGGTGAAGAGTGTTTATGGTCAACCAACTATAAGTGCCGGACAATGGGCTTTGGCATCCAATCAGAACCAAAACATTCAAAATCTTCTGATTAGCGAGAGCGAAACGGGTAGTAACAATCGCCCGCCAAAGTTGAATCATATGAACGAGTTTCCATCATGGAAAGGTCGATTCATTACATATGTTCAAGGTCAAAGCACGGATATTTGGAGGTGTTTCATTACTCAACGCAATGATGCTCTTGAAGTAGCAGCGTCAACGGCCGAAGGTTATACTAACATGCAGGAAAATGACAAGAAAGCATATGAATTTGAGAAAAAGTCATTTGCTGTTCTTACTCAAGCACTTCATAAAGATATCTATCATCAGTTTTCTTATTGTACGGACACGAAAGCCCTATGGGATTGTTTGGTGACAAGAGGAGAAGGAAACGCAGCTTCCAGAAAGACACGGCATGATTTATTAAAGAAAGAGTTCGAATCATTCCAGTTCTTGGAAAACGAAACTCTAAATGAAATGACCACACGGTTTTATCATTTGATTAGTGAGATGTATGCCTATGCTGTTAATGCAACTCAAAAGGAAGTTTGTGCACGATTTGCTGATTCTCTACCACCAAAGTGGAGTCCATACATTGAGCTTCTAAAACATACAGGTATTCTAGATGCTGACACCATAACTATCTATGAATTTGTACAGAAGCTGGAACATAAAAATGATGAAGAAATCCGAAAAGCAAAACGCATTGCTGCTCCTCAGAACATTGAAATGTATAATGGTGGAGGTTTTGACCCGTCAGCTAGTCTGAGGCAACCAAAGTTACAAACGGCGTTTGTATCAGATACAAACTCTTCTCCGTTTCCTCAACAAACTCAGACTTATTCTGGAGGAGGTTTTATTCCTTTTATACCTCCAGTAAATACTACTCCACCTCAAGCATATTTAGGAGGAGGTTTTAATCCATCCCTACCACAACAACAAGTCCTACCACAACAACAAGTCCAACCACAACAACAACAGCAAGCTCATTATACCAACAATCCTCCAACTCCAAACCCTAACACAGTCAAAGTTGATACATCAAACCTCTCAAATGTTAGCATTGAAGTAGCAAAGGAACATATGGAACTTATTAATACCATGGTCAGTGCTTACTGCGGTTTGGTCGCAGGTCATATTGGAAACATCAATTTAACCAACGAAGACTATCTACAAATCAACCGTGATGAAATGGAGTTGATGGATATAAAGTGGGCATTCGCAAGTGCTGTTAGAAGGGCGAAGGACTTTATGGTTCGAACAGGAAGAAGTTCTTTGGAAAGCAAACAAGATACAAAGTACAGTTTTGATAAAGAAGCAGTTACATGCTTCAATTGTGGGGAAAAGGGTCACTTCAAACGTGAGTGCACTCGACCAAGCAGACAAAGCAATCAGAACCCATTCCGTAATCAGACGAGTACTTCAAATGCAAGTCAAGACAATCGTGGAAAAGGGATAGTGGCTGTAACCAACACCACTAACCAGAATCAGTCTGGACCATCAAATGAAAGTCGTGCATTAACCGTACAAGCTGATGAAGGGTTTAATTGGTCTTTACAACTTGGGGAAAGTGATAAAGGTAAAGGAGGAACGGCGTGTTATGCAAAAATAATCAATCACATCAAGCACGTTCATAAGGAAGAATTTTCTGATAGTGACGACAGTTCTGGTAATTCCGGGAGTTCTGATGAAGAAAGTTCTACTTCGAGTTCTGAATCTGATGTGAGCAAAGAAGCAAGTTCTAATCTTGATGACTTATTGAATGAAGCAGAAGATTTGAAATGTCAGAAATCTGTTCTGATCAAGAAGGCTGAGGTAGTATCTAAAGAAATGGAGAAGTTCTTTTCTGAAGACGGATCTTTCTCTTATCAGACTGCCTTTATGGCAAATGTCTCAGCTTCTACAAGTCAGGTAAAATCTGAAATTCTTATCAACTGTAGAGATTGTGAGTATATGAAAAGTGAATTTGATAGAATAAAACTTGAATGTGATACGATTCATATTCACAATCAGAGTTTAGTTGTTGAAATGGCTAAATGCAAAGAAGCGAATATGGCTTTGGTTCGAAACGAAAAAGAATTTAAATCTATGATTGAAATTCAAAAGAAAAATGTTTCCGAAGTGACAAAAACTGTTTATCATAAACAAGTTAGTATAAATGAATACATTAACATTGTTGAGGAAACTAAAAAGGAACTAGCCATTGCCAAATGTGAGCATGATGCAATCAAGCAAAAATTGGAGAGTTACTCTAACTCCCGATTTGTGCTCGATCACATTATTGATGTTCAACAACTAAAGGGAAACAAGAGAGGTGTTGGGTATAAGAAGTGTCCGCCCCCTTTGAGACATGATTATACTTATATGCCTGATGAAGAAGAAATGCCACGGTTTGAATCCAGTGTGCCTCTTGATTATGAGGAAGTAACTACTGGCCTAGGATTCAAATCGGACAATTCTCCAAGTACAAATTCTGAGCAAAAAGAGTCAACATCTACGAAACAAGGTCCTCCAACCATTGAGGACTATGAGTCGTCGGATGATGAATCTGAATCAGATGTGAGTAAACAGGATAAATCACTTGACAAACTTAAAGGAGTAGAAGTTCCAATTGAGAATCATATTTTGTGTGATCCTCCTACCCCTGCTGTTCAACCTGTTGTTCAACAAGTGATAAATCCTGTGTCTACTGTTAAAAGTAATATTGTGTTGTACACTTTGGTTGGTGACTCTAAAATCTATTCAGATAATGATTTTCCAATTAAAAATGTCAATCCTTCATTGATTGATAATGTTTTTGAAAATAACAAAAGTAAGTTTGTGGGAAAGTCGATTCAGGGAGTTAATGTGACTCAATGTAATCCAATTCCTAAGACTGAAATTAAAAAGAAATTTGGAAATCAGAAATCACCTTCAAAGCAACAACCTATTGCTTCTAAGGGTAAACAATCAGATCAACGAGCTAAATTGTCAAATGTTTCTAAATCAAAATTTGAAACAAAAGGGGCTCGTTATCAGAAGAAAAACAGCAATGTTAAATTTGTGGAATCGAGGGGTACAGATAAAATTGAGACTTTTGCTAACAAGTCAAACACTGATTTTGTACAAGTCAAAATTTTAAAACGTGATAGTCAAAACAATTACACTCAACATTCAAACGGGTGTGATGAACAAGCTAGTACCTCGGGTTATACAAATTCGACATCTGATCGTCGATCCAGTTCTCCTAAGTTTGTTGAAAGGAGAACGTGTTTTAAATGTGGAGAGTTTGGGCACATCATCAAAGATTGTGCTAACACTCCGAAAGCGAAATTTGTTGAAAGAGTATCACCTGAATCGATTCACTCTAAATGTCGTCCTGTTTCACCTAAACATGATAAAAGAACTATTAAAGAACAGGAATCGAAACAACGACATCAAAATGTGAAGAAAATAGAAAAGGCTTTAAAACCTAAGGTCAATTCTGTACCAAGGGAACCAAGTTCACCTGTAAAACCAGAAATTTCAAAATTTGTTTATAAAACTCAATCTGGTAAACAAAAACAAACTTGGAAACCTAGGAAGAGTGAAGGTTCAGGGGGAGCTGTTTGTTTGGAAAACCATCAACAAATCGAGATCACTATTCGTGATGCTCAGGGACGACCCAAGACCACATTGGCTTGGGTCCCCATCCTTAACTAATCATTGGATGATATGTGCAGGATGTTCCAGGAGGAACTATTAATAGTCATTGGATTGTTGATAGTGGGGCATCTAGGCACATGACGGGCGACTTACGGCTTCTATATGATGTGAGAAACATTAAAGGAGGCTATGTTGCTTTCGCTGGAGACAAAGGCGGTTACATCACTGGAGAGGGAATGATTTCCAATGGTGTGGTATGTTTCGATAAGATCAATTATGTTCGTCAAATTGATCATAATCTTCTCAGTGTGTCGCAAATCTGCGATAAAAAATTCACCGTGCATTTTGATGATGCCGGTTGTTATGTGCTTAAACCTGGTTTCACAATTCCTGATGAATGGATTCTCTTATCGGCTCCAAGAATCAATGATCTTTATGTTCTTGATATGAGTCAAGCGATTACGACTTCTGCACAAGTCACATGTTTTGTCTCGAAAGCCACGGAGAAGGAGTCTATATCTTGGCACAGAAGAATGGGACACATTCACTTGAGAAAAATGAACCATTTAGTGAAAAACAATCTTGTGAATGGCGTACCCGTGAGAAGTTTTCATCTACAAGATATCTGTGTTTCGTGCCAGAAAGGGAAACAAACAAAGAAGTCTCACCCTTTGAAGAAAATCAACACTGTTGGCATGCCTCTCGAACGTCTTCATATGGACCTCTTTGGACCTATGAGACACAAAACAACGTTCGGAGATGTGTATTGTTTAGTAGTTACTGATGACTACTCTAGATTTTCTTGGGTAGCTTTTATGGCACACAAGAGTGATACTCCTCAAATCCTCAAGGATCTTCTTACAATGTTGGAAAATCTCTACTCGTTGAAAGTTAAGAGGATCAGAAGCGACAATGGAACTGAATTCAAAAACCGGATTATGGACGAGTTCTGTACTTCTAAAGGCATTCTTCATGAATACAGTTCTCCTTACACTCCACAACAAAATGGTGTCGCGGAGAGGAAGAATCGGACGATAATTGAAACTGCAAGAACTATGCTGGTAGAGTCGTCGTTTCCTGTTCAGTTCTGGGCAGAGGCTGTGTCGACTGCTTGCTACACATTAAACCGAGTTCTTACGGTTAAGAGACATGGCAAGACTTGTTTCGAACTTCTACAGAAAAGGAAACCAGATCTTTCAATTCTAGAACCTTTTGGTGGTCCATGCACTATGATTGATCCGGATGGAAAGTTTGGAGCGAAAGCTATCGAGGGTTTCTTCCTTGGATATGCTACACCAAATTTTCGTGTTTGGAATCTGAATACCAAAAAGATTGAACTATGGAGTGAAGTACGGGTTCAGAGATATACAGATCCTGTTAAAGCTCCAGGTGATCCTTGGATGTTCGATTATGATGGGCTATTCAATTCCTTTGACCTGCCAACTTTTGATGAAGATTCTGCAGCTGCTAGAATGATATTTGATAGTGACAATGCTGCTGAGTCATCATTAGTTAGACCTGTTGTTGTTAACTCACAAAGTTCTAATTCGTCTAACAACACGGTTCAAAATGAGGAAATTGAGAATGCTACTGAATACAATGAGTCATCAGAAGAAGATGAAGAAAATCTGGATGCGACTGAAGGTACTAAATCTCCAGTTGTTCCTGTTCAGGGTATTTCTGTTGATACTCCTCATGTGCAAGTCGATGATACTGCTGAAGGAAATGCATCCACTTCTACGCATATTCCAGGTGTAGAGTTGGTTGTTGATCTTAATATTAACAATTTGGGTGTTAATGCTCGTGTTCCTGAAAATCCTGAAATGAGGATACACGATACCCATCCACAGCAGAATATCATAGGAGATGTCCAACAAGATGTGCAGACACGTAATCAGCTGAGAAACAACCCGAGTGCTGGTTCGTATTCAGCTATTAGAGAATCTGGTCTACAAAATGATTGGTCTTTCGCGTGTTACGTTTCACAAGAAGAACCAAAATCTTATAAGGAAGCTTTAAAAGATAATTCATGGGTTGAAGCCATGCAGGACGAACTGCAGCAATTTCAAAAGCTTGGTGTTTGGAAGCTTGTTGAAAAACCGGAGAATTACAAGAAAATTGGAACACGATGGGTTTATAAATGCAAGAAAGATGATCGTGGAGTTGTTATTCGCAACAAAGCGAGACTGGTTGTTCAGGGCTTTCGTCAGATTGAAGGCATTGACTACAATGAAGTTTATGCACCTGTTGCACGTCTGGAAGCTATTCGAATCTTCTTAGCTTATGCTTCTTTCAAAGGATTCAAAGTTTACCAGATGGACGTTAAAAGTGCTTTTCTTCATGGTATTGTTCAAGAAGAGGTGCATGTCGAACAACCTCCAGGTTTTGAAGATCCTATTCACCCAGATCGGGTTTGGTTGCTCAACAAAGCTCTTTATGGTCTACATCAAGCACCTAGGGCTTGGTACGCAACCTTATCAAACTATCTTCTGGAGAATGGATTTAGACGAGGTCTTATTGATTGCACACTCTTTATCAAAGAACAAGATGAAGATCTTCTGCTGGTGCAGGTATATGTTGATGATATAATTTTTGGGTCTACTAATGACTCTTTGTGCAGGCAATTCGAACGTGTTATGCAAGAAAAGTTCGAAATGAGCGCTATGGGAGAGATGAATTTCTTTTTGGGCCTTCAAGTTCAACAAACAGAGTCTGGGATATTCATCCATCAGACTAAATATGTTGGTGACATTTTGAGCCGATTCCAAATGTCAGATGCAACGCCCATTGGTACCCCACTTCCGCAGAATCACGGGATTACTCCGGATTTGAAGGGAGAAAGCATCAACTCCTCGTACTATCGTGCCATAATCGGATCTCTCATGTATCTTACCGCTTCGAGGCCTGATATCATGTACCCAACATGCTTACTAGCAAGATATCAAGCAAACCCGAAGGCCTCTCATCTGTCAGCTGTCAAAAGGATTCTACGCTATTTGAAGGGATGCCCAGACCTCGGTCTTTGGTACCCTAGGGATGATAGTTTTGAATTAATTGCATACAGTGATTCTGATTTCGGTGGTTGCAAAATCGATGGCAAATCGACAACAGCAGGATGTCAGTTCCTAGGAAATCGACTCGTAACGTGGCAGTGCAAGAAGCAAACGTGTGTTGCTACATCAACATGTGAAGCAGAATATATTGCTACCTCGAGTTGTTGCTCCCAAGTTCTTTGGATACAACAACAAATGCGCGACTACGGTTTAGAATTCCTATCTACTCGTATTTTTGTTGATAATAATGCTGCCCTGCAAATCACTAGAAATCATGTGCAACATTCTAAGACTAAACACATCGACATTAAATATCACTTTATCCGTGATTGTTTTGATAAAAGGTTAATCGATGTCGTTCATGTCCCCACTGATCACCAACGTGCCGACCTGTTTACAAAAGCTTTTGATAAATCACGTTTTGATTATCTACTTTTGGTCAATGGCATTAAGGTGATACCCGAGTAAACTTCTTTGGCTGATCGTTTTTGTAAATATTTTCTTAATAAACTTTGAAAATTCAAAAAGATTTTAGTTTTCGTAAACTTTGCGAATTTTAGGGGGAGATATTTCAAGAAAATACAAAAACATTGAAAAAGTTCAAAATCCAAAAAGATGTCTTTACTTTCTGTCGTTTCGTTTGAAAAAAAAAAAAAAAAAAAAAAATTTCAAATTCAAAAACAATAGAAAAACCAAAAATGAGTTTCTTGGATAAAGGAAAATGATGAAATTCACTGGTGTGGTCGGTCAATGTGCTCAAAATGCAAAATAAAAAGTAAAATGATAAGTATCTCTACTAACGATGTATCGGTAGGCTCACAATCAAACTAAAATGTGCAGGATGATACAAACCTAACAGACTTCAAGTCAGGTGGGAACTGCTCATTGGCATATGGTCTTAGTACCGAAATCTCGTTTGAGAGATTGCCGAGATCTGAAATATTCGGTCTTTATGCTGCTTATCATCTGGGTATCATGGTTGTATCAAACCGTAAAAATAACGGAGACGAAGTCTAAGATCTTCCATGATACTATACATACGTGTACATACTACATTCGACCTCAATAAGTGATCAACAATCACATGTCCAAACAAAATAAGTGATAAATTATCACATATTCTTTGCGGGAGTCAGGTTCGTCTCTCTGCTGTACGGAAGTACTGACCTGTTCACGGACTTGCTCCTGTGCCCTCATGCATCTGAAAATCAAGTTCCTCATCAATAAGTGATTCTATCACATAGGGCTTGTTTTCAAATCAAAATAAGTGAGTTTCTCACATTTTTATACGGTCAAACAGATGATAATCGGTATACTCACCGGTAAGATGAATTCTCGTGCATACCTTGATACGGGAATGTGTCGTGAGTGGATTTACATCGACTTGTAAGTATAATCCTTACCGTTAATCGTATCTCTTAAATTATGATTATGTCTGATCAGTTTGAGCTTATGTGGACCACAATACCGATAATCGAGGTAGTATACTTATCCAGAGCTTTAAACAGAATCAAAATCATGTTGACTAAGACCGTAAGCTGGTATGATTCCTTGTCCTTGAGATTCGAAAAAAAGTTACACTTGTATAGTTGTTTACTGTTTTTAACAGTTTTCCGCATTTTCATTTAGTTTACTATGCTTTAAATTTGTTTTTAGTATATTTGTGTAAAGTTCGTTTCTGATTAAGCCGAAGTTGTTGCTTGGTGTTTTATACCGGAAGCCTGAAACCTTCTTCATAAAAACGTTCTTGCATTTGAAAATTCAAACTGAATGGAATTGTGTTCATAATCTGTTTTGACTGCAAAATATTTCCAGCCTGTGTTACTGTTTTGACTGCAAAATATTTTCAGCCTGGGTGTTGCTGTTTTGAAAAATCTGTTGGTGAAACAAACCTGTCACGAATGACAAGTGTTGACGAATCACACTTGTCGACGAATCAGACCTTAGTTGGCGAATCAAATCTGATTCGTCATATCAGACGACGAATCACAGGAGCCCAATTTTGTTTCGTCATGGGCTAAAGTTTAGGCCCAAGTTCAAGCCCAAAGTTCTGATTCGCCGGGCCCTTTTCTGTTTCGTCGAATCCTCTGATTCGTCGAGACAAGGTAGTATATAAATAGGTCCCACTTGTTCACTTTTTCAAAACATCACAGTTATCTTCTTCATCACTCAACAAAACACCAAACCTACGGTTACTCTGCAAAATCGCTCAAAACATCAGTTTTTAGTCAAAATCTTACAAACTTCAAAGGTAGAAACATGTTCTGATTTACATTCCGAACACTTTGAACCGTCGGGTTTTTCATCCGAAAACCCTCAAAAACCCTCTTGAAATCCTTGTTTTTCTTTGATTAAATAGGTGTTGTTGATGCATGTTATTGTGTTTTTCTTTATAATCTGATAGATTTAGGTTATAAGTGTTTGATTTTCTTTGATTTGGATGTGGGTTGTTATCATAAAAACAGGGGTTTGTACTTAATGATGGTATTATCTGTTTTTACAAGGTTTTTGTTCGGAAAAACATTTATGGGTGTTTATAAATGGGTTGGGTAAATAATGTTGATTGAATGTGTTTATATTCATATCTGATGTTTGTTTTTAAACCCAATCCGGCGAAACTGAGAAAACCCCCAAATCGACGAATCTGATTTAACCCTAATTTCGGCGAATCACACATTCGACGAATCAGACGACGAATCAAACATGACGAATCAAAATGGAATGAAATAGACTAGACGAATCAAAAAGTCGACGAATCAAACCAGTCAATGGTCAAACCTCTGTTTCGTCGTTCAATGTTCTGTTTCGTCGCTGATCATCTGTTTCGTCGTCAATGCCTTAGCTGTTTTCTGATGTTGCTGTTTGTTCACAGTAGACATGTTTAAATCAGTTATCTGTTATGTGAATACATGAAAGTGTATTCATACATGTCTAAATGCTATGTTATATATATTGTGACTTATTCTGGACATTTTCATGTACAGATGGCTCCTAAAGCACAGCAAGAAAAGGGAAAACGCAAGAAAGCGATCAAGAAAGAAAACAAAACCGAAGAAGAGATTATGTCAGAAAAACGCCATAATCAAGTTGCATATTTGGATCCGGAAGACAAGCTCGTTGAATTTAAAGATATGACGAAGTGGATTAGGGAGTCACGCATCAATTATGCTGTTACATACTCGACACCAGTCTACAAATCTCTCATTAAAGCGTTCTGGGATTCTGCAAACGTCGTTCAAATCGATGGAAAGGATATTATCAGAGGTCGTGTTAATGATCTGTATGTCGTTGTTACTCCGGAGATATTGAATCAAGTTCTTCAATTACAAGATCAACCGAATGCACCATATTCAATACCAATCATGTGTTCGCGAGGCTGTTTACTAAGGATGAAATGCACAGGAGATCTTTTCGTCAAACAAATTAACAAAGGTGATCTTCCTTTAAGATACAAGTTTTTATTACATGTGCTTATTCAGAGTCTCAGCAATAGACGATCTGGATATGATATGGCGGGAGATGATCTTGTTGGGTTCATGGTTGCTCTGGTGTTAAACAAACCGTTTAGCATCTCGAAGTACATTTTTAGCAACATGAAAGAGAACATGACAAGGACTGGTAGTAGAACCACAGGGAACAAGTTTTGGATGTATCCACGGTTTCTGCAAATGATAATGAATGTTCAGCATCCAGACCTTCCAAAAGATGAAAATGATCTGTTGAAAATAGAGGCAATGAATTTCAACTCCTTACGACTAATCAAGACGATGGCGGCCAAGAGATACAAAGAAAGTGTTCCTCCAAGGAAACTTTTTGGAGCTCTAGTGAATCCTGATTATGTTGCCCCTGCAAATGACAAATGGCGTCATGAAGATAGCCAATCAGACAATGAAGAACCTGAGTTGGAAAGGTTAAGGATAGAAAAATTTGGTCCTGACCCAGTTGATTCAGATGAATCTGGTAGTGATGATGATGAAAGTGGTGGAGATAGTGATGCAGGTGATGCAGGTGATGCAGGTGCTGTTAGTACTGCTGTTGGAACATCAAGCAAGGGTGCTGTTTCTGGTACATCAGATAGTAGTTCATCAGCGAGTGGTGATGATGGAACTGATTCGAGTTCTAGTGATCATTTAGTTGAACCTGGTTATGAAATGTATATTGATATACGTGGAGTACAAAGGTATAGAAAGATTAGAACAGAGGATGACCCAGAGTATGTTCCAGAAGATCCTGAAGGTGAAAGGAGAACAAAAAGAAGAGCAGAGAAAGCTGTTGAAGTACAAAAGAAGAAAGCTAGGAGATATCTGAGTACTTATACTCGGAAATCTGTGCCTCAGGAGTCTTCATCTATTGCTCAGGAGCCTGAACAATCTGTACCTCAGGAGCCTGTGCAAGAAACTCCTACTGTAGTTACTTCAGCTATGGAAACTCCAGTTGCTCCAGTTGTTACACCAGCTACTGCTACTCCATCTGTTGGTCCTCAGGAAGTTCCTGTAAGATCTATGGCTTCAGCAATCAGGGCAACTACTTCTGAAATCAGTGCTGAACGTCATAGGACATTTGCTGAATTTTCTCAAGATAAAAAGATCAACTATCTGTTTTCTACACTTGAAGCGGCTGCTGATCGTCTTCAAAGGCAATCTCATTTTGGAAATCTCACGAAGCATGACCAACTTAAACAATATGTGGAGATTAACAAGTTAAAGTCAATGGTTGGTCAACAGCAAACAGTTATAGAGCGACAACAAGGTGAAATTGATGCGCTTAAAGCTGAAAATGCTCGCTTGAAGGCTATTGATGAAGAGAAAGAGAGAAGGCTTGCCATTCTGTGGGACTATCATTGTAAACAACAAGAGGTGTTAAAGAAAAAGGATGATGATACAGAAGATCAAGGAAATCCTGATACCTCTGGTACATCACAGAAACAACCAACCACATTTGCTTCTGAAGTTGTTACAGTTCAACCTACTGTTGTTGAATCATCTCAGGGAACATCTACTGAAAAAGTACAACAGATAGAAGGTATTTCTTCTATATTTAGCAGTGCTGATATTGCTCTACAAGTTGTTCATCCATTTACTGGAGAGTTGCTTGAAGAAGGGGAGTTAATAGAAGATCTTTCTCCGGAGCAATTGAGTATTTTACAATCTATGAGAGAAGTAGATGATGCTGAGATAGACAAAATGTCTACTGAGACTGATACAACGAATATTGAAGAGATTGATGAAATTGTGGTTGAAAGTGAAGCTCCAAAATCAACATATGTCAGAGAAGATGGTACTGAATTTGCATCATTTGATGAAAATTGGATGAAAGAAAACATTGATGACATAGACGAGCACTTGAAGAATCGGAATTCATCTGAAAAAGACACAAATGCTTTTGCTGAATGGAGAAAACAGTTTTTATCCAAAGTGTCCAAGCCGTTACCTGAAAAAGCTCAAGTAGACTATATGCAATTTGAAAAGAAGCCTAGTGGAAGGATCTTATGCTGGATGTTTGTTCAAGATATTCACTGCATTGCTATTAAACGTGAATATGGGATTCTGTATTTCAATTCACTACTGAGCATTCTTTCCTTACCATTTTATGATGTCTCTGCGTTGACAAGGCTTAAACTTATCAATCGTGCAAAATACGACGGTGCTACGTTGTTTGAGCGTCTGGTGAAAGTAAACAAGAAGTCAGGCTGGAAGGATGAGTCCTACAAGCCACAGTTTCCTGTTTATCAACCGATCAAGTTTACTCTTGATCCGGACACCAACACCTGCAGATATAAACTTGTTTATCAGCCACCGGGGGTAGTAGATAAAATCCCATTGATGCCTATGAAGCAGGATTTTCTGGAAGACATGGCATTGTGGTGCTACGACTCGGATACTCATGAAGCTGTTATCGTGTTCAGAGATGGTCGTGCTAACTACAGGATGTTGGATCCGATGTGGATCGTCAACATGTCTGAAGCTGATATTGGAAGATTATATCGTCATGATATTTTCTATGAAGACCAAGATGAACGCCAAGCGTTAAAGTTTCAGAGAGTAGCGTGTTTTTGCTACTACAGGGGTATTCATTCGGGCAGTACGTGGTCCGAACAACACTGAAGGAAGATTAGAAGACCAAAGACGAGTAACAGACAAGGGGGAGTTTGTTGATGCATTTTTAGTGTCTGTAACTAGTCTTATTTAACGATGTATTTTGTAATGGTCTTTTATTAATTATCGAGTCTGTATGTTATGTTGACCAAGTCAGATATCCTCCTATCTACTTGTGTACAACTTATTTGTCTCTTTTGGTATGTAATGTATTATGAACAATGCATGTTGCATTAAAGGGTAGTTTTGTCATTACTATGTTTTATATGTTGCTGATTGTTGCTGTCTGATAACAGGAACAAACACAACAGTTGCAGTCTTCGACGAATCAGACTTCTGTTTCGTCGTAACACTTCATGGCGAATCAGACTTGTGATTCGTTGAAGGTCATGACGAATCAGACCCTGATTCGTCATGTATTGGGCTGTTCCAGGCCCAATGTCTGGCCCATGTTCAGATTCGTCAAACACTTGTGTGTTTCGTCGACATCAGTGGCCCAGGGACTATATAAGCAACACTTTGTGTTCATTTGAACTCAGAGATGAGAAACAGACCATAGTAACAAAACTCTGCCAAAATTTAGTCTGAACTGTGTTTGTATCAGTTGTTATCGGTTCTCATCCCGTTAATCAATAGATTGTGTTTCATTGATTAATCCGTTGTTATTTATGCTATATATGTTTGATTTGGCATAGTTACGTGGATTCCGCACGCGTAACCGTGTTTACTATAAACAAGTGATTCGGTTCGTAATCGATCCTCAGATTTCGGGACCTACATATACAAATTTAGCCAATAATTTAGGTCTATTCTAATATTCCCCCGCAGTCCAAACGGGAGGTTCTCGGATTTTGAGACTGGTGCGAAAATCGTCGAATAGAACCTTTGGCAAGCCTTTGGTGAAAATGTCGGCTATTTGATATCTTGAGGGAACATGGAGAACTCGAACATGACCCTCTGCGACCTTTTCTCGAACGAAATGTATATCCATTTCGATGTGCTTTGTACGTTGATGTTGGACTGGATTACCGGTTACGTAGATCGCACTGACATTGTATGTTGCTCGGTCAAGGGGATGATGTAGCTCTAGTAATAGATTTCGGAGCCAACATACTTCGGAGACTACATTGGCGACGCCCCGGTATTCCGCCTTGGCGCTTGACCGGGACAAAGTGGGTTGGCGTTTCGAAGACCATGAAAGAAGATTGTCACCCATATAAACGCAATAACCGGAGGTCGATCGTCGGGCGTCGAGACACCCTCCCCAATCGGCGTCCGTGAAAGCCGTGAGGGATGATGTTGAGGACAGTTGAAGGTGTAGGCCATATGTGATGGTGCCTTTAATATATCTCAAAATCCTTTTTAGAGCATTGAAATGAGTAGTCTTTGGATCATGCATATGAAAACATACTTGTTGAACCACGTAGGAGATATCGGGTCTAGTAAAGGTGAGATATTGTAAGGCTCCGGCAAAACTTGGGTATTCGGTAATATTTTCAACGGGAGTGCCATGAGTAGCACTCAACTTGTTTTGCGTATCAACTGGGGTGGCTGTCGAGTTGCAATCTGTTAGACCCGCTCGTTCAAGAATTTCCCGGGCATATTTTTCTTGTGAAATAAAAAGAGAATTTTGGGTCATTGTTACCAAAATTCCGAGAAAGTAGCTAAGTGGTTCGAGATCTGTCATGGCGAATTCTTTAGAAAGAAGGGCCATGAATTTTGTACGTAAATCATCCGTGGAGGTGATCAATATAATGTCATCTACATACAATAAGATGAAAGCCATGTGTGATCCTTCTTTGAAGATGAATAATTAATGGTCACATTGGCTATGTTGAAAACCCATTTTAGAAAAAAAATCGGCAAATCGTTGGTACCATGCCCTTGGTGCTTGTTTGAGACCGTAGAGTGACTTTTTGAGTAGGCACACATGATTCGGATAATTCGGATCTCGGAAACCCATAGGTTGATGCATGAAAACCGTTTCATTTAGGTGGCCATGGAGAAAAGCGTTTTTGACATCAAGTTGATGTATTGGCCGAGATTTGGACAATGCCAAAGATAAAACAGTTCTAATGGTAGCTGGTTTAACAACTAGACTAAAAGTTTCCCCGCAATCAACCCCGACTTGTTGAGATCGACCATCACAAACTAACCGAACCTTGTATCTTTCAAGGTTCCCGTCCGCTTTCTTTTTATGCCTAAAAATCCACATACTTCGAACAATATTCATACCGGGCTGTTTTGGTACTAATTCCCAAGTCCTGTTATCAATAAGTACTCGAAACTCGTCGTTCATGGCATTTTTCCAGTTTGGAGGATTGGAAAGGGCTTCGGTTGGGGATTTCGGTAATGGAGAGATGAGATGAGGAGTAGAGGTGTTTAGGTTAAAGTGTTGTTTGGGTTTAAAAATACCGGACATGGATCGTGTGTTTATAGTTCGGGTTTGTTGGGGCGGTTGAGTTGGTTGTTGGGCGGGTTGAGTTGTGGGTGGCGGGCTATGAGAGGAGGTAAGGGGTTGGTTAGCTGGGCCGGTAGCAGAGATGTTGGGCTAAGGTATTGAAGGTGGGTCGGCTGGCAAAATGGGACCGGAGGTGGGCTCAATATTTGGGCCTGATGTTGGGGGTTCGTTAGTAGGCAGAGGAGTAGTATTAGGAGAATTATAGGATGGGGAGGTGATGTGAATTGGAGTCGTGGGAAGGGTTGTTGTATTTTCAGAGGTATTGTTTTGAGTGGTAGACGATGTCCAATAAAATGGATAAGGGGTAAAGGTTAAAAAATCATAGGATGAGGTGGTGGTGGTTTGATTGGCGAATGGGAATACGGTTTCGTCAAAAACAACGTCTCGAGAGATATGAATTTGTTTGGTTTTGATGTTATAGCACTTGTAGCCCCGGTGATTTGAGGGGTATCCAAGGAAAACGCACGGAGTTGAGCGATCCGCGAGTTTATGATGGTATGTGATGGAAGAAGTGGGTAACAAAGGCATCCGAAAATGCGTAAATGGTCGTAAGATAGATGGCAATTGTAAAGACAAAAAGTTGGTGTGAAGTTGTGAAGGACTTTGGCGGGTAAGATATTTAAAAGATTGGTTGCATGTTCTAGAGCATGATGCCAAAAATTATGAGGAACGGAGGATTGTGATAAACTAGTTCGCATGATGTTGTTAATGGACCGTATTTTGCGCTCCGATTTTCCATTTTGACATGAAAAACGAAATTTCATGCCATTGGAAGTGCAAAAATTATGAAATGAGGTGTTGTTGTACTCACGACCATTATCGCATTGAAAATATTTTATGGTTGTTTGAAATTGGGTGGTTATTAATTTGTGAAATTCTAGAAATTTAGAAAAGACTTGAGATTTGGAGGTGAGAGCATATGTCCATAAAAAGTTAGTTTTATCATCTAAAAATAGGACATAATATCGACACCCAGTTGAGGAAAGAACAGGGGAAGTCCATAAATCGCTATGCACTATATCAAAAGGTAATGTTGTGAAAGTGTTAGAATCATGAAAGGGAAATTTAATTTGTTTGCCAAAAACACACGGGTCACAAACATGAGAATGTTTAACATTATTGGAATTAAAATTCAAACAAGGTTTCAAATAATGCAAAATGTTATTTCCGGGATGTCCAAGACGTCGGTGCCAAGTGTCTTGGGTCACGGCTAGAAATGAAAAAACGGGTGCATGAAATTCTTGAACTTGGGATCTTGAAGGGAGTGTTCGTGGGTAGAGGTCACCGGCACTATCACATCGAAGTAGGGGCTTCCGGGTGCGGAGATCCTTCGCATCAAAACCAAACCGGTCAAATTCGATTGAAACACTGTTGTCGGTGGTGAAACGTCGGACCGAGATTAATTTTTTAACGAGTTTAGGTGCAAAAAGAATGTTGTTTAATTTAAACTTTGGAAAAGGTGGCGTTAGGGTATGGGTTCCAATTGCACTATAATATTTTTGCCATCACCGACAATAATGTTTCGTGTATACACTTTATTGAAATTAGAAGTGAGATTAGTAAGGTTGTTTGTCATTATACATGTGGCACCCGTGTCCATATACCAAGTTTGGTCCGGTGGATTAAGTGTGAAGGCGTTGAAAGCTTGATCAAGAGCGGTTGGGATGTAGTTGCTGTCCGTGGCAGTGTAGGCTTGTTGAGGGCGACGCCCGAGAATTCCTGTTGTGGGTTTGGGGTCAGTGGGCGTGATTGAGGGAGTGTGGGATAAGGACAAGGTGGGCTGGGCCAGAAATAACCGGTCTGTTGTGGCCATGGACTGTTGCGGTTTGTTGAGGTAGTGGGTTGATTAGACCAAGGATAGTGAGTCCATGGTGAGGTGGGGTTGGTTCTGCCATGGCCTCGACCGCGTCCACGTCCGCGGCCCCGACCTCGAGTATTACGGGTGTTGTACGGAGGAGGCTATGAAGAGGCGTTTGCTGGCGGGCTGGTTTGTGGTTAAGATAGGTTCGTTGAGGTGTGTAGGGCAGTTTCATTCGAGACACGGTTTGCTTTGGTCGTTTCTTCAAGGATCAATTGAGAACGCGCTTCGTAAAAGGAAGGAAACGGCTTGGTATTTTGTAGTATGGCACCAACAGTAGCATATGCTTCGGTGAGACCGGTGATTAATTAAATCACCAGATTTCGTTCGGAAACGAGAGAGCCAACGTTTGCCAATTGATCGAAGATTATCTTCACTTCTTGGCAATACGCGGACATGTTTTGGAAAGTGGAAAGCTTAAGGTTTGCAAATTTCTATTGTAACAACACGGAGTGTGTGGCTTGGTTGTCATGGAAAATCCGTTTCATGGCGGTCCACGCATAATATGCAGTGGAATCGGGACGGATTATGGTACTTAGTAGGTCATTAGAGATGGTGTTATAGATCCAATGAAGGACTATGGCATCTAGACAATCCCAAACATCATCGGTTTTGGCAGAAGCTTTTTCTTTAAAAGGTTCGGTAAAGGCAGCAACGGGAGGTTCAGTTATGCGGGGAGAGAGGTGGTCGAGAACTTGGAACGCACGGCAATGTATCTTAAACAGTTCAGCCCGTGAGGAATATTGACTGGTTTCCATCTCGAGTGTGATTGGAATGAAAGTTTTGATGTTTGAGATGGTAATAGCGGGGTGGGTTTTTGGTCCATGGTTTCGGTAATGCAAGAAAAGAAGAAACAGAGGGTTCGTTGGTGATACAGAGGGCTGACCTGCAATGAAAAAGAAGAACAGGAGAGAGGATCGGAAACAATTAGGAAAACAAGTTTGATACCATGTTGAATAATGGAATATTTTGTCTGCTTCATTCCATATTTTACAAATGGTTATATAGTAATTACATTCAATGGCCTACTCTAATTTAGCTCCTATAATTATGCTATCTACAATAAATGTGATGATAGAGCTGTTATACAAATTTAGCCATTAATTTAGGTCTATTCTAATATCATGATCACCATGCCCTATGATGCGGGCCTAAGTGTGGAGAAACGGGTCATCTTGAATTTGGAGGCCCAAAATCGTGTGACAAAAAGAGATTCACTAAAACGGCTCTAACTTGGGCTACGGGGGGTCCGTTTTGGGCGTGCGACCAGGCGAAACTTGGGTCATCGTTCGGGCCTAAAAACGCTTATTTCTATGAGTTATTTATCTTTTTATTTTTTTTACTGATTTTGGTGGACTTTTATTTTGCTCTAGCTTTTGGCCCAATTGTTTTCTATGGCCCGTTTTTTATTTTCGTTGTTAATTATATGATTGTAATGGGAGGAAGCTAATCAGTTTTGAGTTATATGAAAAGTCATTTTTCTCTCCCAATTCACTAGTGAGTGTTTTGTGTGTGAAACCCTAATTTTTGATATTCTTCGTGAATCAACGAATTTTGGAAGAATCATTCCTGGTACTCTGTGTGAATCAACAGGTCTGATTTCGTATCCCTTTTTCTAGTCTACATCACCCTACGATCCATCGATCGGTCAGGTTTGTATCCTTAAAACAGTTTACTTAATATTCTTGGACGGGATGAACCAAATAAAACTGAATTTTTGGTGATATGCAAAAAAATGAAGAAAATATTACGTTCAAATTCTAAGTGACAAACATTTGTATGTAAAATAAAGATCATACGTTATTACTTAAATATCATAGGAACTTGGTAAATATATTTATTTATGTCTTAAAGTAATCGAAAAATACTTATATCTATCAATAGGAGAGGGTTCAAGCGAAAACTCCTTTTATCTCGAGAACTCGAAAACTCCCAAAAATAAATAAATAAAAAACACACCAATTTTTTAAAACATTTTTTTGCTTTTAGATCTAGTGTTTTTAAGATACAAAAAAAAAACACTTTTTCTTTGAAAAAATAAATAAATTAGAATTACACACGTGCAACACAACAAACAAAACCTAAAACCACAAACCCCCACCCACCAAAAACCTAAAACCCCCCACACGCAACCCCCCCCCCCCTACCCAAAAAAAAAAACTAAAGCCCCCCCCCCCCTTGCACCCTCCAAAAACCTAAAAACGAAGCCAAAAACCTAACCCAAACTAAACTAAAACCAAACACTAAACCCTATGGCTACATAATATGACACGTTAATTCTTTTTTATGTCTAAAAAATACGCTCAAGTATATTCAAACCATAGATAAGAAAATTTGTGAACTTATAGTGCATTTTTTTAAAATAATAAAATATGAAGAATATAGAAATGTTTGAAAAGTTATATATTTTATTTCTAATTTTGCTTCTCCTTCGTTAAAGTCTCATTCCCTTTAATAAATAGGAGTTTCCAAGTTCTCACTTTAACTATGGGTTTTTAATTGAATCTCCTCTCTATCAAAATATATCTATAATCTATAATACATTTATATACCTTATAAAAGAAAGTGGAGGTTAAACTTGGTAATTTTAGATCAAGTTTAAGATGACATATCAAGGGTCTCAGTTCAAATCTCTTTTCGTCTATATTTTTTTTCCAATCCTGCCCTGCTTCATCCTCAATTCAAAAAATCCATCAGCTTTGTCACGTATAATTGAGAGTTCATTGTACCATTAATCTACTCCACCGTTTCGATTTCTTGTCAATCATTTGTAGTCAGTTTCACTCGTAAATCAATATCACATGTTATTTTAGTACAACTGATGACCCATTGATTGCATTGCCAATCAATTCACGCGTCATGTTCTAGGTTTTCGTTGCTCTAATTCAACATCTGATGCATCAACTTCGATTCCCTCACTCAGTTTGATCTTTTCAAGGTAGAAAATCAATCAATTCGCCCTTAGTCTCCTCGAACCATTCGAAACCCTAAGTCTCTATAAAGAAATATGAAAAATCTAAAGACTTTATACGAGGAACATAGTGTTTGAAAGAGAGAAACCCCGTAAATGTATCTAGAAGAGAGAGTAGATAGGTTCAAGCTGTATGTGTGACAGACAGACAGGTAGATAGGTAAATAGGTGTTGAGTATGAAGCCACTTGATCAACTGGACATCAAAAAAACTTTTCTGATCAAAGGATAAGATAATAAGAAGATAGGGTTATCCAATCTTCTCTGTTCCCCATTATTCTCGGATCATGTTTTGTGACTTTCTTTCTCTTTCTTCAATCTCTATATAAGAGATTCATTTGTATTGTAAACTTTGTACCTCACCCAAACTTAATATAAACTCCTAGTTACCCGTGGACGTAGGTCAGTTTAGACCGAACCATGTAAATCCTTGTGTTCTTGATTGTGGTAGATTATGTGAGAGCAGAGTGCGTGTGGTCCGAGTTCGTGTGTGAGAGCGTTCGATCCTAACAACTAGTATCAGAGCTCAGGGCTCTTGATAGACTCACACGAACAGAAGGAGGTGTACAGGAAAGAGAAGATACTGACCTGTGATACCGGAACTAGGGTTCCGGTCAGAAGCCGCCGCCGTCAGAATCACGGCCACTGCCATCAGAACCGCCTCCACCACCATCAAAAGCCGCCAGAACCGCCATCGCCTCTGTTCTTTTCACCTTCGCGACTAGGGTTTGCTGACCCAGTAGCCGCCGTTACCTAGGGTTTTCGATCCTTGCCTTTTTCTGGGTGTTGATTGCGTCCAGAAGAGGAGAAGAGAAGAAGGAGAGCATATTTGTTTTGTTCTGTGGGGAAGAAGAAGCATGTTCCGTGCTTTATATCCTTTTTTTGGTGGAGAATTGAGGTTTCTCAATTTGACCAAGGAGGCCCCTCAACTTTAAACAAAGAAGAAAATTGGGTTTAGTTCTTTTTTATTTAATCATTTGGCAGTAGTAGCCAAATTTTTCTTTGTCAAAGAACTAAGTTTTTTTGGGGGGCATTGGGCAGAAGGTTTGTAACTAGCAGTTCAGTTTTTTTTTTACCTGTTAAACCAGCCATTTTTCAGAGTATTGTTTCGTTGAAGATCGAAGAAACAAAACCGTAGACCAGTGCTTGTTTCGGTTGTTTCAGTTTGATTTTCGGTTTATTTTTTCGATTTCAGTTTCGTTTAGTCGTGTTTGAGTTATCATGGAAGAAGACGGGAAGGTGCCAATCGAAAAGTTTAACGGTACAGATTTTAGCTGGTGGAAGATGCAGATTGAGGCATTATTGGTTCAAAAAGATCTTCATATTGTGTTATCTGGAGTTAGACAAGAAAGGGTGGAACTAGCAGATTGGGAATCAAAAGACAGGAAAGCCAGGGCCGTTATTACATTGGCGTTATCAAAGACTGTAGCATTCAACATCATGAAGGAAACCATAACTAGTGGCATGATGTTAGCCCTATCTAACATGTACGAGAAGCCTTCGGCGGCTAATAAGGTCTTTCTGATTCGAGAGCTGGTGAATACTAGGATGAGGGAAGGCAGTTCAGTCACAGAGCACATCAACAAGTTGAATTCGATTTTGGCCAGACTTGTGTCAGTGGACATCAAATTCGAAGATGAAGTTCAAGCTTTGCTACTGTTATCTTCTTTGCCAGACAGTTGGTCCGAAACTGTTACAGCGATTTCCAGTTCATCAGGTACCAGCGGATTTACTTTTGAAGGGATTTTTTATCTTATTCTGAGCAAGGACGTCAGAAGGAGAAGTTCGAGTGGATCATAGAGTGAATTACTGAATGTTGGCAGAGGAAGGAAGAATAACAGAGATAGTCGGAGCAAGAACAAAAAGAGGAGTCAGTCTAGGACTCGAGGTGATGTAACCTGTTGGAACTGCAAAGAGGTAGGACATTTTAGGAATCAATGTCCAAATGAGAAGAAAGAAGTTAACGCTGCAGTAGACCACTCAGATAATGATGTTTTGATCTGTTGTGTGGAGAGCAGTGTGGATTCCTGGGTTATGGATTCGGGTGCTTCATTTCACGCTACCCACAACAGTGAAGCACTGCGAAATCTGAAAGAAGGTGATTTTGGTAAGGTAAGACTGGCGAACGATGAGGTTCTTGATGTGACGAGCATGGGTGACTTAGATCTGAAGACTCCAGTCGGTTCATGGACTTTGAAAGATGTCCGGGTAATTCCAAGTCTGAAGAAACAGTTGATTTATGTTGGGCAGTTGGATGAACAGGGGCACGAGGTTAAGTTCAGGAACGGGCAGTGGAAGGTTCTAAAGGGAAATATAGTCGTAGCTCGAGGAAAGAAACGGGGTTCGCTGTATATGGTCAGTTTACCGTCTGAGGGAGTAACCGTCCCAGTTCAGAAGAAGAACAAGATCCGGTTCACAAAATCTCATGGGCAGAAAAAGGTTTGCTTTGCAGATGGCAAACCCAGAGTCACAGGTCAGATTCAGGATGAACGTGCTAGGAAAGGTTTAGGGAAACCAGTCAGGGGCATTCGTGGCAGTGGGAGCACGGGACGTGCTTTAGTCAGAGTTACCAGACGACAGTGGGTTAAGAGAACCGGTATTCTAGCTGTCAAAGTCTCTCAAGTTGATAATCTGCTTTATTCGGAGAGTGTTTGTTCTCAGGTTGTTCCAGGATCGGGCAGTTCATGTCAGTGGGAGCCGATAGGAACAAAGAATGGGTCAGGCGCAGACTTAGCCATGACTGATGTGTTGGAGCTAACGGAAGCTTCAACGGGCCTTCAGGATAATTGAAGAGAAGGTCGGGTAACTAGGAAGGAGCAAAGATCAAAAGTTTTTACAGAAATTCAAATGCACAGTTGAAGCACAGGTGAAGATTATCCCGTGGCTTCAAGTGAGAGATTGTTGAGTATGAAGCCACTTGATTAAGTGGACATCAGAAAAGCTTTTCTGATCAAAGGATAAGAGGATAAGAAGATAGGGTTATCCAATCTTCTCTGTTCCCCATTATTCCAGGATCATGTTTTGTGACTTTCTTTCTCTTTCTTCAATCTCTATATAAGAGATTCATTTGTATTGTAAACTTTGTACCTCACCCAAGCTTAATATAAACTCCTAGTTACTCGTGGACGTAGGTCAGTTTAGACCGAACCACGTAAATCCTTGTGTTCTTGATTGTGGCAGATTGTGTGAGAGCAGAATGCGTGTGGTTCGAGTTCGTGTGTGAGAGCGTTCGATCCTAACAATAGGTAGATAGGTAGGTAGATAGATAAGTAGATAGATATATAAGATACATATAGAGATAGGAAAATGGGAAAGTTCGAAGGTATCAAGCAGTCAATTGGGTATTTTGTGTTACGTGGTTTGTTGGTGGATTTCTTGAATTCTTGATTTTTGCTTATACAGCTTTTCAAGAAATATCCTTCAATTGAAGAAGAGAGAGACCTTGATGTTCTTCCAATTAATTATGTTGGCCCACATATATCCACCCGTCCAACAGTTGAATGAAAGTATTTCCGAGGATACCTACATTTTCAGAGTTCGCATCACTTCTTTCACTAGAACCTTCACTTCCACTCTTCTTTCCAAATGTATGGATTCGAAAAAGGGAGCTAATAATCCCACACCCCAAAATATTATTTTCGCATAAGGTTATACGACCCGTATAGAATAAAGTGTCATGACAAAGGATGAAGAGAGGATGTTGGCGCAGCTGACGTACCAGAACATGCGACCACACGACATACTTTCGATAATTAAAAAACAGAACCCCGAAAATGTCTCAACAAGAAATACAATATATAATGTGTGTGCAAAATTGGGTCGGAGGGACCAAGTCAGCAAGACTCCAATGCAGATTCTTTTCCACTGGTTGAACAAAATTGGGTTTTTTTTCTTCCATCGAACATCTGAGAAGGATGAAAGGCTACAAGACGTTTTCTTTATCCAACCAAATTCGAACAGGTTGTGGTGTGCCTTCCCGCATATGTTGCTTATAGACTCCACCTACAAGACGAGCCAATACAAAAAGCCACTCGTCCAGATTATCAGTGTCACACCTACATACCTCTTTTTTGCATTGCCCATGCGTTCATAACCAATGAAAAAGAGGAAACCTTCACGTGAGTGTTACAGAAGTTGAAAGAATCATTGGATAGTATTATGGAGTCTCGTCTAACAGTAACTGACAAAGACCTCGCCCTCATGAATGCTTGTGCAATTATGTTTCCGAACGCTAGACATTCACTATGTAGGTGGCACATACAGCAAAATATCACCAAATATTGCAAGCAAAGCTTTAAAATGTAAACACACTGTAATGAGATTTTATACAAGTGGTGCAAGTTGATTAACTCAACGACCGATGTTGATCACACCTACTGGTACGAGCGAATACGAGAAGGACTACCAAGAAAAAACGTAACGGTAAGTTTCCTACTGATTCTCTTATTAATCATACTTATATGAATAATAATAATTGTAACAAACTTTGTTATTAGAGATTATGGATTATCTGTTTTCTACTTGTCTAGAACCATATAGAGAACGATTTGTTTCTTTTTGGACCGATTTACATCTCAACTTTGGTCAGCGTACAACCAACAGGGTGGAGAGTGAACATGCACTTTTGAAAAGATACCTCAACGAGTCAAACAACATGTTGGATAAAGTTGTATTGCTTATCAATCAGGTCCTTGAAAACCAATTTACAGAGCTAAGAGGCAGCATTGAACAAAGCAGGAGTTGTACAATAGATGGCCATGACAAACCATTCTTTGATTCCTACAAAAAAAGGTCAGACGTGCATGTCTGGATCTCTTAGTTAAGGAAATCAACGCCATAGAGGACTGCAAGATGCTAATGGTACATGCCACTGTCGTTTGTTTACAAGTTGTGGGTTGCCAAGGCCATTGTTAAGTCTGAGTTTACAAGGTTTGTGAAAACTAACAGTAAAACTTAAAAATATTGAATTGTATAAAAGATAAGTAATCACAAACGAGAAGTCATCATCAACAATTGTTTTTCATTGACTCAAATGTTTTACAAAAGATTGATTCTACTGACTCCCCCTCAGACTAATCACTATAACAAAAAATGTGCGTACAAAAAAAGGTGGTGTGTAGTGATAAATAGATGTCTAATAGGTGAGATCTATTTATACTAAGTATGAAAGCACTGTTTATGATTTGCTGGTATCACCCTGATAGTGACATCTAACATTCCTAACAGAAAAAATTCCACATATATTGCAAACATCTATGAAAATCTAACTATGCTAAAGACTTATATTAAACAAGTACTGTTACATTAGGAAACCTTTGTTTGGACTATCCTCTGTTGCTTTGATCCAAACATCTGTTTAGCCAGGCAGATGTTTGGTCTTCTTCATTAGACCTTCTCTCTCAACAGACTTTAGGCTTCAGCAGACCTTGTTTCTTCTTGAACAACGGTTCTAAGGCTTTGATCAGATGTTTGCGTGTCTTCAACAGATGCTCTGATTTATGTGTTCAAGATTCACAGTCTTTGGGGAGAATTTGGTTTAAACTTCTGTTTATTTCTTGATCACTATATAATGTTTTGGCTTTGAAGATCATCTCACTACAAAAATATGCCATGTAGTGGCACACACTTTTCACGGCATTTAGTATTGTGCCACTAATGTAGGCTTTTAATGGCACTTTGTGTATGCCGCAATTTCTTAGCATACATTTTTAGTGGCATTTAGTTCTTATGCCATTAGTTTAGATTTTTTATGGCACTTTGTGTATGTCACTAACAATCAATGTTTTATAACCGGTTGGTTTCATAGGTTGAACCGACTTCTGGAGACATCGCCGATATACGCTAAAGCCTGGTCTAATTAGGGCACGACCCCTGAAAAATCTAGTGTTAGCAGTGCATACCGATAACTGGGTTATACATACCCATGTTCAATTTAGTAACTAAAGCTTCTTATCTTATATTGTAGGAAACGAAAATAGTTATTTTCTTGTTGATGAGGATTGCAAAGATAGTGAATTTCGTCTTTAAAGTGATTGTGAACTTGACTCATTAAACACTCCAATGCCATAAAAATATTGTAGCCTTTTGTTTAAAAAAAACTTTGTTGAAATTTGATGTTTGGTTGAGATTATGTAGTTTTGGATTATTTTTTGAGTTGAATATGTATTTTTATGGAATTAGAGGATTGACTAACTATTCTGTTGAATCGCCTGATACAATCGGTTAAACGGTTTCTGAGCCTAACCTGATATGATATACAAATATGGTCGTAAAACATTGCAAAAAAATGCTAAAGAAAAATGCTACAATAATAATTGTTCAATATTCTTAAAAGCTATGATAATAATTGTTCAATATCCTTAAAAAAAGCTAAACGTTTAAAATAATTGTTCAATATCCTTAAAAATGTTAAAAGTTTCATATACTTATGAAAAAATTTAATTCCCTCCAAAACTCAGTAACTCACCCTCCAAAACTTTTTTAACAAAGACTTCAAAAATTTTTGTCACTAAATCTTATACCCAATTTCCTTTCCCTCCTAATAAGGATTCTAAATCTAATTATACCAAAGTTCCTTTCCCTTCTAATAAGGATTTTAAACCTAATTGCTTCCCTCCCTCAAATTCAACATCTCAAACATAGCAAACAACATCTTCTTTCCCCAAGACAAGACAAGACAAGACAAGACACAGCGACTACGTGCACCAGCAGCAGTGACTGGCGATTCACCATGCAGTTCAAACATCTGTAGTTGAACCTGTAGGAACTAGGTTCACTTTTTATTAAAAATATTAATAAAATAAATAATAACGAGACCTCGTTATTTGTGGAAAATTCTACTAGTACAATACCGGTTACATAAACTAAATAAACAAATGTAAAATACAATTAATTATACCAATCTTGATTCAAGTCCACGTATTTGGAAAAACTTCAACCGCACCTTCTTGTGGATCCTTCTTGGCTGCAATAATGAACAAATTGATGTTGATGGTTTTGGCTGAGGCACGTGTTCAACACGCTTCCCTTAAAACAGATTCCACGTCTCCTCTCAGACGGTTCTGTCTCCCAGGGTACAACAACCGGAACAGTATGTGTACTGCCAGAGATGGCACTCGCGCCCAAGATAGAATCGGGTATCATGGTGTTTTAATTTATGTGGAAAATAAATAAAGATAAGTTGGTGATGGTGGAAGAATTATAGAGTAGTCCTCTCAGAATTCTGTAAAACTTTGTGCATAAATAATTTTCTCTAGTATATCTCTTTCATCTTATTTTTCTCTATTTTTCTTTCTTGCATCCAACAAAGAGTCATAAGTTCCTTTTATACTCAAAACTAAAACTCCATATTTAATTTCTATTGTTTAAAGATATTTATAACAATAAAACCTTCATTATGAGTCAAAAAGGATTAATTTTATGTTAATGTCATATTAAATAAAATAATAAGACATAATAAAACTTACATCATGACTCTTGAATAGAGATTAAAAGTCATAAAACCACCAGTTTATGACAAAGATTAATTTATACTAGAGTTACCAAAGTTTAGAAATATTCACTTCAATCACTCAACTTCGAGCGTCGATATTCTATTCATCTTAGCTCCATTTTGGACATAGTTTGATTCATTATTATGATGCTCTAACATAGAACACAAACCCACTAATTATTATTTATACCACACATATATAAATATAATTATTGATGTCCAAAATATTTAGTGAAAACTCATTTTCACTAAAATTTCCAACAATGCCCCACATGAATGGAGATTGATTAAAACACCCAAAAATTCCACGATAAAACCTCGATAGTCGAGTATTGCAGGATAGGTAGGTTTTGCCTTTAACTTTCCTTTGTGAAGCATACTTAGCCTACTAGGGTTTTGTAGACATGATGTCCTTGAACAACCCCCCATTTGTGTAAACAACAATATACATTCGCACAACACTTTCCCTAGCCAGGCCATCCCCTCATTATCGTGTCCTATTATGGTCCTGGAACACTAGCCTGGTTTTGCGAGAGCTCTAGGATTGCGCACCCAACAAAGCCATTCGAAGCGGCCCTACATCTCTCTCACATAGGTGATTCCTTTGAATCATTGAAAGCATTATGGCGTACTATGATTTCCACAAATCAATTAGCCATATATTATGCTTAGCCTCACAACAATGTCACTAAATATTATAGGAATGGACTAGGACGTATTTAAACACCCTTTTATAGTTTTAGGGGGATATATGAACATATACACTAGCTTACATATAAACATATATATTAGCTATGCCCCCACAGTGACTACCCTTCGGTTCATGATTAAGTTTTCCTATTGAACCTAGATCTTGGGATCTCCAGTCAACTAGGTTTCCCTCATGTCCCTTTTCCGTGGGCTTTAGTCTCATTCCACAACCTGATCTCTTATCAACCCACTGGTTGTTGGATCCACAATTATTTTTGACTTCATCAAGTCAATAATTTTCAATTTAGATCAGTTGTTCCAACGTGTTCTTGACTTGCTAGTCAATTTTGCCCTTTAGTCAATTCATAAGACTTATAACTCGTGAACTCAACTTGGATCCTGTTATGTACCTTGTCTTTAGAATGACATGAAACTCAATTCATGGCTAGACACGTTTCCATCATGCCTTTGGTATGTCATAACTGACATCTTACTAGATTTTGAAACTAACCAATTGGCATTCGAGTCCAATCTACTCGATTGGCTCTATATAACCATTGTGTACTCCACTTGTGTGACATCTGTGCTTGTGTAATCATTGTACAAACTCTTGACAATTCAATATTAATAAAACAATGTGTTTGATCCCAATGTTTGTTATTTATGTTTGATATTTTGCACGTTTTGATTTCTGATTGATTTTAAACTCTATATCGCTTTCTGGAAAGTTATACGCAAACTGATGCATAAACGTAATCAGTTTAACGCGAAAAACACTCCGGAACAGCAACATAAGCTTAACATACCTTAAATAACCTTTACATAACTTAGAAATAAGTTTTGAAGGGTTTGGTATGGCAAAAACAAGTTTATTCGCTCGTAGGGACTATTTGCGTCAACTTTCAAAAGTATGCCGTTTCGTAAGGCAACGTACAGTCTGGAACTTGATCATAAGCTAAACATACCAAAAATAACCTAAACATAGCTTAGAAATAAGCTTTGAGTGGTTCGGTGTGCGAAAATATGCTTATTTGATCTTACAGGGACTAAAAGTGTCAAAAACGGCGTAAGTTTGCATTTACACGCATATCTTACGTTCTGACCACATCTGGACATCCAAAACTTTTGTAGACACTAAAATATTTTTATTTTAGTGATCGGCATGCAAAAATACCATTCGTCGCTTAATTTGGATCGTTTTCGCGTCCGTTCGAGTTTCGTCGTAATTAAACGAATAACGTGACCGTACGACCAAACAAGCCGACATCCGGGACTTTTCCGAGAACATTTTGACTCCTCTATACTTTGACCACCTTGTAGAGCCTTGAAAATGGCTTAACGGGGGTCAAATGTGTCAAAAATGAGCTTATGCAAGTGCAGGGACCAAAACTGTAAAATACAAAACTGTTGCTGATCGGCAGGAAGGTCCCGGGCTGTGTAGACCTGCTCTCATTCCTACGCGGGGCGTGACAGAAGGCCCAGTTCCAGAAAGTTGTTTTTAGCAATCTGTTGCAACTTCAGGGGTTGTTCTTGCAAGTTCTTTGTGTAATGGCCAAGTTAACACCTCTCCAAGGCATATTAGCTGGCCCTTAACACTTGTATGGCTGTGATTTCTTCCTTGATGGCCAAACAAACACTTGTGATGATCTTGTTCATCATCCACAAGTATAAATAGTCAAGCTCTCATTCCATTTCACTCACCCTTGATCTGATTTTCTCTAAGTTGAGGTTCAAAACTTCATACCTGAGAATTTTTAGATCAAGTTCTCCCTAGCTTGGACCCTTTGTAAGCTTCTTTCGTTCTTTTATCGCTTTTCTAACGTGAAAGTCAAACAGTGTTTGACTTTCTGCTTGGACCAGTCAATGGTCAACACAAAGTTCGTTTGAACTTTGTAAGGTGATTGTAATCATGATGGTTATAATCCTTAGCGATTATACCAACTGATTACCACGTTAACTAGGTGTAGTGACGAGTCAAAGTTTCGGTCAAAATGCGTTTTAGCACGCATTTTGCAATGGAAATACTTTTAGGTATCAAAACACTTTGTTTTGATACCAAATTAGTTTTCTAAGTTAGTTAAGCATGTTTTGACATGTTTAACTCGTCACTATTAGTTTAGTGCTTGTTTAGAGTCGTAAGTTAAGCGGTCTAAACAACCGCTTAGACTTTCGAACCCGACCCGTTTGGTCAATCATTAGGATCCGACCAAGCATGCTTAGTGATCATAGTTGCATAGGGAATAACCTCTGAGGTTATACCTTATGATCACATAAGATTGGTTAGTTATTTGTTAATTAGCTTATATGCCCATAGGAAATGAACAAAATGCCCTTTTGAAGCATAAATCTGTATTTTGCCTATGTGATCAACTTTTTGACATATAATCTTATTTAGTAACATGTTTAGGCATAATTGGGCATGTAAGACTAGACATAGGACATAGTTAACCATCCGACCATAGTTTTACGCAAACGACGCATCATAGTAGTTTATACTACCATAATGGGTCGAAACGGGTCAAAAGCACTTAGGTAGACTTCCAAATCAGAATGTTAGCACTATTAAATCATAACATATGAGTTCAAATACTCATTTGATTTATAGAACATCATTCTATCCTATCTCCCGATTTAGGATCCGATTATTAACATAGTTACCCATATTAGGTGCCTTGTTGATTCCGTGATCCTTGGAGCTTAAATTGGTCTTATTCTCAAGACTAATAAGCAATCCCAAGTGAGTACATAGTTCCCCTCTTTTACCGCTTTCAAATACTTTGGGGTGATACACATGTGCATACTTGTTACTTTCGTGCTTTTCATGCTTTTATGACATAAACATGCTAGTTTCACCTAGTGCACATATAGTACATGATTTCAACTATGTTTTGCTATGTATGTTAAAGCATGCTAGCACATTGATTTCTTAGACATTTGTTGCATATGTTTACTTAGCATATGGACACATTGTTTTACATGACATTTCTGTCATGTATGTTTACTGAGCATGCTAGCACAATTGTTTTACATGACATTTCTGCTATGTATGTTTACTTAGCATACTTAGTACATGGTTTTCATAGCATGCTTACATTGGTTATGACATTTGGTATGTTTAATCGGGACAATAATACATTCATTACCATTGATCACGCCGCTCGGTAGTATGTAATGGTACCATAGGACTTGACAAATCCCGTTTCCGACTTCCTAGGTTTGTTTGGAAGTTGGGAATGACAGAAACCGAAATATATAATTTAGATAAACCTTTAATTTGTTTAAGGGTTTGTCGCCACAGTCGCAAGGTTTGAATGTATGCGATTAACATTACTGCATAAATGTTTGTAATCATAAAGCATTGTTTTCTGCAAAACATAACATTTGATTTAAACTTAGGTTTATTCAAAAACCTTGTTTTGTACATTTTCCTATGGGGTTGAGTAATTACTAGTTATTCACCATACATGACATTTGTTTTCACATTGACATCATCACATAGTTTGAGTAGATATTTTCTGCTTGCTATGCATTACATTTGGTTATACATGATACATTTCTCACATGACATTGAACATGGTTTACACATAAACATTTTGACATTGAACAAGACATTTTGGTTGGTTATTGATAAGTGACTTATGTAACGGGGCTATGTGTTATATGATAAAAGCATGGTGGATACGCCGCTGGTACTTCCTATATATAAGTGCTTTTATTGTATTATACATTGTTGCGTTATCTAAACCACTTTGACAAGACATGAAACATTTTATACAAGAACATGACATTGTTTTACAAATTACATATTTTATACAAATTTACTTTTACTTGGTTATTCATTTAACCATGCATTATCCTTTTATCATCATTTGATTTTCACATCGATTTTCATATGATTTATAAAGGAAAAACATTTTACAAGGTTCATGACTACATTTTTGTAAACACTTCTTTTAACTACAAGTCATGAATCCTGCATAAACATAAACCTATGTATCTCACAGGCATTTTTATGCTGACGTACCTATTTTTACATGTGTTTCAGGTGCTAATGCATGATGATGTTTGTGCTAAACTTAGGCGGACTTGGGCCTTAGTGACTTAAAAGACAGTTATTTATGTTATGTTTTTTTGTTGAATTCCAAGACAATGTGAACTTTAATCTTAATAATACAAAACTTTAATTACCATGGTTGTTGAAACAATAATTCTGTCGCTCCACTCCCCGACGTTTCCTCCGCGGTTTGTTGTTTTACGCGGTCGGGGTGTGACAACTTGGTCATGCGTTTGCAATATATATTAGGATTTCTAGAATCCTTGTTGCCAAACCTTCCATATTCAAATGCAAGTCACCCCCACATTTAAGTGTAATTGGATAGCATCCAAATGGGGTGATGAAAGGTTCTCCCTTTCATTCCGGGTTTGAGAAAACTTCTCAACTACCATTTCTACATGCCCTAAGGGGTTTGTTTCTTAAATGGCTTCCCCCCCCCCCCCACATTGCTTGCATTTTAATTAAGTTTGAGTAATATTACTCTTGGTGACTTTTAAGACCCACGTGATAGGATAAAAATATCCATATCTTTTTATCAATGCAGTCGTCCAAATATATTACTCTACTCAGATTAATATTGCTCATAAGAGCTTCTGAGTTATATAAGTTCTTCACATATGAAACCGGATTCGGTCCTCCCAAGCTATCCCTTTGGACTAAAATGAAGTTATATTTATAGTTTTGTTTTAGCACAAAATTAGTTCTTGTGTCATCACATATTTTGAATGTTTAAAGTTAATTTAATCTCCGTCGAGCATATAAATTAACAAGTATTAGTATGCCATGCTTTAGACCACAATACTATAGCATGTGAACAGAAGATGCATCATTCCGATTCTTCACAGCCTTAAGAGATAACGCACTATCTCTCCGAACATTCATTTCTTAGTTTAGACACAATAATGAAATTTTATTTCACCATTCCAAAACCATCGGTTTTAGGAAGGCCTCAAAACCATAGTTAACTTCATCCATTAGGATCCTAACACGTTTGCCTTTTTATCTCCAAGGCTTCACCATTGACTTCCTAAGGACTTAAACATAAGTCTTAATCCAAGTCACTTTGATGAAAGATCTTTGTATAATATCACTCGAGTCCTGAGATATAGTCAATTAGATTGACTTTCAACAACAAGGCATTCACGTATGCCTATAGTGATATATACATTTACGTTGTTGTTTCATTAATACCATGTATTGGGATACTCTCCCAAAATGAGGACCAAGCCTCCACATAGTTTAAACAACATTGATGGTGTAGAAGCATCTACATGTCCATCACTATTGTAAATTTCCATTAATAAATTTTCTAAATTTATTAAAATCATTTACAAATAATAACATATATTTCTTTCATATGTTATATTCTTTGAAAACTTACATGTGCATTTCCATGTTGATGCTCTCAACATTAGATGACATATCTCGTTTTCGTGCATTTCATCTCAAACCATTCACCACGTTTCTTACCATGCCGTTATGCATTTGAAGTTTGATTTGTGACTTATTACATAAGTCATGATCACAACCCGCTCGTTGTGTTTGTGTAAATTACTTCTTACACTTTGCTTTAAACATATATATCCTTTCTTATTTTGACAAAAAATTAGTAGTCCAAAGAAAAAAAATACATGTCTTGCATATCTTTTATTATATTTAAACCATTTGTTTATATAAAATAAACCCAAATGATAGTCTACCATTTATAATGAAATAAAAGTGGACAAATATAAAACGGATAGACATCAAATGCGAAAGTGTTATTATCTTCAACACTTTTGACCGAAATAAACGCAATTATATCGTTCGGTGTCATGTTTTGAGGTAGTCCTTCATCTTGAAACTCTAAACTTGAAGAATCACAAGTTGTGTAAAATATAAAGTTGTTTACAATTAACTACTCGCAAGTAGTTGAACAACTTATTATATCTATAACAACATCGAGTTGTTTTTCACAAAATAGTATTTCCAAGACTATTATATGGTTCAAGACGTTATACTTCTCGTGAAAGTATCAAATCACTTATAATTCGCAAAGACATGTTTTATTCATACAAAACATTTCTCGTTTTTGCAAGTGTTTTAAAATTAAACTATATATTTTTATGTTTTGATTACAAATCAATACCATAAACCTTATAATAGTTTATTTAATAAAATAGTTTCAAACTCGCTCGTTTGAAAATAAAACGAGTACACATCGTTTTAATAATTGGTTTATCATATTCAAACCGTTTCAAACCGCTGTTAGATAATAATGATTACCAAACGTTAAAATGAGTGGTTTGTATGATGACCAATTCTAATACGCTAATTAGACTTTAAATGTTTAACCAACATTCAAAATATTCGGTTTTTATAAAGTAAACCGTTTCTAACGTGCTCGTTAGAAATTTATGCACTTTTGGTTTATTTAAATGAATGTTTTCTAACACGCTCGTAAGAAATGAACACAAATATTTTCTAACACGCTCGTTAGAAAATATATAAAACGATTACAAATCATCTTAAATAGTTTATCACAGTTAACCCGGTTCTAACCCGCTCGTTAGAACTTAACGATTGCAAATCGTTAAAATAGTTGATTATAAAATAAAGTAATTCTAATACGCCCATTAGAAAATTAAACGATCATTTATTGTCATAAGCCATTTTTTGGCCTATATAAAATAAATGTTTTCTAACCCGCTTGTTAGAAATAAATAATTGAAAAAGTCGTTAAATCGTTTCTAACACGCTCAATAGAAATAACTTATTACAATTTTTTTAAAAGTTTATAAAAATAACTATTTCTAATACGCTCATTAGAAATAAACAAATACGAAAGTGTTTTAACATTTATGTAAAAAACCGTTTCTAACTTGTTTGTTAGAAATTTAATGGTTTAGACGAAACCGTTACAAGGTTAATTATTATCCAAAATAATTGTTTCCAGCACGCTCGTTGGTAATTATTTGGAAAAAATAATATTTTCTAACACGCTCGTTAGAAAATCTAAACGTATTAAACTATTGTTTCTAACACGCTCGTTAGAACATCCAATCGTCTTTAAAACATTTGTTTCTAACACGCTCATTAGAATACATAAATGTTTTAAAACTTGTAATTTTATAAAATAATTACTTTCTAATACCCTCATTAGAAAATATATATGTTTCAAGACATTTGAAACCAATATTATTTTACCAAATTACATCTAGCATTCTCCTTAGAGAATTTCAATCATTGATACACATTATATGGGTTTACAAAAATTACCAAATTTCTAATTCGCTCATTAGAAAAATTAGTATTCCAACCATTCGAAATACATATTATTTTTTTTGTATAAGATTTGTGTTATCTAAATACGAACAAAACCCATTCTAAAACTTGAACCAAATTGTGCGGTTTAATAACACAGTATTCAGATTAAAGATTGTAGTCCAATCATCAAAATTAATCTGACTCATTGTACTAAAAAAATATTTCCCAAAATAATTTATAAGATTTTAGCAAAATCTCAATTAAAATTTTAACTTTCGTGAACCAAAATCCTCGTAGAGAAAGGATTTAAGATTGTAGCAACAATCTTCATGAAAGTCCGTTTTAAGATTGTAGGAACTAGTTTCACTTTTTATTAAAAATATTAATAAAATAAATAACAACGAGACCTCGTTATTTGTGGAAAATTCAACTAGTACAATACCGGTTACATAAACTAAATAAACAAATGTAAAATACAATTAATTATACCAATCTTGATTCAAGTCCACGTATTTGGAAAAACTTCAACCGCACCTTCTTGTGCGATTCTTCTTGGCTGCAATAATGAACAAATTGATGTTGACGGTTTTGGACGAGGCATGTGTTCAAAACGTTTCCCTTAAAACAGATTCCGCGTCTCATCTCAGACGGTTCTGTCTCCCAGGGTACAACAACCGGAACAATATGTGTACTGCCGGAGATGGCACTCGCGCTCAAGATAGAATCGGGTATCATAGTGTTCTAATTTATGTGGAAAATAAATAAAGATAAGTTGGTGATGGTGGATGAATTAGAGAGTACTCCTCTCAGAATTCTATAAAACTTTGTGCATAAATAATTTTCTCTAGTATATCTCTTTCATCTCATTTTTCTCTATTTTTCTTACTTGCATCCAACAAAGAGTCATAAGTTCCTTTTATACTCAAAACTAAAACTCCATATTTAATTTCTATTTTTTAAAAATATTTATAACAATAAAAACCTTCGTTATGAGTCAAAAAAGGATTAATTTCATGTTAATGTCATATTAAATAAAATAATAAGACATAATAAAACTTACATCATTACTCTTGAATAGAGATTAAAATTTATAAAACCACCAATTTATGACAAAGATAAATTTATACTAGAGTCACCAAAGTTTAGAAATATTCACTGCAATCACCCAACTTCGAGCATCGATATTCTATTTATCTTAGATCCATTTTGGACATAGTTTGATTCATTATTATTATGATGCTCTCACAACATAGAACACAAACCCACTAATTATTATTTATACAACACATATATAAATATAATTATTGATGTCCAAAATATATAGTGAAAACTCATTTTCACTAAAATTTCCAACAGAACCAATATTTGAATCGGTCCGCTTAGATCGCCGACCCAATAATTGAAGTCCTCACTCCCGAATTCTCTATTTTGAAGGTATTTTATGCAATCAAACATCTACTTGTTTTATATTTTTTGTTTTCTATTAAAATATGTGTTGGTTATAGACTTTCGTAAATATATTAGAGTTTTGGTTTGAATAGATTAGAGTTCAGATTTTAAAATTCTGTTGTTGATCTTTAAAACTAAAAAGATTGAAAACGCACACCAACTATTTGATGAAATGCTTCAACCAACTTTAGAATTATATATTGTGCATTGATTAATGGTAATGTTGTTTACACGCATAGACAGCTATATTATATAATTACAAAACCATACCTTCCAATGGGTGCTCTCTTACAATTTCCAATTATAGGGTAAAACATCTTACACTGGAGTATATAATCCCTGGAGTATTTATCTTCCTGATAAAAAAGGTTTTATGTGATGTGTATGTATGAACTCAATTGCACCATTATTAACATATGTAATTGACTTTCATCATATCATGCATTCTGTTATGTCCATCTTTGTTTTTTTCTTCTTTATAGATTTTGATCTTCAACATTAAACATTTCATTTATATTACAAAAGGCTTAAATTATTGATTGGTGTGTTTTGTGCAACGATGTTCAAATTTGTGATGCGACAAATTGTTAATGCGTATATTAGGTTTACCTCTATGCGATCGTGTTGCATGTAGCAATGATAAAAGTCTTGCAACATGAAATGCCATTGTATGTATATTACAGTAATCAGAAATTCATTTGTCTTGTAAACTAGATCATGCACAATTATTTAAGCACAGATTACTGTTCAATTAGTGTACGGAATGTACGGAAAAGTGACAGTTGTCACAGATTCATTGGGTAAAGGTTAGCCATAAAATTATGGTTTAAAATTTCTATTCTTGCTCCCTACAAGATTTCAGTAATCTTAATGGATTCTCCATTTGCTGTCTCTACTAGACATTCTTGTTGAAGTTTAGTTAATGGTTGGTTGAGAAGTTTGCAAAATGAAGTATTAATAAAACTTTGGTTCGCACCAGAGTCAAATAATACTTTAGCAAAAACTTCATTAACTAAAAACGTACCGGCAATCACATCCAGAATCATCTTAGCTTCTTCTGCAGTCAGAACAAATGCCCTAGCATTCTTAGTAGTCTTGTTGTTCATGGCTAGAGCTAATTTCGGACAGTTCGGTTTGATATGCCATTTTTCTCCACAGTTGAAGCATACTCCATTACCGGGTTTCTTCCTGCAGTCTTCTTCCTTGTGTCCTGGTACCTTGCAGAAGTTACAGTATGTAGAGCATCTTCCTGAATGCTTCTTCTTGCAGGCCTCACAATAAGGTTCAGAAGTAGAACCTATATTTTTTCCACAATTGGAATTACCGTAGCGAAATTCCTGGGTAAGCCTTTGAGCTAGGTTCTTCCTTTGGTTTTCTTCTTGTGTACGTACTAGTTCATCAGTCAAGGGATTTGCTAGCTCTACCGCTTCTTCTATGGTTTGTGGTCTAGCTGCCTTGACTACGTGTCTAATCTCACTGATTAATCCCCAGATGTAACGGGAGATTAACACTGGTTCTGGTGATGCTAGGGTTGGCACTATTCTAGCATATTCAAAGAATACGGTAGTGTAACCCTTACAGTTTACTCCAGCCATTCTGAGGTTTAAGAAGTTATTAGCTATCTATTATTTTTCATTGGAAGGATAAAATTTCCTTTTGACCATGTTCTTAAACTCAGTCCACTTCATATTATAGACTCTATCACTTCCCCTAGATTGGAGAATAGTGTTCCACCATTCTAGAGCGGCGTTCTTAAAAAGATTGGAAGCAAACATGATTTTGTCTTCCTCTGCACACTTGCTTATTTTTAAGACTGCCTCGGTCTTTTCTATCCAGCGTAGGGATGCAATGGCTCCTTCATTGCCCGAGAATTCTTTTGGTTTGTAGGACCAGAATTCTTGGTAAGAACAACCATAAGACATGGTTCTTCTTCTTTCTGGAATAGGCAATTGAAGTAACGGTCCATTGTTTACGCTGTGACTGGGTTCAGTGACTGGGTTCAGTAGGTGGTAGTTTACTTTCATTATACTAATTGATGCAGTTTCGGAAGCGATCAAATGGCTCAAGAACAATTAGTTAATCAAAGACGATAAAAGAACCAAAAGGTTCAAGAACATAGTTCTTTCTATTCAATAATAAACCAAAAACTAACTAAATAATAAACCCTAACTCCTAATTCATAATAAACGAAATAGAGATAAATCGGGAATTTCAAATCCCCACAAAATAGGCAACTAAATAAAAACATTAAAATTTAAATAAAAAATTAAGTTTTGATTCTTTCCAAAGAAGTCGCCATTCACGGGTTGCCCACGGGTTCGAGTCCGGGTCAAGATACTGGGCCGGATGCTCCTGCATCATACTCCCCGTCTTCGAAAAAAACTCGTACTCGAGTTTTGTTTGCAGACCAAAGCCACCCGGGTCAAAAGGAACATCAACCCGATTTCGATTTGTTATTATCACGACCTGCCCAAACAATTCAACTTCATGGGTCATCTCGCTAGACTTTGGACCTGTAGCACCTGGATCAAAGGGAGCATTGAGCCATTTTTCGTTCTCCACTTCTTGAACATTAACCACTTGTCGAAATACCTTATCCCAAATTTTTACTCCACGTACATATTTTAAAACACTAGTTGGGTCTTCCAAAAACAACGTTTTTTTACATTGCATCAAATTCATACCTTGGAGTGTATGTTTGGCCATGATTGAATCCAACGAAAACAAACAGTTGGTCTCATTGGGCTTAATAAGTGGGCCTTTAGTAATGAAAGATGGACTAGCACATACCTTCTTCACAATTCTTGGACTAGTATCCAGATTGAATAAATCCAAAGTGGACCATCCACCACGATACATATCTACGTTTCCATACATTCCCCAGGAATCATGCAAGGGACTCATGCACTCATTTAATTTGCCATCTTCTTCACAACTTATAATAATATTTGAAGCATTTAGTGGGCTTTGTTGGCTTTCCACATGAACTCCATGTATTTTCTCATACATGCATCTAGATTTTTTATTAGGATCATATGGGCCATGTGTAGACTTTTCATGCACGAAAATCATTACATACTTATCTCTAGAAAAAAACATCTCACCTGCTATTGGCATATATCTTTCTTTTTGAAATTCCGCTAACATAGGAGATTGAATCAATTCACCTTTGATTTGAAATTCAGTAAATGTCGCGTCAACAAAATATCCCACCTTTACCTCCGGAACGAGCGGAAGGCTTATCATGGAGGCTATCGAACCGCCTTTCACCACCGTCGAACCATCACCTTCAACACCTTCTATATTCTCCTCCTGAATATCCCCTGATAAAACCATTAAAGATTTATGATCCTTGTTTTCCTCTTCTTCTTCCTCTCTATTGGCACAGTTAACTGCTTGTTGCGACCAATAATATTCCCCTCCATCGAGGAGCACTCCATCCTCATCAAATTTGGGTTCGTCTTCGGGCTCACTCTCCGAATAGATTGGTTCCAAGAACCGGTGTGGATGACGGCTAAACGGTTGCTGCTCTCTGTCGCCACCTTCGTCCCAGACGATGGTGCTCGACTCGGTTTCCGTCTTGCGCATCTCCTGTTGCAACTCAAGATCTCGGACTCGTTGATGGAGTCGTCTGATCTCTTTAAGATCTCGGACTCGTTGTCGGAGCCGTTTGATCTCTTCAAGATCTTGGACTCGTTGTCGGAGTCTTTTGATCTTAATAATATCACGTGGATCACGGTTTCTGATCTCGTTGCCTCGGCCGGCGGATCTACGATCACAGTTTAATCGATCTCCACGAACACGTGAATCACCAATGTCCTTTTCGATGCCTCGGTCGGCGACTCTTCGAACAAAAAAACATTTGTCTTCACGTAGAGCCATTTGAAAACCAAAGCTCTGATACCAACTGATGCAGTTTCGGAAGCGATCAAATGGCTCAAGAACAATTAGTTAATCAAAGACGATAAAAGAACCAAAAGGTTGAAGAACATATTTCTTTCTATTCAATAATAAACCAAAAACTAACTAAATAATAAACCCAAACTCCTAATTTATAATAAACGAAATAGAGATAAATCGGGAATTTCAAATCCCTACAAAATAGGCAACTAAATAAAAACATTAAAATTTAAATAAAAAATTAAGTTTTGATTCTTTCCAAAGAAGTCGCCATTCACGGGTTGCCCACGGGTTCAAGTCCGGGTCAAGATACTAGGCCGGATGCTCCTGCATCACTAATTTTGTTACCTGAGACGAATCTATAATCTATTTTTGCAGCTCTTTAAAAGTTGTATATGAAGGGCCGCTCATGGATATGAGACGCCATGGCCTATAGATGAACTTTTAATCAAGGAAAGGTACATATCCATTCATTTATGCCTAGGTTATATTCTTTCATTTTTATAAATTAATTTATTTCAATAATTGTTAGTTATATTAAGTATTTAATGTTCATTGTGGTTTGGAGACAAACCAGTGTCAGAAAGGAGAAAATAAATAGTATAGGGTCGATTATGTAACTTGGTGTTCTATATAAGACACCATTTGTTGTAACCCTAATGATGAACACAATACAATCTCAATACAATTAAACCCCAATTACTTTGTTTGTGCTATACTAGACAACATGGTATCAAAGCAGTGTTTCTGATTCGTGAAACCTTGCTCATCATCAATCCTCTCTCAAAACCAGAAAAAAAAAACAAAACCAAAATCAAAATCAAAGTTCCAAAATCGAACATGCAAGTTTCTTTTCAATCCTTTAAACAACAACAGTGTCGCCGCTGCACAAAACCCTAAAAGTTCCGGCGAAACTCTCAACCAAACCTGCAAACCCTGAAAATCGAACCTGCTACTGTTGTCGCCATATTCACTGATCCATTCGCCATTCGCTGCCGCCACAATCGAACCTGCTACTGAAAATCAAACCTGCCACATTCGCGTGAAACTTAGCTCAATTCGCACGGTTTGATAACCAGTTCGCACGAAGTGACCCAGGTCATGCTAAGTGACCCAAGTCGTGTGAAGTCGTTTGAAATAGAACCCAGTTCGCACGAAGTGATCTTCAGGTCGTGTGAAGTGACCCAGTTTGCACGGGTTGTTCCAGTTCGTTTAAAATTGAACTCTAGGTCGTGTGAAGTGACCCATGTTGTTTGAAAGAGGTTCAGATCGTGTGAGATTAGTTCAGGTCCAAAAAAAAAATTGATTGATTGAAAAAAAATGGAAATCAATCATGGAAAAAATAGTTCTTGGATATTTGATTCAGGTGCCACTGACACCATGACGTTTGAACCGTTGGACATACGCTCAATGACCCAACCTCAAAAAACCCAAATCCATACAGCAAACAACAGAACGATGCAAGTGAAAGGAGGAGGAGTAATTGAAATTTCACCAACTATGAAATTATCAAATTGCCTCTATATTCCGTCATTATCACACAAATTGCTCTCAATTAGTCATATTACCAAAGAATTAAATTGCACGGTACTAATGAACCCTAGTTTCTGCCTCCTACAGGATATCAGGACGGGGGTGATTATTGGACGTGGTACTGAGCGCCACAGATTGTACTATGTGGATGAAGTGGCTCAACAGGGTACTGTGATGTTGGCACATGGAACCGAAAACCGGGAAGCCTGGCTATGGCATCGACGTTTGGGACACCCATCCAGTGGTTATTCGCACATTTTGTTTCCAAAACTCTTCCCTTCAAATGGAAAAATAGATTGTGAAACTTGTCTTCGTGCTAAAAGCCATCGACAACCATTTAAACCTAGCAATACGAAAGTTGCTTCACCTATTTCACTAATCCATTCTGATGTGTGGGGTCCTGCTCCTGTGATGGGGGGGCATGGTCTTCGGTACTTTATATTATTCGTGGATGATTGCACTCGCATGACGTGGGTATATTTTTTGAAAATCAAAGCCGAAGTTTATGAAAAATTTATCACGTTTTATGCTATGATTCAAACTCAATTCCAAACTCAAATCCAAATCCTTCGATCTGACAATGGGGGAGAATTTGTCAATACATCCATGAAACAGTTCTTTAAAACCAAAGGATTAGTTCATCAAACTTCTTGTGCTTATACCCCTGAAAAAACGGTGTTTCCGAACGGAAAAACCGTATTATTCTTGAAATGACTCGAGCTCTTTTAATTGAATCCCAGGTACCTAAATCTTTATGGCCGGAGGCGGTTGCAACCTCCGTGTATCTTCTAAATCGGCTCCCCACAAAAGCTCTTAAATTTACGACTCCCTTAGATTGTCTATCTAAATCGGCCAGTATTCCCCATCCTCTTACACTTGAACCTCGAATCTTCGGGTGTACAACATTTGTTCATATACCCAAAACCAACCGAAACAAGCTTGGCCCATGTGCCAAGAAATGTGTATTTGTCGGCTATGGGATCGATCAAATAGGTTACCGATGTTATAATCCAACAACTCGTCAAATGTTCACCATAATGAATGTTGACTTTCTTGAAACAAAATACTTTTATAACACCCAACTCAGTGGTCAGGGGGAGAATGACAGTATAGACACTCTGAGTTGGTTAACCCAATTTCCCTCATCTGAAGAAGTAACAACAGAAAACCATCACAGTACCTCGAGTCCTTCAAACACAGCCATACAATCGGAGGAGCACAGTACCACTGAAGAAATTCCATCCAACGTGATACTAGAGTTAGGAAATACTGAGAACCCTGAATGTTCTACGTCTTATAACTATGAGACAACAGGGGGAACACATTGAACCGACAACAACAGAGAATACAGAACATGTTGATCCAGATGTTGAACAAGTTGAACCAATTGTTGAACAGGTTGAACCAGTTGTTGAACATGTTGAACTAGTTGCAGCAGAGACAACCGGAAGGTATTCCCTCCCTCCAAGAGAAAATAGAGGAGTTCCTCCTAAGAGATACTCTCCAGAAAAGGTGGCTCCAAGGTCTAGGTACCCTGTGGCAAACATTGTCACTGGAAACTTTTCTAAGGAAGCTAAAGCTTTTGCAGCTGCCTTGTGCTCTAAAAAAATGCCATCTACAACACAAGAAGCCTTGAAATCTGAAGAATGGAAAAAGGCCATGGAGACCGAAATGGAAGATCTCAAGAAGAATAACTCGTGGGAGAAATGCATCCTTCCTCCAGGAAAGAAACCGGTGGGATGTCGGTGGGTGTTTTCAGTCAAACACAGACCTGATGGAACGATTGAAAGATACAAAGCTCGGCTGGTTGCAAAAGGTTACACTCAGACTTATGGAATAGACTACTCTGAAACCTTCTCCCCAGTAGCCAAAATTGATACAATCAGAGTCCTGTTTTCTATAGCTGCCAATAAAGGTTGGCCTCTTCATCAATTTGATGTAAAAAATGCCTTTCTTCACGGGGAACTGAACGAGGAGGTCTATATGGATACTCCACCAGGATTCAATGAGAATTTCAAGGCTGGAGAAACATGTCGGTTGAAGAAATCTCTGTATGGGCTTAAGCAGTCTCCTAGTGCTTGGTTTGGGAGGTTTACCCTTGCTATGAAGAAATATGGCATCAAATAAAGCAACTCAGATCATACCCTATTTTTTAAACGTAGGGGTAGTCTTGTGACCTGCTTAATTATCTATGTTTATGACATGATTCTTACGGGAAACGATGAAGAGGAAATGTCAATGTTAAGAGATAAACTTTTTTCAGAATTCGAGATGAAAGATCTGGGAAGATTGAAGTGCTTTCTTGGAATTGAAGTTCTAAGATCTAAACAAGGGATTTTTATCTGTCAAAGGAAATATGTCCTTGATCTGCTAGCAGAAACCGTAATGATTGAGTGCAGACCGGCGGACACCCCAATGGTGGTTAATCACGGCCTACACATGGAAGATGGAGCAGAACTAGCAGATAAGGAGAGATATCAACGAATGGTGGGAAAACTGATATACCTCTCTCACACTCGTCCAGATATAGCTTATGCAGTAGGAGTGGGGAGTCAGTTTATGCACCAGGCCCAAGCAAGCCATATGGAAGCAGTATTAAGAATCATCAGGTATCTCAAGGGAACAACAGGTCATGGTATACTGTTTAAATCAAACGGGCACTTAGAAATCCAAGCTTATACAGACGCCGACTGGGCAGGGGATAAAGGAACGAGAAGGTCAACTTCAGGATACTTCACCATGGTTGGAGGAAATCTAGTTACCTGGAGAAGTAAAAAACAAAAGGTAGTCGCCCTATCTAGTGCAGAAGCTGAATTCCGAGGGGTTGCACGTGGCTTAGCAGAGATTCTGTGGATTCGCAAGCTCCTAACTGATATTGGCTTTCTTCCTACTACAGCAACCAAAATCATGTGCGACAATAAAGTTGCTATACAGATCTCAGAAAATCCAGTCCAACATGATCGAACAAAACATGTGGAGGTAGATCGACACTTCATCAAGGAGAAATTGGAGGAAGGTATCATAGAGCTCCCATATATAGCCTCGAAAGATCAACTCGCAGATATTCTAACAAAGGCAGTCAACGGAAATGTGTTTAGTATCTGTTTGAGCAAGTTGAGAATTGGTGACCCCACTATTCAACTTGAGGGGGAGTGTCAGAAAGGAGAAAATAAATAGTATAGGGTCTATTATGTAACTTGGTGTTCTATATAAGACACCATTTGTTGTAACCCTAATGATGAACACAATACAATCTCAATACAATTCAACCCCAATTACTGTGTTTGTGCTATACTAGACAACAACCAGATTATTCATACCGGGAAACGGATTTGATATATAACATTATTCGTGATTCTGAGCTAGTGGCCTTAGCTTCAACTTTCATCTGAAAGGTAAAGACAAAAACTTATGTTATGCAATCTTATTATTCTCTATATGATTATTTTTAAACAATCATGCTTTTATGAAAATATATAACCCACTTGCCAACATCTAAGTTCAGTTACTAGTCTAGTAGAAATGGCTTTGTAGGTCCATCAATCTCCCCCTAGAACAGATGATGCCAAAACGGATGTTGATTAGAACAATTTTTATTCCTCTCCAACTTATCTCTAACTTGTGCTTTATTTTGCTTTTCAAATCTTTCTGAGAGTAAGTCATCAGCATCCCTTTAGAGTGGAAGGCCCAGTAGATCTTGTAGATCTATAACTTTCAAGCTCATCACACTATTCATTGAAGTCGTTTTCACCTCTCCATTTGCCCTGACTATTTTCAATTCATGGCTTGCTCTTTCTGAGGACCATTTTAGAATTTAGAGGCAGATGAAGTTACTAGGACCGATTTTATGGGAAGTGGGGAGGGAATATGTTTTCCCAAGATTTTCCCAAGCAGCTCCTCTAGTTTGGCATCTGGATGCCCATACATAAGTTAATTTTTGATCCCCCCCTCCTTCCTTATATCATCTTCATATTTTTGCAGATCTTCTTCTGACATCTCATTTTGTCTTTTGAGATGGCTTCTTTCCATTTAGGAGACATGCTTTGCAGATGGAAGTTCAGGAGGATTAACTAGTGAGCTGATATGTAAATCTTCATACTTAGGCCTTTTGGAGACTGAGGGATCTTTAACTGTTAATGCTTCTAATTTGTTGTACTTCTCTTTGATTGTTGGCTCATCCCACTTGGCCATGGATTGCATAGATCCAAATTTTGCAGCCACCATTTTTTCCTTCATTCTTGCTTTAACGTCTCAATCTTTGTGATTTCTTCTAGGAGAACTTTTGTAGTCCAACTAGAGAATTGAGCTTTTGTGGCTCTATAAGGCTTATTATTCATTAGAGTAAATTACTTTTTGAGTCTCTTTGTTTTAGTGGTTTTAATTACTTGAATCCAAAATCAAAAAGTTTAACGTTCTGAGTCCATAATCGCTTATTTTATAACGTTTTGAGTCCGATTTATTACACTTGTATTTTTAATGTTGGACTCAAGTGGTTAAAACCACTAAAACACAGGGACTCAAAATGTTACAAAATGAGTGGTTAGGGACTCGGAGTGTTAAACTTCTTGATTTTGGACTCAAGTGGTTAAAACCACTAAAACATAGGGACTCACAAAGTAATTTACTCTTTTCATTATAAACTCCAAATAATCTTCCCTTAGTTCCTTTTTGAGGTTGGGGTTGTTTGCTGGTCCTTGAGAAGCCTTCTGACTGGCATCTTTTGCAAAGTTTTCAAGTCTATTCACTTTTGTGAATTCAGCAGACATTGCTGAGCCTCCTTATCACTTTTCCATTTGCTTTTGAAAGTAGCTATATTTTAAGCCTGTTTGATCTTCAAATTTAGGTACTCTTGTACAATTTTAGGCTTTTGATATCATTTGAGGGATGGAATGGTAAGTTGGCTAATGTCAGTTATAACAACCCTCCTAAAATTTATTAAAACATCCCTATACGTCGTAAAATATACCCCGAATACGAAAAATGGGCCCGAAATATTTAAAAATTAATAAAAATCAAATAAAAACAATATTTAATGCGCTCGCGGAGCGCGACAGCTTCAGGTAAGGCTGTCGCGGGGCGCGACAGCTTGGCCACCAGGCCACACCTTGGGCTGCCACGTGTCCATGTCGTGTTGAACCTACACCCGTGACTGGCCAAGGCTAAAGCCTACCCTACCTTGCTCGCGGGCCTCGAAGGCCTTGCCTTCAGTTCACGCGGGGCGCGAGAAAGTGTCGATCAGACACTATAAATAGGGGATTTCGACTTCAGTTGCAAATCGTTCATCACACAACTTTCTCTCTCAATTCTGAATAGCAATAATAATTCCCAGGTATTATACCCACTAAAATAGTGAAGCTCTGCCTCGATGTAAGTATCATAACCCCCGGTTACGTATTAGATACGCTGCCCGATTGATCTAGTGCTCCGTAACACATGTCGAGGCTCTGCCTGACTCAGTCGTTGGAGTTCTGTCTCGGGGAGGGTATAACTAATGTAAATTTGGGTTATTATACTAACGTGTGTGCATTGTTTAATTTATTAGATTATAACCAGGAAGTCACAAGGAAATACCTAAAATAGCAATGTGAGTAATTCCTTTTTTTGTAAACAGTTTTTACAAAACCTCAAGTGTTTTAAATTATATTTAAGTATTTGTGATTCTACAAATATCGTCGGTATATTGGGGTTTTGTATACAAAATTTGTTACTACACTGCGAGTAGTAACATTACCACAAGTCATGATTGGCAGTACCGTGGGTGGTAATTAAAGTAGATGTAAACAAATGTAATTGCTGGATTGCCCTCAATGCTGTAAAATGATAAAACCTGTTTTGATTAAACTGGGATTCACTCGCCAGTATTTCTTCCTGATAAAATGTTTTTAAACGCGTTTCGGGTAACAAAATGTGAAAGCCAAATAGAAGCAAGCTGGAGAGCACTGAAGGCTTGGAAAAGTGGCCATAAAAGTTACCTAAATAAAGAAGAAGTTTTATTTCAATAAATTAGGGTTTATCCCTATAAACATGTTTGTAACGGAAACTTGGGAATTTCCAATATATTTATTTATTTGTAAAATGTGGTGTTTTACTCTGATAAACTATTTCCTAACTACGGTCCTCATGAAATGTCCGTAGCCAAATTAATAAACACCGATACCACCGACTCTAAGTAGGCCGCGGCCACCCACCTCCCGGGGCAGGGGTCAGGGGTTGCGACATGTCACACCCCGACCGCGTAAAACAACAAGCCGCGGTGGAAACGTCGGGGGGTGGAGTGGCAGAATTATTGTTTCACAACCATGGTATTTAAAGTTTCATTTTATTTTAAATAAAAAGGATTACATTGTCTTAAAACAAAGGAAACAAAGAGTACATAACATAATTAAACTATTCTTGCTTCATTTTATGTAACTAAGGCCCAAGTCCGCCCTAGTGTATCTTGAACAACCCTATGCATCAGCTCCTGAAAACACATGTGAAAATAGGTACGTCAGCATAAAAATGCCTGTGAGTTACATAGGTTTATTGATTTAGGATTCATGACTTGTAGTTGAAAGAATGTTTAACAAAAAGTTAGTCATGAATCATAGGAAAAATGTTTTCTTTTATTTAATTTTCTGAAATTCGATATGAAAATCAGATGATGTAAAAGAGTAATGCATGGCTAAATAAATAACCAAGAAATGATGAATTTGAATAAGTTATGTCGTTTGTAAAACAATACCTTGTGAAAATATGTCGTTTGAATAAAATGTATCATATCTTTGTTGTAATGATTTAAATAACGCTCCGATATGCAATATCATAAAAGCACTTATATATAGGAAGTACCAGCGGTGTATCCACCATGCTTTTATCATATTACACGTCGCCTCGTTACGTAAATCACTTATCAATAACCACCAAAATGTCTTGTTTAAAACAAATGTCTAATTGTTAAGTGTAAACCATGTCTTGTATAATCAAATGTTATGTATGGCAAGTAAAAACTAACTATTCAAACCATATGTATAATGTTTATGTATAATCAAATGAAATGTATGGTGAATATTAGTATTACTCAACCCCATAGGTAAAATATACAAAACAATGTACTTGAATAAATCATAGTTTAAGTCAAAAATTATGTTTTGCAAAACCCATGCTTTACTGATACAAACACTTATGTGGTAATGTTAAACGCATACATTCAAGCCTGGCGACTGTGGAGACAAACCCTTAAACAAATTAAAGGTTTATCAAAATTATGAATATCGGATTCAGTCGTTCCCTACTTCCAAACAAACCTAGGAAGCCGGGAACCAGATTTGTCAAGTCCTATGGTACCACTACATACTACCGAGAGCGGCGTGAACAATGTTAATGAACGTATTTTTGTCCCGTTAAACAAACCAAATGTCATACCAAATGTAAGCATGTTATGTGTAAACCATGTACTATGTATGCTAAATGAATATACATAGCAGAAATATGATGTAAATCAATGTGTACATATGCTGAAATAAACATATGAAACAAATGTGTTTATGAAATCAATGTGCTAGCATGCTAAATCAACATACATAGCAAAGCATAAATGAAATCATGTACTATATGCGTACTAGTGAACATAGCAAGTATATGTTATGAAAGCACGAAAATCATGAAAGTAATAAGTAGGCACATGTGAATCACCCCAAAATATTTGAAAATAGTAAAAGAGGGGACTATGTTCTCACTTGATAATGCTCAATAGTCTTGTAATAACAACCAAACAAAGCTATAAGGATCACGGAATCAATCGGCACCTAATATAGGTAACTACGTTAATAAACCGGACCTAAATCGGAAGATCGGATAAAATGAGGTTTCGTAAACCAAATGAGTATAAGAACTCATGTAATATGGTTTAACAAAGCCTACATTCTAAATCGGAACCTATCCTAAGTGCTTACAACCCATTACGACCCGTTTAGGTAGCTTACGCTACTTTAACGCGTCGTTCGTGTAAAACGCGTTCGGACCGCCTAACTAGTCCTACGACAAGTATTATATGCCTTAACATGTCTAATAATGTTGCCTAATCAGTTTAGATGTCAAAATTTAGGTTACATATGCTTAAAATGAAATTATGCGTAGAAAGGGCATTTTGGTCATTTTCCTAAGGCATATAAACTACCTATCATACAACTAACTAAACGAAGTGACCATAAGGTATAACCTCGGAAGGTTATTCCCTATACAACTATAGTTACAAAATATGTTTGATCAGATCCTAATGATCGACCAAACAGGTCGGGTTCGAAAGTCTAAGCGGTGGTTTAGACTGCTTATCTTACGACCCTATATAAGCACTAGACTAAAAGTGACGAGTTAAACATGTTAAAACATGTATAACTAAGTTAGAAAACAAGTTTGATATCAAAACAAAGTGTTTTGATACCCAAAGATAGTTTCGTTGCAAAATACGCGTAAACACATATTTTGACCGAAACTATGACTCGTCACTACGCCTAACCAACGTGGTAATCAATAGGTATAGCCACAATGGACTATAACCATCGTGATTACGCTCACGTTGCAAAGTTCAAACGAACTTTGTGTTGACCATAAACTGGTCAAAGCAGAAAGTCAAACACTGTTTGACTTTTCATGCTTGAAATGCATAAAAAGCATGAAAGAAGCTTAAAAGAGGTCCAAAGCTTGAAGATAGAACAAGAAGACAAAAGATTGGGACCTTCAACCAGAAGGGATAGTCCCAATATAGCAGAGATGAAAGAAAAATCAGATTTGAGCAAGTGTGGAATGAAAAATCATGGGTATTTATAGATTTTCACAACCGTTAGGATCGTTTCTCGTAATTTGAGCTTCAATCTGAACCATCCAAGTGTTACCCACTTCTTTACAATACTAGGGGTGTCCAAAACCAGCTCAAGGTTTGTTTAAACCATGTCCAAAACCCAGAAACCAGCAGCTGTTTGCTGAAAACTTACTTTTGCAGACCTGGAGGTCTGTCACGCCCCGCGAACGAGCCATGGCTGGCTTACGCGGCCCGCGACCGATGATCAGTTCAGCAACAGTTTTGAATTTTACAGTTTCAGTCCCTGCATGTTATTTAGGCCATTTTTGACACGTTTAAGCCCCGTTAAGCCATTTCCAAGGCTCTACAGTAATGCCAAAGTGTAGGGGACATGAAATACGCTTGAAAACATCTCGGATGTTGGTTCGTTTAGTCGTACGGTTACGTTATTCGGCTAATTACGATGAAACACGAACGGACGCGTAAAACGATCCAAATTGCGTGACGAATGAAATTTTAGCCTTCCAAACACTGAAATAAAATATTTTAATGATTACAAAAATTTTTGGATGTCCGGATATGTTCAGAACGTAAGATATGCGCGTAAATGCAAACTTATGCACTTTTTGACGCTTTTAGTCCCTGATTGACCAATAAGTTTATTTTCGCATACCGAACCCCTCAAAGCCTATTTCTAAGCTATGTAAAGGATATTTAGGATATGTTTAGCTTATGATCAAGTTCTGGAATGTTTGTTACTATATGAATCCGTATAGTTAGGCAGTTTGACACAATTAGTCCCTGCGATCGAATAAACTTGTTTTTTTGCCATACCAAACCTTTCAGAACTTATTTTTAACTTATGTAAAGGTTATTTAAGGTATGTTAAGCATATGTTGATGTTCAGGAGTGTGTGTTGCGTTAAGCTGATTACGTTTACGCATCAGTTTGCGTATAATTCCCCAGAAAGCGATATAGAGTTTGAAATCGAACAAAAATCAAAACGTGCAAAATGTCAAACATAATTAAACAAATATTTTGATCAAATAGCATTGTTTTATTGATAAATGAACTGTTTAGGGTTTGTACAATGATTACAAGCACAGATGTCACAGTCTCCCCTACTTTAGGATTGACAAAATTTATTTAGCGGAAACTTGTGAGAATATATGTGGATATTTCGCCTTCATTTGATCTTCACGTTCCCAAGTAAATTATGGTCCACTTTTAGATTCCCAGCAAACTTTGACAAGTGGAATGCGCTTGTGTTTGAGTCATTTGACTTCACGGTCCATGATTTCCACAGGCTTCTCAACAAAGTGCATCGTGTCATCAACAGGAATTTCATCAAGTGGTATGTGGAGGTTCTCATCAGCTAAACACTTTTTAAGATTGGACACGTGAAAGGTTGGATGAACATTTCCAAGTTCAGGAGGTAACTCAAGTCTGTAGGCCACTTTTTCGATTCTTACGACGATCTTGAATGGTCAAACATATCTAGGTGCAAGTTTTCCTGTCTTTCCAAATCTGACCACACCTTTCCAGGGTGAAACCTTAAGTAAGACGTGATCACCGACTAGAAATTCCAAGGGCTTGCGTCGTCGATCCGCGTAACTCTTTTGAAGACTTCTAGCTGTCTGAAGGTTGTCGCGAATTTTCTTAACTTTATCTGTAGTCTCTAGAATGAGCTCAAGTCCAGTAAGCTGAGCTTCACTGATCTCATTCCAACAGACTGGTGAATGACATTTTCGACCGTATAGAGCCTCGAAAGGAACCATGTTGATGCTGGAGTGATAACTATTGTTGTAGGAGAATTCAATCAATGGTAGATACGAATCCCAACTACCACCAAAATCGATCACACAAGCTCTAAGCATATCCTCCAGTTTCTGGATTGTTCTTTCAGATTGGCCATCCGTTTGCGGATGATAAGCTGTGCTCAAATTAAGTTGGGTTCCCATAGCAGATTGCATGGTTCTCTAAAAACGAGACGAAAATCTAGCATCTCTATCGGATATAATGTTCAAAGGAACGCCATGTCGAGATACAATTTCATCCACATAGATTTTAGCAAGCTTGTCAGCAGATAGATCCTCACGGATTGGCAAAAAATGTGCTGACTTTGTAAGACATTCAACAACTACCCAAATGGCATCATGACCTTTCTTAGTGCGTGGCAACTTGGTAATGAGATCCATAGCAATGTTTTCCTATTTCCAAACTGGAATCTCTGGTTGCTCCAATAATCCAGAGGGATGTTGATGTTCAGCCTTAACCTTAAGACAAGTAAGGCATTTGGATACGTATAAGGCAGTGTCTTTCTTCATACCGGGCCACCAATACTGGGTTCAAAGATCCTTATACATTTTATCTGCACCAGGATGAATAGAATAGCGAGACTTATGAGCTTAATCCATTAGCAAGGTGCGAAGATTGTCTTGACTTGGGACCCACAAACGATCTATGAAATAATACAATCCATTGTCCTTCAGTTCAAGATCAAGCTTAATGTGACATGGTAATTCCTTACCTATCAAGTCTTGTGAGACAAAAGTATGTTGAGCCTGAGAAATGCGGGTTTGAATATCAGATCGAATTTAAACACAATGAAGCTTGACATGCTCTTTACGACTCAATGCGTCAGCCACGACATTCGCCTTACCAGGATGGTAACGAATTTCGCAATCGTAGTCGTTAAGAAGTTCAACCCAACGTCGTTGCCTCATATTAAGTTCTTTCTGATTAAAAATATGCTGAAGACTTTTGTGGTCAGTGAAAACCACACATTTTGTACCGTACAAGTACTGTCTCCAGATTTTGAGAGCAAAAACTACTGCGCCTAACTCAAGATCATGAGTCGGGTAGTTCTTCTCGTGTATCTTCAATTGTCTTGATGCATAAGCAATGACTTTGTTTCTTTGCATAAGAACACATCCAAGACCTAAATTGGATGCATCACAATATACTACGAAATCATCGTTGTCCTCACGTAAGGATAGAATAGGTGCATCACAAAGTTTCTGTTTCAAGGTTTGAAATGCTTCTTCCTGTTTGGATCCCCATTTGAAGGGTTTATTCTTCTGAGTTAGAGTAGTGAGAGGAACTGCAATCTTGGAAAAGTTTTCGATAAAGCGGTGGTAATATCCCGCGAGACCAAGAAATGAATGAACTTCAGTAGGGGTAGTAGGCGTATCCCAATCCTTAATCGCACTGATTTTGGCGGGATCTACATGAATACCTTGTTCGTTGATGATGTGACCCAAAAATTGAACCTCCTTAAGCCAAAATTCACACATGGAGAATTTGGAGAAAAGTTGTTCTTTCTTTAGGAGTTCCATAATAAGACGGAGATGTTGCTCATGATCAGCTCGTGTCTTAGAATAGATCAAGATGTCATCAATGAAAACGATGATGAACTTGTCCAAATAAGGCTTACAAACCTTATTCATCAAGTCCATGAAAACAGCAGGAGCATTTGTTAAGCCGAATGGCATAACAGTGAACTCATAATGACCATATCAAGTACGGAAAGCAGTCTTGGGAATATCTTCCTCGAGAACTCGAAGCTGATGATATCCAGAACGTAGATCGATCTTTGAGAAGCAAGTAGCACCCTGTAATTGATCAAAGAGATCATCAATGCGAGGTAGGGGATATCGATTCTTGGTGGTAAGCTGGTTAAGCTCACGATAATCGATGCACATCCTAAAAGAGCCATCTTTCTTCTTGACAAAAAGAACGGGAGCACCCCAAGGTGAAAAGCTAGGATAGATAAAACCTTTGTCAGAAAGCTCCTGAAGCTGCTTAGATAACTCTTGCATCTTAGACGGTGCAAGATGATATGGAGATCTAGCGATGGCATTTGCACCAGGTACAAGGTCAATACGAAACTCGACTTGGCGCGCTGGGGGTAAACCAGGTAATTCTTCAGGAAACACTTCAGGATAATCCCGAACAACAGGGATATCTTGAATAGACTTAGCTTTGCCTTTCTCCTCTACAACATGTGCCAAGAAGGCCACATAGTTCTTACACAGGTACTTCTGAGCTTGAGTACACAACAAGAGTTTGAGATTGCTAACAGGTTTCTCACCACGAACTTCTAAGATCTCACTAGTTGAAAGCGGTATACGGACAATCTTCTCAAAACAAACTACCTCTGTGTGATACTCGGCTAACCAATCCATTCCCACTATAATGTCGAAACTTCCAAGTTGCATTGGTGTGAGGTCGATAGGAAAAAGATGGTTGTTAAGGTTCAACTGGCAATTTCGAAGAATAGAATCGAGAACAATGGGTTCGCCACTAGCTACCTCTACTGTCAAGGGCTTTCCTAGTTTGGTTCTTGTCATGCAAAGCAATGGTTCAAAAGACAATGACACAAAACTCTTATCGGCACCCGAATCAAAAAGAACAGATGCAGGCTGATTGTTAACAAAGAACATACCATTCACCACCTCGTTGTCTGCTCGCACCTTGTTTGCATTCATGTTAAAGACTCGTCCACGAGCCTGTGCCTGATTTGCATTGGCGAACCTAGGGCACTGATTTCTGTAGTGGGTCAGATCCCCACAATTGTAGCAAGATCCAGGTGGATAGTGAGGTCGTGCAGCTTGAGCTTGTTGTTGAGCAGGCTGTTGGGCAGGTTGCTGAGCTGGGTTTTGTGCGACTTGATTCGGAGCAAAACGACAAACATTGGCAAGGTGACCAGATTTCCCACAGTTGGCACAAAAAGGTCACTGAACCTGTGGTTGATGGTGACTGTTACATCTGTTGCACAACGGTGCATTCTGAGCATATTGTTTCTTTGTGGGTGGTTGTGCGGGCTGGTTAGGAGCTGTCTGGTTGACTTGTGCAGTAACAGCGAAATTTTGGGAAGCCTTGCGCTTCCTAGACCTCTTTGAAGACCCAGCTTTCTTACCCTTCTTATTCTCACCTTTTTCGGACGATTGTTTCTTATCACCCTTCCTATGAAGCTTACCTTTTCTGATTTTCGACTCAGTTAAATTCGCAGCCAACTTGATTGCCTGACGAACTTTGGTAGGGTTGCTACCAGTGACGATGTCTTGCACAGGGTCAGGTAAACCATCGACATACCTCTCGATAGCTTTCTCGAGTGGGGTAACCATTGTAGGGCATAACAAACTCAGCTCCTCGTATCTGTCAGTATAAGCTCGATGTAAACCACTATCCTGTTTCTGGTCATCAAACTCTCTTTCCAACGCCCTCTGTTCGTGATGAGGACAGAATTCCCTCATCATAAGAGCCCTAAGCTCTTCCCAAGTTTGACCCAAAGCGACATTAGCACCACGATCTCTCATTAACCCATTCCACCAAGTAAGAGCCCTCTTTTGAAATACGCTAGAAGCAAACTCGACCTTGCGATTATCAGGACACTGAACATGAAGAAAAGTACTCTCAATACTCTCGAACCACTGTAGGAGCCCAGTTGCTCTTTTAGAACCACTAAACTTGAGCGGTTTAGCCGAATTGAAACTTTTAAAGTTGCATGGAGCATTATTGTTGTTATTGCTGGCTTCATTGATTTGAGTGATGAGATTCGGAAGTGCAGGAGCCATTTGCTGCGCAATGATTGCTGCCAGTTCAGCATTAGGTAGCTGATTGTAACGTCGAGGAGGCATTCTAAAAGAGGAAACATGAGAGAAAATGAGTGAGATGATAAGATGGAAAAATGAGATGATACAAATATCGACAAAAGCATGGATGGTGGTCATTCGTTCGTACCACAAAGCAATCAAACGACGCACAATGACTAATCAAAGTAAATGTGTCATAATAATGTATCGCGAAGACATGCTTTAGCCTATAAGTGGACACTCACCCCAAGAGTTCCCAGGTAAGAGTGACTTGTCCGATTATGTGGATTTGTATGAACACTCTAGACTAGATAGAAAACTCGAGATACAGGCATCCACCCTTCCAGATTGCACGTGTTCACATTATTTAGACCCAAACTTTGATGAGATTTTGAAAACTTAGAGGGTTCAAAACCTTATAACAAATCATCTAAGAATAGATGATTGATTTTCAAAATCGTTTTGGAAAATTATGTTCTTGTTTTGGTAATCACCTAAAGATAGGTGACGGTAATGTTTTAAGATCTAAACACAAGACAACTTGTGTTAGGGTCCTAGAAAAGTTATAGTCTAGGTCAAAGCATTACTAATAATCTAATTCCCTATAACCATTGGCTCTGATACCAACTCTTCTGTCACACCCCGACCGCGTAAAACAACAAACCGCAGCGGAAACATCAGGGAGTGGAGTGGCAGAATTATTGTTTCACAACCATGGTATTTAAAGTTTCATTTTATTTGAAATAAAAAGGATTACATTATCTTAAAACAAAGGAAACAAAGAGTACATAACATAATTAAACAATTCTTACTTCATTTTATGTCACTAAGGCCCAAGTCCGCCCTAGTGTATCTTGAACAACCCTATGCATTAGCTCCTGAAAACACATGTGAAAATAGGTACGTCAGCATAAAAATGCCTGTGAGTTACATAGGTTTACTGATTTAGGATTCATGACTTGTAGTTGAAAGAATGTTTAACAAAAAGTTAGTCATGAATCTTAAGAAAAATGTTTTCTTTTGTTTAATCTTATGAAATTCAATATGAAAATCAGATGATGTAAAAAAGTAATGCATGACTAAATAAATAACCAAGAAATAATGAATTTGTATAAGTTATGTCGTTTGTAAAACAATACCTTGTGAAAATATGTCGTTTGAATAAAATGTATCACGTCTTTGTTGTAATGATTTAAATAACGCTACGATATGCAATATCATAAAAGCACTTATATATAGGAAGTGCCAGTGGCGTATCCACCATGCTTTTATCATATAACACGTCGCCTCGTTAAGTAAATCACTTATCAATAACCACCAAAATGTCTTGTTTAAAACAAATGTCCAATTGTTAAGTGTAAACCATGTCTTGTATAATCAAATATTATGTATGGCAAGTAAAAAGTAACTATTCAAACCATATGTATAATGTTTATGTATAATCAAATGAAATGTATGGTGAATAATAGTATTACTCAACCTCATAGGTAAAATATACAAAACAATGTATTTGAATAAATCATAGTTTAAGTCAAAAATTATGTTTTGCAAAATCCATGCTTTACTGATACAAACACTTATGTGGTAATGTTAAACGCATACATTCAAGCCTTGCGACTGTGGAGACAAACCCTTAAACAAATTAAAGGTTTATCAAAATTATGTATATCGGATTCATTCATTCCCTACTTCCAAACAAACCTAGGAAGCCGGGAACAGGATTTGTCAAGTCCTATGGTACCACTACATGCTACCGAGCGGCGTGATCAATGTTAATGAACGTATTTTTGTCCCGTTAAATAAACCAAATGTCATACCACATGTAAGCATGTTATGTGTAAACCATGTACTAAGTATGCTAAATGAACATACATAGCAGAAATATGATGTAAATCAATGTGTACATATGCTGAAATAAACATATGAAACAAATGTGTTTATGAAATCAATTTGCTAGCATGCTAAATCAACATACATAGCAAAGCATAAATGAAATCATGTACTATATGTGTACTAGTGAACATAGCAAGTATATGTTATGAAAGCACGAAAAGCATGAAAGTAATACGTAGGCACATGTGAATCACCCCAAAATATTTGAAAACAGTAAAATAGGGGACTATGTACTCACTTGATAATGCTCAATAGTCTTGTAATAACAAGCAAACAAATCTAGAAGGATCCCGAAATCAATCGACACCTAATATAGGTAACTATGTTAATAAACCGGACCTAAATCGGAAGATCGTATAAAATGAGGTTTCGTAAACCAAATGAGTATAGGAACTCATGTAATATGGTTTAACAAAGCCTACATTCTAAATCGGAACCTATCCTAAGTGCTTACGACCCATTACGACCCGTTTAGGTACCTTACGCTACTTTAACGCGTCGTTCGCGTAAAACGCGTTCGGACCGCCTAACTAGTCCTACGACTAGTATTATAAGCCTTAACATGTCTAATAATGTTGCCTAATCAGTTTAGATGTCAAAATTTAGGTTACATATGCTTAAAATGAAATTACGCGTAAAAAGGGCATTTTGGTCATTTTCCTAAGGCATATAAACTACCTATCATACAACTAACTAAACGAAGTGACCATAAGGTATAACCTCGGAAGGTTATTCTCTATACAACTATGGTCACAAAATATATTTGGTCAGATCCTAATGATCGACCAAACGGGTCGGGTTCGAAAGTCTAAGCGGTGGTTTAGACCGCTTATCTTACGACCCTATATAAGCACTAGACTAAAAGTGACGAGTTAAACATGTTAAAACATGTTTAACTAAGTTAGAAAACAAGTTTGATATCAAAACAAAGTGTTTTGATACCCAAAGATAGCTTTGTTGCAAAATATGCGTAAACATGTATTTTGACCGAAACTATGACTCGTCACTACGCCTAACCAACGTGGTAATCAGTAGGTATAGCCACAAGGGACTATAACCATCGTGATTACGCTCACGTTGCAAAGTTCAAACGAACTTTGTGTTGACCATAAGCTGGTCAAAGTAGAAAGTCAAACACTGTTTGACTTTTCATGCTTGAAATGCATAAAAAGCATGAAAGAAGCTTACAAGAGGTCTAAAGCTTGAAGATAGAACAAGAAGACAAGAGATTGGGACCTTCAACCAGAAGGGATAGTCCCAATATAGCAGAGATGAAAGAAAAATCAGATTTGAGCAAGTGTGGAATGAAAAATCATGGGTATTTATAGATTTTCCACAACCGTTAGGATCGTTTCTCGTAATTTGAGCTTCAATCTGAACCATACAAGTGTTACCCACTGATTTACAATACTAGGGGTGTCCAAAACCAGCTCAAGGTTTGTTTAAACCATGTGCAAAACCCAGAAACCAGCTGCTGTTTGCTGAAAACTGACTTTTGCAGAGCTAGAGGTCTGTCGTTCCCCGCAAACGAGCCAGGGCTGGCTTACGCGGCCCGCGACCGATGATCAGCTCAGTAACAGTTTTGAATTTTACAGTTTCAGTCCCTGCATGTTATTTAGGCCATTTTTGACACGTTTACGCCCCGTTAAGCCATTTTCAAGACTCTACAGTAATGCCAAAGTATAGGGGACATGAAATATGCTTGAAAACATCTCCGATGTCGGTTCGTTTGGTCATACGGTTACGTTATTCAGCTAATTACGACGAAACACGAACGGACGCGAAAAACGATCCAAATTGCGTGACGAATGAAATTTTAGCATTCCAAACACTAAAATAAAATATTTTAATGATTATAAAAATTTTTGGATCTCCGGATATGTTCAGAACGTAAGATATGCGCGTAAATACAAACTTATGCACTTTTTGACGCTTTTAGTCCCTGATTGACCAATAAGTTTACTTCCGCATACCGAACCCCTCAAAGCCTATTTCTAAGCTATGTAAAGGATATTTAGGGTATGTTTAGCTTATGATCAAGTTCCAGAATGTTCGTTACTATACGAATCGGTATAGTTTCGCAGTTTGACACAATTAGTCCCTGCGATCGAATAAACTTGTTTTTGCCATACCAAACCCTTCAGAACTTATTTTTAAGTTATGTAAAGGTTATTTAAGGTATGTTAAGCATATGTTGATGTTCCAGAGTGTTTGTTGCGTTAAACTAATTATGTTTACGCATCAGTTTGCGTATAACTCCCAAGAAAGCGATATAGAGTTTCAAATCGAACAAAAATCAGAACGTGCAAAATGTCAAACATAATTAAACAAATATTGTGATCAAATAACATTGTTTTATTGATAAATGAACTGTTTAGGGTTTGTACAATGATTACAAGCACATATGTCACACGACAAAAGGTGGTATTAGAGCCACAGCCACTGATTTCAGCCAGAGAAGTGTTCTGCTGACACCAAAATTTTATCCACTATGTTAGGAAATCATCTATGGGATTACATGCATATCTGTATATTATTGTTTTGTGTTATTTGACAATTTGTTAGTTTACAATATAAGTGATCAAGGTCCATCGGACGCCTATCGTCAATTGTCTTGTTTTCCTAGAGATGAAGGAACTTCCTCCCAGCCTACTCATTCGGGGTACTCATGTGACAACTGGAAAATAACTGGTAATTCCGTACAATCTAATCACTATTTACATTTCTTAATCTCATGCATTTAGCGTAAATTAATTACGTAACTGTGTCGTATACTGAATAACAGCCTTAGGACAAGAAAACAAAGCTAAAACATATGTGGGTTTTCGTCGTATGGCGAAACCAAGCTAACGATGTCCTAAAAGTGTTGGTAGAATGTGCTGCGTGCACTATTCACGGTTACACTATTCCATGCCAGCAAACCGTGAAACTAGACCAAAACACTGAAAAACGACACTCGGATAACATAACTGAGTCCATTTATATAAGAAAACATTATTGTGAAAACACCTCTTGCAAAGAAACAAGACTTTCCGGTATAACGCCCTAATTGTCAAAATGTCCGTTTCGGCTTAAAATATAGCATTTTAACACGTCCGAACCAAGAACCAAGCATTTCCGGGACTTCGGAATAATATCAATTGGTGAAAAACATACTAAAGCAATAAGATGTTATCAACGGAACATTCATAATCACAAGTTTCCGGCGTTACGTCGCTATGCCCTAAACTATTCCGTTAGCGGTTCGACGAACTAGTAAGCGACATTTTTGGTCACGAAACAAGCAAACGAAGAATCTAGTGAACTAGTTAAGCTAAATTTGGGACTCGGAATCATTTCATACAACTTCCGGATGTAAGAAAACAACTTGCGGAATTTCTTGTCGGTACGACATAAAGGTACCGTAAACGAGCCGACGACGAAACGAAAAGCGTTTGAAGCATCAAGACCTAATTTTTACTAGTTTAGAGAACTAGTTAATAATAATTTTGGTTCCGAAACACTAATCACCCCTTAACGACGTAATTAAACCCCTAATCACCCTACACCTTTTATTTACCAAAATATCTAGTTTTAATTATGTTTTTATAAAAAAAAATAAACATCACACCCCCCCCCCCTTGTCTTGACCGAAAATAGGTGGGTCCCCCTCCATTAATTGTTTTCTTGAAAGTGTGAAGTTAGAAGCATGGTCTTGGCATGGTTGTTGTTGAAAGACTTCCCTAAATACCATACTTGAGCCATTACTTACCTTATCATTTTCTCACAAAATTCAAACAAAGAAAACCCTTCCTTGGTCCCTTTGGTTTCGGCTCACAAGAACACACACTAACCCCACCATAATTCACTCCTAATCACCTAAAATCCTTCACTTCCAAGCCTTTTCAACATCATCTAAGCATGGTTTATGCATGGAGAACACCTAGGAGCTTTCTTGGAGCTTAATTGTCTTCTTGTTTTCTTATTCTAGCTTGTGCACTTTGTAAGTCTACTAAACACCATATTTATGATTCTTATTACTAGTAGACTATGGAAGTACAAGTTGTTCATCAAAAAGATTAATAAAGATCACACCAAAAACCCTAAGCACAAAGCTAATAAACACTAAATATGAAGATATTATATGTTGATTTATGTTGTTTAGTGTTATAATATTCATGTGATCTTGTTAATTATGTTATCTTTGTCTAGATTAGTAGTTTAAAGTATATGCTTATGATGATCAAGTTAATAGATTCATGTAGTATTTGATATTTGTGTTCATCTTGCCATGATGAACATAAATATGTGATTTAAACATGATTATGTTTAAATCAAGAATGATCATCTACTTCAAATATTATGAGCATTTGTATGTGAAGTTGATTAAGTAAATTTTGGGAAGATTAAACCAAGAATAATCATGTTAACAAGACTTTTGGAAGACACTAATAAACTTGATTTTTGGACATAAAGCAAGTTATAATGTTTTACTTTAAAAAGTAAAGTATAAAAAGCCTTGGAAATCTTCATAAAAATGTGGAAATTTTTATGAATGAAAAACAAGTTTAAACAAGTTCATATACATAATTAACTTGAAAAATGGTTAACTTTAAAGTGTTAAAAGATTTACCAAGGAAATGCTCATAATAAGCTTTGAAGGATAAAGTGTGAGATTATTGTTATAAAATGGTATTTAGTGAAACTTGGTAAATTGTGGTGATTTGCGAAAATTGATCATTGATTTAAACGCGTTTTTGTAACGTGGGAAACATCATAGTTTAGGGGAAACTATGGCGAATTTTTCTAAAAATCTAATCGCGATTAAAAATGGGATTAAAGGGTGATTAACAATGTTAAACGCGATTAGTGGTCATAAACGTCATTATGGAAACTTGGATGGGAATATTTAATAGTTAAATATTCAAAGAAGTTCTTATGAACTTAAACATATATTTTTACAAGAATAAAGTGAGTAAAAATATATCAAAGTATAAATATAATTTTTGGTAAAAATTATATCTATTCGGAAACTTGCTAAGTGTATGTAATGTGTGCCATATATGTGTATGTATTAGATATCGATAGGATGGTCAAAATAAATACACATACATGTTCCTACATGGTCCAAGAAATGCTAGTAAAATCGGACAGTTAAATGAAATGGCCGAAATGGAAATACATAACACTTGATGACGACAATTTGGACGTATCGACATCGTAAACAAGTTACTACAATGTCGAGTCTAAAAATAACATATTTTTAGACACTAAGGCGAACGCATAACTAAGTGGTCAAAAACAAGAATCCGGAAAGTTGAAAACTATAAAAATTACCAAGTATTTTTCATGTGAAAAACGAACTTATTAAGTTATATGCTTGGTGAATTTTTGGTAAAAATTTCAAGAATATATTTAATGGACTCACTAGAAAACTAGAGCTAGGCCCAATAACTAGAAAACTAGGGCTAGGCCCAATAACAAGAAAACTAGGGCTAGGCCCAAATAATATTGATGACAAGCGAAAACATAATAAAGAATTCAAGATGAACAACTTGTACGAGGTCCAAAAGACCTAGTGTCTAACGAGATTAGTACACATGTAGGTTATTGACACGTACGGACGCTTACTTTGATATCATATTTCACGGAACGCAAACTTGTGAGTTCATGTCCCTCCTTTCACTGTTTTCAATGTTTTGTTTTCAAAAACATCGAGGGGAAATACATGCTAAAACTATTGGTATGTTAGTTACGGAGTAGGAGGCATGATCAATGTGCATAAGTAGGGAATCTACATTTATAACCATTAATCACGTTGTGACCAAGGTGCAAAAGGTGTAGATCTATTGGGTTTGAGGCACGCCCCACTCCTAGTTGTTAACCGTGGAGTGCTTTTGTGATCCCAAAGTGGACAAAGTGTTCTCGGTTTGGTTATTTTGCTTATGGCGCATTATGTCAGGGGGCTCGCTACCCACTGATAGATCTTTAACAGACTCCATGATTTTAAATCAGAACATACCATGATTACAAGATAACAAGTACTAGATTTCATATATTTTCAAATACTGCATGAACTCGCTCAACTTTTTGTTGACTTTTTAAAACTACATGTATTTCAGGAAACAGGTCTTGAGCCGGTGATTCACTATGGGATTCGGGAAAACAAATGACAACGATTGCCACTTTTGAAGGGTTTATCTTCTATATCCCAACCTCGTATGGGAATATAGGAAACAAAACCTCACTAAGTTTTATGTTAAAACTACCTTTTGGTGATGTGAAAAACAAACGGATAACTATGTTATGTCTAATGTTGTGAACATGTTTGGTACTTGAAACTACTTTTGGAAAACTATGTAAATATTCGTTGGAATTTATATAACTATGGCATCGTTGTTGGTTCATGTTGTTAAATACATTTGGATGCAATGATTACCTTTCTTACGTCACACGCAATACGCTTCTGCTACGAGCAGGGTGTGACAGATTGGTATCAGAGCTCCGATTGTAGTGAACCGGGGAAAAACTTTTATTAAAGTTTGGTCTACAATCACCGAAGGGCTCTCACATGAAAACAAAGTCGATAACATCACAAAAGTGATTTCAAAAGTATGACAAAAATGACAAAACATGAGGATCTATCACGCGGGCTCAATCACTAGTAACGAATATGGATCAATACATGGTTAGTCGATAAGTAATAGACTTGTAAACACTAAGGCTTACATGTGAAACATGAGAACAAAATATTGCATGAGATATATAGTGATTGCATGGAATATATCATGAGTAGTAATATATTTTTTTTCTAACAAACATATATGCATATTGTACGGTTTATTTGCCAGGATCGATGTCTTCTGCTTCGTCAGACAATTCGGAGATTGACCCGATGCTGATTGTATCGGATGACGACTATGAGCCGGAGGTTATTATCATTTCGTCGGATGACGGGTCTGAGCCTGACATTTTCTCAGACGATGATGATTTGTTGGATGACTTCCAACCCTTCGCCCTCATTCATCCCATTGAGGATCATGCACCACTTGAGGACGACGCCCCGCAGCCACTACATGATGCTATCATCTATGGACATCCCGAGGGGGAGCACATGATAGCTTACTTAGCAGTACCACTAGCCGTTGTCCCACTTATTGACCTCGAGGACGACGATGGCGTCGACATTCCTGTGATACCGGTTGAGCACCTCGACGATGATATTGGCGACGGAGAGGTTTATGACATTGTTATTCTTGAGTTACCATCTCCGGTTGTGTCTGTTATTGACGTCTCATCTACCGCATCCAGTGCTGCTTCTACTACTCGTACCCCCGTATCATCCCCTGCTACTGTACTACCTACTCCCACTGCTGTGCCACCTACCCCTACTACTGATCCTATGCATTTGCCAGGATTTCCACACACTATGCATCCCTCGCCTCATTTTCAGCCTGGACCATCCTCACAGCAGCCTTTCCCCCACACTTTTTACGACCCTTATGCTGCTGGACCTTCGCATTATGCTAGATCCCCATCCCCAGTCAGACCACCCTACACGGGTACCCCTACGCCTCCACCTGGCATGCACCCTACTGATCCCTATTATACCCCGCCCATCTCTCTGCCCGTTATGGCGGACATGACTATATCTCATGAGGTCCAGATCTCTATCATTTTCCGTAGACTAGGTGAGATGCAGACTGATATGGCCGCGATCAGAGCTGCCGTTGCTCCACCACCACCATCTGCATCACCACAGCCACCATTACCAGCATCACCCCCTCCATCACCACCACCATTACCACAGTCACCACCTCCACCATCTCCACGCCAGTAGTCTGTCAGTTGTGTGTTGGTCTTATGTTAGTCATATGTATATAGCTATCCTTTGGGGAGACTATCACTTTTGTGAAGACCAAGGTTTATGAAGATCAAGACTTTTGAAGACAACCAGAAGACATGAAGATGCAATGTAGTAGAAATCTTACTTTTGTATTGTAACTTGTACTGACTAGGGGTATGTATCCCTATGTCCTTTTGATCTTCATGAATAAATGTAACAAGTTGTCGTTATGTATAAAAGTATGTTTTCTGTATCACACATTGTATTTTTTTTTATGTTGTGGTTGATATTATGGTGATGTGATGATGTTGTGATTGATATTGTTATGACATAGTGGATTTATGGTTGATGTTATGTTATGGTGTGGTGTTATTCTACATGTTGAGTTATACGACCATTGTGATGACGTTGTGTTTATGCGTGCTTGTGATTGTGTGACTATGTCATGTATACGTGTGTATGCATTTCTTATCTATATAAACCCGATGTGTTTATATATATATATACTTGACAATATTTACTATTAAATACTTGTCTAATGGAGATCGATATTTTATTTAGAAGACAATGCCGCCCCGTCGTGGAAGAACAAAAACGAACCCGTTGCCGACAACACAAGAAGAATTGAACGAACGCATTTCCCAAGCGATTGCTCAATACGAAGCTAACCGCCCTGAACAAAGCGGTGGAACAGGAGGTACTTCTGGAAGAAATCATCCGACTGGTAATGCTTAGTTAATCATTGATCTACGCGATACTCTCATCCACTTTAATCGTGCTCTTGATATTCACTCTTGAATTTGTGCATATGATAATTTCAGGTTGCACGTATAAGCAGTTCTTAGACTGCAAACCCCTAAATTTTGACGGTACGGGAGGTTCCGTTTCCTTCGTTCGCTGGACTGAGAAGACCGACTCAGTTATTCGGATGAGTAAGTGCCCTGCTGAACAAAGGGTTACTTATGTCACCGGACTATACGTTGATGGGGCACTATCGTGGTGGAACCTCCAGGTCCAAACGAAAGGCGAAACTGCTGCGTATGGCCTGACCTGGGAGGAACTAAAAGAGTTGATGAGGAAAAAGTATTGCTCAAGGTCAGAAATCCAGAAGCTAGAAACGGAATTCTGGAATTTGAAAATGATTGGTGCGGATATTGCGGGTTACACTCAACGATTTCACGATTTATCCCGTGTAGTCCCATACTTGGTGGATCCTGAATACAAGAGGATCGAGAGGTACATTTGGGGACTTGCCCCCCAAATACTAAGTCTGGTTACTGCTTCTAAGCCTACGGAGATCGGCGAAGCAATCGATTTGGCTGTATCACTTACCGAGGAAGCACTACGTCAAGGAAAGTTTGATGAGGCTGGGTCAAACAAAAAGGATACTGCTGGGGAAGCTTCGGGCTCCAATAAAAGAAAGTTTTCCCATTTTAAGAAAGGTTCGCGGGGGAGGAACAGCAAGAATAACAATAACAGAGGAGAACCCGCGAAGGAAACTAGGGATGCAAAAGCTTATGTTACCACCACCACAAATAACCCCGACAAGAAATCTTACGTTGGAACAGCACCGAAGTGCAATACATGCCCCTTCCACCATTACGGGGAGTGTCGTAGCACCAGGTGTGGCAAATGTAATAGGTTTGGGCACCGCGCCGAAACATGCCGGGGTACGAATAGCAAGGATCAAGGTTGTTTCAATTGTGGTGACAAAGGACACTTCAAGAGGGATTGCCCGAAAAAAATTCAAGCTCGGGGAAGAGCATTTGTGATAGGAGCCAAGGACGCTCGCCAGGACCCGAATGTGGTCACCGGTACGTTCCCTATCAATAATCACTTTGCATCTATTCTTTTCGATACTGGAGCAGATTATAGTTTCATTTCTAAGGAATTTAGAGACATACTTGGGGTAGAATCGAGCATATTGAATGTTCCATACTCGATTGAATTAGCTAACGGGGAATTAGTAGAATCGGGGGAAATCATAAAGAAATGTACCTTAGAACTGGGTGAACGAAAGTTCGACATAGATCTCTTACCAGTTCCGTTAGGTAGTTTCGATGTCGTTATTGGTATAGATTGGTTATCCGATAACCGAGCCGAAGTCATATGTCGTGAGAAGATCATACGCATTCCACTACCCGATGGAGAACATTTGCTAGTACACAGGGAGAAACAAGACACGCCTTTACGAATTATTAGTTGCATGAAGGCTCAAAAATGTCTAAGGAAAGGATGCATCGCCTTTCTTCCTCATGTCGTTAACAAGAAGGCCGAGGAGCGCAAGGTGGAAGACATCCCTGTGGTAAGGGAATATCCCGAAGTCTTTCCAGAAGACTTGCCGGGACTGCCACCACAACGACAAGTGGAATTTCATATCGATCTGGTGCCAGGAGCAGCACCGGTGGCAAAAGCTCCATATAGACTCGCGCCCTCGGAGATGCAGGAATTATCTACTCAGCTTCAGGAGTTGCTTGACAAGGGATTCATTAGACCGAGTTTCTCACCTTGGGGAGCTCCGGTGCTATTTGTCAAGAAGAAGGACGGAACCTTTCAGATGTGCATCAATTACAGAGAACTAAACAAGCTAACTATCAAAAATCGGTATCCTTTACCGAGGATTGATGACTTGTTCGATCAGTTACAAGGTTCCAGCTTCTACTCCAAGATCGATCTAAGATCCGGATACCATCAACTGAGGGTTCAGGTGGAAAGCATTCCTAAGACAGCGTTTAGGGCTCGCTATGGGCATTATGAGTTCCTTGTTATGCCTTTCGGCTTAACGAACGCTCCCGCCGTATTCATGGACTTGATGAATCGGGTATGTAAACCATACCTGGACAAGTTCGTGATCGTATTCATTGATGACATCTTAATATACTCCCGAACTGAGGCGGAACACAAACAACACTTGAGAACTATTCTGGATTTACTTAAGAAGGAACAATTGTACGCCAAGTTCTCAAAATGCGAATTTTGGATTCGTGAAGTACAGTTCCTCGGTCATGTGGTGAACGAGAATGGAATACATGTTGATCCAACTAAGATAGAAGCCATAAAGAGCTGGAACACTCCAAGGACCCCAACGGAAGTAAGACAATTTCTGGGTTTAGCGGGGTACTATCGAAGATTCAGAGAGAATTTTTCTAAAATTGCTCAACCGCTAACCTCGCTCACTCAAAAGGATAGAAAGTTCGATTGGGGTGAAAAACAGGAAATGGCATTCCAAACGCTCAAAGATAAACTATGCCAAGCGCCAATCTTATCACTCCCTGACGGCACTGATGACTTCGTGGTGTACTGTGATGCATCGCGTCAAGGCTTGGGTTGTGTGTTAATGCAACGTGAAAAAGTCATCGCGTACGCGTCGCGGCAGTTAAAAGTTCATGAAAAAAACTATACCACTCATGACCTGGAATTAGGTGCAGTGGTATTCGCTTTAAAGATTTGGCGTCATTATCTCTATGGTACTAAGTGTACCATATTCACTGATCATAGAAGTCTTCAACACATATTCAATCAAAAAGAATTAAACATGCGCCAGCGGCGATGGGTAGAATTGTTGAACGACTATGACTGTGAAATCAGATACCATCCGGGGAAAGCAAACGTTGTAGCGGATGCTTTGAGCCGGAAGGAACGAATTAGAACCTTACGAGTTCGGGCTTTAGAGTTGAGAATCCAGACAAACTTTACAACTCGAGTGCGCGACGCACAACGGGAAGCCCTAAAACCAGGAAATATACGAGCAGAATACTTGCGAGGAGCAAGGAATCACATGGAAACAAATAAGGATGGCACTTTATATTTCGGAGGAAGAATCTGGATTCCCTATTTTGGTGGCTTACGAGACTTAGTGCTGGATGAAGCACACAAGTCCAGATATTCAATACATCCAGGATCTGATAAGATGTATCAGGACCTGAGAGAATATTATTGGTGGCCTAAACTCAAGAAAGATATTGGGATCTACGTTAGGAATTGCCTAACTTGTGCAAAGGTCAAGGCCGAATATCAAAAGCCATCTGGGTTATTACAACAACCCGTGATTCCAGTTTGGAAATGGGAGCAGATATCAATGGATTTCGTTACAGGACTCCCACGGACCTCTCGAGGTCATGACATGATATGGGTTATCATTGATCGATTAACCAAGTCGGCTCACTTCCTACCTATTCGTGAAAAAGACAGTACCGCGAAGTTAGCCGAAATCTACCTCAACGAGATTGTGGCACGTCATGGAGTGCCTACTTCGATAATCTCGGATCGTGATGGTCGCTTTGTATCAAGAATATGGCAATCATTTCAAGAATCGCTTGGATCACGTCTGGATCTGAGTACCGCATTTCATCCGCAAACCGATGGGCAAAGCGAGCGAACCATCCAAACGATGGAAGATATGCTTCGCGCCTGTGTGATGGATTTGGGCGGAAATTGGGATAATCATTTACCGCTGGTAGACTTCTCATATAATAACAGTTATCACACAAGCATTAAAGCCGCCCCATTCGAAGCACTATACGGACGGAAGTGCCGATCACCGCTGTGTTGGGCGGAAGTCGGAGACAAACAACTCGTTGGCCCTGAACTAGTCCAAGATACTACCGACAAGATAGCAAAAATACGAGACCGTATCAAAGCGGCTCGTGACAGACAAAAGAGGTACGCGGACGAAAAACGTAAACCATTCTCCTTCGAGGTCGGAGACAAAGCCTTACTGAAAGTCTCACCTTGGAAAGGCGTAGCTAGATTCGGGAAGCGCGGGAAGTTAAACCCGAGATACATTGGGCCGTTTGAGATTCTAGAAAAGATCTGTACCGTCGCGTACAAGTTGAAGCTGCCAGAAGAACTCAGTAACGTACATGACACATTTCATGTGTCGAACCTCAGGAAAAGTCCGACAGTTGATACAGTTATCATTCCAGCAGATGAAATTCATGTAGACGACACGCTTCAGTATACCGAAGAACCCGTTGATGTTATGGATCGGAAGGTCCACAATACAAGGAGAAGTACTATCGAACTGATCAAGGTCCGCTGGAATTCACGTCATGGACCCGAGTACACATGGGAACGTGAAGATCAGATTAAGGAAAAATATCCCCACCTGTTTAAGAAGACTCCTACAAAGGGTGGCTCAACTTGAATTCCAGGACAAATTCTTTTTAACAGGGGGAGAATGTGACAACTGGCAAATAACTGGTAATTCCGTACAATCTAATCACTATTTACATTTCTTAATCTCATGTATTTAGCGTAAATTAATTACGTAACTGTGTCGTATACTGAATAACAGCCTTAGGACAAGAAAACAAAGCTAAAACATATGTGGGTTTTCGTCGTATGGCGAAACCAAGCTAACGATGTCCTAAAAGTGTTGGTACAATGTGCTGCGTGCACTATTCACGGTTACACTATTCCATGCCAGCAAACCGTGAAACTAGACCAAAACACAGAAAAACGACACTCGGATAACATAACTGAGTCCATTTATATAAGAAAACATTATTGTGAAAACACCTCTTGCAAAGAAACAAGACTTTCCGGTATAACGCCCTAATTGTCAAAATGTCCATTTCGGCTTAAAATATAGCATTTTAACACGTCCGAACCAAGAACCAAGCATTTCCGGGACTTCGGAATAATATCAATTGGTGAAAAACATACTAAAGCAATAAGATGTTATCAACGGAACATTCATAATCACAAGTTTCCGGCGTTACATCGCTATGCCCTAAACTATTCCGTTAGCGGTTCGACGAACTAGTAAGCGACATTTTTGGTCACGAAACAAGCAAACGAAGAATCTAGTAAACTAGTTAAGCTAAAGTTGGGACTCGGAATCATTTCATACAACTTCCGGATGTAAGAAAACAACTTGCGGAATTTCTTGTCGGTACGACATAAAGGTACCGTAAACGAGCCGACGACGAAACGAAAAGCGTTTGAAGCATCAAGACCTAATTTTTACTAGTTTAGAGAACTAGTTAATAATAATTTTGGTTCCGAAACACTAATCACCCCTTAACGACGTAATTAAACCCCTAATCACCCTACACCTTTTATTTACCAAAATATCTAGTTTTAATTATGTTTTTATAAAATAAAAAAAAAAAACATCACACCCCCCCCCCCTTGTCTTGACCGAAAATAGGTGGGTCCCCCTCCATTAATTGTTTTCTTGAAAGTGTGAAGTTAGAAGCATGGTCTTGGCATGGTTGTTGTTGAAAGACTTCCCTAAATACCATACTTGAGCCATTACTTACCTTAACATTTTCTCACAAAATTCAAACAAACAAAACCCTTCCTTGGTCCCTTTGGTTTCGGCTCACAAGAACACACACTAACCCCACCATAATTCACTCCTAATCACCTAAAATCCTTCACTTCCAATCCTTTTCAACATCATCTAAGCATGGTTTATGCATGGAGAACACCTAGGAGCTTTCTTGGAGCTTAATTGTCTTCTTGTTTTCTTATTCTAGCTTGTGCACTTTGTAAGTCTACTAAACACCATATTTATGATTCTTATTACTAGTAGACTATGGAAGTACAAGTTGATCATCAAAAAGATTAATAAAGATCACACCAAAAACCCTAAGCACAAAGCTAATAAACACTAAATATGAAGATATTATATGTTGATTTATGTTGTTTAGTGTTATAATATTCATGTGATCTTGTTAATTATGTTATCTTTGTCTAGATTAGTAGTTTAAAGTATATGCTTATGATGATCAAGTTAATAGATTCATGTAGTATTTGATATTTGTGTTCATCTTGCCATGATGAACATAAATATGTGATTTAAACATGATTATGTTTAAATCAAGAATGATCATCTACTTCAAATATTATGAGCATTTGTATGTGAAGTTGATTAAGTAAATTTTGGGAAGATTAAACCAAGAATAATCATGTTAACAAGACTTTTGGAAGACACTAATAAACTTGATTTTTGGACATAAAGCAAGTTATAATGTTTTACTTTAAAAAGTAAAGTATAAAAAGCCTTGGAAATCTTCATAAAAATGTGGAAATTTTTATGAATGAAAAACAAGTTTAAACAAGTTCATATACATAATTAACTTGAAAAATGGTTAACTTTAAAGTGTTAAAAGATTTACCAAGGAAATGCTCATAATAAGCTTTGAAGGATAAAGTGTGAGATTATTGTTATAAAATGGTATTTAGTGAAACTTGGTAAATTGTGGTGATTTGAGAAAATTGATCATTGATTTAAACGCGTTTTTGTAACGTGGGAAACGTCATAGTTTAGGGGAAACTATGGCGAATTTTTCTAAAAATCTAATCGCGATTAAAAATGGGATTAAAGGGTGATTAACAATGTTAAACGCGATTAGTGGTCATAAACGTCATTATGGAAACTTGGATGGGAATATTTAATAGTTAAATATTCAAAGAAGTTCTTATGAACTTAAACATATATTTTTACAAGAATAAAGTGAGTAAAAATATAACAAAGTATAAATATAATTTTTGGTAAAAATTATATCTATTCGGAAACTTGCTAAGTGTTTGTAATGTGTGCCATATATGTGTATGTATTAGATATCGATAGGATGGTCAAAATAAATACAAATACATGTTCCTACATGGTCCAAGAAATGCTAGTAAAATAGGACAGTTAAATGAAATGGCCGAAATGGAAATACATAACACTTGATGACGACAATTTGGACGTATCGACATCGTAAACAAGTTACTACAATGTCGAGTCTAAAAATAACATATTTTTAGACACTAAGGCGAACGCATAACTAAGTGGTCAAAAACAAAAATCCGGAAAGTCGAAAACTATAAAAATTACCAAGTATTTTTCATGTGAAAAACGAACTTATTAAGTTATATGCTTGGTGAATTTTTGGTAAAAATTTCAAGAATATATTTAATGGACTCACTAGAAAACTAGGGCCAGGCCCAATAACTAGAAAACTAGGGCTAGGCCCAATAACAAGAAAACTAGGGCTATGCCCAAATAATATTGATGACAAGCGAAAACATAATAAAGAATTCAAGATGAACAACTTGTACGAGGTCCAAAAGACCTAGTGTCTAACGAGATTAGTACACATGTAGGTTATTGACACGTACGGACGCTTACTTTGATATCATATTTCACGGAACGCAAACTTGTGAGTTCATGTCCCTCCTTTCACTGTTTTCAATGTTTTGTTTTCAAAAACATCGAGGGGAAATACATGCTAAAACTATTGGTATGTTAGTTACGGAGTAGGAGGCATGATCAATGTGCATAAGTAGGGAATCTACATTTATAACCATTAATCACGTTGTGACCAAGGTGCAAAAGGTGTAGATCTATTGGGTTTGAGGCACGCCCCACTCCTAGTTGTTAACCGTGGAGTGCTTTTGTGATCCCAAAGTGGACAAAGTGTTCTCGGTATGGTTATTTTGCTTATGGCGCATTATGTCAGGGGGCTCGCTACCCACTGATAGATCTTTAACAGACTCCATGATTTTAAATCAGAACATACCATGATTACAAGATAACAAGTACTAGATTTCATATATTATCAAATACTGCATGAACTCGCTCAACTTTTTGTTGACTTTTTAAAACTACATGTATTTCAGGAAACAGGTCTTGAGCCGGTGATTCACTATGGGATTCGGAAAAACAAATGACAACGATTGCCACTTTTGAAGGGTTTGTCTTCTATATCCCAACCTCGTATGGGAATATAGGAAACAAAACCTCACTAAGTTTTATGTTAAAACTACCTTTTGGTGATGTGAAAAACAAACGGATAACTATGTTATGTCTAATGTTGTGAACATGTTTGGTACTTGAAACTACTTTTGGAAAACTATGTAAATATTCGTTGGAATTTATATAACTATGGCATCGTTGTTGGTTCATGTTGTTAAATACATTTGGATGCAATGATTACCTTTCTTACGTCACACGCAATACGCTTCCGCTACGAGCAGGGTGTGACAACTCAGCTGATACAGAAGAGGGCATTTTCATATTTAAGGCGCAATCCGAAGAACCTTTCCCTACCAAAAAGAGAGGATGGTTCAGTCAGGAAGCACACGAGCATAGGAAGAGAATGAGGAAGTTGCAGCAGCAAATAGTGTTAGTGCATACATCTGTCGACTTCGTCTTGTCTTGAGTCTTGTACTAGATATGTTATATCAGGGCAAGTTGTACGAGAAAATAGGAGAGTTTAGATTGAGTTTATGAGATTTCTCTTGAATGAATAGGTTTAGCTTGAAAGAGAGTAGATCAGTTTCAAGAGAAAGCCACCAAGTAGGTTTCTCTTGAACTGAGTCTTGTCACTTTCAAGAGAAAGCTAGAGTACTAAATATAGGGGTCATGTTGAATTCATTTGTAACTTTTGTGACTTTGGATACCGAAGTGCTGCCGGTTTATCCAGTGATTGTACAAGCTGTAATATCAATCAGAAACGTGTTTAAAAGGAATTGCTAGCTGTTTCGTAATCAGTTACTTTGTTTCCGCCACTGAAACTGATAAAAATTCTCTGAACGACTCGTTCGGGTCAATACACGATCCTACAAGTGGTATCAGAGCTCAGGAGGAGAAATTCTTACCGATTCAGCTCGAAATTTCTGTTTTCTACCCCTTCTTTTCAGAATTTACAAGTTTTTACGGTCCGAATTGGTTCAAATTTTCACAGTGCACTCGGAATTGGACATAGACAAACCCTTGAAAGTTTCATGTTAAAATACGGACTAAAAATGGACAAAATTGGACAAAAACTAGGTTTCTCTTGAACGAACACTTTAGCTTTCTCTTGAAAAACCTTGTTGGTTTCTCTTCAAATCAGCTTTCTCTTGAAAAACCTGGTTGGTTTCTCTTCAAATCAGCTTTCTCTTGAAAAACCTTGTTGGTTTCTCTTCAAATCGGCTTTCTCTTGAAAACTCATCAGGTTTCTCTTGAGAATTCCATCAGGTTTCTCTTGAAAATTCCATTAGGTTTCTCTTGAAGGTGATAGTTCGTTTAAAGTTCTCTTGAAGGTTATTCCGTTTGAAACAACTGTGTTTGAAAAACGTGTTACCAATACATGGATTCTGAGTTTTACAACGCATTTGCTACAACCCCGACTAGTTCATCAGACATTACTAAGAACATGACAATGGAGAATGAAACAGGAACAATTCAAAAACCCCCGAAACTTATGGGAATTGAAGATTATCACGGATGGAAGAAACGGTTTGAGAATTGGGTTCAGGCGAATCATCTAAAAGCTTGGGAGAGTATCGAAACTGTATATGAGAGGCCAAAGAATTCAGCGGGAGTCGATAAAATCATTTCAGAATTCACAGAGCAAGAAAGAGATAGTTATAAAGGAGAGAAAATGATGATCAATCTGTTACAACAAGCAGTAAAGGAGGATATATTTGTATTGCTTCAACATGATGACAATGCTTACTCTATCTGGGAAGCTCTTGGAAAGAAATTTGAGGGAAGTACTGAAATGCTACAAATAAAGCAGCTTTGTTGAAAAAGGAATTTGAACTATTTACGTGCATGCCTGGTGAAACAACAAAGAGTCTTATTGAAAGATACTGTCATCTTGTACGCACTATGTCACAGTTGAAGATTACAAAAACTCCAGCAGAATGGGTTGAAAAGCTTGCTGATGCGTTACCGCAACAGAAATGGGGTACATATCTGATGATATTGAAAAATTCCGGACAGTTTAGAAGGTTATCGATTTCACAGTTTATAGAAAAGTTGGAGGCACAGGATCTGGAGCAGCAGAAAATTGCTAGAATGAACAGTTCTACTCATCAACAAGATATTAAATTGTACTATAAAGGAAATGTTCAAACTGCTGAAGCAAGTCCAAAGATACAAACTGCATTCAGTGCTGGAAATCAATCTACACCAAGCAGTCAAGGATCAGTTAACACTAGTGGGTTCTCAACGGTGAATCCTCCAAGTGTTCAAAGTTCATCTGCTGGAAATGGTCATCTAATTCAGTGCAATGTGGCTTTACATCTTCAAAATGGTCAAAATTATTCTGAAGAAGTTGTAAAGCATCATATGGGATTATTGGTCACTGCATTAGAGTCTTATGAAGGGTTGATTGCCAGAAGAATTGGTAATCCGATGCTTACAAAGGAAGATTATGACCAAATCGATGCAGAGGAGCTGGAACTGATGGATATTAAATGGGCCTTAGCTAGCGTTTTGAGGAGAGCAGAAAAATTTAGATTGGTTACAGGAAGAACTAATTTCTTGGATGCAAATCTATCTAATCTTGGATTTGATAAATCTAAAGTTGTTTGTTTTCGTTGCAGGGAGAAAGGCCACTTTAAAAGAGAATGCAAAAATCAGGAGCCGAGAGGAGCAAAGGAGTCGTCTGGGAAAGATGATCATTATAGGAAAACCATTTATCAGCAAATCACTCATCAACCACATCAACAAAAAGAAGCTCAAATGGCACATGGAAGAATGATCGAGGATGCAAACAGGAAAACTTATCATGGCATTGTTGATCAAGATGATGGGAAAATGGCTGATGGTTTTAGCTGGGACAAGTACATTCCAGCTGATTCTAATGTTAAAGCTTTTATTGCACATATTGTTCAAAAGCCAGAAATGTTGAAGGAATGGATGGAAGTGTTATCTGATGAAGAGAAAAATGAAGATGAAAGATCTGTTTCATCTGAAAACAGTTCATCAGAAACAAGTGATAGTGATGAAGAAATGGAACAGATAAATTTGGGAAAAACTCATTTATCTTCTGACACTTTTGAATTTTATTTTGCAGAAAAATTGAAGAAACTGAAAGAAAGAAAAGCTGCAAAGGAAATGAATGAGGTCAAAGTAATTGAGAAGATTGTGGAAGTTGAAAAGATAGTGGAAGTCGAGAAGATTGTTGAAGTCACAAAACCCTGTCTTACATGTTTAGAGTCTTGTAAACAATGTATAGAGAAAGATGAGAGGTTTAGTGAGTTAGAAAAGTTGAAAGAAAAGTTGTTGTTTGATGTAAAAAATTTGAAACAGTCATATGATGTATTGAACAGAACTGTGAATAGTCTGGAAAAGACTAACTCTGAAAGAGAGAAAGCTTTGAAGATGTTGAATGCTACCATGATGACAAAGCAGAAAAAGATCAACTTGTACATAGAAGAATGTGTAAAGTGGAAGAAAGAGATGGATACTGAAGCAACTGAAAATGAAAGAATCAGAAGATTGCTGCAAAGTTACAAAGGTTGTGACTACATAATTGATAGAATTTATCCAACAGTTGAAGGATTTGAAGCGTTTAAAGGTGAAGAAACAAAGCCAAAGAAGAAAAAGGATACTGGTAAGAAACAAGGTGTCTGTTATAATAAGTGTCCGCCTCCGATTTGGGAAGGGTACTCGTCCAGAAAACCTAACGAGGAAGAACTAAAACAGGCAGTCAATATTAAGCTAGAATCCGAGATAACCGATGTTTTACCGGACAATATTGATGTCACGTTCACAGCGTCCGACACAGATCATGAGTCAGAACTGATAAAAAGAGTGGTTGATCAGGTGTTGGATAAGGATGAGGAGTCAGAGTCAAAATCCGAGTCCGAAAGTTCATGTCAGTCTGTCGGAAGTTCGAGTTCGTCTGTCAAGAGTTCAAAGTCGTCAGGAAAACGGGTGTATAGTAAAGAATTTTTGTTGTCAAAATCTAATTTGAATGACGAAACATTTGAAGTTGCATATACTTTGAATGGTTCTGACAAATTATATTTTGATAAAGAGTTTCCAATAAGAGGTGTTAAACCAGAAATGATCAAAAAGGTTTTCAAATTAACAGAAATTAATATTTCTGAAATAAAAGATGAAAATCTTACAAGAAAACCAAGACCTTACACCTCAAGAGTACAACAACGTTTGAACAAGAAAAAGTGTTACAATTCTGGTTCTGGTTTTCAAAAGCAACCAAATCATAATCGTAGCTACAAAAAGAAAGGAATTGGTTTTATTCCACCTGAAAACTATAAAAATGAAAAATATGTTCGAGATTTTAAATCAAAAATGACATAGGTTGCAGGAACTAGTCATGAAGAAGAAGCAAAGAGCTCATTCTGGAAGCAGTCAAACAAGGAGTTTCTTGCTGAAAAGATGAAGAATGGAGATTATCAAAGGATAGAAACAAGAACCTGTTACAGATGCAATGAAGTTGGTCATATTGCATGGAACTATCCGAAAGCGCCAAACACAAAACAGGGAGTTTCTGGAAAACTAAAAGAAGTTATTGTTGATAAAACCGAACCACCAACTGAAAAATTTAAAGTTTTCAAAAATTCAACATTAGAAGTTGGTGAGTGTTCGAAGAGATTTTACCGGCGAAGTGTTAAACTTGACAACCAAAAATGGGTTGTTAAGAAATCTGATGTAAAATCTGGCGATGAATCTGATTCCACAAAATCAGAGGAGCCACAGTTTGATGAGAGTGATGAAAATTTAGTTCCTTCAATGGATGATGAGAACTTTCCACCATTGAGGACTGAAAATTTTAAAAGGAAAACTGGAAAGTCTGAAATCTCAAATCAGGGTTATTCTGAGAAGGATAACTTTGATGTTGAGAAAGCGTTTAATGGGAAAGTTAAGAAGATTTTCAGAAAAATGGTTGATGGAAAGGTGAAAGGGGTAAAAGACTTTTACCCTACAAAGAAAGCAACTTACACCCCAACTACTTCTGAATTGAAAACACCCAAGGCTGGTCAGGCTTGGGTGGATATTTTCTTTCATTGAAAAACCTGACTTGCCGGAGATCCCAAGTGTGTAATCGTGGATCAGGAATCGGCATCATTCTTGTTAAACTTGTTTTTATGAAAGATTTTAAAAGTGTTAAATTTTACAGGTTGTGAATTGCCGGAGCTTCCAGGTTAGTAAGTGTGAAGCAGGAATCGGAATTTTTATTGGTAAAATGGTTTTGTGTAGATGAGGTATTCCTACAAGTGGTTGATGGAAATTTTCACTTCCAAGTGGTAAATCAGGGACATTAAGTTGTATCTGATTTTCTAAAAATGATTGAGGAAAATGTGATGAACCAAACCCCTAACTTTACAAGTGGTAAGTTTAACAAAACTTATTTTCCGGAAAAATCATTTTGGTTAAAACAAACTTAAGTGTTTTGAAATCATAATGAGAAAATAGTTTTGTGTAAGGGGGAGTTCTGATTGTTTATGCCAAGTGGATGGCGATTTGAAGCGATTCGATATCGGGTGTCACTTTACTGTATAGTTTGTTTTCAAATTTCCTAAAATGTGTTTGCATTTTAGGGGGAGTAAAAATTTCAGAAAATACAAAAACATTTGAAAATTTGAAAAAGCCAAAAACATGATAAAATCAAAAATGAGTTTTGTTGTGAAATAGAGGAAATGATAGTACATCAGTGGGCTGTCACAACATGCTAAAGAAATGTAAAGTCTAAAGTGATAAACAGTCTCACTAATGATGTGACGATAGGCTCAGCTAGACTAGTAGATTTGCAATAACGATACAAATCTAAATTAAAAAGCCTAGTTCTAGTGGGAAACATGGTTGAAAGCATAGTACTTAGTTTTGTCCTTCTTGATTGTGTGCCTACTCAGTAATCGCTGATTGTAGAAAGACATAAAACTGGTTAAGTCTGTGAATTTTCACAACTTTGCTGAAAAGTCACTGTGATTGTGCATTTCATTTTGCAAAGATTTAAAGTTGTTTTATTTCTTTATTTTGTTTAAGCATTGGACATCCTCTGCGTATACGTGAGTATCGACCTGGATGTTATTGCCTAAACGTTCTGCTTTATTTTCTTTGGTGTTTCGTTTAAGCTTTGGATCACCTCTGCGTATACGGAAGTATCGACCTGGTGGTTAAAGCCTAAACAACTTCAACTTATTTTTTATTTTCTTATTTTGTTTAAACATTGGACTTTCTCTGCGTATACGGAAGTATCGACTTGATTGTTAATGTTTAAACATTCTGCTTTGTTTTCGCACAAATCACAGTTGATAAAAGTTTAAAGGCATTACTTGAGTTAGTGTATTGCATGATGAGGGGATATGCTGAGATCGTGGGGTCCATAAGAATTTAGTGCAAATTAATATACCTTAACGTATCGGTAAGCATTTCGAAAGTTTTTAGATTGAGTTTAAGTGGACAACAATATCGTCAATCAATGTGAATAGTTTAAAACTGAAAATGTTTAAAGCTTAACGGTGTTGGTGATGTGTCTCATAAACTGATATGATCCTCGTACACAAACTCACAAAAATATTGTCTGTAAATATTTCTTTACTGCATTTCTTAATATTTCAAAATCCAAAAAGATTTTCAGTGTGTTTTAGTATAATTTTTTGAAAAATCCAAAAAGATTTTCGACAACTGGTGTTGGAAAGCTGATTTTCAAAATTCCAAGTGCTAAACATGATGACCATGTTGTGAGGGGGAGTTTATGTTTTTTTTGTCAAATGTGTTTTAATCTACTTTACAAGTGGTTCATCAGGATTATTTTTGATAAAATTTTCTGTTTGATTTGAGGGAGAGTTTTAGTTGATATATTCATGTTAATGTTTAAAATTGTAAAATTTACTTTGAGGTAGAGATGGTGCAGGTTTGAGATAAGGTCGGATATGAGCTAGGTTGTTTGATCCTGAAAAGCTTATGTTTGAAAAACCAGGTTCCGATATTTGAGGACTCTGAAGGCAAAGCATGAGCCAGGCAATGATTTTGAACCTGTGAAAGCCAGATTACGATCCTGTAACAAATGATGCTGAAGAACTGAAGGAATGCCAGCACATTGTTAAGGGGAGTCTATTGATGCTGATTGAAAGAGTGAAGCCCAGAGACTGATAAAGACTGAAGATGCGAAGACTCGACACTTTAAGACTCGTCAACATCTGAGGGGGAGTTTGTTAGTGCATACATCTGTCGACTTCGTCTTGTCTTGAGTCTTGTGCTAGATATGTTATATCAGCGCAAGTTGTACGAGAAAATAGGTGAGTTTAGATTGAGTTTATGAGGTTTCTCTTGAATGAATAGGTTTAGCTTGAAAGAGAGTAGATCAGTTTCAAGAGAAAGCCACCAAGTAGGTTTCTCTTGAACTGAGTCTTGTCACTTTCAAGAGAAAGCTAGAGTACTATATATAGGGGTCATGTTGAATTCATTTGTAACTTTTGTGACTTTGGATACCGAAGTGTTGCCGGTTTATCCAGTGATTGTACAAGCTGTAATATCAATCAGAAACGTGTTTAAAAGGAATTGCTAGCTGTTTCGTAATCAGTTACTTTGTTTCCGCCACTGAAACTGATAAAAACTTCTCTGAACGACTCGTTCGGGTCAATACACGATCCTACAAATAGGGAGATGAATGCCCAGCCTCAAGACATAATCAATAGGCGATTAGCTAACTTTCACATATTAGCTACCATGGCCGCAGACCCAAACTTAGAACAAATCATTGCACCACAGCCACTACCACTGTTTCTAACCCAACCCATGGAAATAGAACCGAACCCAGGAGACCAGCTTCCCATACCCGCATTCGACCCAAACGAAATCCCTAGAGTTCCAGCACCAAATCCTTTAGCCTATAACCCATGGAATGATGAACATAGGGATTATCGAGAACTCTACCCTACAGGAGGAGCCCATACCAAACCCCGTAGCACCCTATCCCAACCTTGACCCTCTAGATCCATACTGGGATGTCGATCAGTATGTTCGGGAAATACTAGAAAACCCATACCCATATGGGAAACCCGTACCACCATACCCTGACCCAATACCAGCGCCGCCACCATCCATGAGTACCGAGAACGTGTAGGAACTCCGCACTTTTGGTGAGGAGTTGTTAGATGAAGGTGAAAGAATAAGGCAAATAGGGGAAAACTCGTTTGGAAGTACGATGAGCGAAACCTGCAGTACTGGATGAACCGTTAGTAACAATAGTAATAATATATATATATATATACATATATGTATATATATATATGCGTGTAGTTTGAAATATATATATATATCAACTAAAATAGATAATCCAATACCTACTATGCATAACTAGTATTGTATTTTAAATTCCAGTTGTAGCCTGTAATATATATATATATGTATATATATATATATATGAAATAGAGTAAATGTCGCAGTGCATGGCGATTTTGATCAACACGTTTGTTTGTGTGATTGCTCGCATTAAATCTTGTTATGTGATATTAATACTTGGTAAACGTTTATAATCCAGATGGACAACAAAGTGAATTAGGAAAACCCGAATAACGATAATAATGGGAACCAATTAGATAACAATGCCATCCAACACATAGTGGCACAAGGGATTATAGATGCCATGCCATATATTATCAAAACAGTTAAGGAAGCGGAAAATAATAAAACTAACAGTGGAAGTAAACGACCACCTACTGAACCCAGTCACAGCGTAAAAAAATGGACCACTACTTCAATTGCCTATTCCAAAAAGAAGAAGAACTGTGTCTTATGGTTGTCCTTACAAAAAATTCTGGTCTTGTAAACCAATAGAATTCTCAGGCAATGTAGGAGCCATTGCAGCTCTACGATGGATAGAAAAGACTGAGGCAGTCTTAAAAATAAGCAAGTGTGTAGAAGAAGATAAAATCATGTTTGCTTCCAATCTTTTTAATAATGCAGCTTTAGAATGGTGGAATACTATTCTTCAGTCTAGGGGGAGTGACAGAGTCTATAATATGGAATGTACTGAATTTAAGAATATGGTTGAAAGAAAATTATGTCCTCCCATTGAAAAAGAACAAATAGCTAATAAGTTCTTGAATCTTAGAATGACTGGAGTTGATTGTAAGGGTTACACTACCGTATTCTTTGAATATGCTATAATAGTGCCAACCCTAGCATCACCCGAACCAGTATTAATCTCCCATTACATTTGGGGATTAATTAGTGAGATTAGACATGTAGTCAAGGCAGCTAGACCACAAACCATAGAAGAAGCAGTAGAACTAGCAAATACCTTGACTGATGAATTAGTACGTACACAAGAAGAAAACCAGAGGAAGAACCTAGCTCAAAAGCTTACCCAAGAATTTCGCTACGGTAATTCCAACCGTGGAAAAAATATAGGTTCTACTTCTGCACCTTACTGTAAGGCCTGCAAGAAGAAACATTCAGGAAGATGTTCCACGTACTGCAACTTCTGAAAGATACCGGGACATAAGGAAGTAGACTGCAGGAAGAAACCCAGTAATGAAGTACACTTCAATTGTGGAGAAAAGGGGTATATTAAGCCAAACTGTCCGAAACTAGCTCCAGCCATGAACAACAAGACTACCAAGAATGCTACAGCGTTTGTTCTGACTGTAGAAGAAGCTAAGATGATTCTGGACGTGATCGCCGGTACGTTTTTAGTTAATGATGTTTTTGCTAAAATATTATTTGACTCTGGTGCAAACCAATGTTTTATTAATACTTCATTTTGCTAACTTCTCAATCAACCATTAACTAAACTCCAACAAGAATGTCTAGTAGAAACGGCCAATGGAGAATCCATTAAGATCACTGAATAAATCATAATTTTATTGCTAATCTTTACCCAATGAATCTGGCTGGATTTGATATCGTGTTAGGAATGGATTGGTTAATAGCCAATAAAGCTAGTATTCTATGTGAACAAAAGTTAATATAAGTAAATTTACCAAAGGGTGAAAAGATCACAATTAAAGGCGATAAGCCATCTAGATCCACAAAATTCATCTCTGTAATGAGAACATCAAGTTATGCAAGAAAAGGATCACTAGTGTATATGATTTCCGTAATCATTAACACTAAAGGAAAGGAATTGAAGGATATTCCCGTAGTATCTCAATTCTTCGATGTGTTCCTAGAAGAACTACCTGGACTACCGCCGGACAGGGAAGTCAAATTCAGAATTCACCTACTACCGGGAACGGCACCGATTGCCAAGGCACCTTACAGTTTGGCACCAGCAGAGATGCAAGAACTAAAGAAACAGTTAGATGAACTTCTGAAGAAAGGATTCATACAGCCTAGTTCATATCCATGGGGAGCACCAATCTTGTTTGTCAAGAAGAAGGACGGGTCAATGCGTATGTGCATTGATTACCGAGAACTCAATAAAGTCACGATTAAAAATCGGTACCCATTACCGAGAATCGATGATTTATTTGATCAATTGCAAGGAGCCCGATTCTTTTCTAAGATCGAGTTACGCTCAGGAGATCATTAATTGAAGGTACAGGAAGAGGACATTCCTAAAACTGCCTTTAGAACAAGGTATGGCCATTATGAATTTACCGTCATGCCATTTGGTCTAACCAATGCCCCAGCCGCATTTATGGACATGATAAACAGAATATGTAAACCATATCTGGATAAATTCATAATTGTCTTTATAGATGATATTCTCATTTACTCTAAGAGTAAAGAGGAACATGCAGCGCATCTGCATTCACTCTTAAATTTGCTGAGAAAAGAAAAGATTTATGCTAAATTTTCGAAATGTGAATTTTGGTTAGAAGAAGTGCAATTCCTTGGACTTCTAGTTAATCATGAAGGAATTCATGTGGATCCCACAAAGATCGAGGCAATTACTAAATGGAAAGTCCCTGAGTCACCAACAGAAGTAAGAAGTTTTCTAGGACTGGCCGGTTATTATAGACGGTCTATTCGAGATTTTTCTAGAATAGCTATTCCTTTAACAAAACTAACCTGTAAATCAGTTAAGTTTGAATGGGGACCAAAACAGGAAGAAGCCTTTAGAATTCTTAAGTAAAGATTAACTAACGCACCGATACTAGCGTTACCAGAAGGAACTAAAGACTTTGTAGTCTATTATGACGCGTCTAAACTAGGTTATGGATGTGTGTTGATGCAACGTCAAAAGGTTATAGCCTATGCCTCTAGACAACTTAAGAATCATGAAGGGAATTATACAACCCATGATTTAGAATTTGGAGCCATAATTTTTGCCCTTAAAATTTGGAAACATTACCTTTACGGTAGTAAGTTTTCCATTTTCACCGATCATAAGAGTTTAAGATATGTTTTAGGGCAAAAGGAATTAAATATGAGACAGAGACGCTGGATGGAAATTCTTAGTGATTATTATTGTAGTATCCAGTATCATGCAGGAAAGGCTAATGTAGTAGCTGATGCTTTAAGTCGAAAGTATCATGAAAAGCCAGAAAGAGTACGTTCCCTTAAATTAAATCTGCAGATAGATTTAAACAAGCAAATTAGGGAAGTACAGGAATTAGTAATCAAAGACGATACTGAAAAATTAAAAGGAATGATTAAGGAATTAGAACAAGGAATGGATGGAATTTGGAGATTCCATAAGAAAAGAATTTGGATACCCAAACAATGAAACCTACGCCACCGAATTTTAGAAAAAGCCCATTAGACTAAGTGTACGATACATCCTGGAAGTGATAAGATGTATCAAGACTTAAGAAAGAATTTCTGGTGGATAGGAATGAAAAAGGATGTAGCAACTTATGTTGCCAAGTGTTTAACCTGTTCCCAAGTTAAAGCTGAACACCAGAAACCCTTAGGTTTATTGCAACAATTAGAAATGCCAATATGGAAATGGGAATTAATAACAATGGATTTTGTTACCAAATTACCCAAGATACGAAAAGGTAATGATACAATCTAGGTGATTGTAGATAGATTAACCATGTCTGCTCATTTCTTACCAATGAAGGAAACTTTCAGTATGGAACAGTTAGTCAAGTTATATGTAAATGAAATAGTTTCATTACATGGAATTCCCTTATCTATTGTTTCTGATAGAGATAACCATTTTATTTCTCATTTTTGGACTAGTTTCCAAAAGGCAATGGGAACCAAGTTAAATCTAAGCACAGCTTATCATCCTCAAACGGACGGACAAAGTGAAAGGACAATTCAGACAATGGAAAATATGCTTAGAGCTTGTGTAATTGATTTCGGAGGAAATTGGGACGATCACCTACCATTAATAGAATTTTCTTACAATAACAGCTATCATACCAGTATCAATGCTGCACCATTCAAAGCACTTTATGGACGAAAGCACCGAACTCCAGTCTATTGGGCGAAAATTGGAGAAAAGTAACTGTCTGGACCAGAAATAGTACAGGAAACAACAGACAAGATTCTTCAAGTCAATGATAGATTAAAAGCAGCACGCGATCGTTAAAAGAGTTATGCTGATAACAGCAAGGACCGTTGGAATTTCAAGTGGGAGATAAGATATTATTAAAAGTTTCTCCTTGGAAAGGAATAGTTAGATTCATCAAAAGAGGAAAGCTAAGCCCTAGGTATGTTGGACCTTTTGAGATTATTAGAAGAATAGGACCAATAGCCTACCAGCTACAACTGCCAGAGGAGATGGCAGGAATACATGATGTATTTCATGTATGTAATCTCAAGAAATGCTTAGCAGATGAATCATTAGTGGTACCTCTTAAGGACATAGAGGTGAATGAGAAACTTAAGTTTGTAGAGAAACCCCTACAAATTGAAGACAAAAAGATCAAGAATCTCAAACACAAGAGATTAGTTCCAGTTAAAGTAAAATGGGATTCCAAGAGAGGACCAGAATACACATGGGAGCTCGAATCCGAGATGCGAAGAAAATATCCACACTTGTTCCAGTAGACCTCAAGGACGAGTTCTAAAACAAGGTGGGGAGGACATAACAACCCTCCTAAAATTTATTAGAACATCCGTATACGTCCTAAAATATACCCCGAATACGAAAAATGGGGCCGAAATATCTAAAAATTAATAAAAATCAAATAAAAACAATATTTAATGCGCTCGCGGGGCGTGACAGCTTGGCCACCAGGCCGCACCCTGGGCTGCCACGTGTCCGTGTCGTGTTGAACCTACACCCGTGACTGGCCAAGGCTAAAGCCTACCCTACCTTGCTCGCGGGCCGCGAAGGCCTTGCCTTCAGTTCTTGCGGGGAGCGAGAAAGTGTCGATCAGACACTATAAATAGGGGATTTCGGCTTCAGTTGCAAATCGTTCATCACACAACTTTCTCTCTCAATTCTGATTAGCAATAATAATTCCCGGGTATTATACCCACTAAAATAGCGAAGCTCTGCATCGATGTAAGTATCATAACCCCCGGTTACATATTAGATACGCTGCCCGATTGATCTAGTACTCCGTAACGCATGTCGAGGCTCTGCCTGATTCAGTCGTTGGAGTTCTGCCTCGGGGAGGGTATAACTAATGTAAATTTGGGTTATTATACTAACGCGTGTGCATTGTTTAATATATTAGATTATAACCAAGAAGTCACAAGGAAATACCTAAAATAGCAATGTGAGTAATTCCACTTTTTGTAAACTGTTTTTACAAAACCTCAATTGTTTTAAATTATATTTAACAGTGATTGAGTATGTGTGATTCTACAATTATCGTCGATATGTTAGGGTTTTGTATACAAAATTTGTTACTACACTATGAGTAGTAACATTACGACAAGTCAGGATTGGTAGTACCGTGGGTGGTAATTAAAGTAGAAGGATTGTATCTCTTTTGATAAATTTCTAACTCTAATGGTTCAAGTATGGTAGTGGGTGGTGATGTAATGGTCACTGTTGTGGTTGTGGTAGTGGATGGTTGAGATGTGATGGATATTGCTGTGGTGGTTGTGGTTTTTATAGGAGATGTATCAAGAGTTTCTTCATCATTATCTTAGACAATGAATTTAGTTCTCCTAGTTCTGGTTTGAAGTGTTTGTGTTTTTTTATGATGGGTGTGGAGGTTGTGTTGTTGGTTTTCTTTTCTAGATAAGAAGTCCTTTAGGGGGTCTTGTGTATTGGTAGTGGTGGTAGTGTAGTTGTAACATCTGTTGATAATTTTGTAGTACCAACAAATGTTTAGACAATGGGAGCAGTGGTTTGAGTGGTGAGTGTTTAGATAGTTGTTGCAGAAGTGCTTTCTCGGACATATGTTGAAGAACCTTGATTATCTTGGATCTTCTTTCTTCCAATGATCTCTTGCACTGCTATCTACATGTTAGTTTCCCTAGTAAATCTCCTCTTTTCATTCTCTACTGCCTTGGCAAATCTCTTCTTGCCTTGCCTTTTTAAGAGCAGTAGTGTCAATCCTTTTCCAACCTTTTTGAACATAGTTGGGAGCTTTCTCATGCAATCTTCCTCCCGCTTTTTGCATCATCTTCATATCTAGGGAGAGTGAGACTTTTACTAATGATTTTAAGGATAAAGCCTTTGATGGCTTTAACCTATGCCTAAGTATCTTTGTACTTGCCATCCACCATTTGTCCTACCAACTATACTTGCATGTTATGTTTTTTTTCTTCTGCGGCTTGCTTTTGAAGATGTACATATGGTTGAACATGTGCCCACATATCTATTGCAATGTTTGCATTTGATGGTGGAGTTTTAGGTTTTTGTACCAAAGTCTTCATCATTTCTTTGATTTCTTCAACTGATGACTCCAACCTGGTGATAGATCACAGATAAGGGCAGAGGATGTACTGGTTGAGCACCATATGAGCGACGGACCTTGAGGCAGCGTGTGATGCCTCCACCGGGTTAGAGGATAGACTGGCTCAGGTCGAGTCGGATGTAGCTGTTGTACGGGCGGATGTATTCCGTATATAGAGCGACATACAATGGATGGTAAAGGCCATTACTGCTATGCATGCGGGCGTGCCCTACCTCTATGAGCTGGCACTGCACCGCCACCAACACCGTCGTGGTAGCTTCTTATTGTATTTTCCTTTTGTTGTTTTAGATTTGAAACATTGTAAATATTTATCTTTTGTTTATATTGTATGTTGTGTATTTGATGATTGTTATCGAATTGTTTATCGCATGCACATGTTTTGTTGTTAGTATATATATACATATACATATATTGTTTATTAACCTAAAAATGCTAGCATAACATAATCGACAACATATTACAAACTCGTAACATAATAATAAAAGTCGAAAATTATTCCATACCCGTATGTAACGCCCCAAAACCCGAATGTTTTACTCACTAGTATGGTTTTATGTGTTATGGAATGAAAGGTGATAACTAATTTTAACATAGTTAAATACCATAAGTCTTATAGTAGGATACAAGGTTTATGGTAAATGGGTTAAGATGGCAAACATGAGGGGCTAAATCTAGCAAGTTGAATTAATTTTTTTTAAACACCAACACACTTGTCAGTGTGTGTGTGTATGTATCTCGTGTATAGAGAGAGGGAGAGCAAGAACTCTCTCTAATTCAATCCATCACCAGTTCTCCCATATCAAGATCAAATTGGGTAATGATCCTTTGCATGAATGAGGATTCCTAATCATCTTAACCTAATAAACATGTGGTAAGTTGCAATATTTGATTTTGTGATTATGTATTAAGTGGGTTTATCACCCATTCTTAAATTTGTATGAAACTAAGTATGAAGGTGTGTTAGAATCACCAAATAAAATTTCGTTATGAACAATTTCAAGTAATTTGATGTTTTGACATGAAACCCACTTAGTGATGATGAAGATGGCGACATGGGTGTATCACCCATGACCAATCCTTGTGCAATTTAGAGGTGTGATGTTATATGTGATGAATTCTTCTTAGATAAATTGAGCATGATCTGAATTTATTAGATGTTTAGTTTGTTTTTGATGAATGAAAGTGATAAGTAGGAAGAAGAGAATGAAATACTTGTACATTATGCTTAGAAAGTGGTACGCACACCAAATGTTTGATGAAATGTTTAAATGACAAAATATGTGAAATTTTGTTCAAGTAATGGGTAAACATTAATAGAAAGTGATAATGATGTACTTGATAGTAAAACAGCATAAGGAATGTGTTTTGACGAAATCCATGTGAGAATGTAATTGATAAGGTGATTAAGTAAAAGTATGCTTTAGGAACTAGTACTCTATACTTGAATGGTGTGGTGCACACAATGTGTTGGACTAATTGCTTAGTTGTGATTTAGAAATGAACGTGTACTAAATGCATAGCATGTGGACTTACAAAGGATGATGTTGGAATTATGTTATTTTGGCTAACTTCGAATGTAGTTGACAATTGTAGTATCATGAGAGCATTAGTACGAATTGAATTAATTATCTATCTATATGATGTAGCTAACTGATCATGTGTTTGTATATGTCCTAAAACATGAGTACGAAATGTATATGGTGTCGCTAGTATTGTCTAATATATAAATATGGACATAAGTTTCTAAGTTGGAAATTAGTATGCTTGACCGTTGACTTTCTGAAAAGTCAACGAATATGTGAGTATCATGGTTAGACTTATGAATATGTTTGTGAGATTGTAAAGAATCATGTGATATGGGTATTAGACCGATTATTTGTTATATATGATGATAAATTTGATTACATGAATGTTGAACAAAGTGGTTGTCGGTTCATGTCTTATGCGTGTTAAAGTTTGACGAATGAAAGTCTACGTAGCTAAGAGTTGGAAATGAATGTGGTATGAATGAACATGCATACTAATTATAATATGGACATAATGGCTTGAAAGGATAAGAACCCCAATTGACATGGACTCAAGCATGGAAGGCTAACGGGTCAAAAGGATACAAGGAAGCTAACACGAATACGGACGCTTAAGGTAAGTGATTACCGAATTCACTTCTTAATTTATTTATATGAAGTTAGATATGCTTATTATTGGAAATCATAAAAGGATGGGAATGAAATAGTGGTATCAAGGTAAGAATGATGGAATTTGATTATATGTAGTTAGTTGTGTTTGAAATCATATATAATAAGCAAACGGGTGACAAATACGAAAGTAATTAACGAAGTTGTGAAAATTGGATGTTGGGAATGAGAATTAGAATAGGAATGATTTGGGTGCTTAGGAAAATGTCAATTCATGTTTCAGGACCCTCGAGGTGCGTGAAAAAGGGTCGAAACTCTCAAAAGAACGAAATTCGGTGTCAGACCTGCAGGTCGCGTCGCCGACGCCCCTACAGGCCATCGCCGACGCAATACCCCTTTTCAGTCGACGCCTTAAGTTGTTGTCTACGCATGTCCGATGCCGGAAACTAGTTTTTCGCGTTTTTCACGTTTTCCAAGGTCCCGTTTAGCTTCCTAAGGGTACCCCAAGCCTATTATAGAGTTTGTAGGGTACAAGTAAGGACGGAACCCGTACGAGAGCTTGCACAAAGGGGTAGCATGTATGTTGGTGCATGTAAATGTGAATTTCGTTATGTATGAGACTGATTCTCGTAGGAATGATTGTATGCGGATGTAACACACGTGTGAATGGAAAGAACTAATTAATACATACGCATGTTTATATTCTGAAAATGGTGTGCTCAACAAGGTATGGTGCTTGAAAGAAATTAAATGAATGTGATCGTATGTGGCAAATAAATAAGACTTCATAGTGAACGTATGTAGTACGAACTTATAGGTGTATACGTGTGTATAGGAAACGTAAGTATGTGCTAGGATATATGAGCGTGTATGCATGTGTTGTAATCTAATGATCGTAGATTAATAGAATGTGTTTATGTGAAGTTGTGGGTTTTCATTACATTTAAGGGTGCACGTTGCTAATAATGTTATCATTGAGAATGAATTGAAAAGTGCAGGTATGAATACGTTGGGTCCAAGTGAGTTGTTTCCAGGAAGTAGTGGATGAGTTTGGAAGGATGATCGAACAAGATTTATCGCGTCGTTAGAATGCAATATGCTCCTCTAGCTATATGTTTATATTATAAGTATGATGTCACCATTACTAATGTGTCGGTTGTTTATGCTGACCGCAGGTTACACAGATCATTACCATTTATCACGAAGAACAAGTGGGCGAAGATCGAGTTATAGGACATGGATTGTACAAAAGGGTGGTCATTTAGTTTGTATTTGCATGTTATATTTGGTACATTAATTAAAGATGAATAATGTAATTCTTTTGAAGGATTCCTTTTAAATGGATTTCATGTATGTTAGAACACTTATAAATAAAGAAATTTTGAGGTTCGTATTTATGCTACGGCTTTTGGTTAAAACGTATTAGGGTCTAACACCGTACGCATACGTTTATCGCTAATATAGTCGTATATCAAAAAAAAAAACTTATTATACGTTCTTTCGGTTTTATAAAATTAAAAATAAAAACATTAATTTATATATTGCTCGTATGTGTCGTATATCAAAAAGAAACTTATTATACGTTTTTTTGGTTTTATAAAATTTTAAAAAAATTATAACATTTAATTATATGTGGATCGTACGTGTACGTTTATCGCTAATATAGTCGTATATCAATAAAACTTAGAGGGTGTTTGGGGTTGAGTTTTGAAAATAGATTATGCGTTTTGAATAATCAGAATCAGATAATTAACTATAACAAAACATGATGTTGAAAGATAGTGTTTGGATTTGATTATGTTGCTTGATATGACAATAATCAGATAATCAAATATTTGAGTGTTTGGCAAATATATATTTAAAAAAATAAACAAGGGAAAATTCTTTTCTAAACACAAATAATCATTTTTTGAAAAACAGCGTTTTGTTGCAGTAGGGGGGGAGCTGCTTTTGGAAAACTGCGTTTTGTAACTTTCTAAACGCAAATAATCAATTTTTTTAATTTTTTTTTACCTAAACACTCAAAACTGATTATTTACGATTTCAAAACTCAATAATCTAAAAATCTCCTTCAAAACTCAACCCCAAACACCCTCTTAATATACTTTCTTTCGGTTTATAAAACTAAAAAAAAACATATAAATATATACGGACCGTATAACATTATACGGTCGTATACGTGTGTTAAAAACCAAAAACATGATTAAAGCCTCTTTAAATTAATCAACTTTGGCCATATAACATTATATTGGCCGTATATAATGTATACGGACTATATAATATTATACGGCCCGTATATAACAAGTCAAAACACAACATTCCAACGCATTAATTTTGTGGGAACAACATTCTATATGGGTCGTATACAAGTAGGGATGTGGAAATAAGATTATAGGGGTGTGTGATTAGTATAAGCCTTAAAAAATATTAATTTCTTTTACATATATCATTCGTTGTAAAAAAACACAAAATTAGAAACAGAACAAGTTTAGAAAACAAACGAGCCATCTCGACGAGGCAAAGATGACTCGAGCTTTTAGCTCATTAAGGTAAATGAGCTAACTTGGTTTACAACCTTAATATTTTGTATGAACTTACTAATTTGGTCATTCTATATGTACTTACCTAAATTGGTCCTAAAATAAGGTGATACATAAGATGATGTTGTTGAGGCAAGTGCGAAGATATTTTCTTTTATTAAAAAAAAAACGAAAGAAAACAAAACATGTCCAGATTAACCAAATAACCCACCCTCCCTTTACAATTCTTCATATATAGATGGTTCATATAATGTATACAATGACAAGAATTTATGATCAACACAGGAAACTTAAAATAACCACTAAAGATTATTTTGAACACGGGCAATTCATTTTTTGGTCAATGTTATGGTTACAAAAAAGTGTCTTATTTTCTTTTTAAAGAGATATTCGGCAACATGCTTCTCAAACTTCTTAAATAATACATCAATGATGGAACTTCCGAAATGTGAAACCAACAACGGTTCAAGAGCCACCCTAAGCATGTTTGATGTGTTTTTCCCATGGATTTGACTAAGCTCATTAGAATCATTCATGTTTATGTAATCAGTGTCATGTGGATCCAAGTTGAGTTTAAAAGCATTCAAGTTTTTAAGAGAAAATGATCCCTCATATTCAATGGCGTTCCTAACTTCATCCTCACATGGAAAATACAATGGAATGTTGAATGAGTTAAGATTTGATCCCTGTACCAACCCCTGTCAGTTAATCTTAAATGGTTAGTCACAGCAAAGCAGAATAGCTAGAACTTTTGACCAAAATATTCTTCTATAATTTGATTCCAAATTTGGATACAAAATAACCGCATATATATATATATATATATACCTCTTCGAGCATCTCGATTAGTGATTCTCCGAGTAGCTCCCAAAATGCACAACTATCATCTGAAGTTGGATTAACTACACTCCGAGCAGGGAATGTTAAAACCATGCTTCCACCACATACTACTTCCTCAGAGCGCATTTGTAAAAACTTTGTGAAATCAATATTAAATTGTTTTCCATATGCGTGAAATACATTTGGAGGACTTGTTTTCGCCATGTATATATTTGATCCATTACTTTCTAGGCCTTGAGGCATCTATCACATGTTACACATACTATTGTTTATCATCTCAAATGTTTTCTTGAGTAATTTTAGCTATAGTCATATCACATATGAGAACTACAAATTGATTTGGATATTATGCATACCTGAGAAAGCCAATGATTACAATTAGCTGAATGAACAAAGTGCAGACTTTGGTCGGGGAAGAGTCTACCATAGAAAGAACCCGGAACAGCCGAAACAAAACAAGGGCCAAAACTTTCTCCTTTGTCCTTCTTAATTTTTGCATAAAAATCGGGTAATAGTTTGAAAACAGTATTAAAATCATTTCCAAACAGATCATTTAAGCACACTTGAAACTGTGGTACTTTACGATTATTTTCTTTGCACACCTCATGCACTATATCAATGATATTAGACACAACCAACAATGTATTAGGGCCAGATGAGCATCCTAAATCTGCAACAGTGATACAATCTTTGAAGACGTCACAATTTGCTATACCTTTGATTGAATGCTTTATAAATGGTATAACTTTCCGTATCGCAGTTTCCTGATTAGAAAATGAATAGAAAATAAGAACGAATAAGATGAAACATTGTTAAATATATGGAGAAGGTTTTTGGTATTACTCAAACCTGAAGCAAGGAGTTGTTGGCATAGCTTAATTCTCCGTCTCCAATATTCATATAAAGGATGTTTGCTAAGGCCATCCTTGTTATTCTTTGCCATTGTTACCCTGATTTTTGTTGCTTTAAATGGGCCTTTTTATTGCTTTAAATAAACCATGTTATTATTATTATAAATAGGCGTTCTACTATCTTAATACTGTATATCACTATTAGCTGTCTCTCATTTATTCTTTATCACCTTAAATAAAATATTGTATATCACCATTAGCTGTCTCTCATCTACTCTTTATCACCTTAAATAAATATTGTGTAAGACCCTAATTCCCCTCCATGTTTGCCACTAAAACATGATTGGCACAACTTTCATCTTTTAAATAGTTTTTATCATACACTTTATTAGGTTAAATAGTCTAGTCATTTATTTCATGATATGTCATATAAGAACTTATGGCAAATATAAACATTCGGGTTTTTGGGGTGTTACATATTGTATATCACTATTTAAAAGAAACTAGTATTAAGCTTCTCCGTTACGACGGGCGACGTAAAACCGTACTAAATAGCATCAATATCGCACTACCGTCAGCGACTACCAACATGAAGTGGGGTCGTGTTAATGCAAAGAATTTAGACTGACACAGAAAACATAAAAAAGAAAACTAAGTCAATCTAGGATTCTCGCATTGCAACAGACCTATCAAACGGGAAAATATAGACGTAAAACCGTTGAACCACACAAGCACGTTGTCGTGTCAACTCACAAAACGTAAAAACATTGAATCACACACGCACGTTGTGTCATGTTTTCTCGTAAAATTTGTAACGAAAAGTAAAATGAAAATTTGTGAAAGATGAAAAGAATAGGGGACTAAAGTTGAAAGTAAAAAAGTTGTTAGGTTAAATTGGAAAAGAAAAAAAAGTTATGAGTTAAAAAAAGCTAAGTTTTTTTTAAACACCCTAAAGATGAAATACAATATAATTATACATAGAAAAGTAGCAAATAAATGCTACGTAAATATCATGTAATAAGTTATATCTATACTTTCTATAAAATGAGAAATCCCAATGACATAAGAAAAGCTTATGTGGCAGCCATAGAGGCTGTCCAACAATGTTTTTCTTAGGTCATCAACGATGAGGTGGAAGCCATAGAGGAGCCATAGTGACATCATAAAGCTTAATATTAAAACACTTTAAAATTCAAAACTCTAGCCCACATTCATCAAACATCTACATTCCATTCATGTTTCAAACATCTGCCTTCCATTCACGCTTCAAACATCTGGCCAGATTCAAATTTCAAAATTCTGGCTCCAGATTTAAAATTCAAACCATATAGGTATATAAAGCTCTTTTTAATTTCAAATTCTCATAACAAACATAAACTCTAACTCTCTCTCTCTCTCTCTCTCTACGGTTTCAATTTTCCCCCTCTCTCTCTGTTTCTCATCGGAGCTTCAGAATTCCATCAGCAAACTGCGAAGAAATAGATGACGAATCTCCTAGGTCAACACACAGCCTACGTCGCCAATCTCGACCCTCAGGTACTGTTTATTCATCATGTTTAACATCGATTTGAATATTATGCAGACCTGAAGGTAGTTTAAAAATAGATATTTTTTTTGATTTTTTCTTTTTATCACAAACTGAAGGTTTGTATGCTAAATGTTCTTCAGGTAGATCTTGCTGGATTTGTTATTTGGTGTGGAAGTCTTGAGTTCGTTGGCCGAACTTCGAAATGTAATCAAGATTATAAAATGGATCTCAACTTTATTGAAGAAAAGGTAATGTCTGTTTGTGTTTATAAATAGATGTATAGATATGTGTGTATTCTTGATTCATCATGTTTTACCATCGATTTGAATATTATGCAGACCTGAAGGTAGTTTAAAAATATATATTTTTTATTTTTTCTTTTTTTTTATCACAAACTGAAGGTTTGTATGCTAAATGTTTTTCAGGTAGATCTTGCTGGATTTGTTATTTGGTGTGGAAGTCTTGAGTTCGTTGGCCGAACTTCAAAATGTAATCAAGGTTATAAAATGGATCTCAACTTTATTGATGAAGTGGTAATGTCTGTTTGTGTTTAAAAATAGATGTATAGATATGTGTGTATTCTTGATTCATCATGTTTTACCATCGATTTGAATATTATGCAGACCTGAAGGTAGTTTAAAAATATATATTTTTTGATTTTTTTCTTTTTATCACAAACTGAAGGTTTGTATGCTAAATGTTCTTCAGGTAGATCTTGCTGGATTTGTTATTTGGTGTGGAAGTCTTGAGTTCGTTGGTCGAACTTCGAAATGTAATCAAGGTTATAAAATGGATCTCAACTTTATTAATGAAGAGGTAATGTCTGTTTGTGTTTAAAAATAGATGTATAGATATGTGTGTATTCTTGATTCATCATGTTTTACCATCGATTTGAATATTATGCAGACCTGAAGGTAGTTTAAAAATAGATATTTTTTTGTTTTTTTCTTTTTATCACAAACAGAAGGTTTGTATGCTAAATGTTCTTTAGGTAGATCTTGCTGGATTTGTTATCTGGTGTGGAAGTCTTGAGTTCGTTGGCCGAACTTTGAAATGTAATCAAGGTTATAAAATGGATCTCAACTTTATTGATGAAGAGGTAATGTTTGTTTGTGTTTAAAAATAGATGTATAGATATGTGTGTACTCATGTTTGTGTTTAAAAATAGAGGTAATGGATCTCAACTTTAGTGTTTAGTTTATGGTTAAAGGTATATTGTTTCCATGTGGGTTACGGTTTTTCGATGTATTGTGTGGAATAATTATTCTCTGCAGTTTAACGAGTTCATCTCTAAAATGACAGCTCTTGAGTATGTGATGGCTGTTATACAGCATGTAAAGTGTAAGGAAATGTAAAGGTAATTTTTGTTACTTTTTGCAAATCATAACTATACTCTTTATTTCTGGCAATATAATAACATGTTGAATGAATATTCATTAGTTGTTTTGTGATATGTTGCAAGGAAGTTGGTGATGTTACGGAAGACTTTCCAGCAGCCTTCGGTTGAAAGGGATTCTGGATTAAGTCTGAATGGAAAGTAAAAACTACTTATTTTGAAGACTAAAATTGTGGTTTTTAGTTATGTGTGTCTTAACCCTGTTGTGTTTGAAAGTTTGGTAAGTTATGGCTACAATTTGAATCATCTAAACTGATGGATTTTGTATGTAATTGCTACAATTTGAATATTATTGTTATTATATTATTGCTAATGTTCATGTTCATTTTTTAGACAAGTAGTAGTGTTATATATTATTTTTAGATCTAAAATGTGATCATGGTTTGTTAAAGCACTGCTGTTAAACATTCTCTGTTGAACTGCATCATCTGTTAGTCCATAGCAGAGGTTCTCTTTTGGCAAACCTTTGCTTGAACCGTCTCGGTGTTTATCAGCAGATGTTCATCATGATGCGTGTGTAAACAGATGTTTTGAAATCCTCTGTTGAACTACATCATCTGTTAAGGCACAGCAGATGTTAACAATCTATACTGTGGAATGATCAGCAGATGTTATGTTTGGCAGACCTTTGTTTCAACAGTTTTTTTGTTTATCAGCAGAGGACCTTTGGTTCAACAGACTTTGCTTCAACATATGTTGTCTTGAAGAGAGCTTTGGGTTTGGCAGACTTTAGCAAAATAGATGTCGAGTGTGTTCTTTTAGTTTCAGATGTTTAAAGACTGTATCATCTGTTAAGTAGCAGCAGATGTTAGCTTTATGATGCTTTTGTATTCGTATTTAGCAGTAGAGGTTGTGTTTATCAACAGAGGTTGTTTGCTACAACAGTCTTTGTGTTTATCAGCAGAGGTTGTTTGGAACAACAGACTTTGCTTGAACAGATTTTTTGTTTGACAGAGCTTTTGGTTTAGCAGACTTTGTCTAAATAGATGTTAAGTGCATCCCTTTTGTAGATGTTAAAAGACTGTTATTTGGAGTTAGAGGTTATGTTTGGCAGACCTTTGTTTCAGCAGTCAGAAGAGGACCTTTGGTTCAACAGACTTTGCTTCAACAGATGTTGTCTTGAAGAGAGCTTTGGGTTTGGCAGACTTTAGCGAAATAGATGTCGAGTGTGTTCTTTTAGTTTCAGCTGTTTAAAGACTGTATCATCTGTTAAGTAATAGCAGATGTTAGCTTTATGATGCTTTTGTATTCATATTCAGCAGCATAGGTTGTGTTTATCAACAGAGGTTGTTTGCTACAACAGTCTTTGTGTTTATCAGCAGAGGTTGTTTGGAATAACAGACTTTGTTTGAACAGATTTTCTGTTTGACAGAGCTTTTGGTTTGGCAGACTTTATCTAAATAGATGTTGAGTGCATCCCTTTTGTAGATGTTAAAAGACTGTTATTTGTAGTTAGAGGTTAATTCAAGTGAGGTTATGACAATGATCACCCATAAATAAAGAGTTGTTAGAGAGTCTGCCTGGTGAAAAAAAGGTTTATTTTAGTTCAGATAGTTTATGTCAATCTGAGGAAGAATCAGAGCTTAATATGGCATTATTTCCTCCTGATGTGTTAAACAATCTTCGTTTATCTGGTTTACCTAACCATAAATTAGTACTGAAAGTTGGTGCTCCAGTGATGTTACTCAGAAACATTGATCAGGCAAATGGATTGTGTAACGGTACACGTTTACAAGTCACGAGGCTTGGAAAAGTTGTGATTGAAGCAAAAATTATCACAGGTACTAATATAGGTCATCATACTTTGATTTCAAGACTGAAGATGACACCTTCTGATAAAAGAATACCAGTGAAGATTTCTCGAAGACAATTCCCACTTTCACTGTGTTTTGCTATGACAATAAATAAAAGTCAAGGACAATCATTGGAGCGTGTTGGTTTATATCTTCCACGTCCAGTGTTTAGTCATGGCCAGCTCTATGTTGCTGTATCTAGATAAAAAGTAGGAAGGGGTTGAAAGTTTTGATTTGTGATAAAGAAAAACGAGTCTGTACAACCACTACTAATGTGGTTTACAAAGAAGTTTTACAAAATCTATGATGATACTAAACATCTGTCAACCTGGCAACGTCTGTTGGGTATAATGGAGGAACTGTAGATCGGAAATGTTTGTTGGAAAGCAATACAACTTTTTGAAAGCATCTGATACTTGCTCTGCATTAAGCCTATCTTGAGAACACATGTTGCGAAAAATGTTTATATCTGACGTTGTAGTAACAAGTTTGCAGCTCTCATTTTTAATGAGAGTACTAAATTCTTTCTTAATAACATTATTCTCTTAACATCTGTTTACTAACCTTTGTAATTTCTGTTGACTGACCTTTTTAACATGGGTTGACTAACATCTAATACTTACTATCTATCCATCTGTTAAGCTCTATTGGAGATAATGGATGACAGTTTTTGGAAAAGTCTGTTGGAAAGCCACAGAGGTTTTTAACAGTTAATAGACAACACTGGTTTGCTGTCAACATAATGGAATTGCTGTTGAATAAACCTATTGACCATTAGTTTATATCAATTTTGTAAGTCTGCACTAATTATTTTTTTACTCTCTGTCAATATGTGTTATGTTTGATTTTTTAAGAAACGATCCATGTTTGCACACGGGTCTTACCGCTAGTAATTAATAAAAAGGGATCATGTCAATGATGTCATAATAATAAGTTGGTTAATTAATAAAAATGGAAATCGAGAGTATGCGCTGGTCCAGCTTGGGCCCAATGTATGCATTCTTCGAAAATTGTCCAAACTTGTGAAGTTGTCCCATTATGTACCGAAGGAGGTCGATGTGATAATGATAATAGAGTGGTTGTTCTTTAAATACCAAATATATAAACAAGAATTATGAAATATAATATATAAAACTGTTGATAGTTAATATATTCATTTATGTACATAAGATATTTTATATTAAATATATAACTTGTCACAATATCTTTAGAAAATCTGACTAAAAAGATCTATCTAACTAGTTTAACATAAGAATCAACAATTTACTAACAACTAATCACACTCCATAACAAACAAAGCATAAAGATAAAGTTTGTTATTCTAGAAATAAGGAAATCAAAGCATAAATTCTTACAAACCTTCAACTAAAGACAATCATAGAGAGTTTAGCCACTCATGGCTTGGACAATCATCATCACTCGAGTCTTAATGTTCATGTGCATCAAAAACACCAACAAATTGTTTAGAGATTGTTTTGAACCAAGAACAAGTGCCCAAAATCGCCCTAGAACAGCTCCAAAACGGTTGGGAACGATTGGATCATGAAAAGGCACCATAAACAACCTTAAATGAGGGAGTTACAAGTTTCACGTCAGTCTCCACCGTAAGCTACGGTGGCCACCGTAGCTTACGGTGGCTTGAAATGGCCTACGGTGGGTTAAAACTGGCTTACGGTGACAATTTTTGTCAGTCGGCGCCGTAAGTTACGGCCCTTGCCGTAGCTTACGGCAAGCTTCAACCTGAAAACTTGTTTTCAGCATAACTTTTTCGTTTTAACTCCGTTTTCTTCACCGTTTTCGCCTACGTTCTCGTAATTTCATCATCTATCATGTGATATTCTTAGTTCTTCCATTCCAAAATTTTATTTTTTTCATTTATTCTCCGTCTTTCAATCTCCAATCCAGTCGCGTCTATTCGAAGCTTTATTTCCCCACTTTTAGGCCCCAAATGTACCTGAAACACAAGCAACCGTAATTATCTAATTCAAGATAATTACACGGATAAATGTAGGATTAAATTATACTTTATAACCATTAAGGGTCGTCCTACGAACTACCCGTCAACTACCTCACAAACTAATTTGATCACTAAATTGCTTAGGTAATTTTTGACCAAAACAATAGCTGTGAAAATGGATAGAATCAGGTCGTTCTGCTGGTGGCACGATAGTACTCCAGTGGTCCGTTAGTAATTCAAATTTGCCGTTAAAAAAACAAAAGTAGAAAAAAAGTAATGATAAGTAGTAATAAATGTAGCTTAATGATCCATGCTCGTTAAGAAAAATAAATTGGGTTTGTAATATATTGTTTTGTTGGGATGCCACGCTACTTGTCGTATGGTAACAATTTATGGAATTTGAGAAGATAGTAGAAACTATGACGTTTCATATACCGCTCATTCACAACTATTAACTATATATGAGTTATGTATGTTAGCTCGACCACTCTCTATATTACATAAGTGACCTGAATGACAAATATTCTATGAACGTAACCGCTTATCAAAGCATTCATGAGAACTCAAATTTATAGTTAAGGTTTTTAGTTAATAATTCGGTCATTGAAGAAACATCACTTTTGTCCTTTGGGACATCCCATGTAAAGTGAGAGAACATTTAGGTATGGAAAACGATTGGTAACGGGTCACCTTCCAACACCTATCATATATCATTATTGTATGTTGGCATAATTTTGTGTATCGTGAATTTTACATAATCTTTTGTACACCCCTATTTTGTTATCTATTGTAGTACATCTTTGTTGGAGTAGGATCAAATTACATTGTATGTGTTATGTTACATTGATTTATATAAACGGATATCCAGAAATCCGACCCGTTTTGAAATTCGAATCCTAACATTTGAACCTCGGAAATTTTTGCGAAAATAAATAACCATTGAAGGGATTTTGCAAGAAACAGAGCATCCCTCTACGGAGAAATTTGTAGAATATGGCAAACTTATTCCTACGATAGAGGGATTGTTAAGTGTTCTTATGCATGCGTAATGTACAAGACCTTACCTGAATGAGAATGGCTTGTTGATATTCTTCTAGAGCTGAATATGTCATGCATAGCTAATTCTACCTTTTCTTATAATCTATATATACTTAAAAATTTAGTTATATCAACTTTTTTACAACCTTCATTATTAGCCTCTTAAATACATGATATTAGAAATTGTGATATATAAATTAATTTATATCGAGTACAATAAATACACAAGAAAGATGTTGAGTCACAATCAGTTATTTAGACCATCATTTATTTATTGTTTATAATTACAGGAGATTGAATGAGATTTATTGACATTATGGTACTTATTGTCTGTTGGTTTTCATCGGTTTTTTTTCCGTACTTATTGCCGGTTGGTTTCGCCAAACAAAAATTAACCATATAAGTACTCGACATCTGCTCGAACAAATGAACACACAAAACACTCTCGCCTCCGCTACGTCCGTTTTCAGGCTACATTAAAAGTCACCCAAAAACCACCTTCATAAATTCTGGTGGAACCAGAAGGTATCTCCACCACCCCACAAGAGCTTAAGTTGTTAACTTTACTTTGAATTTACGGGGATCACTATCGCAACCTATGCAGGTCCATTTCTAGCAAATTGTTCGTATCAAATCTCTTAGGCCGAGCTTCGATTAATCCCCGATAGCCGTTGGTTTTCCAACCGTTGATCTAGCATTGAAATCCAAGGTAAACTTCATGTTCTCTGCGTAGTTTTAATTATTTGATTCATCGTAACACTAACACTAATAAACTAACATAAAGGAGTTGAACAACATTAGCACTAATAAACTAACATAAAGGAGTTGAACGAATGCGAAACGATGCAGCGCCATGTTAACATTAGCTATCTTGGAATACTAATTTTCTAGAACTTATTGTAGCTTGTGAAAGAGATAAAAATGGAGGGGTAAATAAACTAATGGTTTATGTTTCAGAATTTACGCAAGGTTTCTGTGTGTTTGTGGCAAAGATATGTTTATGACTGCAAGGCTTCTGTTGCTACCATGTTGCCTTTATGGTAGCACATGTCCCCGATAAACATCCTATGAAAACATGTAAAAAAGGGCATGCATGTATAGGATATGGAGTTGTTAAAAAATACCAATGTTATGTAATATGTATGGATGTTGTAAATACTCTTTATAAAAATCTATAACGTTTGTCTACTTCGAACCCTCAAACTCATAGGTAGGGATAGTTTTCCGAATTTGAGACCAATAGATTACAAACTCTTTGGTGCATGATGATGGTTAGATATATAAAAAAACTACGTACCAAACTATCGATATTGAAGAAAAATCAAGGATGGAAATTTAATCAAGCAAGTCATGAAATATTTTCAAGAGTACAAATAGTAATAAACATAGAAATAAAATATAGTTAAATATTGATGAGAACAAAATGAATATTTGACCGCCTAAAATATTGTTAAATTAATATTAATGAGAACAAAATTAATTAATACATAGTAATAAAAGAGTAAATTATATTGCTAAATAATTTAGATTTTACGTCTAAATATTTTATATAACTGATGAGTCAGACAAGTTAAAATAATAATTAGCATTTAATAGTTAAAAACAATTAATATTAGTAATGGGAGAGGTTGGATTTTATAGCACATGACCGTTTGGATCAAACAATTTGCGCACGCCCTTTAAATCATTAATCGAAGAATAGTCTAATTATATTATACATATGACGAGAATTGATGAAATATGAATTTAGACTATTGATTAACAGTTACATGAATTTAGTTATTTTATTACTTTTATGATTATAAAAATATATTATAAGAAGAAGATGATAGATTGTTTGGATGTTGGTGAGAAATATAATAATTGATTATAAGTGTATGCTAAATTATTTAATAATAAAGAAAACAATTTATATTAGAATAACAAATACGAGCATTCACAATGGATCCGTCATTTTTATCTGAATATAACCTCTATATTTGTGAGAGTGGTTATAAATTCTTTTGAGTGGAGGAGAGAGAAAAAAAGAAAGTTACTCTTTACCAACAAAAAATTTGAAAAAGCTCTTTAATTATTTAATATTTTTGAAAGTGATTGTGAGTGAAGAAGAGAGAAAATGTAATGACAAAAGTATAAAAAAATTATTATTTAATTGAAAAGAGAGAAAAAATAGTATTTTTAGTGTAATTATAGAGATAGAGTAAGAGATTTGAAGGGGGTGCTACCCACTAGATGGGGATGGTTGTAAGCCCTTTGGTTCTTCCACACCTCCATCGATCCCCGCTAAAGACAAGGGGGTGCTACCCATACCGACACCAGTTAAGCGCGTTGAAGCGATCGTAAGGTATATATCGGCTTACACTTTATTCGTGCCCTGTTTAATAAACCATTTTAATTAAAGATGTGCTATTTACCTTTCTACTCGATCTGAAATGTTATTTACATACCTGGTATATGTTTACTCTATTTTAAAATTAGGAGGCTACAAGAGTCGGAAACTTGAGTTCGTAAATATAAAAGTGCATTGTTCTACATTAAAAAAAATATGAATAAAAAAACTTGGTAACGCATCACTTCGAATGTGTAAAGACATATAAGGGGAGAAGTTGGCTTTTGAAAAAAAAAACTTGGTGTCGTTATAAATGGAAAGGCAACAAAAAAACTTTCAACTATAATTGATTGATTTCCATAAACAATGTAATTGTGCATATTTATTTTTGGATAACCGTCTACATAAATGTTTCGTGCTTTTCCTTCCCATGCCTGCTTATGCAGATTCGGATTCATAAGAAACAGTTGACAGTGACTCACATGAAAGGTATACCGTCTGCACTTAGTGTTAGTAATGAAAACCCGTACTACTTTTCGATGCATATATACGTAAACATAGTATACCATTTTTAATAGTTTTCTTTTCGTTATTTCACTGCAGTCAGTTGGCTGGTGATGGGATTGGGGATGACGGTGGCATGCGTTAGCTAAAGTTTGGTCTATGTGTTATCCAATAAGATAGGAAGGCGTGCGAGAGTTTATGCGTTTTTCCTTTTTCTGTTTCATGTTTTTTTTTTCTTGGAAGACATCTTTTTTCACTTCTTTTTGGCCGGCAAGTTTTGCCAAGGAAACAACTTATGGTCCATGGTTTAATAAAGTTTAAGCACGGCCCTTTGTAGGCGTATTGTCTTACATGTTATGCACCGGCCGTGTCAGACGTCTTACCACGAACAAACAATAGCTATTATGCATGTCGTGCATCGCACGGGCTTTCTCCCTAGTAATAATAATAATAATAATAATAATAATAATAATAATAATAATAATAATAATAATAATAATAATAATAATAATAATAATAATGTATAACAACTTAACTAATGCATGATAGTTTGGATTTGTAAAATTTATATAGTATTAAAGACAAAGGTCGGTGACCTTTGTCTTTATTATATACATGATGTTTGTCTTTATTAGGGTGAGCGGGGCACAAGCGGTGACCCCTTTCGGTGACCCAAGTCACCTAGCGGGAACACCGCCGCCGTTGGTGCGGTGAGGCAAATCGGGGACCATGCTCGGTGGGAGTTCACCGCGAAGAAGAAGGAGAGAGTGGTGGGCCCAGCCTTTTTCCAACCAATCAAAAGTTTTCTTTTTTTTTTTTTTTTTTTTTAATAATAAAAAAACAAAGGGAGTTAAGAGGGGAGTGGTGCCATCAATTTAGGGTGTTAGGGGAGTTTAAGAGGGGAGTTGACGTGGCACACGAGGATTGGTTATGCGTAAGAGAGGGGACTCCCCTCTTAGGGGAGTGCCCCCCTCACCCTTAGTCCAGGTGTGTTGTCATTAATTCGAATCTGTCAAGTGTCTTTAGGCATACTTTTCTGTGTTTCTATTTTAGCATGTTTTTTTTTGTTTTTTTTTTTTGTTTTGAGGCCTCATGCTTTTTTTATATTTTAGGTTTCTATCTTTTTTTTTCTTGCTTTTACTGAGTTTTTACGTAAGTTTTTTTCGTGAACCCGCAACGGTATAATCAACGTAAATTTAGTTTGGGAACGACTCGGGTTTTGTTTATCTTTTTTGTCTTTTCTTTTATTACGTATGTTTTTTCATGAATCCGCAACGGTATAATAGACGTATATTTAGTTCGAAAACGAGCTAGGTTGACTGTAGTTTATACTTTATCATGCCACGTATGGCGCCGCCGCAACGCGCGGCGGGTAGAAAACTAGTTGTTACCAGAAAGGAAAAGAAGTTACTATGACACATGACATGTAAAGCCTATTTTGTATAGTGTTTCAAAATTATATTAACTAGGTTTAAGGAACTTTGCCGCATTGCGGGGAATTTCTTTTGTTATTTAGTCTGTGTTTACATGCATTTTGAAATCACTACGGACGCGTTGCAAACGGAACTGCTGACAAGAATAAAAAGAAATTGTAGAAAAAAACATTAAAAGATAACCGAAAGAAAATCAACCAAAAAATTGCATGGTAACGATGTTGTTCGTATGAAACCCGTGGTCAGAGAGATCAGCAAATTACCAAATTTGCCGAACCGAAAGTCTTAAGTACCAATTCGGTAACGACTTTTGGCGTTTCTCGTACCGGTTCACTATCGTTTTTACCTTCATATACCGGTACCGTGACCGGTATTTTTGGTATCAGTACCGATTCTGTATCGGTTGGCACCGAACACATCCCTACCCTTGAAACTAAAAAAATAAAAAAAATTAAAAGTTGAAGAAAATCAACATAAAAAAGTTGTACGATACCGTTGTTGTTTGTACGATACCCGTGATCAGGGATGAGCAAATGGTACTGGGTAACAGCACTGAATTCCCCGAACCAAAAGATTTCCAATATCAATTCGGCACCAACTTTTGGCGTTTTCTGTACAGGTGCCGGTTTTTACCTTCATGTACCGATTCCGAACAGGATCGTACCGGTATTTTCGATACTAGTACTGGCTCGATACCGGTTGACACCAAGCTTATCCCAACCCGTGATATTAAAAAAAAGATTTAAGTTAAAAAGTAACGAAAATAACTATTATTATAATATTAAAATAATAAAAGTATTAAAAAAACTATATATTACTATTAATATTAAAATTACTTTCATTAGCTTTTAATTTTAATATTAAAATTACTATTCACTAGGTTCTAATTTAAATATATACTAGGTTTAAAGAAGTTTGTCGCGTTGCAGCGAATTTCTTTTATTATTTAGTCTGTGTTTACATGTGTTTTGAAATCACTACGGGCGCGTTGCGAACGGAACTGCTGACAAAAAAAAAATGTAGAAAAAAACACTAAAAGATAACCGAAAGAAAATCAACAAAAAAACTGTATGGTAACGATGTTGTTCGTATGAAACCCGTGGTCAGAGATGATCAAATGGTTCTAGGTACCATTACCAAATTTGCCAAACAGAAAAATCTTAAGTACCCAATTCGGTACCGACTTTTAGTGTTACTGGTACCGGTTCACTACCGTTTTTTACCTTCATATACCGGTACCGTAACCGGTATTTTCGGTATCAGTACCGATTCTGTATCGGTTGGAACCGAGCTCATCCCTACCCCTGAAACTAAAAAAAGAAAAAAAATTAAAAGTTGAAAAAAATGAACAAAAAAATGTTGTACGATACCTTTGTTGTTCGTATGTTACTCGTGATCAGGGATGAGCAAATGGTACCGGGTAGTAGCACTGAATTTCCCGAACAAAAAGATTCCAATATCAATTTGGCACCAACTTTTGGCGTTTTCTGTACTAGTACCGGTTTTTTACTTTCATGTACCGATACCGAACAAGACCGTACCGGTATTTTCGATACTAGTACTGGCTTGATACCAGTTGACCCCAAACTTATCCCAACCTGTGACGTTAAAAAAATGATTAAAGTTAAAAAATAAAGAAAATAACTATTATTATAATATTAAAATAATAAAAGTATTAAAAAAATATATATTATTATAATATTAAAATTACTATTCATTAGCTTATAATTTTAATATATGTATATAGTATAATATAATACTCTGCATCATTTTATTATAAAACCAGTTTTTATATTCAAATAAAATACCAATAGAACTTTCTATTCTTATTATATTATACATATATTCAAAACCAAACGCATTGAACAGTGTCACCAACAGTAAACTAGGGCAATAAAAATTACTTTAACTTTTCTCAAACTTTAACAAAAAGATAGTTTTATTTGGACTAAATATATGTTTCTGTTTTAAAATACACCAAACATTTAGATACATGCTTAGATGATGGTTGCATTGTCTTGTGTGATGGTTACATTTAGGGTTGTAAACGAGTCGAGTCAGGGTGGGGTCGAGCTCAAGCTCAAAATTAATTCAGGCGGTTAAACTTGGTTTGAGCTTTACGAGCCGAGCCATGGGCCGAGCCGAGCTCAAGCTCAAAATTAATTCAGGCGGTTAAACGTCGGAGTTAAACGAGCCTAAGAACGAGCCAACGAGCCGAGCCATGGGCCGAGCCGAGCTTAGCTCGAGCTGGGCTTGGTTACAAAATGAGCCAGCTTGGTTCACATCATCTCAAATTGAGGTTTTTTAGCTAGTGAAATTAAATATACAAATTGTCACAATATCTTTAGAAAAGCTGACTAAAAAATTATATCTAATATTAATACTCTGCATTATTTTGTTATAAAATCAGTTTTGATATTCAAATAAAGTACCAATAGAACTTTTTATTCTTATGAAATCGTTTAATTTAGAAAACTTCTTATTAGAATCTAGAGTATTAATTAGGAAATTATTTCTAGAAACTCATGTAAAAACGCTGTGGTTTTTTTTAAAGGCTAACATACATTACCTATATATTACCTATATATTAAAAATACAATTGAATGAATAGTAATTTCACTAAGAGATTAGCAGATGGTATTGGGTACCGGTATCGATATCAAATTTACCAAACCGGGTGTATTTTCGGTACTTGTTCGACACCAGTATTCACCGGTTTTTACCCTCAAATACCGGTGCCGTACTAGTACCGAACCGGTTTTTACCCTCAAATACCGGTTTTTACCTATATAATAAAAATACAATTGAATGAATAGTAATTTCACTAAGAGATTAGCAGATGGTATTGGGTACCGGTATCGATATCAAATTTACCAAACCGGATGTATTTTCGGTACTTGTTCGACACCGGTATTCACCGGTTTTTACCCTCAAATACCGGTGCCGTACCAGTACCGAACCGTAACGTACCAGGTATATTCAGTACCGGTACCCACTTTTGGGGATTTCGGTAATGGTATTTTCGGTACCGTTTGGTACTGAGCTCATCAAATCCTGCAGCAACATATAAATGCAAGTAATTGCACCGTTTAGTTTATTTTTCATACACACAGTAAGTAAACTGAATAATTTCACTAAGATATTAGCAAATGGCATTGGGTACCGGTACCGATATCAAATTTACCAAACCAGGTGTATTTTCGGTACCGGTTCGACACCGGTATTCACCGGTTTTTACCCTCAAATACAGGTGCCATACCAGTACCGAACCGTAACGTACCAGGAATATTCCGTACCGGTACCCACTTTTGAGGATTTTGGTAAAGGTATTTTCAGTACCGGTTGGTACCGAGCTCATCAAATCCTGTAGCAACGTAGAAATGCAAGTAATTGCACCGTTTAGTTTACTTTTCATACACACAGTAAGTAAACTGTATTTCGTTTGAATGAGGTATTATATACAAACAACTTATTTTGCTTTTTTTGTCTTTTTCTGTAATGAATGAATTGTAGCATGTAAAAATAACTTGGATATATTTATATTATTGATGAACAAATCGTATCAAATCCTGTAATCAAACCGGTATCATATCGGTACCAAATTTACTATACCAAATCATTTTCGATACCAATTTGGTACCCACCATTTGGTGTGTTTAGAATCGTTACTTTCGGTTCGACACCGGTCTAGCACCATACCTGTATTTATTGATTTTTACATTCAAATACCATACCGTATTGTACCGAGCATTTTCAGTGCCGGTACCTAATTTCGATGATTTTCCGGATCGGTACTTTTAGTGCCGTTACCGGTACCGAGCATATCCATATTTTAACGTGTTATCACCGTAATAACTGAACTGAAAACAACCGAATTTCCAACGTGTAGGACGTGTGGGTCTTATTATTATATATTAAGTTATTTAAAATCATTTTTTTAGGACGGAGTGATTATCCTTGCCACGTCATTTTTATTTATGTTTTAATATTCGGTATCTGCTTGCCGTTGCTGACACGCGTTTTACAGTCATTGGGTCCCTGCCGCAACGCGGGGTTCGAAAATCAACTAGTTATTATTAATAATTGAGCTAATGTAACGCCCTAACACGTAATAACTTAAAAACGACGCAGCGGAACATACGAGCCTTAAAATTCTTTCTTTATTAGTCACATTACTTACATGAAGGCTCAATTACAAAGTGTCATACATTTATTAGAAAGAATTTACAACATTCCCTTTTATTAACCCTTCAAAGAAATACATAAATCAAACTATGTGACCGTCCTTTTCCGTACAATCCTTGCTCTCGACTCGATCTATGTCCGCTTCTCTTCGTTAGTGGTAGAAAAAATCCATGTAGTACCTGTGGACATCACATACAACTTAACCATTAGTCGTTAACAACATCATACGACATTATTCTCATATAATTTAATATCAAATAACATTCGACAATATAAACTTTGATTTATTCAACTATCCTCTCGTATTTTCTCGTTCCGAGTTCGACTTCGATACCTCATGAACCCGATGTTCTTTTACCTGCATTACATTACAACTTCAAGGTAAACCATTAGCAATCGTCAATGCCCAAACATAATGAAACCATTCCTTCATACCTTTATAACATCTAGCATTCATACATGTATACTAATTCCTACATGCATTCATAGCGAATTACATTTGTATATGCATACATTCCTAATTCATACATGCATACAAACATATACACCTACATATATATACGCACACATTCATACACGCACACATACATGCGAGTTCTCGCTTACCACTATTATTCATATATGTACCTATGCTTCTTGTCACAATCACAACTTTACATGATATATGTTTTATACTTATTGTCTTGCATACTTATTCGTTCCTAGACTCGATCACTTCTAGATTTCCTTTACTAACAAGAAGAAAAATCCATACTTTCACTATCTAGAGGCTCATAACATCTCTTATATACAAAACCGGCTTTAAAATAAGTTATGAGACATTGAAAATCATTAAAACATTGAATCCGGATGCAAAAACGAACAAGAAAACAAAGCTCGCCAGCTTGTGGCTTCCTCGCGGGGCGCGACGCCTACGGCTCTCGGCTCTCACGGGGCGCGACACCTGTCGCGTTGCGCGACGGTGAAATTAAAATGCTGTCGCGTAGCGCGACAGCCCTATTTCGACAGAATGCTTCCTTTTTGATGCTGCACTTATGCCCAGCTATGATTTTAACCAAAACACTAACTTCTAAATTCCATAACTTTCGACCTACATATCCAAATCACATGATTCTTGTTTCTATGTGACCGTAATTTAATTACGGATCCATTTATCACCTCGGGTCGCATCAATAGCTGATTTATAAGCAAACGGCTTATAAATCCCTTTATACCATTATTCGACCCGTTTAATCCTACTAGTTTACCTTCATTATAAATAACTCCTTCGTTATACTAAAAATAACACTTACCTTAATACTCTCATTCATTACATAATCCTTGCATAATTTTTCCACACTCATAAATATTAAATTATACATACGTACTAAGAAGTGAATCGGAATCACTTACCTCGTGCGTCTGAGTTCGTGCATTGCTTCCGTATTTACCTTTGACCCATTGCCCTTCCATGCTCGTGTCCATGTTGACATGGCTCCTACGCTTTCAGGTTATCATCAACACATTCTTGTTAACATACATCATTGTACTTGATAACGAGCATACATTTGCATAATTTCATATTCAACTTGCATTAGTCATTCCTAAAAATCATACGACATGTACCCGATTTCGCATCATTTCAAACCCATATAATCCATCATGTCATTCCATTTATCACATATTTATATACCATGTACCATACGATTATCTATAATCTTATAATCAAAACAACAAGTCTAGCCATGTTCCTTATGCGTAGTTGACTTTCAAAGTCAACGATTTATCATTTTAACTTTCGGCTTAATCTCATATACTCATGGAATCATAATAGGCTGTTTTGGGGCGTCCGTTTACTGTACTTACGAGCTTGAAAAAATTACAATCATTTTATGTGACGAGCCCCTCTGAGGGGCTATCGTTGTGTTAAATTTTTAGAGTCTAACTCTCTACCAAAAATTTATAAAAATTCATTTACTAAGCTGCAATCAGATTCGTCACTTTTGACTGCAGCTTACGGAAAAATTTATTTAAAATTCCTCGTTTATCAGATTGATGAAATTCCATTTGGAGATTTTTGAAATCACCTGAAGCTGCCTATAGTAAAAATTTGAGATCGTAACTCAATTCCTAAATTCAGTTATGACATTCGTAATGGGCTGCAAATTCTGCCAGAAAACACAGCCTGAATCTTCGATACGGAAAAATTCATAAAACGTTCATTTTTCGTCGAAAAATGCAATTCCAGTTGGGTTTGAAAGGTTTTTCCTGGGAGTTCATCACAAACTCAATAAACATCAGTTTTTGACAAGATTTGACCCAGTTACAGCCGATTACATTCGGCTGTAACTTTCTGGACATATTTAGTTTTCATTAAATCTTTTCTAAAATCTCTCATTCTAACTTCACCTAGACATTTTATCATACAACTTGTGTGCATACCACCAATAAAGCACATGATACAAGTACCTTATGCATTACCCTACTAGTTCATTCATAATTCATCAATTACAACAAGAATCAACTTAAGTACATACTATAATCAACCTATCTAACAATAATTCATCACATACAACATATACATCAATGATTCAAGCTAGGTTTTAACATGGGTGCAATCTCTTATGTCATAATCTTCATCACTAGAAGTGGATTTCAATTCTAATCATCCTATTTCTCAAAATCTTTCACAACAAATGTTCCATATAGGAATTATATAACATATTCATGCTCAATTTCACATCAATTCACGGATTAATCATAACCCATATCATCAAACATCACCAAAACATAAAATTTAACTTACTTGGTGTGAAGAATACTTGAATGATCATAAATCCTAGTTCATGCATCAGATTTGACCCCAATTTCCTTGTCAATTTGAAGGTCCTTGTGAATTAGGGTTTCACCCCTTTTTCTTCTACTTTGTTCGATCCCCAAACAAACACACACAATGTGTGTGTTTTAAATTTTCTTTTTATTCTTTTAGTTAATTCAAGTTTCCACTTTGACAACCTTAGTCCCTTAAGTTTATGACATGTGTGTGTTTTAAATTTTCTTTTTATTCTTTTAGTTAATTCAAGTTTCCACTTTGACAACCTTAGTCCCTTAAGTTTATGAAACCGTCATAATTGCCACTAATTTCATACCTTTACTTATCTTGTTAGGTATTTAACTAAGTTTAATAACCGAGTTATTGTTTTTCATTTACTTAAACATGGTGACATATCTACGAATTTAATAATTCGTGTTTTGGGGTGTTACATATCTACCCTCCTTAAAGAAGGTTTCGTCCCCGAAACCTACTTCATCAATATCGGTTTATCCATTAGTAAGTTCATAACTTTAAGAACATCATTTCTTGAAATCCTTTCTCCATTTCTTTCAACAAATCAACCCACATAGATTTGTACGTAACATTCCTTTAACATCAAACATATAGTCCATCATACTGGTCTTAATTGATCCGTCGATAACGGTTCAATACATACCTTTTTATTATTATCATAATTTTCATCCCTTACGACCCATTACAACGAGTCACTACTTATACTATCTCTTCATTATGCTTTTTATATCATATTGACCCGTTCGTAACCGGTCAACTACATATACTTTACATTTCCATTTTTTAACAGTTTCTTCTTAAATTCTCCTCTCAGCACATTATCGTATTTAAACTAGTGTGTGCAAACTAGTAACAACCTTGTTGGACCCAGTATGGCCTGAACAACTTCTTTTCACGTATTATGTAATACAAATGAATCTTGAATTCTGTGGGTGAGAGGGCAATGGAGTTTTGTAGTATGTGTGAATGCTAAGCTTCAAACTCAATTGTCTTCTGCTGGTTGAGCCTTCTATTTATAGAAGGTTGGGTGCATGAGTGCATGAATAAACAATAGTTTATTCATGCAATAAGTCCTGCAAAAAGTAGCCATTTGACATATTCATTGAATCCATCGTTCAAGTTGCCTTTTTCATCATGATATCCAATAATGTCAACTTGCTTCAGTAAGTGTGGCAGGATAGAGCTGATTTCAGACAAGTGGGGTATTCATCAGAATTTCTGATAAACCACTTCATCAGAAATTCTGGTGAACAAATCATCAGAAAATCCTGATGATCAGAATCGTCAGAAACTGATGATATTTCATCAGAAATATCATCAGATCCATCAGAAATGACCTTCTCTGATAATCCAATTCAGCTCTTGATCAACTTGTGATTCTTGGAAGTAGATGTTGTGCATTTCAGTTGTCCTATCTGATCTTCTTCTTCTTGTTGTGATCTTTAAGACTGTTATCTCTTCATAGATCCAGTTGATTGTGATTTTCTTCAATACTTACAGATAAAGTTTCCTAACAGTTTCCCCCTAAGTATTGTAAGAAAATGAACTATCTCTATATCTAACATAAACAACTTTCAGCTGCTTCTTGAAAGAAAAATTCAAAACAACTAAGTTCAGAAACATAGAACATAGTCAAACCAACCATTGTTCAAATCAGACAAAAATAAAATATTGTTCAAAAACAGAAATTTAATCTCATCAATTCATTAATTGATCTTCACTCCACTTCTGTATTTGTCTCCTGGTTTCAGCATTTTCTTGTGATCAATTACCTTTTGAGTTTCCTTGTACATCTCTTTGTACCATCCTCTTGACTCCATCTAGTTTTCAATACATTCTTCAATTGTTTTTCTCAGCTGTTCATTGATCTTTCCCTTCTTCTTAAGCTGCTCTTGTTTTTCATTCATGCAGTTCCTTATATATTTCAGAGTTTGATTTGAGTACCTGCATATTTCACTGATTCTGAATAGAGCTTTCTCATTATTAGCATCTCTGAAGACTACACACATTTCTGGTTTATCAAAGATTGCTCTAGTTCTCACAAGTTTAGAAGGAATTTCAGCTGGAATTCTGGTGTTGGGAGGAGGTATTAATACCTTGTTGCTGTACTCAAAATTGATACATAGATCAAAGTCTGCCAGTGCAGCCCTTTTATATAGCTTTGCTCCTGCACTTTTGAGGCTGTCAAGGGCTCTTCTGATCACAACTGAACCACTTTTCTCTCTATCAATGATATTGTTCATTTTGACTATGCCCATTGGGTGAATATCATCAGCCAGATTTGCATCAGTAACCTTTTGTTCACTGTTATCTTTTCTGATCAAGGTATACTTGTTTTGTCCTTCATTACCTAATATGCCTCCTCCAGTGGTCAAAGTATCGATTCTTTCAATAGATACTATTGGATTGGTCGTGTGTTTGTGCAGAATTTCCCAACCTCCATTGTTTCTGATTTCAACAATACATTTACTCAATGGGGAGAGTGGTCTTTTTGGGTTGTCTTCTGGACCTTTCTAGTAGTAGTGCTTTAGATGTTCTTCAGGGTACATTATTGTGTGTAAATCACCTTTCAGCACATCCATTTCTTTGATGTTCCCCTCCGAATCTTCTATCATTTCTTTACTTGGCCTTTTTGAGGAAGTCACTTCATGTTCCATTCTTCTCTTCTCTTTTGTGTCCATCTTTATGCTGAACTCTGTTTCTCCTGTGATGGCTGTAGAAGATGACTGAACTGGAGCATGTTCTTTCTGTTGGACCCTTGATGTGTCTGGCTTAGGGTCGTTTGGTGGAGGACCCATGAGTAACTTTTGTTTATCTGGAGGTGGACCCATGGGTTGCTTCTGTTTTTGAGCTGTTGAAGTTTCTGATTGTTTGGTTTGATCTTGTTGAATGGTTTCTGGTTGTTGTTGAGGAGTTTCTGATTCTCCTGCTTGCTTTTCTTGTGGAATTGGAGCACTCAGTTCATGAAGATCAATTTTTGTTAGCCTGGCAACATTATACTCCAACCTCTTTACTAATAGATGAATATTAGCAAGAGTTTGAGTATTTGTTTCTTCTTGTTTCTTCATTTTCAGATACTCCAGATTTTCTTGATTTTTCTGTGCAGTTAATTCCACCATCAACTTCTCAAAAGCCTCAGCCATGCTGCTGTTGTTGGCTCTGAGGAACTGTATTTCTTCAAGAATTCTTCCTGAACTTGAGTTTTCTCCTGCAGTTGCAACCTCAACCATCTTTTTCTTGATATCTTGCAGTTCTTTGAGAGCTTTCTTGAATTCTGATGAGCTCTCTCTGTTTTCTGATGACTCTTGCAGTTTCTTGAGGGCTGTAACATTCTCTTCTGTTTGCTTCTGCACAGCTTTGACAGTTTCTGATAAAACTTTGATATCTGACTTTTGATTTCTGATTTCTTCCAGTATCAGATCAAGTTTTCCTTCTGTGGCTGTTTTCTCAGTAGCAGTTGTGTCTTCAAGTTCCTTGTGAAGTTGTTTAGGTGACATAGATTGACGTCCTTGGTAAATGGGAGAAACAACAGATGTTCCCCTTCTAACACCAACAGAAAACACATTCTCTGCTGTTCTGAGGTTAAGAGGATTGGAAAATTCCAAATTCTCTATATCCTCACCAGAAAATTGAAACACATTCAAGTTCTGGTTTTCCTCATATCCTTGAACCTTTTCAGGTTCTCCATGAGTTGTTGAGAAACTCTTAGTTTTCTCATCCAGGTTTCCTTGATCAGTAGACTGATCTCCACCTGTTGCCACCACATTTTTCTCCTCAGAATCTGATTCAGAAAATGGGTCATTGGTTTTACTCACATTTTGTTTTGTAGAAACAGTGCCTCTTTGTAAAATTTCATAATTTCCTTGAATTGAATCATCAGAATCACTCTCAGAATTATGAAATATATTGAGTTTAGATTGTTGTGCACTTGTTTCTCCCATATGTGAGATTTCAGCATGATGTTCTTCTGCCACAGGACTCATATTCACATCTTCATCAGCTGGATGAGGATCAGATTCACCCTACTGTTCCATTCTTGGTGTGCTTGACTCTTGTGCATCATGCTCCATGGGGGACACACTTTCAAAAACTTCTTTGTTTTCTGGCTTTTTGTTCAACATCTTTAGGTATTCTGCTCTGTATGGTGAATCTTCTGGTATCAGTTTCATCACTTTTTCTGACAGAACAGGCACATCATAATCTGACTTCCAAGACCCTACAGCAGTCCAAGGTCTCATAATTTTTGTTCACCACATATTTTCTGATGCTGGAATTTCTAGGTTCCTTTCAGAAAAATCATCAGAAATTATGATTGACAGAAATCTGGGAAAGGGTAGATGTGAATCTATCCTTCCAGCGTTAGTCAGAATTGATCTTCTGATCAGAATAAATATTTCTATTCCAAAATCAATGTTCAGCCCACTAATGAGACTGAACATAATAGTTAGAATATTCATATTTATCTGCTCTGTACTTCCAATCTTTGATGATAGACACTTGTTCAGAATTTCCATTAAAACTTGCCAGAAGGCAGGTAGCTTGTTTCTCTTAAATTCATTGATTTTTGAAATCTTTGTCTTGTAACCCATTACAGCATCAAGTAGTGAGAACATATCTTCTTTTGCTGGTGCTTCTTCATAGCTTTGGTTTAAGGATAGTTCCAAACATTCCCTTATTTTCTCCGGTGAGATTGTAATAAAGATATTTCCCCACACATGTGCTGTTAGCTCGAGTTGATTTGAGACTTTGAGAGTTTTTACAACTTGTTGTATGAGTTCTTCTGGTACCCCTCTGGTCTTTGTGAGAGCTTGAGCTATTGGGAATCTGGTTAGAAATTCAATGAGAATTTGACACTTTATATCATACTCTTCAATGTTATCATTCATTGCTTCATTGTTGCTCTTTAATGGAAGAAATTCAGCTTCAGTGATGAAGGGAACAGAGTGTTCAATTGGTGGTATGTTGATGTTGATAGCTGCCATTGAGAATTTGGGTTTTTGTTTCGGAAAAGGGTTTTAGGGTTTTGAATTTGAAGGTTGAAGATGGAAGTCTCTGTTTTTGAATGAGGTATTTATAGTGTATAGAGACAGAGATTTTTTACTGTTTTTCGTGGGTTGTGTATATTCAAGGTGGTTAATGACACCTTAATGATGTTTTAATCCTTTAAGGAAACAATCGTTTTTAAAAAACCTTTGGTTTATCTCTAATTTAATGTAAATCCTTTAAGGAGACTTAGAGATTCCAATGATTTTGCGTATAAACACTAATGTCCAACTTGTACCTTTTCTCCATGTGGGACCCTTTTTGTTTCAAAAAGGTCCAATAGAAACCTTTTCTGAGTTTGTGTATCTTCCCAGGTTTTCTCTTGATGATATATATCAAAAAATTCTGAATAAAACTTTTAAGAGTTGTATTTTCTTCATATGTCATCAGAATGCATTTGATTCATTTACAGAGGATGAATCATCATATTTTTTTTTTTTGAGATGAGAGGGAATAAGTAGAGTTCCGAGATTTTTACTTACATTGCTGTTCTGCAGTTCTGAACTCCGCACCTTTATTCTGATATACAGGAAGTATTTTTCATACAGCTTGTTCCAGTCCTCAGAAAAAAATACTTTGAAAGAAACTTATTTCAAAAATTTAGATGTTCATAAGTTTCTTTAAATCTGGTTAAAGGCAATGTTTTTCTGATGATTCGTCAGACTTCCTAGTTTTCAAGAGATTTTTCTGATAAAAAAATTCATTTTATGATTTGTTAACAGATTTTCTGGTGAATGAACAGATTCTGATGGCTTGATGGGTTCTTTGAACAATTACCAGATTTTCTTAGTGATCTTCAGATTTTCTGAGCTTCACTAAATCCTGTCAGATTTCATTTAAATTTCACCTGATTTTCCTTGTTTTTATCAGACATTTGTGTTAGTTCCTCCTAGATCTATTGACATTTTTTTTGTTAAAAAAATTGAGTAAAAAGAAATTAAAGCAAACATGATATAAAAAAAAAATTAAACACACAACAAAGAAAAACAAACAACAACTTCTCCTCCTCCTCCTCCAACACGTTGTACATGCACTTCACATATAACCATAGACTGGTTATTCGACCGGTGTGATTCGTTGATGGCACCAGGGTGGGCTCACTTATGTTTTCTTGAAGTACCAGCTCGGCCCTTGGATAGCAGCTTCTCACTCCTCCTAAGTCCTGCTGACTGGTGATCACCTTGGTTACGAATCGAGGGTAGATCAGAAAAGGTTGACGGTTGTGGATGTTTGCTACTAGGTCTCTCATGAGAAACTTAGCATGGTTGTAAGGTTTTTCCTGTATAACAGCATGAACCACTTCCATCATCATATGGGACAGCTCGATGAAGTGTCCAATCTTCTTGGAGAAGAAGACACTTAGCTGTGTTACCAAAAACTGGAAAGGTGGTATGAACCCAGATTTGCTAACCGCCCTTGACGAGTTGTATGTATGATAGCCCATTTCATTTAAGGTCTGTTGCACATCTGCATTATCCAGGAATTTGATTTCATGGTCATTACCCAGTCTGAGGACATTTCTGATTGTTTCCTCTTTTAGGGTAATATTAACCCCCATAACCTCACTCTCTATCCACATGAAAGTACCACTAAAAATGATTTCAGAGTTCCACCAGAACTCTTGAAGAAGTTTTGGATAAATGGTGACATGTGATGATACAGCAAAGCCCAAAGGACTTTGCATGATTATATTGTACACAAACCTGCAGTCCTCCTATGCAGGTCCTTCCAAGTTGGATCTTAATCTAAGATTATGAAGTCTGTGAAATGGGAGAGGGAATTGAGTTGCATTCATCAATTTTGGGCGACCCATTTTAAGATAAGAAGATTCTGTCAAAGGTCTTTTGAAGAGATGATTTTGGTGTGAAGTAAGTTCTTTTCAGGTTGTTAATATTTATAGATGAAAGTGATAGTTCCTCATAAATGATATTAACAGCCAACCCTTTTTTTCATCTCTTCAATTAAGACGATATCTGTTGCAGTGAATGTGGCAGTCTACTAAGCCCCATGTGTGAGTAAGCATTTAATGACTAGGCGGCTACTTTCATAGCTCCTAATCATTTTAGTGCCTACGTGTCACTTAAGTTTCTTATGAAAAAATGACGTTGCATGCATTGGCAGAAAAAATGAAATTCAATAATCTGAAAAAAAAAATTCTAGAGACGGTTGATTTTCTCAGCAATATAGAATTTTATCTTTATGCATGTTACTTTTCCCCCTTTTTGTTTTTTTAATTAAATAGAAAGAGAAAAAAAATACAAAAACAAATTATACACATATATGAATATATACAGTGAGTGGGATATGCATGAAGATGGAAGATTATTATGATTATAAATTATTCTGATGTTTCAACCTGGTTTCTGATTTTATATCAGAACTTCTGGTGATTTCACCAGATATTCTGATATTTCTTCAGATTATCTGATAAATCCTCATTTATTGATGATTCATCAGATTTTCTGATGTTCCATCAGATTGATGGATTGCTTTGTTAGAAACCAGTTGATTTGTTCTTTGATTATCAGAACTTTGATGTTCATCAAATTGGTTTTCAATTTGTGTCCTTGTGTTTTCTGAAAAATCTTCATCATTTAAATTAACCATGCCAAGTTTGCTGATCAAAAAATTGTGTCTCTTTTCATCAAGAGGTTTTGTAAAGATATCAGCAATTTGGTTTTCAGTTGGAACAAAATACATTTCTATGTTACCTTTCTCCACATGATCTTTTATGAAGTGATATCTGACATCTATGTGTTTGGTTCTTGAGTGATGAACTGGATTTTTTGTTATTGCAATAGCACTCTTTGAATCACATAGAATTGGTATTTTTGTCAGAGATACTCCATAATCTTTCAGTTAAGTTTGCATCCACAGCACTTGTGAACAGCAACTTGTTGCTGCTACATATTCTGATTCTGCTATTGATGTGGCAACACAGTTTTGTTTCTTGCTTGCCCAACATACCAATTTTTCTCCCAAGAGTTGACAAGCACCAGATGTGCTTTTCTTGTCAATTTTGCACCCTGCATAATCTGCATCTGTGAATGCAATTAATTCAAGTTTTGTATCCATAGGATACCAGAGACCAAGTTCTGATGTGCCTTTTAGATATTTGAAAACCCTTTTTACAGCTTTTAGATGGGATTCTTTGGGATCACATTGATATCTGGCCAGAAAGCATGTTGCAAACATAATATCTGGTCTGCTTGTAGTTAAATATAGCAATGATCCTATCATCCCTCTATAGGTTTTAATATCTACACTTATTCCATCCTTATCAGAATCTAACTTGTTCCCTGTTGCCATGGAGTTTTTGAAACAGAGCAATTTTCAAGTGAGTATTTTTGTAGAATTGTTTTCACATATTTTGATTGACTCAAAAATATTCCATCAATTCTTTGTTTAACTTGTAACCCTAAGAAAAAGGTTAACTCATCCATCATACTCATTTCAAAGTGGCTGGTCATCAACTTTTGAAATTTGTTACAATTTTTTTCATTTGTTGATCCAAATATAATGGCATCAACATATATCTGGACCAGCAAAGTATGACCTTTGTGTGTTTTGAGGAAAAGTGTGGTGTCAATAGTACCTTTGGTAAACCCAGAATTGAGTAAGAAGTTTGATAAAGTTTCATACCAGGCTCTAGGAGCTTGCTTCAATCCATACAAGGCCTTGTTTAATCTGTAAACATGATTTTGAAATTTTAGATCAACAAAGCCTTCTGGTTGCTGCACATAAACTTCTTCCTCAATTTTACCATTCAGAAAAGCTGAATTTACATCCATTTGATAATCTTTGAAATCCTTGGATGTAGCATAAGCAAGAAAAATTCTTACAGCTTCTAATCTAGCTACTGGTGCAAAAGTGTCATCATAATCAATACCTTCTTGTTGACAATAACCTTTGACCACTAACCTTGCTTTGTTCCTGGTGATTATGCCATTTTCATCAGATTTATTCCTGAATACCCATTTTGAGCCTATGACAGATTTGTCTTTTGGTTTGGGTTCCAGAGACCATACCTTGCTCCTTTCAAACTGATCAAGCTCTTCTTGCATAGCTTGAATCCAGTTTGGGTCACTTAGAGCTTCTTTGATAGATTTGGGTTCTACCTTGCTTAAGAACCCAGAAAATGCACACTCATGTGCAGTTGCAGATCTTGTTCTCACACCATCTGCAGGGTTGCCAATGATGTCAGAATGAACATGTCCTTTGATCCATCTTAACTTGTTGTGAAAAGTTGTTGGTTCTGATGGATTTGAAGTTTCCCCCTGAACAGGTGCCTCATTTGTGTGTAAGATATCAGAATTCTGAGTTTCTGATGTACTACACATTTGTTCTACAGAGTTAGTACATGAAGAATCTTTTGATTTATTTTTGAAAGAATTATCATGTTCTAGGAAATCTTCAGTTATCATTTCAAAGAGATGTTCATAATTTTCTTGTTTGTCAGAAAAATTTATTTCTTTCATGTATGCATCAGAAACCTCTGTTTCTGATGAGTCATCAAATGAAACATACAGACTTTCTCTGATTGTCCTTGTGTTGAGAATAAAAATTCTATATGCTTTTGAGGACAAAGAGTAACCAAGAAAAATACTGTAATAACCATAAATTTAAAATCATTATTTTAGAAATAAAAGAATAATAATTTATAAACATTTATCTTATAATCCATCTTTCGGTATATCAACCAAAACTATTATTAGTATTTATAAATTAACCAATAGGAAACCCTAATTAAGACACCCAAGTGATTCTGCACAAACCCTAGAATTTTCAGAAATTTCAGAATCAGGATTAGGGCCCCTAAAACTCAGGGGGGGTATTCCCTACTTGATGATTATCTTAATAACTTGCGGACGAAGTTGAAATTTTAAAAACTGTCGACTCAGCTAGGCTAGTCCCACGCGTGGCAACCCTATAGTGCTTAGGTGTTCCTTACGCACCGTAAGTAAATTAATGTTACGGTGCGCAAGGGTTGTTACAGACCGTAAGAGATTATTTGTTACGGTCCGTAAGGGGGGGCAAAATTCGACTATAAATAGCAGATGTTGGCACTTGCTTCTGGGCTCTGAAACGACGAAAGAATTCGTAAAATTCTTCGAGTTATCGTCTGTTTACCACAATTAACACACACGAAATCACTAATTAGTATAGCGGGGTGTTGCAGAACAGGGTATTAACTTGATCGCTATTACGATTCAATGTCCGATTGATTAAAACTATCCGATAGATGTTTAAGTGCTGCTCAAATTGGGTTTATACTTTGTCATTCATCGTGATTTCGACTTGAATGTTTGAGTGCTGTTCGAAATTGGACTATACTCTGTCATTCGTTGTGAATCCGCTGGATGTTTAAGTATCGCACTTTATCATTTGTTGTGAGGGTTTGATCTCGTGAGTTATCGTAAATGCTGTATTAAGTTACTAACCTTGTTGTGTGCATGTTATTTAAATTAGGTTAAAAGACTAATCAGTAGTCTAAACTCTGCCCGTATAAATCTGAAATATTATCACAAGGTAGCATAACTTTGGAATTATTAAGGTACGGATCCTTACCCCACTCCTTATTGCTTCATATTCAAATTGTTATAAACCACTAAATTACTATATCTTTTAAAACTCCTCACGTCTTTGATTATCGATTCATTTGACAGTCCGTTCGAATTCTATTCTAATCATTTGATTTAAGCTTTCATGTCATGCGATAGTATTATGTTAGTTGTACTCATTATCGCATGTTCCAATATATGTTCCGTTTTGTTATGAAAATAAGTTTTATAATTTATGTGAATAAGTCCATTTGTACTCTGATACCCTGAGTATCGCTTCTCGTGGAGTGTCCCACGAGCATGTTGTTGCGGCATCAACATCATGTGCTCCATCCGTGACGGAGAGATCAGTTCACAGCGTCTCTTAAGTACAAGTGTGGTACATATAAGCTATTAGGAGGCGTATGGATCGATCCTAGGATTTAAGTTAAGGAGGTGGATAACGGGTATGCCAACTCGCCATCTCATGTGATAATTATGCAGGAGTAGCTACCTGTGTATTGTCACGTTTTAAGTTTGCTCATGGGTACATCCGTAAGATATGATTATGAAATTATGTTCTTGCATCGTATAAAGTTCCATTCGGATAAGATTTCATATAAAGCGTTATTTGTTCTTTGAGCCTATAATTCCGTACTGAGCATTCGGCTCATTCCATAAAATTTTGTATATACAGGTCCACAGGTTACTTTGGGCAGGGAAAAGAGAGAAGAATAAAGCCTAGGAATAAATCGGAAGATGTTAGTAAATTAAGTCGAGTATGTTCGCTTGTATATTAAACTTAAGTTTAGTTGCCGTTGTATCCTTGTCAAATAAATAAATGGAATTATAACTTTTGTTTATGATACTGTTATTGTGACACGTCAGCCCTTCCGGGTTGGGGTGTTACAGCTATGGTATCAGAGCAAAGGCTCTTTCCTGTAGAAAACTTGAAGATAGTAATAAAAACCTGTGAGGAATGGGTAGATATCTATGATAGGATTTAACTTGGTCTCTTATTTGGTTTAATTCCTATGTCTATTCGTATAGATATGCCTCCTCGTCGTCCGCTACGTAGGAATACTCGTACTAACCATGAACGTAACAACACTTCTTCGAATGAGACTCCAGTTGATCCAAACGTAATTAATGCTATCAACCAGGCTGTTGCCGGGTTGCTTCCAAACCTTGTTGCTCAAACAGCTGAGGCCGTTATTCAACAAACTCGTCATCCAGAACGTAATAACACGAATCCAACCTCTGGTGAAGAAATTCGTGAGAATACCACGAACCATACTACCTATAGTATAGACATATGGATCGCTAAATTTCAAAAACAAAAGCCGAAATCCTTTAGTCACGCTACTAATCCAGTCGAAGCAAGAAACTGGATAGCTCATGTTGAAAAGATCTTCGGAGTTCTTGGAGTTCCGGAGCAATACAAAGTTAGATTGGCTACCTACAAACTTGAAGATGACGCACAAACTTGGTGGGAAGGATATAAGCAAGTCAAAGGAGGGGATGATTTCAACGCTAATCTTTCATGGGTCGATTTTCGTACCATCTTTTACGACAAGTATTTTTCTACCGCTGATAAAGAAGCTTATATCAGGGAGTATGCAGTAATTCGACAGGGGAGTGATGAACCAGCCTCTGAGTTCATTGCTCGATTTTCAAGGTTAGCTAGTATTGTAGGAGACGTTGCAGGATCGGCAGAAGCCCAGGCAGAGAAATGCAAGTGGGCAGTCAATGATCGAATTCGGAAGTCGATCATGTATATGAAATTTAAGGATATCACTGAAGTTGCCGATGCAATCAAAACTTTTGAGTTCGAGAGGAAAGAATTTTTATCTCGAACTGAAGATAATAAGAAGAGAAACAGAGAAGGACAATTTAAGCAGGCAATCGGCCAATCATCCACTACGCCACAGCATCAAGACCGCAAAGTGCAAGGAAATCAAAACTCTGGAAATCAGGCACGTCCATGGCAACCTTGACCACAAAACCCGAGGCCTGCTCAAAACCAGATTCAGTTGTATGCAGAACCTATTAGAGCTCAACCACTAAATCAATATGTAAACCCGATTCAAATTACATACCCTCTATGCAATACTTGTGGTAAGAGACATCAAGGCATATGTCACCGAAGTACAGGAGCATGCTTTAGATGTGGCCAAACTGGACACATGATCAAGGAGTGTACAAAGAAAGACACTAAGAAGAATAACCAACCCAATGTAGGAGGAAGAGTTTTCGCACTTTCTGCTACTGACGCTGCTAATGTCCCAGGTACTGTATCTGGAACCCTTCATCTTGGTGAACGTAGTATCTATGTGTTATTCGATACAGGAGCGACCCATTCTTTAGTATCCCTCTCGTTTACTAAGTACCTTCCGATAAGACCAACTCTCTTAAATCATACTTTAACCATTTCCACTCCCATGGAAAATTCATCCATAATCACTTACGTATATAAAGATTGTCCGATCCGTATTGAATCTATTGTGTGTAAGGCAAATCTATTTCCAATACATATGTGTGACTTTGATGTTATTCTAGGAATAGATTGGTTGTCTAGACATCGCGTAACTATAGATTGTCATTCTCGTCGTGTTATTTTCGGTAATCTTCATCATCCTGATATTATATATCAGGGAACTCAAGCTCATAAATCTCTTAAAATTATCTCTGCGCTTAAGGCTCGAAAATTCTTATCAAACGGTTGTGATGGATTCCTAGCATCGATTAAGGATACTTCTGCTAGTGTTAAGAGTATTGATAACCACTCCGTTGTTCGTGAATATCCTGATGTATTTCCGGATGAACTCCCGGGATTACCACCCGACCGTCAGGTAAAATTCACCATCGACTTGATCCCTGGTGCCGAACCTATTTCTAAAGCTCCGTACCGTATGGCCCCGATGGAACTGAAGGAGTTGAAGGAACAATTGCAAGAATTGTTAGATCTGGGATTCATAAGACCCAGTGTTTCACCTTGGGGTGCTCCGGTCTTATTTGTGAAAAAGAAAGACGGTAGTATGCGTTTATGTATTGACTACTGAGAGTTGAACAAGATTACTATTCGTAGTCAGTATCCTCTGCCTCGCATTGATGATCTTTTTGATCAACTTCAGGGGGCTCAGTTCTTCTCAAAAATCGACCTGAGGTCCGGGTATCATCAGCTAAAGATCAAAAATGATGATATTCCCAAGACCGCCTTTCGTACTCGATACGGTCATTACGAATTTTTGGTTATGCCCTTTGGGCTAACTAATGCACCCGCAGTCTTCATGGATTTGATGAATCGCGTATTTCACAAATTCCTAGACAAATTCGTTATTGTCTTTATCGATGACATTCTGGTGTATTCTAAGAGTCGCGAAGAGCATGAAGCACATCTACATATAGTACTTGGAATCTTGCGGCAAGAGAAGTTGTACGCTAAGTTTTCCAAATGTGACTTTTGGCTTAGCCAAGTGGCATTTCTAGGTCATGTCATATCAGCAGAGGGAATTATGGTAGACCCAACAAAGGTTGAAGCTATTACAAAATGGCCAAGACCCACTTCTGTTACTGAAATACGAAGTTTCTTGGGTCTTGCTGGCTATTACCGAAGATTTGTTGAAAGATTCTCGGTAATCGCTTTACCACTTACAAAACTCCTAAGGAAAGGGGTGAAGTATTCATGGAATGAGGAACAAGAGAAAAGCTTTGAAGAATTGAAGAAACGACTCGTATCCTCCTCGATACTCGCTGTCCCTTCTGGATCAGGAGGTTACCAAGTCTATAGTGATGCCTCAAAGAAAGGATTAGGTTGTGTGCAAATGCAACATGGGAAGGTTATCGCTTATGCCTCCCGTCAGTTGAAGCCTTATGAAGTTAACTACCCTACACATGATTTAGAACTAGCCGCAGTCGTATTTGCACTTAAGATTTGGCGACACTATCTGTATGGTGAGAGTTGTGACATCTTTACCGACCACAAGAGCCTCAAGTACATATTTACGCAGAAGGAGCTAAATATGAGGCAAAGAAGGTGGTTAGAACTTTTAAAAGATTACGACGTTAATATTCAATACCATCCAGGTAAAGCCAATGTTGTAGCTGACGCATTAAGCCGAAAGAATTCCGGAACTATATCTTGCTTACAAATTCAGCCTCATATTATGAGGGATCTCGAAAGGATGAACATTTGGCTTCAGGTTAGTAAATCTGATGGATATCTAGCTAGAATGCAGATTGAACCCGACCTCATATCACGGATCAAAGATGCACAGAAGCAAGATGGAGAACTTTGGGCAATTGTTCAAAATCTTAAGGTGGGTAATGTCACACCCTCAAATTACCACCTAGAGAGTGTCCCTGTTAGGCGTGTGACTACTAGCAATGAGCCACTAATTACATTGAATCACAAGTTGTAATAAAGTTCCATCACTTAAATAATAACAATTCCAGACATAAGTTATTCAAAATCACAAGTTCAGCGGAAGCATTAAAGTATCATAAGGTAAATACGAATCAATCAAAATAAATAAGTATTTGACAAATAATCCTGTCGGTATGACCATGACCACTCTTGCTCTCCAGCGAGCAAGCTCCTGTTTCAATCACCTAACGACCTGCGAGCATGTAACAAGTGTATCAGACAAAGCTGGCGAGTCCACAGTTTAAGAAAACGTTTGTTACCAGTTGAATGTAAAACAGTTCAATAACCAATGCAAGTAATATTGTTAATATCTCAATTCCGAACAAGACGGCTCCTGATGTACATGACTGCCCTATCCCACGTACTCCTATCTAGTACTGGGCCCGACTGGGTCATTAGTTCACATCCGTCCTATCCAGGAGCGGTGTGAGGGTGCCAAACCTAAGTAGCGCTACCAACTAATACCCGAATAAGGGACTTACAAAAATGATAGGTGAGAATATTAACCAATATACCCGTTTTTACCCAAACCACTGACTGTCCCCAAACACTGGGACGCATGCTCGAATGTAGTGAACTCACCTTGGTTTGCTCGGTAAATGATAATATGCCTTTACACGTTAATTACACATTAGTTCCGTCACGCGCGACCTATTTTACATTCAGTGTTGGTAAGTATACGAGTAGGGTTTTGCATAACCCGAGTGTCCAAACAATAGGTGTTCATTGATTACACGTTAACAAGTTGAACATACAATATTTGCAGTCCTCATTACTCAGGTAATTATACTAAACTCAGATAATGATAATAACCTTAGATAAATTTATTATTACTCGGAACGTATATCACATATAGGTTCGTAACACATCAATTAACTTGGTATAAGCAATGTCTTTTAATTAAACAAAGCCATAAAATAGCAACTGCTATTTTAAATCCCTATTCTCCTGATCTAAATTTCCCAAAGTCTGAATTAACAAGTTGTTCATATATTTCCAAACACATATGCGGCCCATTTAGAAAACATGAACCTCCAATTTGTTGACAACATCTGTACGCACATGGTCTGGCATTATAGAACCCACCAACAATTTACTTAATTCTAGACAAGTTATAAATACATAATTCAATGGTTTCATTTATTCACATAAATACCCATCATAGTATAGCTGACATCATGCACATGACCCATCCCTATTTCATAATTTAATCATGAATCAACTTCTGACATCCTAATCATTGTTCCAACTAATCAATAAACATGAAACCTTATCAACTTACTTGAAACCTGTGTAGCCGAACAATAACATCAACCATATCAGATTATAGTCAAGGCCCTTCATTCAAATAGATTTCACTTCATTAAACCCGTACATCAGCACCGTTTTAGTACACAAAATACCCTTTATTAGCGATGAACATAACTATTTGGATAACTAGATTATCATAACCCTTTGTGATCATCGACCTAGTTATTAATTATTCCTTTTCTACGAAATTCTATCATCATCCACAAGACATACGGCCATTTAAACCTCTATCAAAAACTTCAACACACATTTAATTTGCAATAACATATAGCATCACGGTTATTCTATACGAACCCAACCCATGTACCCGGCCCATTAATCAATCCAGCGGGTCAGTTTCTGGCCCTGATCCGGAACCCAAACCCACATTGCGGACCTTATATAATCATACATTGTCCGCGGTTATATGTGGCCCAGTCACTATCTTACCCTCCCATTTCAATCGGTTCAGTAACGAAAGTCTAACCAACATGTTTATAAATTGTTAATGTATTGATTCAGCCCTAGATTGATATCATTCGTACACGATCTATGCTAGTGGTCCGAACATCGTCTAAGTCATGCTACATAGAAAAGAATTCAATCATACACGCTTGACTAACAATACCATCAGTTTAACATATTCAATCGATAATCATGCTAATACTTGATCGGACAACCTATCTGAGTATCATAACACGTTTAACACATATAGACACTTGATCGGTTCAGGCAACAATCAATCAAACATCATCACACCAACATATAATAAATAAGTGAGGATTTACTAACCCAATGATCTGACAATAATGAGATAAAACTCGCACTAGAGAAGGTCTTGCTACTGCCGTCGCATGTAGGGAACTAGGGTTGTTGTGTTACAAGTTGTGATATATGCAAAGTGGATACGTATCCTTGTTTTATAAGGCTAATCACATAACAAGTGGGCCGGTTATGTTTGCTAGACCAAACCCTAATCTGGGCCGGTTGTGGTTGATGTTAAATACATGTAGGCGAGCCAATGATCCATGGCTTTGGGCCGGATTCTATAATGGAATCACACAGGGGTGTAATGGGCTCATTCGGCCCATGACCATGATATGTTTCACCGTGGCCCGTATGTAATGTAATTAAGTGGCCCAGTTTGATAAACATACGCAATCGAATATAGCTATCTAGTTAAATTCGAGTAATGCTAACCTTAAATATTCGGGTTGTCACATCATCCCCAACTTGAAAGAAATTTCGTCCCGAAATTTGGCAAGTAGTCACAGAGGAATGAAGAGAGCAAGTTAAGATTGTTGTGGATTTTGCTCAGGTGTCACATCATCCCCAACTTGAAAGGGAATTTCGTCCCGAAATTCGCCAGTTGTATCAGAATTCAATTCGACAATTTCAAACAGGTTAGGATACGTGAGCCTCATCTGATTATCGCGTTTCCACGAGAACTTCGGTTCATGATTTGAGTTCCAACGAACTCTCACAATCGGAATACGACTATGTTTACGCACCTTGACCTCCCGGTCCATGATCTCTATAGGCTCTTCGACAAACTGCAACTTGTCGTCAATCTTTAGCTCTTGAAATGGCACCACCAGTGTTTCATCAGACAAACACTTCTTCAACTGCGAGACTTGAAAAACATCTTGAATATTACCCAACTCAGCAGGTAACTCGAGCTTGTAAGCCACCTTACCGATCCGCTCCAGGATTTTGAATGGCCCAACGTAACGTGGATTAAGCTTGCTGCGTTTCCCAAAACGCACCACACCCTTCCAGGGTGAGACTTTCAACATGACACGATCGCCTACTGCGATCTTCCAGTGTTTCCTAAGCTTATCAGCTTTCCTGACGGTCACGCGTTGCCGCCAACAATTTTCGATCTAAGCAATCGTTTCCGAAGTTTCTAGTACAAGCTCAGGACCTGTAATCTGGCTGTCATCCACCTCAGCCTAATAAAGAGGAGAACGACATTTCTGACCGTACAATGCTTCAAACGGAGCTGCCTGAATGCTAGTGTGGTAACTGTCGCAGTAGAACTCAGCCATAGGTAAATATCCATGACATTTTACTATAGTCAATCACACACATGCTCGCAGCATGTCTTCGTGTGTCAGGATGGTTCGTTTACTTAGACCGTTCGTCCTATGACGATAAGTAATACTCATGGCTAGACATGAGCCAAGAGGTTGTGTAATGCTTGTCATAAATCAGATATGAACCAAAATCGAAGATATTCAGGAGTTGACGCCGCGTGCCTAAATATCGTCTCTCTTGGAGGAATATTCACAGCTGTGAAGACTCGTCAGTTCCCTTAATTGCAAGAAAAGTGTGCTGGTAACGTGAGGCCATCAACGATCACCCAGTTGATATTGTTCCCGTTACGAGTTGTAAGTAGGCTAGCGACAAAATCCCTGGCACTCGGTTCTCATTTCCACATGGGTGTTGCTGGTTGCTGATACTTCACCTTGACTTTCCCACAAGTCAACCATCATTTACATACGTAGCTAGGTGGGCCTTCATGCCCGACCACCAGTACAAGGTTTTTAGATCCTAATATCTCTTATCGAAATCCAGACGACTAGAATATCGGAGCCGGTGTGTTTTGCTTAACACAAGTTCCCCTAAGGTTGACATATAATGAAATCCACATTTGTTTCGTGAGGTAGTGAATACTGTCTGACTTGCCAAAGGTTGCTTCTCCATGCTCCGCATGAGTTCAACTTAAAAATTCTTTTCCTTCTGTTCTCCAGTTTGAATAGAGCGATTTTGAACAGAGCGAGTCTGATCAGGTAGGTTAGAGTAAATGGTGAGCTGCAAAGCGCGTGCACGCTCAGGTTCCACAATCATAATCATTCAAAGTTCCATCCAGCGATGTCATCGCATGATTTAGCTCCCTCGAAACAACGATATACAGGAGGCCCTTGTGATCGGTCTAGGGAATGCATTTGGTACCGTCCAAGGAATGCCTCCAACTTAAATCCAAAGGCCAGGGTTTCCACCACAAGTTGTGACTCGTGCAATTCCTCTTGTAAGTCCACTACGTAAGCCATCACCTTCTCGTGTTGTATCGGGGTGTAACTGGGACTCTGATTCGGACCCTCATGGTATACCACTAAATCACCCGCACCCTCGGTAAAGACGATGCTCAGTGCATTGCCGAGTTGGAATTCGAAAGCTGAAAAGACGTCCTCCTGTTTTGTCTTTCAAGAACACGGCACCCTGCTGTGCTAAAGAGATTTAAGTTGCGCGATCTTCGAAAATCCTGCGACGAATCTGTGATCGTGTCTAGTGAGTCCAAGAATTTGCTGCATCCTTGAAGGGATCTTTAATGTCGATCAGTTTCTAACAGAATGGATCCTAACGAGATCTACATGTGTTCCCGCTTCGTTGATTACATGACCAAAAATGCACTTCTCGAACCTAGAAGTCACTTTTAACAAGAGTTCCTGCGGAGTGGCTCTTCCCTTAGGAGCTCTAAAATAAGATTCAAATGTCGTCCATGATGTTCCTTCCTCCTGAAAATAATCCAAAACGTCATCGACAAACACGGTCGATTCATGTGGTCCATAAAACTGCTGGTGTGTTGATTAACCCAACGGTTGTGGTGTACTAGGTCGCACTGGTCGTATTGCGTTTGATATGCCGTTCCCGGAACATCCTTCCCTAGGACTTCCATCTGATAATAGTTTATTCGTAAATCAATCCTCGAATGGAAGCTTGTCCCTCGCAACTGGTCAACAGGTTGTCAATACGATGGTCGAGGCAAACAGTTCTTGACTGTCGCCTTGCTGAGTTCTGGATAATCAGTACACATACAAAAAGGCTTATCTTCACGGATATAACTGGGGCTCCCCAAAGCGAAAAACTAGGTCCGACAAACTCCTGTCCAACAGTTCCTGAAGTTGATTAAACAATCCTTGCAGCCCTCGTGGCGCAAGACGGTATGAGTACAAGTAATCAGCGCTGCCCCTGGCGTGAGGTCAACCTGAGATTCTGCCTAACAGTTGTGGAAGCAGGTCCGAAAGCTTCTCGTGTAGCACGTCGGGAGGAATCACGAACAATTGATGGATCCTCGATCCTTTTTTCCTTAGTCTTAACATCAGTAACGGTTGCTAACGTTGCGGGGTAATCCCTCCGTAGACACTTCTGGGCCTTCATTGCTGATGTGATGCTAACCCTTACACCATTCTGACACTTCAAAGTATAAGTGACGCAAAATTTTCCTTCTTCAAGGTATATTTACGCGATATCCAGATAACCAATCTACACTACTACTGCATCGAGACCATCAAGGATAGCAAAAAGGAAGGTCGATGTCGAACACTTGTCCCACAAGGTCGAGCTTGCATTCTGGCGAACATATAAGGCTTCAATTGACTTGCATCAGCCGACTCCACAACAGGTTCGGTTTCAAGAAGCATCAGGGTTAAACAGAACAGAGACGAAGCGAATAGCTACCCATCCAAGCTATCGTGTTGCTATTACGCCTGGTATAGCCTATGTCATGCTAAATGCCCTTCCATGAGCTTCATTTCCAGTGTTGTTTCGATCACGTGGACTTCCCAATAGTGTTATCGTCCCCTTGGTTGTTGACATTTTGACTTAACGACAGTCGATCCTCGTCGAAGTCACCCTTGTTTCCATACGGTAGGCTACGATTACGAGTACCTTGATGTCGCCGTGACTGTTGCCCCTCATGTCGTTGCTTGAAACGGAGTCAGGGTCCATCTCGTCACATTTCCGTGCCACGTCCTACGGCACTAGTCATGGTGCGGGCGGTTACACAGTCCGCTCTACAATCAATCATCATCGATTTTGTCCCGATTGGTTCGTAAGAGTCGACTCCCATGAGTCGCTGGCTGGGTTTAAGGATTCGATTGGAGTCAAATCGTTGTTGTTCGTTGCCGGTAACTAGGGTCGTTCAAATGCTGAAGTCGGTAAGGTACTACGTTTACCCTGTTGTCCATCGTTCTTGCAAGTTGGTAGAGTAATACACGGTATGTCGCGAGAGTGTTGCAGGAATGATCGCACTTCGGGATCTAAGGCGTCAACACGCTAAGTTCCAGCAAACAAAGATAAGTGAGGAACGTATAGTCCAATCATTTGACGCTGAGCCATCTAACTCAGGGACGTTCGTACTAGCACCTAACATTCTACACTGTTCGCTAGGCATTCAGATATGTGATCAGGTGATACTCAATAGCATCGAGATTCGTAAGGATTCAGAAAGGGGATGAAAAAATCATGTTCGAGTAGGAGACAATCACTGCTATGACTCCTATAGACTGTTGTGTTTCACATGGATCAAATAACGGAACGGAGCCCCTCTTTCACTTGTTAAGCCTCACTGGGACTCGCATGCACCCCACATTATTATTATGTGTGCACCCACAATAATATTGTGATTTGCATGCTCATCTCAGCTCCTCCTAACTCATGTCAAATGGTTCCTCTGACTCAGATGTCAACAGAGGTTATCAAGATGATAAATCACAAGAATGACATGCTATCCACGCATCATATGCAAGCAAGCAATTCATGCAATCATACTATAGTGACGAGTGTGTGTTTGTACGCTACACCATACACAAATGTAAACTACTCATGTAATGTATACCACAGGTGATAAGACGAACCTTGCAGTCTGGAGCTGAGTGTCATGGTCGTATTCCTGTTTTCAGAACTGTTCGGTTATAGTCTGGTTTTATAAAAACATTTTTAAAACCAAGTTCACCATAACCAGTGGCTCTGATACCAAACTGTCACACCCTCAAATTACCACCTAGAGAGTGTCCCTGTTAGGCGTGTGACTACTAGCAATGAGCCACTAATTACATTGAATCACAAGTTGTAATAAAGTTCCATCACTTAAATAATAACAATTCCAGACATAAGTTATTCAAAATCACAAGTTCAGCGGAAGCATTAAAGTATCATAAGGTAAATACGAATCAATCAAAATAAATAAGTATTTGACAAATAATCCTGTCGGTATGACCATGACCACTCTTGCTCTCCAGCCAGCAAGCTCCTGTTTCAATCACCTAACGACCTGCGAGCATGTAACAAGTGTATCAGACAAAGCTGGCGAGTCCACAGTTTAAGAAAACGTTTGTTACCAGTTGAATGTAAAACAGTTCAATAACCAATGCAAGTAATATTGTTAATATCTCAATTCCGAACAAAACGGCTCCTGATGTACATGACTGCCCTATCCCACGTACTCCTATCTAGTACTGGGCCCGACTGGGTCATTAGTTCACATCCGTCCTATCCAGGAGCGGTGTGAGGGTGCCAAACCTAAGTAGCGCTACCAACTAATACCCGAATAAGGGACTTACAAAAATGATAGGTGAGAATATTAACCAATATACCCGTTTTTACCCAAACCACTGACTGTCCCCAAACACTGGGACGCATGCTCGAATGTAGTGAACTCACCTTGGTTTGCTCGGTAAATGATAATATGCCTTTACACGTTAATTACACATTAGTTCCGTCACGCGCGACCTATTTTACATTCAGTGTTGGTAAGTATACGAGTAGGGTTTTGCATAACCCGAGTGTCCAAACAATAGGTGTTCATTGATTACACGTTAACAAGTTGAACATACAATATTTGCAGTCCTCATTACTCAGGTAATTATACTAAACTCAGATAATGATAATAACCTTAGATAAATTTATTATTACTCGGAACGTATATCACATATAGGTTCGTAACACATCAATTAACTTGGTATAAGCAATGTCTTTTAATTAAACAAAGCCATCAAATAGCAACTGCTATTTTAAATCCCTATTCTCCTGATCTAAATTTCCCAAAGTCTGAATTAACAAGTTGTTCATATATTTCCAGACACATATGCGGCCCATTTAGAAAACATGAACCTCCAATTTGTTGACAACATCTGTACGCACATGGTCTGGCATTATAGAACCCACCAACAATTTACTTAATTCTAGACAAGTTATAAATACATAATTCAATGGTTTCATTTATTCACATAAATACCCATCATAGTATAGCTGACATCATGCACATGACCCATCCCTATTTCATAATTTAATCATGAATCAACTTCTGACATCCTAATCATTGTTCCAACTAATCAATAAACATGAAACCTTATCAACTTACTTGAAACCTGTGTAGCCGAACAATAACATCAACCATATCAGATTATAGTCAAGGCCCTTCATTCAAATAGATTTCACTTCATTAAACCCGTACATCAGCACCGTTTTAGTACACAAAATACCCTTTATTAGCGATGAACATAACTATTTGGATAACTAGATTATCATAACCCTTTGTGATCATCGACCTAGTTATTAATTATTCCTTTTCTACGAAATTCTATCATCATCCACAAGACATACGGCCATTTAAACCTCTATCAAAAACTTCAACACACATTTAATTTGCAATAACATATAGCATCACGGTTATTCTATACGAACCCAACCCATGTACCCGGCCCATTAATCAATCCAGCGGGTCAGTTTCTGGGCCTGATCCGGAACCCAAACCCACATTGCGGACCTTATATAATCATACATTGTCCGCGGTTATATGCGGCCCAGTCACTATCTTACCCTCCCATTTCAATCGGTTCAGTAACGAAAGTCTAACCAACATGTTTATAAATTGTTAATGTATTGATTCAGCCCTAGATTGATATCATTCGTACACGATCTATGCTAGTGGTCCGAACATCGTCTAAGTCATGCTACATAGAAAAGAATTCAATCATACACGCTTGACTAACAATACCATCAGTTTAACATATTCAATCGATAATCATGCTAATACTTGATCGGACAACCTATCTGAGTATCATAACACGTTTAACACATATAGACACTTGATCGGTTCAGGCAACAATCAATCAAACATCATCACACCAACATATAATAAATAAGTGAGGATTTACTAACCCAATGATCTGACAATAATGAGATAAAACTCGCACTAGAGAAGGTCTTGCTACTGCCGTCGCATGTAGGGAACTAGGGTTGTTGTGTTACAAGTTGTGATATATGCAAAGTGGATACGTATCCTTGTTTTATAAGGCTAATCACATAACAAGTGGGCCGGTTATGTTTGCTAGACCAAACCCTAATCTGGGCCGGTTGTGGTTGATGTTAAATACATGTAGGCGAGCCAATGATCCATGGCTTTGGGCCGGATTCTATAATGGAATCACACAGGGGTGTAATGGGCTCATTCGGCCCATGACCATGATATGTTTCACCGTGGCCCGTATGTAATGTAATTAAGTGGCCCGGTTTGATAAACATACGCAATCGAATATAGCTATCTAGTTAAATTCGAGTAATGCTAACCTTAAATATTCGGGTTGTCACAGGTAAGCAATCTGAATTTCGTATAGACCATCATGGGGTGATTTGGTGCGGTAAAAGACTTTGTGTACCCGATGACTCCAGCCTTCGTGAGTCATTGTTAGCCGAAGCTCACAGCTCACCATTTTCAATTCACCCAGGATCTACCAAGATGTATAGAGATTTAAGACAGAACTTTTGGTGGAATGGCATGAAGGAAGACGTTGCTCGATACATAAGTAAATGCCTCACTTGCCAACAAGTGAAAATTGAACACAAACGAGCAAGCGGTCTGTTGCAGCCATTGGATATTCCCATATGGAAGTGGGATGAGATCACAATGGATTTTGTTACTGGTTTGCCTAAGACATTCAAGAAGAATGATGTTGCATGGGTTATTGTCGATAGATTGTCGAAGTCAGCACATTTTCTACCGATTCAGCAAGGATTTTCGGTTAATAAGTTATCCGAAATATTTCTTCAAGAAATTATTCGAGTCCATGGCACACCATCTTCCATTGTTTCCGATAGAGACCCACGTTTCACCTCACGATTTTGGAAAGGTTTTCAGGCAGCTTGGGGTACACGACTGAAGTTTAGTACGGCTTTCCATCCACAAACAGATGGGCAGTCGGAACGCACGATTCAGACCTTGGAAGACATGCTCCGAGCATGTGCACTTGAATGGTCTGGAAACTGGGATGAATATCTATGCCTTGTTGAGTTCGCTTACAACAATAGTTGGCAAGCAAGTATTGGCATGGCACCTTTTGAGCTATTATATGGTCGGAAATGTCGCGCACCGATATGCTGGGATAAAGTTGGAGAAAAGATTATTGAAGGGCCAGAACTAGTTCAGATTACAAATGAAAAAGTCACTATGGCACGAGAAAAACTGAAAGGAGCTCAGAGCAGACAAAAGAGCTATGCAGATCAAGATAGACGACCACTCGAATTTAAATTTGGTGACCACGTATTCTTAAAGGTATCACCTTGGCGTGGCGTTCGTAGATTTGGAATTAAAGGGAAGCTTAGTCCTCGTTTCATAGGTCCGTTTGAAATCCTTGAAAGAATTGGAGAAGTATCATATCGACTAGCTCTACCGCCTCAACTTTCTCACGTTCATAACGTTTTTCATGTCTCCTCATTAAGAGGATATAATTATCATCCACTCCATGTCATTAGTTATCCGTTACTTACAATTCACGAGGATTTGTCCTACGAAGAGGAACCAGAAGCCATCTTAGATCGACAAGAAAGGGTTTTGCGTAGGAAAGTAATTCCGTTTGTTAAAATCCTCTGGAAAAATCACTCTGAACACGAAGCAACATGGGAATCTGAAGAATCAATTCGCTCTCTATACCCTAATCTATTCTCGCAATAGAATTTTAGTCAAGATAACGGTGAACCTTGCTCTTTGATCTATGTTCATTTTTATGATCATTCATGCTTTGCCTTATGTGAATATATCTTAGTTATGATTAAGCATAATTATGTAGGAGATATCAGTATCAATAGTCACTCTTGTTATCTGCAAGCCTATGTTGATTTTCTGCATAATTAAATATGTTATTAAGATACTTAGAGGAAGAACCATTAGGACATGATGGTAAGGTAATTGACAATTATAAATTTCAGATACACATGTGTGTTTAGGAGATTCTTGTTATATAAGTTAGTAACTCTGCTATGAAAATTCCGTTTCCGTTACTTATATGTTCTTATTTGAAAAATTTCGAGGACGAAATTTCTTTTAAGGGGGTAATAGTTGTAATAACCATAAATTTAAAATCATTATTTTAGAAATAAAAGAATAATAATTTATAAACATTTATCTTATAATCCATCTTTCGGTATATCAACCAAAACTATTATTAGTATTTATAAATTAACCAATAGGAAACCCTAATTAAGACACCCAAGTGATTCTGCACAAACCCTAGAATTTTCAGAATCAGGATTAGGGCCCCTAAAACTCAGGGGGGTATTCCCTACTTGATGATTATCTTAATAACTTGCGGACGAAGTTGAAATTTTAAAAACTGTCGACTCAGCTAGGCTAGTCCCACGCGTGGCAACCCTATAGTGCTTAGGTGTTCCTTACGCACCGTAAGTAAATTAATGTTACGGTGCGCAAGGGTTGTTACGGACCGTAAGAGATTATTTGTTACGGTCCGTAAGGGGGGGGGGGGCAAAATTCGACTATAAATAGCAGATGTTGGCACTTGCTTCTGGGCTCTGAAACGACGAAAGAATTCGTAAAATTCTTCGAGTTATTGTCTGTTTACCACAATTAACACACACGAAATCACTAATTAGTATAGCGGGGTGCTGCAGAATAGGGTATTAACTCGATCGCTATTACGATTCAATGTCCGATCATTAAAACTATCCGATAGATGTTTAAGTGCTGCTCAAATTGGGTTTATACTTTGTCATTCACCGTGATTTCGACTTGAATGTTTGAGTGCTGTTCGAAATCGGACTATACTCTGTCATTCGTTGTGAATCCGCTGGATGTTTAAGTATCGCACTTTATCATTTGTTGTGAGGGTTTGATCTCGTGAGTTATCGTAAATGTTGTATTAAGTTACTAACCTTGTTGTGTGCATGTTATTTAAATTAGGTTAAAAGACTAATCAGTAGTCTAAACTCTGCCCGTATAAATCTGAAATATTATCACAAGGTAGCATAACTTTGGAATTATTAAGGTACGGATCCTTACCCCACTCCTTATTGCTTCATATTCAAATTGTTATAAACCACTAAATTACTATATCTTTTAAAACTCCTCACGTCTTTGATTATCGATTCATTTGACAGTCCGTTCGAATTCTATTCTAATAATTTGATTTAAGCGTTCATGTCATGCGATAGTATTATGTTAGTTGTACTCATTATCGCATGTTCCAATATATGTTCTGTTTTGTTATGAAAATAAGTTTTATAATTTATGTGAATAAGTCCATTTGTACTCTGATACCCTGAGTATCGCTTCTCGTGGAGTGTCCCACGAGCATGTTGTTGCGGCATCAACATCATGTGCTCCATCCGTGACGGAGAGATCAGTTCACGGCGTCTCTTAAGTACAAGTGTGGTACATATAAGCTATTAGGAGGCGTATGGATCGATCCTAGGATTTAAGTTAAGGAGGTGGATAATGGGTATGCCAACTCGCCATCTCATGTGATAATTATGCAAGAGTAGCTACCTGTGTATTGTCACGTTTTAAGTTTGCTCATGGGTACATCCGTAAGATATGATTATGAAATTATGTTCTTGCATCGTATAAAGTTCCATTCGGATAAGATTTCATATAAAGCGTTATTTGTTCTTTGAGCCTCTAATTCCGTACTGAGCATTCGGCTCATTCCGTGAAATTTTGTATATACAGGTCCACAGGTTACTTTGGGCAGGGAAAAGAGAGAAGAATAAAGCCTAGGAATAAATCGGAAGATGTTAGTAAATTAAGTCGAGTATGTTCGCTTGTATATTAAACTTAAGTTTAGTTGTCGTTGTATCCTTGTCAAATAAATAAATGGAATTATGACTTTTGTTTATGATACTGTTATTGTGACACGTCAGCCCTTCCGGGTTGGGGTGTTACAAATACCATTTTCTGCTTTTCTGTCAAATTTTTCAAGGCTTTCAAAATCATTGAAAACAAAACTTCTACAACCAAATGTATGCACAAATTTTACACTTGGAATTCTTTGATTGATAATGTTGTATGGTGTTTTGTTGTGCCTTTTGTTGATTATGGTTCTGCTTTGGGTAAAACATGCATTTGCTATAGCTTCTGCCAAAAAATGAGTGGGCAGCTTAGCATAAGCAAGCATAGTTCTGGCAGCTTCTACCATGGTCCTATTCCTTCTTTCAACCACCCCATTTTGTTGAGGTGTTCTAGGAGCAGAAAAATCATGAGAAATTCCTTTACTTATAAGTAAGTTCTCAATTTTTGAATTCTTAAACTCTGTTACATTGTCTGATCTGATCCTTCTGACTGTTAGTTTTAACAGATTTTCAATTTTCTTGATAAAATTAATGTTCAGATCAGGAGTTTCACTTTTCTTTCTCAAAAATTCTACCCATGTGTACCTGGAAAAGTCATCTACTATTACTAGTATGTATTTCTTTCCAGAAAAACTTTCTGTACTTATGGGTCCACATAAATCCATGTGTAAAAGTTCCAAATTTTGTGAAATAGAAGACTCAGAAATTGATTTATGTGAGCTTCTCTTGGATTTACCCATCTCACATGCTTCACAAATTTTATCCTTCTTTGAGGATATTAAAGGTAATCCTTTTACAAGACCTTTGCTTGCTAGTTTGCTTAGGTTTTTGAAATTTAAGTGGGCTAGCCTTTTGTGCCATAACCAACTACTACCCTTGTTGATTTTTGAAAATAAACATAATTTTGGATGTTCACTTTCTTCATTGAAATCAAAATAGTAATTTGATTTTCTTATTCTTTTTCCACTTAAATAGATTTTATTATCATCTATACCTATTAACAAGCATTTTTCTGGTAAAAAGGTTACCTGAAAACCTTTGTCACAGAATTGACCACAACTCAGCAAATTATACTTTAAGCATTCAACATAGGCTACTTTCTCTATGGTCAAACATCCATACCTTATGCATCCATATCCCATGATCCTCCCTTTTACTCCGTTTCCAAAATTTACCATTCTACCCAGCTTTGGAACAAAGTTGCTGAGTAAGCTCCTATCCCCAGTCATGTGCTTGGAGCTTCCTGAATCGCAGTACCAGATCAGCTGCACATGATGGTCCTGAAATGGAGTGATTAGAGGGTTTTTGGTACCCATGCATGCTTGGCTACTTTTTCTGATGGGATTCTAATCAAATTATTTTTTCTTGTTGGTTTTTCATCAGAAATTCTGTTATATGCTGAGCCATAAACAGATTTTTCATTTTTCTTTTGAAGATGGTGTTGAACAAGCTTCAGTATGTCAACACACATACAAGATTTATCATAATTTTCTAATATTCTTTCTTGTGATGGAATGAGTGAATGATTTTGAAAAGATGAGTGAACTGCTTCTGGAGTCTTTACAGATTCTTGACTGCATTCACTTATGTTTGCTTTGAAGTTTGGTTTTTCAAAAGAGTATTCAGAACAGGTTGACTTGCAAGATTCAGATTCTGATGAAAATTTATCAAAAATCTGATGAGTTGCTTTTACAACGACAGTGGGTTTATTTCCTTTTGATCTTATATATCCTAAACCCTTTCCTTTATTCTTTGGTGTGGACTCAATGAAATTTATAAATTCCTTTGCTTGTTGAAAACCTCTTACATTAATTTCTTTATCATTGATTTTCTTGTAAAGATCTTTTCTTTCATTTTCATAAAACTCAATTTTAGCTCTTTGATCAAAACTTTCTTCTATGAGTAATTGGTTTTCAAGAATGATTTTATTCATAGTCCGTTGCAACTCATTAGATTTTATAATATCTGATTGATGTTTTTCTTGCAGATTTAGAAAATCTGACATGAGCTTGTTTAGCTTGTGTTCAAGATCAAGATTGTCTAAATTTACCTTTTGTTCTGATGTTTCTGGTAGACCTTCAGAAAGTGCCATGAGGCAGAAATTTGCCAATTCTTCTTCTTCTTCTTCTTCTTCTTCTTCTTCTTCTTCATCATCAGAAGAATCATCAGATAACCATGTATCTGTTCCTGCAATTAAGCTGACTTGTTGCTGCTTCTTTGCTTCCTCTAGCTTTTTTCTCATAATAAGAAACATCCTTGAGCTTCTTGGTCTTGCATTCTGATGCATAGTGACCTCTCTGCTTGCACTTGTAACACACAACTTCAGCCTTCCCTTTATCCTTAGATCTAACTTCCTCTTTAGATCTTCCATCCATGCTTCCTTTGTCACTTCTCTGGTATCTCTGGCTTCCTCCCCTCAACCTCTGCTCAAATGTTTTGGTAAGCAGCTCTATTGCTTCAGCAAAAGCTGAAAAATCTGATGAAGTATCAGAAATTTCACAACTTTGGCTGTTTGATGGTTGTGGATCATTGGTAGGTGTTGATCTTTGTGAGTTTGAGATAAGAGCTAAAGATCCCCCTCTTTGAATGGTTTCTTCAAATATTTCTTCCTCTCTGGGGACCAAGATGCTGTATAAGTCATGGAGACTCATGTTTCCTAGTTCTAAGGTTGAGGACAAAGTCATGGTTAGACTTCTCCATTCTCTAGGTAAAGCATCAAGAAATTTTATGTTTCTTTCATCATTTGACTTTGTTATTCCAAATTTCTTTAGCTCATTTAAAAGTTTGGTAAATCTTTGATATGTATCATTTAATCTTTCATTTCGTAAACTTTTAAATCTCTCATAAGATGAGACATTGTTTGTTCTCTTGTTTCTTCTCATCCTTTCTCCTCCTTCACAAATATTTTCCAACTGATCCCATATTTCCTTAGCTGATGCACATGCATCAACTTGTGAAAATATGTCATTGGGGATGGCCATTATTAAAAGTGACTTTGCCCTTTCATCCCCAGCCACCTTTTCCTTGTCTTCCTCACTCCAAAGTATTTCACTTTTGGGAGCTCGGGAGGCAGGGATAGCAGGTGATTGGTTAGTTGCTGGAATAGCTGGTATTTCAGTCATTGATATATGTGGACCCCTTTCAATGGATTGTAACAGAGCTTGGTCATGACCATTGAGGAAATTGACCATCCTGATTTTCCATTGGGGGTATTCCTCTCTGACCAGAGTCGGAGGTTTAGACATAGAACCAATGTTAAAAGCATTATTCCAGGATTGAAAGCTGGCCATATTTAGAGAAAAGAAGATGAGCGATTGATCGTTTGAAAATAATTTATTCAATCTGCTCTGATACCAATTGTTGGACCAAGTATGGCCTGAACAACTTCTTTTCACGTAATATGGCAAGTGATTTCAGTAGATGTGAAAAAGATGTGCAGAAATGGAAATCAGACTTTCAGAAACAAGACCTATAGAATTATCAAGTTTATATCACTTTGAAACAATATGGTTTACAAGGTGATTGTAAGATTATTATCTAATACAAATGAATCTTGAATTCTGTGGGTGAGAGGGTAATGTAGTTTTGTAGTATGTGTGAATGCTAAGCTTCAAACTCAATTGTCTTCTGCTGGTTGAGCCTTCTATTTATAGAAGGTTGGGTGCATGATTAAACAATAGTTTATTCATGCAATAAGTCCTGCAAAAAGTAGCCATTTGACATATTCATTGAATCCATCGTTCAAGTTGCCTTTTTCATCAAGATATCCAATAATGTCAACTTGCTTCAGTAAGTGTGGCAGGATAAAGCTGATTTCAGACAAGTGGGGTATTTATCAGAATTTCTGATAAACAACTTCATCAGAAATTCTGGTGAACAAATCATCAGAAAATCCTGATGATCAGAATCGTCAGAAATTGATGATATTTCATCAGAAATATCATCAGATCAATCAGAAATGACCTCCTCTGAAAATCCAATTCAGCTCTTGATCAACTTGTGATTCTTTGAAGTAGATGTTGTGCATTTCAGTTGTCCTATCTGATCTTCTTCTTCTTGTTGTGATCTTCAGGACTGTTATCTCTTCATAGATCCAGTTGCTTGTGATTTTCTTCAATACTTACAGATAAAGTTTCCTAACAAACCTAAAGAGTCTAATACCATGATTTACATTACAACAAATCTGAAGTTCATATGAACTTACTAATATATTTTACCATCAGTATTAGTTCTACTAGTTTCATTTATACCTAGAGTTTCATTCCTACCTTCTTACTCATTCCTATCTTCTTACTCATGCACGGTCTGCTTACTACATAAGCCTGAACTAAAATTCATTCTTAATCCACTTCTAAAAGCCAATCCTTTTTTTTCATAACACATTCTGCACTACATTATTTCGTACGGAAATACTTTTTCAACCCATAGCTAAATATTTAGTTTAAGATATTAAACAATTCACTAACCTTACTGTTTTGACGCAGTACCTCGACATTGCAAAAGCGAATCGACCCTCTTCGGTACCATTCATACCATCTCTGGATAGACCTGATTCATGCTTGTGATGAGCTTCCGCTCATGAGCATTCTTCCACCGTCCTTGATAGGTTTATCACATCATGATTTCTGCCATTCTCATTATAGGATTAGGAATTTACATATTTCATTGAGACGTGATGTTTGTTACATCATCTTATTTACCTATTAATCTTTTCCCGATTCGCTTTTAAAACATCAGTGCGTTTGACCCATTCATAACGGGTCAATACATGACCATTCCCTAACATACCGCTTTCGTTGTTTGACCCGTTCATAACGGGTCAATTACATAACCATTCTTTCGCAGATCTTTAACTCATTTGTCAACTTTTACAGTTTGACTTTTCAAAGTCAAATCGGTACGTCTTACTTATCATAGACGTATCAAAGTACATGTTCATAATTCCTTTCCATTCTTGCATACTTGCAAAGACTTTATTTTATCATTTTAATATTATTTGCAAGATTTTTACCCGTTCCCGTCCCTACCTTAAATCATTTGTCTAGGTCGTAGCCGTCATTCATCCCGACTCCCAAGAGTCAATTAATAATATGTCTATCACATAACTTATTTCAAAGCTTAATTCTTTCGACTAAAGTTTCTTGCTACTGCAATAGTTTTTATCGGTTTTATCTATTTGATAAATCAACTACTTCATGCTATCTTACTATTACTTGCTTAATAACTTGTCAACTTACTTTGTTTGACGCTTCAAAAGTCCAATTGTAATTACATTCTGATCTACATTCACCAATTACCCAATTCTAACACATCCCTCTCTAGTCAAGCTATAAGCTCCTATTAAATGCATAACCTTTATACATACCTAACGTGAGTCAAGTCCATTGACTTGTTATCAATTCCTTGTGTTGGTCATTCTTCCCAAATTGGCAGCATCGCATGATCATACCTTATGCTCACCTACAAGTGTAAGACTTGACAGTTTCAAGCATTAAATACCAGTTTCAAATGTCAATCGCCATTTGATCCGTATGACTTATTTGTCTTTCTCAAACATCTTGCGCACAACGCATTCACATAATTATATTTATATAGATAAAAGTTTAAAACATGTCTTGGATAATACTTGCTTTAAAAATATTTACTTCTTCGGTCCGTACTTACTTACGAATTTGGACTTTTCATTCCACTTTCCCTTCTTTTCTATGTTTTGAATCCGTCTCGCAGATTTCAAAAATATCATTCATACTCTTCATTCATTCTATATTTCGAATCCGTCTCACGGATTCTAACATATCATTCATACTTTCTTTCTTTCATCTCATCATTTACTATTTCATTTCTTATGATACGTTTTAGTATCAATCATCTACATTCAACTTCAAGTGTTGCGTCCCAACACTTCATTCCATATTCTATTTCGTGTATCGCGTCTCGACGCGACACTCTACATTCTCTTTCTAGTGGTGTTCCCTCCCTTCTTTTTTAAGTCCTTAAACTTTCTTCTCTTATCTTTCTTTTTTACCTTTGATCCGATCCTTTAAGAATCGTTGGACCCCAAAAAACAATTTTTTTACTGGTTTGACAGGACATAAGTGAGATAATTCTCATGTTTTCTTGAGCTTCCTATGCTTCTTGCGCACTGGCCAGACGCGCAATCGACATACTAGTCTCGAGTCATCATGGGAATCATCATCTTATATCCGGGGAAACCATTTTCAGTTCGTGACTCATTCATTTAAATCCTTCTAAGGTTTCATTCTTATCCTTAAAAATATACTACCTATCGGTACATATAGATTTTCTCAAAATTCGTGTACCTGAGGTTCAATGCTTGCCTTATCACTTGCCTTCACCTCCTTGCTAGTCTGCGACTGCATAACATCCTCATTGTCCATGCATGCTTACCTTAAAACATCCATCATTATAAGTATCATTACACATATTCTTACTTATATTAAATTTTACCTTTCGGTCTTGATCGAGTCTCGGATTGTACGGTCACTATTCACAGAGCACACGGGTTTGAGTTCAAGTACTTACCTCCTCGTACTTGATTTCACTCAAACCATGGCTCTGATACCAACTTGTAACGCCCTAACATGTAATAACTTAAAAACGACGCAGCGGAAAATACGAGCCTTAAAATTCTTTCTTTATTAGTCACATTACTTACATGAAGGCTCAATTACAAAGTGTCATACATTTATTAGAAAGAATTTACAACATTCCCTTTTATTAACCCTTCAAAGAAATACATAAATAAAACTATGTGACCGTCCTTTTCCGTACAATCCTTACTCTTGACTCGATCTATGTCCGCTTCTCTTCGTTAGTGGTAGAAGAAATCTATGTAGTACATGTGGACATCACATACAACTTAACCATTAGTCGTTAACAACATCATACGACGTTATTCTCATATAATAAAATATCAAATAACATTCGACAATATAAACTTTGATTTATTCAACTATCCTCTCGCATTTTCTCGTTCCGAGTTCGACTTCGATACCTCATGAACCCGATGTTCTTTTACCTGCATTACATTACAACTTCAAGGTACACCATTAGCAATCGTCAATGCCCAAACATAATGAAACCATTCCTTCATACCTTTATAACATCTAGCATTCATACATGTATACTAATTCCTACGTGCATTCATAGCGAATTACATTTGTATACGCATACATTCCTAATTCATACATGCATACAAACATATACACCTACATATATATACGCACACATTCGTACACGCACACATACATACGAGTTCTCGCTTACCACTATTATTCATATATGTACCTATGCTTCTAGTCATAATCACAACTTTACATGATATATGTTTTATACTTATTGTCTTGCATACTTATTCGTTCCTAGACTCAATCACTTCTAGATTTCCTTTACTAACAAGAAGAAAAATCCATACTTTCACTATCCGGAGGCTCATAACATCTCTTATATACAAAACCGGCTTTAAAATAAGTTATGAGACATTGAAAATCATTAAAACATTGAATCCGGATGCAAAAACGAACAAGAAAACAACGATCGCCAGCTTGTGGCATCCTCGCGGGGCGCGACGCCAATGGCTCCCGGCTCTCGCGGGGCGCGACACCTGTCGCGTTGCGCGACGGTGAAATTGAAATGCTGTCGCGTAACGCGACAGCCCTATTTCGACAGAATGCTTCCTTTTTGATGTTGCACTTATGCCCAACTATGATTTTAACCAAAACACTAACTTCTAAATTCCATAACTTTTGACCTACATAACCAAATCACATGATTCTTGTTTCTATGCGACCGTAATTTAATTACGGATCCATTTATCACCTCGGGTCGCATCAATAGCTGATTTATAAGCAAACGACTTATAAATCCCTTTATACCATTATTCGACCCGTTTAATCCTACTAGTTTACCTTCATTATAAATAACTCCTTTGTTATACTAAAAATAACACTTACCTTAATACTCTCATTCATTACATAATACTTGCATAATTTTTTCACACTCATAAATATTAAATTCTACGTACGTACTAAGAAGTGAATCGGAATCACTTACCTCGTGCGTCCGAGTTCGTGCATAGCTTCCGTATTTACCTTTGACCCATTGCCCTTCCATGCTCGTGTCCATGTTGACATGACTCCTACGCTTTCAGGTTATCATCAACACATTCTTGTTAGCATACATCATTGTACTTGATAACGAGCATACATTTGCATAATTTCATATTCAACTTGCATTAATCATTCCTAACAAGCATACGACATGTACCCGATTTCGCATCATTTCAAACCCATATAATCCATCATGTCATTCCATTTATCACATATTTATATTCCATGTACCATACTATTATCTATAATCTTATAATCAAAACAACAAGTCTAGCCATGTTCCATATGCGTAGTTGACTTTCAAAGTCAACGATTTATCATTTTAACTTTCGGCTTAATCTCATATACTCATGACATCATAATAGGCTGTTTTGGGGCGTCCGTTTACTGTACTTACGAGCTTGCAAAAATTACAATCTTTTTAAGTGACGTTCCCCTCAGAAGGGCTATCCTTCTGTTAAATTTTTAGAGTCTAACTCTCTACCAAAAATTTATAAAAATTCATTTACTAAGCTGCAATCAGATTCGTCACTTCTGACTGCAGTTTACGGACAAATTCATTTAAAATTACTCGTTTATCCGATTGACGAAATTCCAGTTGGAGATTTTTGAAATCACCTTAAGCTGCGTACAACAAAAATTTGAGATCATAACTCGATTTGTAATTTGAGTTATGACATTCGTAATGGGCTGCAAATTCTGCCAGAAAACGCTGCCTGAACCTTCGATACGGAAAAATTCATAAAACGTTCATTTTTGTCGAAAAAAATGCAATTCCAGTTGGGTTTGAAAGGTTTTTCCTTGGAGTTTATCACAAACTCAATAAACATCAGTTTTTGACAAGATTTGACCCAGTTACAGCCGATTACATTCTGCTGTAACTTTCTGGACAAATTTAGTTTTCATTAAATCTTTTCTAAATATCTCTCATTCTAACTACACCTAGACATTTCATCATACACATTGTGTGCATACCACCAATAAAGCACATGATACAAGTACCTTATGCATTACCCTACTAGTTCATTCATAATTCATCAATTACAACAAGAATCAACTTATGTACATACTATAATAAACCTATCTAACAATAATTCATTACATGCAACATATACATCAATGATTCAAGCTAGGTTTTAACATGGGTGCAATCTCTTATGTCATCATCTTCATCACTAGAAGTGGGTTTCAATTCTAATCATCCTATTACTCAAAATCTTTCACAACACATGTTCCATATAGGAATTATATCACATATTCATGCTCAATTTCACATCAATTCACGGATTAATCATAACCCATATCATCAAACATCACCAAAACATAAAATTTAACTTATTTGGTGTGAATAATACTTGAATGATCATAAATCCTAGTTCATGCATCAGATTTGACCCCAATTTCCTTGTCAAGTTGAAGTTTCTTGTGAATTAGGGTTTCACCCCTTTTTCTTCTGCTTTGTTCGATCCCCAGACAAACACACAAAGTGTGTGTGTTTTAAATTTTCTTTTTATTCTTTTAATTAATTCAAGTTTCCACTTTGACAACCTTAGTCCCTTAAGTTTATGACACCATCATAATTGCCACTAATTTCATACCTTTACATATCTTGTTAGGTATTTAACTAAGTTTAGTAACCTAATTATTGTGTTTCATTTACTTAAACATGGTGACATATCTACGAATTTAATAATTCGTGTTTTGGGGTGTTACAGCTAACCACACAGTTAGCTCTATCAGGTACATGAAAGGGAAAAGTAACAGAACATACACCAAAAGCTACATGCTAAGAAACCTCAAAATTACACCATTGTTGCCATGACCAGGATTGTCACTTGGCCCGATTGCGTACCCACAAAAATCCCAGCTGTCGAATTTCATCCTTTATTCCAGCCACGTTTACCTTTCGATTGAAGACTCGGTCGTTCTACATCTCCAAATGCACCATACCGCTATTTGAATCAAGGGTGTAGGATAGTGAGGGCGGGAGGGGGCGGCCGACCCCTCGAACTTTTCGCTCAGTAGTGGAGAGTATGTAGTTTTCGTATAGAAATTTTTGGGTATATACGTTTTCGACCCCCCGTTTTATAGAAATTTTTGGGTGTAGATATTTTTGACCCCCGGTCGAAAATCTCAAGCTTCGCCACTGATTTGAATGATAGAGTACAACATCTTCTTCCACCTCGGAGATCCTCTCACATGCCGATGTGTCTCAAACAAGTCCTTTATACCAAGCATAAAGACCTGATTGCACCTTCTCCATTGGGCGATGAAGTCCCAAACAAGCTGGGCGAAACCACAAGCAACAAATAAATGCTCGACCGGCTCGTTTGATTCTCCACACAGTTTGTAAGTTAGAGATTCGAAATGCACGTTTCTCCTAGCCAAATCTACCATTGTCGGTACACGGCTAAGCGCTAACCTCCATGAAAAGAAGTTAACCTTAGTTGGGGCCCACGCATTCCATCCAAATGCCAAATTCAAATATGGAAATCTTCCAGTTTGCATTCTAAGTCTCAAAGTGCTTACCGAAAAGTTACCGAACGAGTCTAAATCCCAGCTCAACTTATCGTCGCCCTCCCCGACATTAACTGACATCAAAGCATGTTCCAGCTCCGCTAACTAAGTGAGCTCTACTTCTGAATCTGGAGGTCGTGTCCAACTGAACCTAATTGTCAAAAAACCGGCTGAGTCGAATATCCTATTCGCCACTTTAACCGTCTTCTGTTGCTCCAACTCGAATAAATTCGGGAACTTGTATTGCAATGGATTCTCATACAACCATTTATCTTGCCAGAATGTTATTAGATCGCCCTGACCCAGAATGCCCCTGAATAATAGTGCCAAATTCATCCCATATTCTACCATATCTTACGACAAATTCCCCACTTGTTTCCACGGACTCGCGATGGTTACCTTCTTTGGAATAAAATGCCATGATCTTGAGCTATTATGTATACTCCATATAACCTTCCTCCATAAACCGTTGGTATCGACCTTGAATCGCCACCACCACTTTGCTAGCATGGCTAGGTTTGCCTCCCTCAACGAACCTAACCCCAGCCCTCCCCTTTCTCACGGTGTCATAGCGTGTAGCCATGCGACCCAACTTATCTTTAAATGGTCTGAATTTATTCCCCACAAAAACTCCCTCCTAATCCTTTCAAGTTGATTAATCACCTGTAGCGGCACCTTGTAAATTGAGAAGTAAATGCTATGGTACTTAACAATTATTGTCTTGGTACACACCACATCGCCAAAATATTAGAAACGTGACATGGTTAACCTTGTTTGGGGCCGGCTAGTTAGGTCAGTCCAGAGCAAATGCCGGGTAGACGACCACTCTGGCCCAAATCAAAATAGGGCCTTCAAAAATTTATGATATATATATATATATATATATATATATATATATATATATATGTGTGTGTGTGTGTGTGTGTGTGTGTTTAAAATAATTTTGTATGTTTATTAAGAAAAAAACTTACAGGGCCTGGATTTATGAACCAAAAACGTTAACGTCCAACTGTTTTTGACAATCAAATTCAATACCTAACTGTGTTAGTGTGTAACGGATTAATGACTTGGCCTAAATCAATAGACAAACATAATTGATTAATGAATAGGGCCCAAATATTTTATCTCGCACAGATCCTTTTTTTGTGATTTTCGAAGACGGCCCTACGGCTAGTGATGTACAAATTGATTGATATTCAAAACTCGTTTGACACTCGATTAAAAAGTACTCAGAAATACGCACATGCAGTTTCTACTTGGTTGAAAACGAGGCAGCTGACTCGGTTTGATTTGTAAACGAGCCAAACATGGGTTAAGGTATGTTGTTGGATCGAATTAATTTTCCAATTAATTGTGTGTGTATACACACACACACACACACACACACACACACACACACACATATATATATATATATGGTAGGGTTCATGCGATAACCATCATTATTGCGAGAACCATGAGAACCAATGTAAATACAACAAAATAAACCCACCCCTCCACCACCCAAAAACCTAAACACCCACATAAACACCCCCCCCCCCCACACACACACATAAAAAAAACCTTAAAAAAACCTAAAACCCCAGCTAAATATTAAAAACTAAATCCCACAACTAAATGCTAAAAAAGTTTTTTTAGTTAAATCGCGACTTTAACAATAAATTTTTTTTTAAATATTATAAATAAAAAGCTGTGATTTTTAACGAAAACTTAAAAAAGTTGTGTGTTTTTAAGCTTTTTTAGGTAGTTTTGGTTGTTCACATTAGTTCTCGTAGTTCTCGCAATAAAGAGTGGTTCCTAACGGATCCTTGCCCTATATATATATATATATATAGGATGGGGTTCATGAGTGAACAACATACTTGTTTGTGAACCGTGTGAGCCAATCTGAGCCATTGATCATTTTTTTAGATGTAAAGGATATGATAGTAATTAATCAGTTTAAATTAGGAAGTTATATATTTTTGTTAACATTAAACTAACTACCCCTTATGATCTTTAAATAGTTATAACTTTTTCATACGTTAATATTTTTTTTATTTAAATACACCATAAAAATTAGTTTTTTATTCTCTTTAATTTGAGAATGATATTGCTATAGTTTTTTTTTAATAAAAACGAACAACATATGCATTTTTCGTTTTCCAACGTTTTATTGTTTATATACACAGGTGTACATGAGTACAATATACAGATGTACAACAGTGTACCGTGTACGAACAACAGCCTGTACACTTGTGTAGATAAGTACAATACACATATGCACAACAATGTACATTGTAGGAACAACGGACTGTACACTTGTGTACTCATATCTTTAATTATTAACTGACATCCCTTGTTTAAAGGGATTTGATTTTGTTATATTTAAAAAAACAATATTTAGTTATTGTTTTGGTCAAAAATTACCTAAGTAATTAAGTGATCAAATTAGTTAAGTGAGGTAGTGTGCTAGTAATACTTGTGAAAAATATGCTGGTTTGTTAGTTTGCGAAAGCAGTTTTCAGGATATAGCTCAAGATATCGAGCTATATCAACAATCAAACAATGAGCTGAAAAGTAAAGAGTGACATGAGATGTACGAGGAAACCCTTGATCAATCTAGATCGCCGGCACAAAACCTCGGGAGCTGACAATCGCAGCTGCCTTGTTCTTCTTATTGCTTCAAATGTCAGGATACAGTGCAGGATATGATACGGATCAACTAAGTGTTGCACTGCGATTCGAGTACAAGTGTAAGTGTTTTGTGAGTGATTGTAGCTAGTAGAGAGTAAGAGTGTACGAAGAATTGTGTGTGTTCTATCTGATCCGATCAATCTTATTTATAGTAAAACGAAATCAACAAACTAGCCTATAAATCCGGGATACGCCGAATATTCCCTTTATGAACGTTGTAGACCACTTCTTCCGGCTTCAACGTCCCTATTGCAACTGATTAGACCGAGTCTTTGGGAGAACATGTCCACTCGAAAGTTATAGGCTCGCTTCATTAATCTGCACGTCAACTAATTAGTTATCATCAGGATACTGCATCAGGATGTTACCAATATCCTGATCCGGTATCCTGATCACAATAAAAGAAATATAGTCAGAATATTATCCGAGATATATGAGCAGAAAACCACCCATAACAATTGTCCCCAAAATATATTTGTCGGTATACCAATTCCAACGGATATATTTTAAAAATCTTATCTCTTGAATCGAGGTAATTAAGTTGAAACGATGGTTGAAGTGACACACTACAACTTCCAATGCGATTTTTACTCATCATCCCCCTATACTTAGCCTATATCTACTCGAGTTTTCCTCATTATGATCATAGTGCTCCAAGCAAATTTCAGGTATTCTCCCTCCTTCTCTTTTCTGTTTTTCTTTGCTTAGATCTTCCATGGCTACCCGAACAAGATCCCAAACGGCAGACTCCATTCCTACCTTCCATGAACAGAACTTGCTAAAAGAACCCTTAAAAGAGATGTGTTCATTCGATAATGCTGATATCGCAGCCTTACGAACTTCCGGTGCCTTCCCCGCCAGAGCAATCTTTCGTCCGTTTGACCAAGAGGTCCGATCGGACTTTTGTTCCGACTAGTGGGTATGCTTTTTTGCATATCCTTTCTAAATAGGGCTCCGATATCCATTCCCAGCCTTCATATCTCGCTTTTTTGATCTTACCGGCCTTAGTTATGCCCAGATCATGCCTATGGTTTGGCGTGTGTTAGTCTCCTTGGAGCAAATTAAAGCTCGTCACATGCCTGACTTGTGCATCGAAGATCTTCCGATGGCATATCGTCTAAGGTCCCATGGTTCCAGCCGATTCCTTCTTTTTTCTACCTCCAAAGATCCTCTCATTCTTAAAGCTACCAAGAACGAGGATGATTGGAGACGAAAATTATTTTTTGTAAAAAGGGATTGTATCGACAAGGGTCTTGACCTTCCCAAGAAATGGTTGACTTCCGGTAGGACTTAGGGTTTTAGAAATATCCCGAGTCGTATCCTGAGACTATATCTTGAACTGATATCCTGATATGTTTATTTTTTGTAGTAAACTTCAAGGAATTGGCTCTGCCTACAGAAAAATCCCAAGAAAGAATCAAGAGAATCTATCAATTGCCTGATAGTGTCAGATCTTTTTCATCGCATCTTCCAAGTTCAAGCCAATACTCTTCATCCGAAATGTCTGGTAAGGATCAAAATTTTCTACACACACACACATATATATATATATATAGGGTAAGGTTCATGCGAGAACCACCCTTATTGTGAGAACCGCGAGAACCAATGTGAACACAAAATAAATTCTAAAAAAAACAAAAAAGCACTCAAAAAAAAAAAATTTTTAATTTTTTTTCAAAAAATCGCTATATTTCGTTACCATTAAAAAAAAACTTTTTTCTCGAGTAACAGATATCTATGCACATGTGCATATGTATCATTACTTAGACAAATTCGGTAATACGTTATCAGGAATAGACAATTCCACTTTAATTTACAATACTAGTCGTAATACACAACTTTTTACATTACCAATATTCAAAATGCACATGTGCATCATTAGGTATAACCATGATATAACGTGTTTTGGTACAAAAAGTTTGTGATTTTGAATGGAGAAGTAGGCCCATATACATGTTTTTTGGTTAGTTATATCTAGTGGTTGATGGTTTGGTTATAGTTGTCAATTTATGATGTAATATGTTGATTGGATGGTTTAAATGGTGTTTACATACATGTAATAAAGTGAAAATATCGGTAATGGTATTGTATTATGGATGGTAGGAGGTAATGGTATTTATTATGGATGGTAGGAGGTAATGGTAGTGTATTATGGATGATATGATAGATGAAAGGGAAAGTGTATTCAAAGTAGTGTACCAAAACACCTTATTTCATGTTGATACATATAAATGCACATGTGCATTTCTAATATTGGTAATGTAAAAAGTATTGTATTACATATGGTAGTGTAAATGAAAATGCAATTGTGTAATATGTGTAATGAATTACGGAATTTGTCAAATAAATGACAAAAATGCACATGTTCATGCTTGTGTATTATGGATGGAATGATAGATGAAAGAGAAAGTAGTGTACTAACACACCTTATTTCATGTTGATACATATAGATGCACATGTGCATTTCTAATATTGGTAACGTAAAAAGTAGTGTATTACATGTGGTAGTGTAAATGAAAGTGCAATTGTCTAATATTTGTAATGAATTACGGAATTTGTCAAAGAAATCATACAAATGCACATGTGCATGGACAACTGTGGCTCGATTTTTTTTTTTTTTTTTGAAATTTTTTTTTATTGTAAACAAAATATAGCGACTTTTACAAAAAAAAAAATAGTAAAAAAATATTTTTTGGGTGCTTTTTAGATTTTTTTAGGTATTACTGTTTGTGTTCACACTGGTTCTCGTGGTTCTCGCAATAAAGGGTGGTTCCTAACGGATCTTTGTCCTATATATATATATATTTAGCAAAATAAAATACGAACAGAGGTTTAGATTTTCCCTGTTATACAGCACCAATCAAGATTCCAGAGACCTTCGAGCTCGAAGAGCTGGACAGCTATTCCGGCCCTGCCCAGGTGAAGAAGGAGCCCAACAAACCTTCTACCGCTTCTAAATTAGTGACCAGTTCCAAGGCAACAACCGTACCCAAGCCTTCTCCCGTCGTGAAACCACGTGCCTTGAGCTCCCGCAAAAGGAATGAGCCAGACTCCCTAGTTGCCTCCGACGTCTTTCCATATGAGAATCATGGATTCACGGAATCCAGCAAGTTCATGACCGGCTTTCTTAACCAGGTACATATCCTTAACCTACATCCTGCACCATATGCTGGTTATATATGTTAATACCTGTTTGTTTGGTTTTTAGGGCCTTGAATGGTTTCAATTTCCTGTCTGTCAAACAATTTACTTTCCTACACTAAAACAATACGATGGCCAAAGGTGGATGGGTCCTGAGTTTCAGGATGAAGCCCTTGGTCATCAATTAGTATGCTTTATTTTGAACACTCTAACAATTGGAGGGGGAGGTATCTTGGGTTCCAAGACGAAGCCTTCAATTGTTAAGTAAATATGATAGAAAACTAATTGTGCTTTTGGTGGATGGGTCTCAGTTTGAGATGAAACCAAAAGCACAAACTTTTGCTATGTTAATAAACTAACTTTCTATGACCTTATCCATTGTTGTCCATTTTTGCAAATTTTGTTATGTGTTGCTTGATTTGAATATTATTTCAAATTTCCAATCTTAGTATAATATTTCAAATATTCTGACCAAATATGCTGAAAATATATTCTGAGAACATATCTTGATCAGGATACTCATAAATATTCCAATCAGATTTTTGATGAACAAGATTTCAAAAACTTAGACAATTTAGATAAGGTTTTCAAAGAACAAAAAAGGAAAGATCATACCAAAAATAGAAGACATCTCAATCCTTTCGTTTCAGTCCTTTTGCAACCTTTCCACCGAAGATGTCCCCAGTCTGGGATACTTAGTGAACTATGCCCAAACTTGATCCTTTGAGCTTCTCACTATGACTTACTGGGAATGTCCCCTGTGTATAATGTCTTTGAATACTTAGGAATTTTCTGGACATCAATTGCAACTGTTTGTATAACTTTCGTATTACAGGGGATAAACCCTAAAATATCCTGGAGATAAATCCTTAATATTCTGGGGATAAACCCATAGGTATTCTGGGGATAAACCCTTGAATATCCTGGGGAAAATCCCAAATTTTCGTGCGCTACAGGCGGGAGTGTATAAACTCCAAGACTTAGAAAGGTGAAAACCGTTAAACATTAGAGAGTATGAAAATACCCTTTCTTGAGAAAGGGTGATCAATCCGCATATACCTTTAGGATCCAGGATATAGCCAATAATAACGAAATTGTCAGCCACTTTTACATGGATTAGTCCCGCTATCTTGAACTATCCCTGGATAACTTGCGCTCCAGGCGGGGTGTTTAAACCTAATTCGAGAGAAAGGTGAAAACCTTTAAACCTGTGAAGGGATCAGGATCCCTTAAACGTGAGAGAGGGGGCCAATCCTCTAATCTTTCGAATTATTCTGAGTGTATATCCTGAAGCTATATCCCGAAGAATATTCTGCAAAACAACCTTAAACTAAGGTGGGTGTTAGCTTGGCTAACACCCCTCCGATGCTTAAGTCAGTATTGGGTTCAAATAATATATAATTATATTTAAAAAGAGATAGAATTCATACCATCCTGAGTTAGAAATTAAATTCTAAACACACTTGAAATAGGCTTTGAGGTGTATAGCATTCCAGGATCTTGGTAGCATATCCTCGTCCATATTCTTAAGCCGGTTCCCAGATTCTGATTCAATCTCATAAGGTCCTTCCACTTTGGAGCTAATTTTCCATCAACAGGATTAGTAGTATTCTGAAAATCCTTCCTTAATACCCAATCTCCAACTTGAAACACTCTAGTCCTTAGGTTTTTGTTGTATGCTTTGGATATCCTCTGTTGGTATGCTGCCATTCTCAATTTCGCTGCATCCCTTGTCTCATTGATAGTATCCAATTCTTGGTATAGGGCTTCAGGATTCTTCTTAGAATCCCGAAGGCTGGATCTTGCTGTGGTATTACCATCTCTGTTGGGATTACTGCTTCTGCTCCAAATACTAAGGAAAATGGGGTTTGCCCAGTTGCACTTTTCACTGTTGTCCTATCGGCCCATAAAACAAAGGGCAATTCTTCTGCCCATCTTCTTTTTTTAGCTCCTAATCTTTTCTTCAAATTGTTGACTATTATCTTGTTTGAGGATTCTGCTTGCCCATTTGCTTGAGGATGTACCGGAGTGGATGTAATCATCTTGATTCCCCAACTTTTGCAAAAATCAGTAGTCCTTTTACTGATAAATTGAGAGCCATTGTCACAAATTATCTAAGCTGGTACCCCAAACCTAGTCAGGACATTCCTTTTTATGAAGGATACTACTTCTTGGTCTCTGACTCGAACAAATGACTCAGCTTCAACCCATTTAGAGAAATAATCAGTCATTGCCTGCATAAAGACTTTTCCTCCTGGAGCTTTTGGCAATTTTCCCACTATGTCCATCCCCCACTTCATGAATGGCCAAGGGGAAGCAACAGGATATAGTGGTTCAGCAGGTTGATGTAATATATTACTGTGCCTTTGACATGCATCACATCTTTGAGCATATTCTGCAGCCTCTTTCCACATCGTCGGCCAATAGTATCCTGTTCTTAACACCTTTGAGAATAATGATCTACCCCCAGTATGGTTACCACAATCCCTTTCGTGTATATCCTGAAGCACTTCTTTAGTTTCGGGATCCTCCAAGCACCTCAGGTATGGTCTTGCAAGAGATTTCTTATACAAAACATCATTTATAATAGTGAATCATGATACCTTCATTCTAAACGCCTCAGGATTCTCATCCTTTGGGATGTGTCCTTCCTTGAGATATCTCATGATTGGAGCCGTCCAGGACTTCGGATCCTCCTCAGGATATTCATCATCAGGATCCTGAATACTTACTACTTCCTTATCCTGAGTTTTGAAAAGATCCATTGCAGGATATAGGATATGAAGTATTGGTATCTGGGTTCCTTTCGGTATCCTGACTGATGATCCTAGATTTGCCAAGGCATTTGCTTCAGCATTATCCTCCCTTGGTACCTGTTCAAGTGCAAAAACATCGAAATATCCTGCTAATTTTTTGAGAATTTCAAGATACTCGATTAAACTTTCACCTTTGACTGCATAGGATCCATTAAAATGATTAGTAATTAACAAGGAATCAACAAATACTTGCAAACTCTTAATATTCATATTCCTGGCTAACTCTAATCCTGCAATCAAAGCTTCATATTCTGCTTCATTATTAGTGGCAGGAAATTCACACCTAATAGCCTGGGGTAATTTGTCCCCCTGTGGCGATTTTAGTAGTATACCCAATCCTACACCTCTTACATTAGATGCACCATCAGTATATAATGTCCAGGATTCTAAGTTTTCTCCTAGCTGTTGTACTTCTAGGTCTACTTCATTTTGAATATCACTACTGAAATCAGCCACAAAGTCAGCTAGAGCCTGAGACTTTATGACATTTCTAGGTTCATATACTAGATCACAGGCACTTAACTTTACTGACCACTTAGCCATTCTACCCGACATCTCAGGTTTTCTAAGCACATTCTTAACAGGATAATTAGTTTTAACATGTATCCTATGTGTCTCAAAATAATGTCTAAGCTTTGTCGATGCCATAACTAAGACCAATATCAATTTTTCCAAGTGTGAATATCTAGTTTCAGCATCTAATAAACTTTTACTAACATAATGGACAGGATACTGCTGACCTTCGTGATCCTTTACCAAAACAGCACTTACTGCATTCCCTGATCTGCAAGATACAGGGATAATGGTTCACCATCCTCTAGCTTCATCAATAGTGGTGCAGTTGAAAGATATTGGTTCGATTCCTGCAAGGCTGCCTCGTGCTTCTCTCCCCATTCGAATATCTTATTCTTCTTCAGGATATCGTATAATTCCTTTCATTTCTCCGAGGATCTTGATATAAACCTGTTTAATGCTGCTACTCGTCCTGTTAATCTTTGTACATCTTTCATTTTGGAAGGTTACTTGATATCCAGGATAGCTTTGATCTGTTCCCGGCTTGCTTCGATCCCCCTTTTAGTCACCATGTATCCCAAAAACTTTCCTGCCCCCACTCCGAAATGGCATTTGGCAGGATTCAGCTTCATATTGTATTGATCCAGGATATCAAATGCTCCTTCAATATCTCGAGATGATCCTCAGCCTTCTTGGATTTCACCACCATATCATCAATGTATACCTCCATGGTGTCCCCCAGTTTGTCTTTAAACATCATGTTCACCAGTCTTTGATATGTTGCACCTGCGTTTTCCAGACCAAAAGGCATAGCAGTATAACAATAAATACATATCGGTGTAATAAAAGCGGTATCCTCCTGGTCAGAAGGTTCCATTTGGATCTGCTGGAATCCTGAGGATGCATCCTTGAAGGTTAACATCTCTTGACCGGCAGTTGCATCCACCATCGAGTCTATATGAGGCAGAGGGAATGGGTCTTTAGGACATGCTTTGTTCAAGTCTGTGTAATCTACACAAACTTTCCATTTCCCATTTTTCTTTTGAACCACAACTAAATTTGCTAGCCATTTGGGAAATTTGACTTCCCTAATCATCTTGCTTTTCAATAATCTTTCAACCTCTTCTTGAATTATTGCGTTTCGTTCAGGAGCAAACTTCCTTCGTTTCTGCTGGATAGGCTTGAAAGACCTATCAATTCCGAGCTGTGAGTTATAATATCCATGGAAATACCTGTCAAATCCTCATGTTTCCATATGAATGTCGACATCCTGCATTTCAAAAAGTTAGTCAATTGATTTTCAATATCCTGAGGGATATTGGTTCCTACGAGCACCGAGATATCCGGATTATCCTGATCCAGGATAATTTTCTTAACATCCTGCTCTGAAGCCTCCGCGATATCCTGGGCTCGCATCTTTAATTGCTATCCTGCTTTAGGCTTCGTCGAGGATTTCACCGAAGAGGAATAACACTCATTCGCTTCTTGTTGATCACTTTCCACTTTAACAACCCCCAAGGGGTAGGGATCTTGATACACTGATGATAGATTGATGGCACAACTTTCATATCATGGATCCATGGCCTACCTAATATAATATTGTAGCAGGATAAGGAGTCCATGACACAGAAGCGTTGCATTGAGTTGACCCCTTCAACATATACTGGCAACTTTATTTCTCCCACAGTATTCCTGGCCTCTCCACTGAACCCGACAAGTACAGTGGATTTTGAAGTGATGTCCATCGGAGAAACATTCATCCTTTTCAGCGTTTCTAGCTGAATAATGTTAACAGAGCTGCCATTATCCACCAGTATCCTGCGCACAAAGTGGTTAGCAACATATACAGTTATTACCAAACCATCATGGTGGGGATCCTGGACTGTATCCCTATCATCACTGTCGAACGTGATCACTTTATCAGTTGTGAGGGATGTCATCTTGGTTGGTTTATCTCCCCTTTCTACCTTAGCTTCCTTTGCATGCCCTTTTGCTGCAGAATAAGAGGTTCCACAAATGTCGGATCCTACTGAAATAAAGTTAATTATTTTGGCATCCGCAGGAGGTGATGCTGCTCGTTCAGGATCCTTCTCAGTATCCTGACCCTTATTCTTCTTTCTTCCCAGAAGATCCTTCAGATATCCTTTGCTCAGGAGATAGCTTATTTCCTTCCTCAGAGCGATGCAATCTTCCGTAACATGTCCAAAATCCTCATGGAAGGCACACCACTTGGATTTATCCTTCCAATTAGCTTTTTGTTGTTCTTCCTAGGTGTAAGACCCTTATCGTTATTTAATGATTTTCTCACAACAATCAACAATTAAATGTATATTTATATCTACACATTCATATAAAAATGTGGGTTTATTAAAACTTTTACAAAGGTTTTCTGTACATTGTAATAGAAATAGGTTCGTCAATTAAAAGCGACGAAGTAACAACGTGCGGAAGCTTGTATATTGAAAGTGTTCGGTTCCTCTTCGAGCTTGATCTTCATCCGGGCACTCTTGGCAATCACCTATGGTCAAAAACCACATTAAAGTTAGTTTTGACCTCTTTAAAACACAATTATACAAATTCCACTGTTTAAATAATAAAAATAACCAACAAAATCCAGCAACTGAGGCTGTCGCGCCCCGCGACGGAGGTTGGCTTAGCCTTCGCGACCCGCCACCGCCGTCGCGTCGCGTGACGATGAGGATGTTATGCCGTGGCGTGGCTCGACGCCACCTTTTTGACAGAAGGATTGTTGCTGGGTGCTGCATATTTGCACAGCACTTATAATTCCTTTTTGACAACTTCGAACTTGCATATCTTGCAATTTATACATCTGTTTTAACCGATTCATTTTCCTACGCGTTAGAAATTTTATTCTCCGTCTCATGGAGTAATAATCCGACATTTGAGGGCACAAGATCCTGGATTTCAAGCCCTCGACTTGAAACTCAAATATAACATTTTTGACCCGTTTGAGAGAATTTTAAACAATTAATCTTAGATCACGCCCTCTCCTTTCACACGTCATTTTACCACATTAAGGTATTTGCATAACTTCCACTGCAACTATCTTTGCGGTGGAGTAAAAGATGTAAGTTGTCTATTCCGAATTTACCCCTTTCGGCTTATCAATTTACGACGAATACCATTTTGAGGTATTTTGCCCAAAAAGGAATTCATACCTACTCTTTTGCACATAAGAAAGCTAAACTTTAATATAACACTAATTTTCTAACGATTCAAAAGGGCCGTTTGCCCGATTTAACGTTCATGGGCATTTTGATAATTTTCAGCCCCTTCTTTTATGATGAAGGGCTTTTGTCAACCTGTTTGGCCAAGATTTCACGTTTGCCATAATCATACTTATACATACCTGGAATCGGGTCATAGTATTGACTTGTTTAAGTACCTTTTTGCTTTTAAATCTTCTAGTTAAAAGCATTACAACCATACGATATTTCCTGCGATCACAGACTTAACAAACTGTCATCAGTTATTATTGCCAAATGGTATTAACAAACCATTTGACCCGTTTAGTCGAAATGACCTTTTATCTACGTATGATGGTATTTTAATACCATCTTGCCCCTTAAACCTATTCCGGTTTACACCATGACTTCCAATTACTTAAAGGACATTCCTTTAATTATTCTACCCGTTAAGACTTACACCAAAAGATTACCTTTATAAATCTTTATCTATCCGCTAACTAATTTACGGATTGTCAATTAACCATTTTTACCCATCACGGTTCACCCCAAAGCGCGATGTTCAAAATTCCTTATTGATTAGCCTTCACTCGACTAGTCCACCGTTTTACCCTTATTACCCTAATTAATGGTTTCTTACCATTTTCATTTATTCCAACTTGCATTCCATCATGCCGGAACGTCATAATTCCAATACCTAACATGTTTCATGACTAATACATACAAATAAATGTATTGCAATTACGAAGGGGGTGTAAGCTTCACTTACCTCTCATCCGGTTTACGTTTCTCTTCTCGTACTTGATTCATTTGACCGCTTCTTTCCCAAGCCTCCACCTAGCTCGTTAAGCGTTAAACTATTGTCAATCATTTACAAGGCGGTTAAATTAGTCATTAACAATCACGACTATTCCACCTCACTTATTTTCTATGTCGAAACTACTATTCGACTTCATGATTAGTTAACTTAGCTTATCAAAGTTAACTACTTTCAATCACATGGTTTACAACATTAAGTCTAAATCGACTTGATATTTAAAACTCTTATTAATCAAAGCATGCCATATATTCAGCAACTAGTTTATAACTTTTCGTTTAGCCAAGATTAACATCAATTAGGCAAGTTCATATTACCGAAAAATAGGTTGTTTTTGGTGACCTGTTTAACCTGTTTACAAGTCTTCAAAAATTATGATTTTTTATGTGACGTACCTCTCGGAGGGTTAGGCCTTGTGTTAAAATTTCAAGATCTAACTCTTTACCAAAAATTCATAAAATTCATTTACTAAGCTGCAATCAGATTCGTCACTTCTAACTCCAGCTTACGAAAAAATTCATTTAAAATTCCTCGTTTATCCGATTGACGAAATTCCAATTGAAGCTTTTTGGAACTACCTGAAGCTACCTACAGTAAAAATTTGAGGTCATAAATCAGTTCTTAAATTGAGTTATGACATTTGTAATGGGCTGCAATTTCTGCCAGAAAACACAGCCTGAACCTTCGATACCGAAAAATTCATAAAACATTCAATTTTCGTCGAAAAAATGCAATTCCAGTGGGGTTTTAAAGGTATTTCCTGGAATTACATTTTAGACTCTACAAACACATGTTTTTGTCACGTTTTGTCCACGTTACAGCCAATATAAGTCGGCTGTAAATTCTGATCAGAAGCTGTTTGAATTCAGCTTTCAATTACAACATGTTTATGACATTATAACACTATTTTTAGCAATCAAAAACCCTAAAAACATCACATACACGAATTTAGTCAAAACCTACTTATCACCTTCAATGGTGATCATAAATTCACAAGAATTAGACCTAATTTCATCATATGCTTGTCTAGGGTTTACTCCTAGACACTCCAATGTTCCTATTTCATCATATAACGAACATGCAATCATCTAATTCGAATTCTCTAAGTTTGCTCAGAAATTTAACTTGAGATTTCTCATGAAATTTACATACCTCGTGACTCCTTTCTCAGTGGAGATCACTAATTCATACTTGGATTTCGATTTAGACTTGATTTGGACCTTCAATTTGAGAGATTTAGCATGAACTAGGCTTGGGGGTTTCCCTTTGGTCACCCTCTGCTTCAATTGACCAGACACACACACTCTTGTGTGTGTTTGGTGGGTTTTTATTTGTTTTAATTAAATCAAGTTTCAAGTTTAACAAGTTTGGCCCCTCCTTTTTCCTTAGTTCATAATTTAAGTGTTTTAACCCACTCATAAGTCACTATCTAACTAGGTTAGAATTATTCCTAGTCAACTTAGTAGGTTCGGTAAGTTAAAAACCCGTTTTATTTTAAATCCCGTTAACTCGGGCTCCTTATGAACTTTTGTCTTCTCAAGTCGTTTGCTCTCTTTTTATTTATTATTAGGCTTATTTATTTGAATCCTAATAATTTCCGGGTTAATCTTTTCTGCTAACGGTATCCTACCTGCTCTTTAGTATTAACGGGGTATAATTACCAAACCCGTTTTCAGGGTGTTACAAGTCTACCCCCCTTAAAGAGGTTTCGTCCCCGAAACCTTTCTCACGTACTTTATTGATTCAGATTATCTAAACCTTAGTTTCGGTGATCTCTTGAGCATTGCTCGCCTATAATAATCTTACCAAAAAGTGTGGTAATGTGTTTTTGGCCTTTAAGCGTATGCGCATTTCGGGTATAAGGCCTCGTGGCCCGTTACTTTCAACTGGTATCTTTTTATCTTTATCAATTGTTTATTTTGGCGGTTAGACTTGTTAGTCACCGATTACCTTATACCCCATCGCTCGGGTATATTCACCTTGCCTTCCCGAGGCTCATCTAAGATTATGATCTCTTATCCTGTGACTCACGTTACAACGTGGTCACATTCTATATTACTTTTTCTTGAGCGTGAACGTGTCATGACACGTTTAAGTTTATCTCGACTTTCCATTACCGTAAATCTTTCTCTCAAATGTATCGCCTTGCACCTGTCAGTGTCAAGATCTTTATTCTTTGATACTAATCACTTTCCGAATTCATCTCATAATATTCATATTTGTTAAAGCGTTGTTTCTTACAAATACTAAATTTTAGTTTAACGCTTTTCTCATTGACTATGTCAATTACTCATGTCAAGGAAATTGACAACCCACAATTTATTCTTTTTTCCGTTCTCGTTTTAGACGGGGAATCATAATCAGTTCCCTCTTTTTACGCTATTGACCCGTAGGTTCTTTCACTTAGTCTCATAGGCTAATTCTTTAGATTTTCCCCCTTTTTAAGGTGAGACCCAACAGTTCGTTTCCTTCTATTTATGACTCGTGAGTCATTTTGGTCTGTATTCTTTAACACTACTTATAATCACGTAGTTTATGACGATCTCGTAGATCATCTTTTATTTGTGTCTTTATGCAAATGTACCTAAGACATCCCTTGTTTATTTGGAATCATTTGTTTTCACTTTTTAACTTTAGTTGACCTTGATCGTAGTCTAAGGCTTCATTTATAACCCATTTCGGACTAATCTTCCGACTTTATGACTCCTCACGTCATATACACGTCGGTTTGCCCTACGTTTACCGTTTCCCGGTTCATACTTATACTTCTTTACAGCCCATTACTTGGGTTCTTTTATCTTAATGTTTTTAACGCCAATGACCCTTTACATAAGTTTATTAATATTTCGCGCTCTTATTTATTCAGTTCGCGCTTACTTGCATTAGCAAGCGTCATCCTTTGTTTAACTCGTTTGACTTATTCGTGTGAACTTCGTCACTTATAAGTGTCAAGCCTCATTCTTCGTTCGACCCGTTCAACTTTAAAATAGTTGAACGTAATTTTTCAAAATTTCTATCTACAGCATCTTATCATCTTTTAGTCATGACTCGAAACCCGAGTCTTTTGACTTTCCTTCCGAGTTCCCGCTTCTCGGTCTACGCATGTGTTTAAATCCTTACCCATCAACCGGGTGTTTTACCGAAGTCGTTATTATTGCAACCCTTCCGGTATGAATTAAGACTTCGCTTCGATTTATTTAGTCGTCTTAGCGAAATCCATCGCTTTCATTCGACCATGTCTTTTATTCTTTATGTGACCATCCTTGACTGCCTTATAGATTATGAATGACGATTATCATCGTCATCCTTTCGTTACTACGACCAAAGTTAACAACTTTGATTATCTTTTTCGTGTGGGCAATACCTTCGCTTTTATGATCCGGCGGATCATCTATACTTTGGTTTTACTTGCCCATTTTATCAACCATGGCTCTTTCGTCCCTTCTCTCAGGCTCATTATTCTAATGTAATACGCTTCCGTCACCTGGCTTACGTTTACATTATTCTCAAGTATTTTGCTTATTTGATTCATTTGGGTACTTTTAATTTATCTCATTTACCCTGTCCTTACTACATCGGATGTAAGTATGTCCATCATAAAAAGTTCATGGTACCACGTGCTCACCACTTACTTGGCCAGAGTAAGCGATCAATACCTGGTATACATGACCTTTTTTATAATTTTCACATTACAACCCATGTAAGTAATGCCTCTATTTTTTTCTCTTGGAAACAATATCCCGGTTAGGTTTTCTATTCGGGTTTTTCCAAGTTCTTAATCTACATATGCAACTTTCAATTTCTATGTATTTTTTGCATATTACTATTCACGTAATAATTTAAAATGCGCACCTGTAAATGCTTGCCCTAACGGGCTTTCTATGTCGTTAACCTTGTTCGCGATCGTCACGCGATTTAGGTCCTTGATGAGTATGCTCTGCTTGTCATACCTCGGAACGTTCCACCGTCATATCCGCAATTTATTAAACTCTCACTATCTTCAGATGCAAGTGTCCTTCAATTAAAACATTTACAAGAATTAGTAACATCAACTTCAATAATCGCCCGTATTATAATACAAGGCTTTTCTACTATACGCGTCAACGTGCGCAATTTTGTCAACTATATTTATCATTTAATTGAGGTAACGTGTATCACACGATAGCCCTATGTGTTGTTTACAACACTTTAGCATGCTAAACTATTAACATACATGTACTTACCGGATTTGCGATCAAGCCTTGAACCGAACACTTTATTCTTTTAACCTTAAGCTCTGATTACCAACTTGTAAGACCCTTATATTTAATTGTTGATTGTTGTGAGAAAATCATTAAATAACGATAAGGGTCTTACACTAGGCCACCTCGCTTTGTCTCGTAAACACTGCATAACATACATTAGTTCAGGTATATTAACAGAAAAACAATATTCTGACAACTCAGGATACTCCTCAGGATCCTCGTCTTCAACAGCAATCACTTTCTTGCCGTCATTCCTGCCATATGGCTTAGAGCGATATGGTTTGTATGAGGATTCTGACTTCCTGTTAGTTGATTCATAAGTTGAGGATGAATTCATCCTCTCTTGCATATTTTTGTCATCCTCCGGTCGAATATATCCTAAAGCCCTGTTCCGAGCTTCATCCAGATTCCTGCAAGGATTTATCACAAGATCCTGATAAATTTGTGAATCCTTTGGCAATCCCATTTTGAAAGCCTGCACAGCTGTAGCAACATCAAGATGTGGGATATCCAAGGACTCCATGCTAAACTTGTTCACATAATCCCTTAAGGATTCTTGTGGACCTTGAGTTATCCTGTAGAGATCACTAGTTAGTTTTTCAAAACTCCGACTGCAAGAAAATTGACTGTTAAATAAATTGACTAAGTGAGCAAATGATGTAACTGAATGATGTGGAACGTTTAGGAGCCATTTTAAGGCTGATCCTGTTAGAGTAGAGCCAAAACCCTTGCAGAGGCATGCTTCCTTGAGATCCGGAGGGATAGGGTTAATTTCCATCCTCTCCCTATACTAAGGAATATGCTCTTCAGGATCCGTAGTTCCGTCATAGAGCTTCATGTTGGGGGTTTGAAATCTTTTTGGGATTTCAGCATCACAAATAAGATATGCAAACCGGGATATCCTATGGCTATCCTGGGATACTTCTGGAATTGGCTGGACCACCCTAGGTACACTGGATATCATATCCTTCAATTTCTGAATCTCCCTAGAGATTGCTGATGTCATACCTGCATCCTGCAAAAGATCCAATACCATTAGTAACAAGAATATTAGTATTATTAGACACGTTACCAGTCTGAGGATTCTGGCCATATCCTGAAGCATATCCTGAACTTCTCACAGTTGACACCCTAACCGAAGAGGGTATCTCAGGAGTATGATTCTGGGAATGGCTAGGTACAATATTGCCCCTGTTATCCTCGGTGTATACTACCGAACTGAAGTTCAAAGCTCTAGGCTGCAGGGGAGTGACAGTATCCTCGGCAGGCCTACTTGAGCTGGACTTCGGGAGTTGTATTTCCCTTATCAGCATTTGATTTGTTTCCTGCTGCTGCTTCATCTGATCCTGTATACTATCAAACAAAGTTAGAATTTCATCATTAGAAGCCAAAATAGGAGTTCCCCCTGAGACAGCAGATCCTTGAACATTCTGAGTGGGAATAATATCCCGAGCCACATGAGTTTCGGTCCTTCTTGGAGGAGCTTGAGGCTGAGATGAAGCTTGTGCCCTTGGAGGTGGTGGAAGTGCCGAACCAATTGTTGAAGAGGTTGTAGCAGACACGGTGGAAGAGCTCAAGTTTGATTTTGAGGCCATTGAAAATAGTTATGCAAAAAGTTTTGAAAACAGAAAACCAAGTAATGATTTTGCAAAAGCTTTTAGTAGAAATAGCACCACTTGCCCCACGGTGGGCGCCAAATTGTTTTGGTCAAAATTTACCTAAGTAATTAAGTGATCAAATTAGTTAAGTGAGGTAGTGTGCTAGTAATACTTGTGAAAAATATGCTGGTTTGTTAGTTTGCGAAAAACAGTTTTCAGGATATAGCTCAGGATATCGAGTTATATCAGCAATCAAACAATGAGCTGAAAAGTAAAGAATGACACGAGATGTACGACGAAAGCCCTTGATCAATCTAGATCGCCGACACAAAACCTCGTGAGCTGACAATCGCAGCTGCCTTGTTCTTCTTATTGCTTCAAATGTTAGGATACAGTGCAGGATATGATATGGATCAACTAAGTGTTACAATGCGATTCGAGTACAAGTGTAAGTGTTTTGTAAGTGATTGTAGCTAGTAGAGAGTAAGAGTGTACGAAGAATTGTGTGTGTTCTATCTGATCCGATCAATCCTATTTATAGTAAAACGAAATCAACAAACTAGCCTATAAATCCGGGATACGCCGAATATTCCCTTCATGAACGTTGTAGACCACTTCTTCCAGCTTCAACGTCCCTATTGCAACTGATTAGCTCGAGTCTTTGGGAGAACAGGCCCACTCGAACGTTATAGGCTTGCTTCATTAATCTGCATGTGAACTAATTAGTTATCATCAGGATACTGCATCAGGATGTTGCCAATATCCTGATCTGGTATCCTGATCACAATAAAAGAAATACAGTCAGAATATTATCCAGGATATATGAGCAGAAAACCACCCATAACAGTTATATGATAGGATACCAAAATTACCAATAGTACACATTTACGTGTGAATGCCCCTATCAGCCCCATTTCTTTCTTATATTTAATTTAATATTTACAAGTTTGACATTAGCATTAATTTTGATCATCTAACAAATGAAGGGCCAAGATCTGTTCATTTTGTTCACAAGTTAACCATTGTTCACTCTAGAACCCTACCCTATATATATATATATATCTATTTAAAAGATGTTTAATATAAAAACTAGTCATATTATTTAACCCTTTCGTTTATAATGTTATCAAAACAACTATCTTTCCCACAATCTTCACCTAAGAGAGTTTCCCAAAAATACTGGCTTAACACGCCATAAAAGGGACTTGTCTTAGTCTTTTAGATTTTAAGAAAGCCTTTGCTCTGATACCAATATATCAGAGAGGGTGGTAGTAAAAACTAAAAACAACTGAAAAAACTGAAGTAAACCGGGAATACTTACAGTGATGAAGGTATGCACAGCGGATGATGAGAGTATGCACAGTGGAGTAGAAAGTTGCAGAAACAAAAGAGTTATTTTTTTTATGTGTGGGTTGGAATATAATATGAAGAACTGGAGAAAATCTAGGATATTAAGGGAGTAGAGCTAAAGAGATATGGAGAGAGTTTAGTGTGCCATTGAAGTAATAATAGTATTGCTGGTAATGGTTTTTTCTGATGTCTTACAATGAATAACAACGGCCTCTATATATATATATGCATAACTAAAGAATAAAATACAAACTTTTAACAATATAAAATTCAAAATCCTAGTCTAAAAAAGAAAAGAAACCGAAGAAAAATAGAGCTAAAATCCAAAATTAGGTGTTGAAAATTTTTGCTCTCTGTCGACCACTATCTGTATATAATTGAGTGTTTTAAAACGTCATTGCTTACGTTATAGCTTTTGTCTTCTGTCTTGTGTCGTCATTGCTTACGATATCTTCTAGAAATCTCTGTGTGTACTGTCTATCGACTGTGGACTTGAACAATCTTCTAGATTATTGCCTTCTTCGTCTTCTAGGTTTATGATGTGCTGTAACTGTAAGGTGTCTCCTTCCCCTGGAAAGGGTAAAAGCATCCTCCAATTTCTTTTTGTGTAAACTTGTATATAATGTCCTTCACCTACCAATTGATAATTCCTCCATGGAAAATAATCAGGAAGTTCTGGGGTTTCCTGATGATTTTTTATAAACTGTGTAAAGCTTTCTGGAGTCTTATCATCTGAATGACTTAACCAAGGTAGAGTTGAAAACTCTATGTTAGTTTTCGTCATTGCTGTCTGTAGATGATATTGATGACATGTTTCTTTTATGTTCAATGAAGATTCTTTTTCTTGCTGGTCTGTATGTGTATGCATCTGTATAAGGGAATGAGGAAATTATTTTGCAACCAATAATAGAAGTTGTTGATCTGATTGCACCATTTCCTGCAACTAAAATAATCTTTTCTCCAAGCTGGTTGAGGAGATCTTCTGTTTTGGTGTTTAACTTGATTTCTAAATAATCAATCATACCATGATGATAAAATTGAATTATTTGTTCATCTGTTAATTTTGTAGGGTGGTATATTTGAAGCAATAGAAGACCAACCCCATCTCCTGTTTCATTGGTTCTTTCCACCACCTTGAATCCTTGTTGTTCACTGTCGAATTTAAATGCCATGTCTACCAACTGTTGCTGCAAGTTGTACAGAATTAGAGGAAACTCTGCACATACTTTCTGGGAAACAAGATTCTCAAATTCTGGGAATCTCTCTGTAACTGGTTTTAGGCCTTGCTGCCAAGGTGTATCAAGGATCCTTGTCCTGAAACACTCGAAAGTTCTGTGTACATCTATTTTGTCTTTTTTTTTTCTTTTTTCTCAAGCCTTTGTAATAACTGTGAATTTTTTGCTTCTAATAACATCATTTTTTGTTTTAGCAAACTGTTTTCAATTTTCAATTGTATATCTTGTGCTTTTTTTTGTTTTTTCTTCAAGCTGTGTTTTTAATGTAGAAATAATTTCTTGCTGAGCTTTTATATAATGTTCTGGATTTGTTTTAGCCAGATCAGCAAAACTCTTAACCTCTTCAGGTTCTATGTAAAAGCTTTGTATTCCAAAATTATCCCTTGCTGCTTGAAGAGCTTCAGCAAAGCTTGTGTAACCTTTCCAAAGTGCCCCCCCTACACAAGTTATGTGTTGTGTAACTGTTTCCCATTTGTTAAAAATTCCAATCTTTGTACCCCTAAATATTACATAATGTGTAAAAATTGGTTTTTGTTTAAACTGTCTTTCAGGTGTTTTTGAACTTTGTTCCTGAAAATACATGCTTAGAGCATTCAAAACCTGCACTTTGAATGATGAAGCTTGTGGCATGGTTTGAATATGCCATAAATTTTCTAATAAACATTGTTGTTTATTTGTGAGCTTCATTCCCATAATAGGACGAAACTTCTTATCAGCTTCATTGCATATCTGTAGAGCGTATGTTCCAAATTCAATCACCGGCTTGGGTGAGAAATTTGTGTACAACGGGCGTTTTCCAGCTGCCTTTGATTGCTGTTGTTTATAAAACTGTCCTGTCATTATTTATGGAAATGAAATGTGTGGAGAACTGTATATCTTTTCTGTTGACTGCAAATATGACTGTTGAATTTGTTTTTCCTCTGAAGAAGGATTCCCCTGTTTTGGGTGTATAAGCTTTAGTTTCTCCTTATCTTTTTTCCTGTCCATCTAAAACAAACCATTTGTTTATATTTCGAGATAACATATCAGCTATCCCATTATTTTTCCTTTAATATGTTCAAAATTTATAAAATACCCATTTCCTTGTATAGTATTTTGTAGATTAACTCATCTGGTTCTATTTACTTTTTTATTTTGGTCATTTTTTACAAACTTGACTATTGCTTCACAGTCAGTTCTTACTGTAAATTCTTTATTAAGAAAAATCTTAAATTTTTCCAATGCATAAATTAATGCTTGTATTTCAAAATCAATTGTAGTCCAGTTTGTTTTGTTTTGAAAATTACCGCTTGCATAAGCGCAAATTTTCTCTTCTTCCTTGGGACTGTATTTGTTTGGTTTACATAGAAGAACCGCTCCCCATCCTTCTTTGCATCCATCTGTTTCAATAATTATATAATCTGTAACCAATGGTAATTCTAATGGTTTAATATTTTTAACTGCTTTTTTAATTTCTTTAACCAGTTTAATATCTTCTTGGTTAAAAAACCTTTGACCATTTTTAGTTGTTTTTCCATATAAAGGTCCAACCAATTTTGACAAATTTGGAATGAACTTTCTAGCATAATTTACTAAACCCAAAAAGGCTTGTATTTGTTTTAGGTTTTCAAATTTTTCTGGAAAATTTAAAATTTTTGTAGAAATATGTGGTTGTAATTCTATTTTTCCATTTCCAATTACTAATCCTAAAAAAGATGTTTTTCTTTTAAAAAGTTCCATTTTTCTTTTTGAAATAACTATACCGTTTTTCTTTATTTCTTCAAAAACCTGTTGTAAGTGCTTCTCATGTTCCTGTACTGTATTACTTGCAACTAAAATATCATCAATGTATACTAAGCAAAAATCAAATTTTAAGAATATGCTGTCCATGAATCTTTGAAAGATTGAAGGCGCATTTTTTAATCCAAAACTAAGGACATTCCATTCATATTGTCCTTCTGAACATGTAAAAGCTGTCCATGGTTTGAAACTTTCTTCTAACCTTAACTGATTATATCCTGATTTTAAATCAAATTTTGAAAATACTTTTTTATTTTGTATAAGATTTAACAAACTATCTTTGTTAGGGATATTATACCCATCATCTATTGTATTATCATATAATCTTTTATAATTATAAACTATTCTAGCTTTTCCTCTCTTTATCTCGCTGTGATTTCTTACTATAAAAGCTGTAGATCTATGAGGACTTTCTGATTTTCTAATTAATCCTTGATTTACCATTTCAGGAATTTGTTTTTTAAACTCTTCTTTATCTAATGGGTTGTATTCTATATTAGCTGTTCTTATGACTATATGAGGATTTTTTAATTTAAATCTACAAATATATTTTACATTTGACTTTGTTATATCTTCTCCAATATATCCTATTTTTTCTAAATGTAATATCATAGGATGGTTTACACTTTTTGTAATGTCTTGCCCTTTCTCTATTTCATGACTTAAAAAATCTGTTAAAAGTTTTAATGATTCATTTTCTATAAACTGTTTTTTATTTTGTGTTTTCAAAAAATCTAAATTCCCTTTATCCCCTCTTTTTTGAACAACTTGTGTTGTATTCATATATCTAAGGGTTGGTATTGTATATAATTGTTTACTTAATGTTATAAAATTTCTTGTAATTGTAACTGCACCATTTAATCCTAATATGAAATTTAATCCTATTACAAAATCTTTTGATTTTATTTCTGGTGGATTAATATTTATTTGTGGCATTTCATATTTTATACTATAATTGTTTGCAAAATCTAAAAATTGTATTCCTACTGGTTCTAAACAATGTGTAATAGGTATTAACCTGTCTTCTATTGTTCTTGTATTTAATTCATATGATAATTTTTTATGATATTCTATAGGTGCTAAACTATGTGAAATTAAACTTTTTGTAGCCCCTGTATCTACTAATGCTGTTAAATCTATATATTTATTATTATCTAACCATAATCGACATTGTATATTTATCATGTTTGTTGATCCCTGTGTTTGTATATAGGTTTGATCATCTGGTTTTTGTAGAGCCATTTTGTTTATTTCGTCTGTTTTAATTAATCTTTCAAGTTCTTCAACTTTATGTTCTAAATCTTTTATTTTTAGACTATGTAACTCTGTTATTAATTCCAATTTATCTATCCTTTCATTCTCATTATTTTCAGAATTTGTTTTCACTTTTGATGTTGTAGCTATATCTTTATCATAAATTTCTTTAAGACATTTAAAACAAATTTCTTTAAAACATTTATTACATTGTGATCTCTTTTCTATACTAGGGTAATATCCACAACTATAACATCTTATGTGATTATTTCCCTTATTTTGTTTCCAATTGTGTTCACAAATTTCTTCTGTATTCATATATGTATATGTTACTTTTGCTGTTGGATTTTCTTCTTCACTGTAAATACTATATACTGACTCATTATCAGATTCATCATCTGTTCCTAGAGCTTCTATTTCATAATCTTGTAATTGTTCTATTAAATTAGCTCTTTTCATGTTTTTTCTTTTATTTGGACAATTATTAGCAAAATGTGTTGTTTCTCCACAAGTGTAACATCTACATTTTCTTGATTGTGGTTTTTTAACATATTTATTTGTATTATAATGTTTTCTATAATTTTTATTATATGTTGTGCTTTTTCGTATCTTTTTCTTTTTATCATAAACTCCATATGCTTGTGGTGTATAGATTGCTGTTTTACAAAATGCATAAGCATTTCTCTTTAATTGTTCTTGTAATGCTACTTCTTTACATTTTTCTTCTAGTATACCAAATGTATAAGTTATCCTAGGTCCTATTCCTAAATTCTGTTGTGTACCATAATTTGTTTTCCATGCTTCATGTATAGATTTTCCTAAATCTCCTGGTAATTTTATAAAATATTTATCACATAAATTATCATCCATTTCCTTTCCTGTTTGTGATAATAATCTTGTAAAATCTAGTGTAAATTCATTTATGTATTTCATGTCTGCTATACTTAATTGTTCCAAATTTCTGATAGTTGTATCCTGTATTAAAGAGTTATTTTTGGCTGGATCAACTCCTAATATAAGTGTTCTAATTTCTGATGTAAAATTATAAGGATTATCTCCTAATGCTTTAAGATTATTTATTTCTTCTGGATTTTGTGTTTTCTTACTTTGCCAAATTCCTAATGCTACTGGTCCTAATGTAGTCTCTAAATATGAAAACATATCCATACTATCTTTTTTATTTGTTTCCCATAATCTTACTACATTTTGTTCCCATGTTAAAACTTCATCTATCCATAACTGTGGTTTTTGTTGTTCTAATAATAACATATTTCCACTGTATATTTGTCCTATAGGCAATCTCCTTCCTTTTCCTATAGAACTAGATTCTTGTTGATAGTTAACTGTTGGTTGTGTCCATGGTTCCCTACCATGACTTTCGTGTGTACCACTATATCCTTCTCCCCATTCTATTTTTGGTCTTTTTAAGGGATTAGATGTATTAAACATAAAGCTTTGTTCTTGTTTATAAAAATCTGATAACATTACCTCTCTTTTCATAATACCTTCTACTAATGGTAGATTATAATATTCTTGTAATTTATTATAACTTTCTTCATAATCTAATCCTAATTCTGTTATACATTCCATAATCATATCATCTACTTCTTCTTGTATATTTATTTCTGTAAATTTTCGATCTATAATTTGTTCTATTGTTTTATTTATTTCTTCTACTTTAAAACAATCTATTGATTCTTCTTCATAATCTAATATCGTATAGTCCATTGCTTCTTCTTGTTCAAATTTTAAGAAATTTATATCAATTTCATCTTCTTCGTTATCTGTATCATATGTAGAAAGTGTTTCTTCTTTTTCTATATTCATAAAATGGTATTCTTCATCATTATTTTTCTCTGTTTGTTTTTCTTTAAAATCAGTGTATCTTAGTTTTTGTTTTCCATCAGCTTCTTCATATATATAACTTTTCTTAGGTACTAAAACTGTATTTTCTTCTTTTTCTTGTAAATCAGCTAAATCTCATTCTAATCCTGTTAATTGTTCTGGATCGATTTTTATAGGTTCTATCATTTGTATAGATTTTGATGCAATTGTTTTTACTATTCCTTCTATATTTACTTTATATTTCATTCATGAACTGTTACTAGCTCTTCCTAGTACTCCTATACTTACTACTAAATTATTTCCTTCATATTCTTCATATCCTTTTGTTTGTAATGCTATTTTTATATTTTGTAAATCTTTAACATCCTTTAAAATATCTGGTGTACAATAGAATATTGCTATGTTTTGACTTAGATCTACTTCCATTCCTGAAATTATAGCTTTTTTCATATCTGATTTCCAACTTTTATCTAGTATTAAGGCTAATAATTTTGTTCCTAAATTTTTTCTTCCTAAAGCCTTAATTCCTATTATTATTAATCCTGTGTGTACAAAGTGTTTACTTTGTTTTTTAATTTTTTCAATAGTATCTGGTGACAAAAGATCTAGGGTTACTGTATTATCTACCACCCTTAAACTTTCTTCTCTACTACTTCTTATAAGTGTTGTGTTTATATTAAATCTTCCTGTTTGATATAAAATCCTTGGATTTAATATGTCTAATTGATGTTAGTTATATAATTCCAAGTTTCTGTCTAAATCTATTTCTTCTTCTAATTGTATTATATGTCTATTACTGTTAGATCTTGATCCTCTTCTAATTATTCTATTTAAAAAACTGTCTGATGTTATACTATCATTTATATTACTTGTAGAATTTCTTGCTTCCTGTATAGTTCTACTTCTTCCTAAAAAATTATTATTATTATTCATTTTCTTGGTTGCCAAATTGTATATGGAGTCGGTTTTTTCTCTATTTTTAATTTTTGTAAAGCTTCTGTGATTTTTTCAACTTCTAGAGGTATATTATTTATGCTTTTTCCTACTAATATATTGGACTGATTTTTTATATAATCTAGGTTTTGTGATAATTTTTTAACTTCTGCTGTTAAATTTTCTATTATTTGTTTATTATTTATAGCTTCTTGTTGTAAACTAATACTAAGATTTATCAATAAATCTACTAAAGTATTTAGTTGTGAATTATTTGTATGTAAAGTATGTTCACCAAGGTTGTTAATATTACAAACTATAGTAAAATTATCTGTTGCAAACGGTTTTCGATGAGCTTTTTCAGAAAATTCTAAGTTTAAGAATTCTAAACGCTTAATATTTTGAGAAGTACCAATGATTAATGAAATCCAACTCTCTTTAGCTTTTATCCCTTATTCCAAATTTTCTTAAATATTTTCTTATATTCCAACTTATTAAAAAAAATAATAATACACTAATCTATTAGACGATTTTATCTATATATTTGTTCCTTTAATTTAGCTCGTTCATATATAAACCACAATAATCGATAATAATCTATATAATCTAAATATTCTGCTGAATCTAAAGCAAAAATAATTCTCTCATATCTTTTTAATCTATTTAAAAGATGTTTAATATAAAAACTAGTCATATTATTTAACCCTTTCGTTTATAATGTTATCAAAACAACTATCTTTCCCACAATCTTCACCTAAGAGAGTTTCCCAAAAATACTGGCTTAACACGCCATAAAAGAGACTTGTCTTAGTCTTTTAGATTTTAAGAAAGCCGTTGCTCTGATACCAATATATCAGAGAGGGTGGTAGTAAAAACTAAAAAAAAAAACTGAAAAAACTGAAGTAAACCGGGAATACTTACAGTGATGAAGGTATGCACAGCGGATGATGAGAGTATGCACAGCGGAGTAGAAAGTTGCAGAAATATATATATATATGCAGAGAGAAAGAAAGAGAATTATACATTTATACATACCAAGCTATTGACATCGTTTGCTTTATCTCATTCACAGTTTGAGTTCAGACGTCTTGGAATGCCCGAATCTTTAAAACTACTGCTCTGATACCAACTTAAAATGCCCTAAACCTAGGTGTCTCAACTATTGGATTTACTCTTCGACACGTAGTTTAAATAAAACTTGCCATTAAAAGAGCAGCGGGAAATAAGTAGTCAGTATATTCCAAATACATTAAAGCATTGTCTTAAAGCAGCAAAATAGTAAATAGGATGCCAGCTGAAGGGAGTCTCTATTGCACGCCAGTCTTCGCTTTGCCTATTAACCTGATTTGCAAACTAAAGGTCAGCAACTACATTGAGGAAGTTTTGGTTTAAATCAGGTAACTACAAACTTTGACAAGCATTAAACACATCTAGAATTTTAAGTACAACACTAGGAGTTTAAGTACATCAAATAACTTTATGATACATCTTGTTATCACACATCATATTAATATCATTCATAACATATAACATCATTCAAATACTACTGGTAGTTGTACAATCACCGGCAAGCAACAAATGCACTGCCACTGTAACACCCGCCCATGCTAAGGCTTACGTGTCAATATAACAATAATCAGATCACAAACATAATTCCACTAAATAATATATTGTTCCAGTTTAAAACATAAAAGTCAAATACATTTATCAAATATATCTGTTTAACTTCGGCTCAAAACAACACTTAAAGCATTCACATCCCTTCCATCTTTTTTACCCTATAATTTCACTAAAAAAACTACATTTTCTCTCTTCTTTCAGTTAAATAATATTTTTTTATACTTTTATCATTTCATTTTCTCTCTCCTCCACTCATAACCACATCCAAAATTTATTAAAAAGTTATAGAGGTTGAATAATGTTCACTCAGATTTATAAATGAAAAATAACATTTTCTCTCTTCTCTACTTACAACCACTTTCAACCACCTACAATCACTTTTAATAATATAAAAAGTTTCCTCACAATACTCTTAAACCGAGTGTGCTCTCTCTCTCTCGAACATTCTCTCTCTAAAATAAACATAGAAGATACATGCACCCCATTCCATTTTGGGTATGTAGTAAAATTACCTTATTGTGCCCTTTATGGACTTGCCCATCCTTTCCCATTATTAGTTAGGCTTTAAGTTATAATCTCAAAAGTAAGCCAACAAAATAAAAACTCAATTCTTATATAAATTTTTATTGTGTTACAATTTGGCATGTTTTTTATACAGAGCAAATAATGATATTAATGTTTCATATGGGTGTTAAACAAGTCGTGTTTGTGAGTTGGCATGTCTAATCCGACCTGAATTCGAAAATTTTAGATGAACCCGAACCTAAAAATTGTGTCATATGAATTTGAATATAGCCTATTCAACCCGATTTTTTATGTTTTTTTAATTTTTTTTCTTTTTAAAAGTTAATATATTATCTTTAAACTTTACTAAAAAATACAAACCTATATAATAAAATTACATTTTAATTATAGAATCTTATATCAATTTTTCGTTTAAGTTATAATTATGGCATAAAGTACCCCTCAATTGAAATTATGACATAAGACATATTATAAAAATAAAAGATAAAATATAATACAGATGGGTTACACGGGTCAACCTGTCAACTTGCCTGGGTTAACACGAACCCGATCCTTTTAGCTAAATGGGTTCGCAAGTTCAATCTAAAATTGTCCTGAACCCTTTTAGACTAAACTCCAACCCGCAAATTTTGTGTTAGTTTCGAGTCGTGTCAGAAATTCGTACCCCTAGTTTTTTAGCAATGGCTTATTACCTTCAACGTGATAGAGACACTTGGACCCGACTCAATGATGTTGAGAACCAGTATGGGTATGATCTCGTATGATGTTGCAGATGGTATTATCTGGAGTACGCTAAAATTCTCAAAGCATTAGCATGCCCTAATGAGAAAAATGAAAATAATCTATACTATATAATAATAGAAAACCAATATGTGACACGTATCATTTATTGAAGGTCTCTAATTTTTTATTTTCCCCATTTTTCTGTAATTATCTTATATTAATTAAATAAAAAATAAATTAATATTAAATATTATCTTATCGAATAGAATCATTCTATTCTTCCACTAAAATATTATTTTCAAATTTAGATTGTTAATTTAAGATATCTTTAAATAATAACACAAAACAATAATCTTAAACTTAAAAAAAAACAATAATAAGCTAATATAAAAAATTAAAAGTAGAAATAAAATACACAAAATAGTTATCAGACATTAGACCAAATTTAAACAAAAAAACACTAATTAGGAATGGAAGCGAATAATTAATTTTGTTTTTGATTTTTAAAATTGAGGTTGTAATCATTTCGAATTAAATTGAAACAAAATTATGATTTTTGAACCGAATCCAATAACATATTCAAATTCGAATTATATAAATATATATTTTTTATTATTTACTATACAAATTTATATTTATTTAACCCAGTAATACACGGGGTTTTTGAAAGTTATAACTTTTTTTTATTATTTACTGTACAAAAATACATTTATTCCACTCGTGTAATATACGATGTTTTAAAAAAATACAAATTTCATTATTATTTGGTATTTAAAATTAGATTTATTCAACACGTGCAACACATGAGGTTTTTTTAAAAATATAACTTTATTATTATTTAGTATACGAAAGTACATTTATTCAATCCGTGAAATACACCAGGTTTTTATTGATATAACTTTTTTTATTATTTGGGATATAAAAAATTATATTTATTCAACCTGTACAATATACAAATACACATGGGTTCTTAAAGATATATAACTTTTTATTATTTAACATAAAAAAATTACGTTTATTCAACCCGTGTAATACACGGGGTTCTAACCTAGTCTATTTCAAAAAAAATACAAAAATGGGCAAGGAAAGATGTTTAATAGTCATCCGTATGCCAATGAGGTGGTGGTGGAGTGGTAAGGGAGAGTCTTGATGTTCTAAGAGATCCAAGTTCGATTCTTGCCCTCTCTATTATTTTCTGCGACACCTGGTGATGATGGGAGACTAGGCGAATAGGTGGAGAGCGCTAGTTCGATCCTTGAACTAAGCGGGTTTTACCTCACCGCACTGTCATGCCTTCGGGCGAGTGTTCACGGGCTTCGGCCCCAGGTGAGGGTTTTCCCCGGTTCGGAGGCGAGTGTATCCCGATGTGGTGAATTTCGCCAGTAGCCCATTTGGAGGATTCGTTGACCCTTCAAAAAAAAATAGTCATCTGTATGTTTGAAAAGAAAAAAAAGATGGGCTATCATGACCAACCTAAGACGAATTTGGACCACAAACAAGATAGGGGATGTCATGTATAATTGCTTGATTTTACATAATATGATTATATGGATAACTCGGGTAAAGCGATTTGCCATGAAGATTACATCTAGCCGAAGTATCTACTACTAAATGCCCAAGAAAAAAGAGCAATTCACAATGCAATATGCAATATGCAATACAAAAACACATAAATCTTCGTGCGAGCTTTGTAGAGCATCTTTGGAGAAATCACTCACATGACGAATATTTTTTTTTTTTGGTATTTATAATTGTAACTTTTATCATTTATAGTTTCATCTTTTGTCTTATTAAATTAGTATTAGTATTTTAATGAAAATAATATATCAAATAAATGTAGAATATTGATTAGCTAATGATATAGTAATAATTGTTGTGGTTTAATGAAAGTATTACACAATTTCAGAGAAAAAAATAAGTGAAAACCCTCATGTCCAGGTTAGAGTGACTTGGCAATAAGGAGCTATTTGGTTTATAGAGACAGACGAAATTGGAATTTGAATTGGAAAATATTGTATTTGGTTGGCTATTGGCTGAATTTGATGCTGGTCAGTTCTATTTTAGATATAATGGAAAACATAAAAACGTACTCGTAATTGCGGACAGGGCAGCAGAGAATCCAGTGAGTGATGCAGCCATTGAAGTTGACATCTTTGTCAATGTGATCTGGTGTCTCCTTAGGGTGCAATCCAATGATGGTGGTGATGAAAACCAAATAGGTAGTTCGGTTATGGAGAGGAGGTCGAATGATGTTATTAGTAATTAGGTTATGTGTGTAACCCTTTAACCTCTACATAAGTCTCCTTATATATGCACCCAAGAGGAAACCTAATTAGTTAATAAGGATAATATGGTCCATCAACTATTACCAACTAATTATTTAATAGGTTGTTATATATTTTGATGTATATAATGTAAATGATTATAATGGCTACTAAATTAAATACCAAACATAATATATTTAATCTTACATTCTCCCACTTAGCCAAGTAATCATTTACTATGAGTATTAGATGAGCCTGATCAGGAGTTAACACTCATTTTAGCCTTAAACCAAGAACTGTAGCAGAGAAATACAGTCGTTGAATCATCATTCAACTCAGGACCCCCATTAGTCATACTATAGCCTCAATTTAAAACCTAATCGTTATGATCAAAATACGCATAAGCCCTTTGTTTGATTTGTAACTTTATTTGTCTATATGCCATTATACCAGTTGAACATATTCTTGGAGACATACAAAATCAAACTGGGGAAATTTCATTAACATAAAACATAAGCTAGTACAATATGCTAAACAAGGTCTTTACTAAATCTCATATTCCGAACATGTTTTTCGTAAACTTTAGGTGGGAGACCTTTAGTCATCGGATCCGCAAGCATATCTTTAGTACTAATATACTCAATACAAAGATTATTTTGCTCAACTCGTTCACTACGAACAGATATTTTGTATCGAGATATAAACCATCTCTAGTCGAACTATTACTGTTTGAGAAACTAACGGCAGCTGAGTTATCACAATAAAGCTTCAATGGTCTAGAAATGAGATTAACGATTTTGAGTCCAGTGATCAGATTTCTAAGCAACATTCCATGACAGGTTGCGTTATAAACAACAATCTATTTTGCAATCATAGCGGAAGTTGTGGTCAACTGTTGTTTATGACTCTTCCATGAAATGGGTCCACCTGCTAACATAAAGATATAGCCCAAAGTGGATTTTGTTGTTATCTTTGCATTTGGCAAAGTCAAAATCAGAATAGCCTACCACTTCTAAATGATCACTTCTTCTATAAGTCAGTATATAGTCTTTCGTCCCTTGCAGATATCGAAGTACCTTCTTAGCTGCATTCCAATGATCTAATCCAGGATTAGTCTGATAACGGCCTAACATTCCAGCAATATAAGCGATATCTGGGCGAGTACAGACTTGAGCATACATCAGGCTCCCGACTACTGACGCGTAAGGTATCTGGCTCATTTGCTCCTTTTCAACCTCTATTGTCGGACACTGGAATGAACCGAAAACATCTCCCTTAACTACTGGAGCGACGGAGGGTTTGCATTGTTGCATGTTATAACGTGTAAGGACACAATCTATGTAAGCCTTTTGAGACAATCCTATGATCCCTTTGTGTCTATCTCGGTGGATTTCGATACCAATGACGTAAGAAGCATCTCCAAGATCTTTCATGTCGAAGTTATGCGAGAGTAACCGCTTCGACTCATGCAACATGTCTAAACTAGTACTTGCCAATAGAATATCATCTACGTAAAGGACAAGTATAGTTAAGTTACTCCCACTCATCTTGAGGTAGGTGCATTGATCCACTTGATTCATCATAAAACCTTGTCTCTTCATGACTTCATCAAACTTAAGGTACCATTGACGTGATGCTTGTTTTAACCCGTAAATGGATTTCTTCAACTTACAGACTAGATGCTCCTGACCTTCAGGTTTAAAGCCTTCAGGTTGTTTCAAGTAAACATCTTCGTCTAAGTCTTCGTTATGGAAAGCGGTTTTAACGTTCATCTGATGCAGCTTTAAATCAAAATAAGCTACTAGGGCCATGACGATCCTTAATGAATCTTTACGAGAGACAGGTGAAAACGTCTCTTGATAATCAATTCCCTCTTTCTGAGTGTAGCCCTTTGCAACCAATCTAGCATTGTAGCGTTCAATGTTCCCATTCGGATCCAGTTTTGTTTTGAACACCCATTTACATCCTACGGGTTTGACACCGTTGGGTAATTCTACCAAATCCCAAACGTCATTTTTCTTCATGGAGTCAAGCTCATCAATCATTGTTTAATTACATTCAGAAGACTAATCACTGCTAGTGGCTTCATTATAAGAGATAGGATCATTGAACGTTTCGGCATAATCTTCAGTCAGGTAGGTAACATAATTATCCTAATTAGTAGGCCTTCTGGGCCTAGGTGACCTCCTGAGTTGATTATCGGGTTCAGTGTTGTCTTGGTTTTGAGCGTTTGATGTGCCTTCACTATGAGGTATGATGGGTTCTGATTGTGGAGGTAAATTTGGAGTTGGTGCAGTAGCTTCAGGTGTAGTAGTTGCATTGGGTACAAGAGGAGTAAACGGAATAATGGCAAGCGACGAGTCTCTCCCCCCTGCATCTTGTACTTCTTGCAATTCTTCGTAAGGGTTGGTACTGCTCCCACTGACCTTGAAATGCTCCAGGAACGCAGCACGCTTGGTTTCAACAACACGGGTGGCATGCGAAGGACAATAGAAACAATAACCCTTTAAGTTATTAGGATACCCGATAAAGAAACAGATAACTGTTTTAGGGTCAAGTTTCCTTAGGAAAGGATTGTAAAGTTTTGCTTCAGCAATGCAACCCCATACTTTCATATATCTAAGACTCGGTTTCCTTCCTGTCCAAAGTTCATACGGAGTTTTAGGGACAGACTTAGAAGGAACTCTATTGAGTATATGAACAACTACTTTTAACGCTTCAGTCCAGAGGAATAATGGTAAATTAGTGTTGGCTAACATATTACGTACCATTTTCATAAGGGTATGGTTTCTTCATTCAGCGACTCCATTTTGCTGAGGTGTACCAGGCATGGTGTGTTGGTTCACAATCCCCTGGCCCTTACAAAACTCATAAAATGGACCAGGAGCTTGACCCACGTTAGTATGTCTTCCATAATATTCACCGCCTCTATCTGATCTCACAACTTTAATCTGACGATCTAATTTCTTTTCAACTTCAGCCTTATAATCTTTAAAAGTTGTAAGAGATTCAGATTTCTCCTTAATAAGATACAAGTACATGTAACGAGAATAATCATCAATGAAAGTGATAAATGAAGTATGTCCTGTTATGCCAGTGATTTGGTAGGGACCACTAATATCAGTGAATGAGTTCTAATAAATTAGAGCTCCTAGTGGCACCTTTCTTATTCGCTAATGTCATTTTACCTTTAAGACATTTGACACATGTTCCCAAATCAGAGAAATCGAGAGGAGGTAAGACTTCATCCTTTACGAGACGATTTAATCGTTCTCTTGAGATGTGGCCTAAACGTTGATGACACAACATGGATGAAGTCTCTATGTCTCGTTTCTCTTTCATCTTTGTGAGTGATTCATTAATATTATACGACAACAAAGATTTGGAAAAAATCATCATCTAGTTCTAATCTATAGAGACTACCATCCAGAATACCAGTACCAAAAAGAACAGAATCATAGAGGATAGAGAGTTTGCGATGACCATAGGAAACAATAAAACCGTCCATGTCTAACTTTGGTCCTGATACAAGGTTCCGAGTTACCTCAGGAACATATAAGGTATCATAAAGTTTAATACATAAACCAGTTTTCATAAATAATTGTAATGTTCCAATGGCCTTCACTTCTAAATCTCGATCATCCCCAACCTTAAGTGTTCTTTGGTTTCTTCCCAACTTCCGGATTGAAAGGAATCCCTGAGTAGAATTAGTAACATGAACCATAGAACCAGAATCAAACCACCAAGAATTAGTAGTAACATTTAAATTATAGGACTCGAGTATCATAAAATAGTCGTTACCTTTCTTAGCAAGCCACTCCTTAAAGTCAGGGCATTCCTTCTGCATATGTCCTATCTTTTTACAGAACTTGCAGTGGATTTTGCCTAAGGAGTTCTTAGAGCTGGAAGGTGCACTTGTATTAGGATTGGGCCTTTGGACTTTGGAAGCATCCTTTCTGTGATAATTGTTCTTCCTCTTCTTAGAGTTCGAGGTGGTGAAGTTAGCAACATCAGTAGTGCGATCCATCTTCATACGTTCTTCCTCCTGTACGCACATAGCGACCAGCTCACTCATCGTCCATTTGTCCTTCTAAGTGTTGTAATTGATGTTGAATGCTTCAAAGGACAAAGGAAGCGAAGTAATGATGAAATGAACTAGGAAACCATGACTGATTTCCATTTCTAGCCCCTTCAGCTTATTGGCCATGTCATTCATCATCATGATTTGTTCGCGAATGCCGCTCCTCCCATCATACTTAGTTGTCACCAACTTGAGGATAAGAGTACTAGTGTGTGCTTTAGACGTCCCCTTAAATTGCGCCTCCACAGAAGCCAAGTAGGTTTTAGCATCTTCAGAATCAGGAATGGCTCCTCTGATTGCTTTGTTAATGGATTGCTTCATAAACATGAGAGACATACGGTTACACCTAGTCCACTTTTCATGGATCATCTGCTCAGCAGCAGTACTTTGAGGAGTAAGGTCCACTGGCTGATTCTCTCTTAGAGCATAATCGAAGTCCAGCAATCTAAGCGTAAGCATAAGAGAGTACTTCCATGCAGCAAAGTTATCACCAGTCAAAGGTGGAATCCCGCAATTGGGTGCTTGTAGTGGAAATAAAATGAGCGAATTATGATACTAAACAAGAAGTCCTAATGTGATCTAAGGGCATGTTATACTAAGTCATGCATAAATAATGATCATTTTAATTATGAAGCTGTGATATTGGCTATTACTAACATCAAAATAATAGACTTAGTTAAAATTCTACTTAAACGAAGACAAATCAGCTTTGGCCAGAAGTGTAATCATTTAAGCATGTGTGCACAGTGATTGTGACAGATCAGCTTTGGCCAGAAATGAGACAACCACTTTAGTTATGCACTTGTTAAGTATGCTATACATGAATGAATTAAATCAGTTTTGGCCAGATATTAAGACATTCACGTTTATAATGCATACTTAAACATAGCTTTCGAAATATTTGAACGATAGATAGATGTATCCAATCAGCTTTGGCCAGAAATGATACATCAGAAGCTCATTAAAGTTAAGCCATTTTAGTTTTGTAAAACATTATCTGATTCAGATTAATTAACTAAGTATTTACAAAAACCAATTATTTAATAGCAAGCCACCTGCACGGGGTTCGGGGTGAAGCCCCGAGCTAAATTTTAGTTCACACTAATAACTCAATAAAGTAGTGAGATTTCGAGTTCAGCCTTAGATTTCGAGTGAGATCTTCAGTGAGGTTTCGAGTAATGGTGTAACATCCAGAATTTTTGAAAGTCAAAGTACAAGTCAAAGTCAAAGGAAGAAAAGATTGCTAATTGTGATCTGTCACTTCTTGCTTAATTAATGATTGTACTTTTGACTTGTAATCAAGAATTTATTTTGATCGCTTTAGTTGTATTACGTGGAGTACATGTTAACAAATCGCTACTTAATCGCTGTCAATCGCTAATCGATGTTTATCGCATGTTTTATCGCTTTATCGCTAATCGCATCGCAATCTAATCGCAACTCGAATTATGTGTTCTGGATATTGTTTTACGTGTGTGTGCTTCTTATGTGTTACTTGTGCATGTTTACTTATTGTTTGGTGGTGATTAATCGAAACGCAATCGCAACGCTATCGCAACGCAAACTCATCGCAAACTCGAGAATTACGCATTACTTTTGTGATATTTAGTAGTTAGGTTATTTGTGTAACTAATGGTTAATACTATCGTATCGCTTACTCGAAACGAATCACAACGCTCAACGCACAAGACGAAAACACGAAAACCAACTCGCAACGACCAATCGATCGAATGGTCATCCGAACGGATGACCATCCGATCGGATGGCCACCTGATCGGATGGCCACCTGATCCGTCACCTGTGTGCACCTCTTTCCTCTTTTGGAAACCCTATAAATACCCCTGTTACATCTCAAACATTGATGTGACAGGCCTCTCGTTCGACCAGACGCTCCAACCCACTTTTCTCTCGATTTCTCGCGATTCTTGTAAGTTTCCAACTCAAATCTTGTACTTCTATGATCTACACACACTTCTTCATCATTTCACCTTTGAATCTTAACTTTTAACCGTGAAATCAATGGATTTGAGGTGTTCTAGGATGATGTCATCATGGAGTTCTTAAGAACTTCAAGTTTTGGCCTCATTCCACTAAGAATATCCCAGATCTGAAAGATTTCCATATGATTAAACAATGTCTTCGCATAAATCTAAACATTTTCAAGTTTAAAAGGATTGAAAGATACTTTTTCAAATTTTCTTTCAACTCTTTTACACTCAACGCACTCAAAACCGATAGAATCGGAGCTTATTCTGGACTTCTACTCTTCTCTAGTGAAGTGTCGGTTTGAGATCTGATTCCTATCAACGAGACAACCGATTTCGGGTTAAACATGAACAACCGTCACGAACAGTTAACTGAACGGATTGGGGTGATTCCCGTTTAATCGGATAACCTGGTTCTGATGGAGTTCTTGTTGTTAAACACGTTGTCATATCGTCTCGGTCAAACCGCAAACTTTCAAACTTAACAATTTTCAGAACGGCCAAGTCACCAAACGGACTGCCGTCCGATCGGATTGCCATCCGATCGAACGATAATCCGATCGGATAACATTTGGTCTCCAACACTTATCGTTTTCTGAGAAATGTCTTACTGGACGGATCGCCATCCGATCGAACTACCGTTCGATCGAACGACCTGAAAGGTAGAGATACTTCTCTGATTTTAAAATGCTATAACGAAAACTTCAAAGCCATCATACACAAACACATCCAACCCAAACGAGTGTCAATCCGACCGAATGGCCATCCGAACGGATGACCATCCGAACAGATTGACATCCGATCGATTTACCATCTGTTCGGATAGTCATCCGATCGGATGACCATTCGTCACTTGCTTCACTTGCACCGTTTAACGCACCGTTCTTCGCTTATGCTATCGTTAACTGTTCAGGCTAATCTCTCAGCGCTCCCTTCAATCCAAGAGAGTGTTTATTTAGTAAACACGATCTGTGAGTATACTCGACCCCTTTTTGCTTTAAGCACTTTTGGGTGTTACATACGTTACTTATATCAAATCACATCGATCACCCAACGCAAACACTTTTATACGCTAACTTCGATTGCATGATACATGTTACTCGATGAATGCTTGTATGTTATGTTTACACAGTGATTGTTGCCTGACACCTTGGCAACGATAGTACTATAGTTTGGACTCAGCACCTATCGTGGACGGGGGTTGCTAAGGGTATTACTTCACGTGTTATAGTGGTGATATGTGTTGCGCACTCTACAACTCGCAGTCACGTCTGTGCATATTTCATTGTCGATAACTTAGTAGCTTCGCATTTAAACATGTTACATGCTGGTTATCCGTAAACTCGCTTTCGCTATTATTATACTATTAAACTTGTATGCTCACCTTTACACTATTAAACGTATGTGATAGGTGTTTAGGATGCTTGCTTATTATTTGTCGGAATCACGCTAGGATGGAGTCTAGAAACAAATCTAATAAAATCTGAGTTGTCGGAACATATTATTTGTCTTTGAGATATTTGGTCTGTAATAACTATTTACTTTGGTATGTTATGGTATGGGACATAATATTTAAATATCTGGTAATTTAGTTGTTATGGATTTCTCCTGGACAATCTGTTTCGCTCAGTGCCGCGCCCCGATGTTTCCGCCATCGGTTGGGGTGTGACAGATTGGTATCAGAGCCATAACTATAAGGAATTAGGCAAGACTCGACCTAGTCCGGGTCGATGTCTTAGAAACGACCTAGTCCATAGTCTAAGTACCAACAGACCGACTTGTGCGAACCCGGTAGGGGTTTTGTACGAGCATACTTACTATTTCTCGTTTAAACTCACTGAACACTACGCACTTGCGCGGACATCGCATACTACCGCTTCGCGCAAGGTCAGCTTTTCCTAAGGCTAGCAACTCACAAAGTGATTTGGCCAAGATTAGGTGTGAAAACCGCAAACTCTCGACTAGATCGCTTGCTCGATGCGACTTTTTATTACAAACACGAGAAATTGCGTTGAATCAGGAGTGAAATCCATACTTCGACGTAAATCTTCCTCTCCATCACATCGAAGCAGGAATGAAGTCGTTAAGTCAGGGGTGAAACCCAAACCTTGATGACTTAATTCCGCCCTTTATTTTGGTTTTGCAAAACTCTCACCAAGGACTCGACGGACTCCAACGACTTGAAGTCACGCTGTGACTGGAAGGATGTGTGCCGATCGCCCGAATTGAGGCGAGAGCACAGTCCAGACGGCCAAAGTGTGTACTCAAAGTCCCTTTGAATAGTCGAATCACTTTGGATAGTCGACGTCTAACAGCCGCAGACAATCTATTCTCGATTTTATGTGTTTCAATTCTGGATTTCGCCGCCGCTAACTCTGAGAATTTATCGCTTTTATGTGGAAAATTTTATGTGCTTTTATGTGACTTATTTGTTAGCGTTTTGAGACAAATAGTACAGTGGTACTGAGGGTTTTGACTTTACACTTTTCGCTCCACTCAACACACACCACTCACTACACAACGATTAACGAATCACATGCTATGCTACTCGCTATTCGCACTCGCAACTCTCGATCACTTTACCCACTATGAAGGATAGGTGAATACGTGCAATATATGTAGGCAAATACGTTCAAAATATAGCTTAAGGCATGATTTGATGTGCTCTGTGCTTACGTGGATTATGTGATTACGTGGACTACGTGCTTATGTGGATTATGTGCCTTTGTGGTTATATGAACTTATGTGTTCCTGAGCTTTAGAAGTAGTACGTGTGAGGTAAGAGTCGATTTTATAGTGTTTGAATCCTATGGCGATGTCTGTTGCAGACAATGTCGTCATTTGGATCGCAACACTCCCGCGTTGCTAGACGCAAACATGCTGACAAGCGAATCGCTTCTCTCCTCGCAACCCAGATCGCTAAAGTCATACCGCAAATTGTTAGCGAGCTGAACGAAAACGCTAGAAAATCCTCAGAAGAGTCCAGGACAGATTCTCCTAAAGCGGCTTTTAGCTTCAACCAGTTCAAAGCCTGTGGTCCGAAAGAATTCACCGGAGAAGATGGGCCTACGGCCATGTTTCAATGGTTTGATTCAATCGAAGTCACCTTGCGCCAGAGTGGCTGTCTTGAAAACCTTCGCACTTTTAACGCTACCGGCGTCTTCCAATCCCGCGCACTAGATTGGTGGACCGCCGAAAGGAACAAACGAGGAAATGATGCAGCTTACGGGCTGACGTGGGATGAGTTGAAGGACATCAAGATGCGAGAGTTCTGTCCTCCCCACGAGCTCCAAAAGTTGGAGGATGAATTCTGGCATATCAAGCAGGATGGTGGAGATAACGCTGGTTTAACTGCTCGCTTCAATAAGCTGAGTCTCATCTGTCCAGGTCAAGTTACTACCCCCGAGATTACGATTAAGAAATACATCCGTGCTCTTCTGGATTGTCTTGCAGACTTTCTGCAAGCTGCGAAGATGACAACTATTGAAGAAACCTAACTGCTCGCTGCTGAAATCAACGATAAGCGAGTCAGGGCTGGTTATTTCGATAAAGCTGCCAAGAGTCTACATCAAGTCACTGCTACTCCGACCGCTGAAACTACCACCGCACCGCAATCTTCAAAGATCTCACGTCGCAAGAGAAAGAACAGCAGCTCCAGCAACAAGAACTGTGCAGTTACCGCCACAGCGCTCCAAACAGTACCTGCTCAACCGCAACCCCAAGACCGCCAAGTAGCGGCTCCTGTGGCCACTGCACAGCCAGTAAAGTGTGCATACACTGGCCCACACCCACTCTATCCTACTTGTACTTATCATCACCCGGTTGGTATTGCATGCCGGTTCTGTGTTCACTGCAACCTGTACGGCCACTTCACCGCTAACTGCCATACCGGTCCTTGCCAAGCTCTAGCTCCAGCGCCAGCTCAAGCTCCCGCTCTACCAGGTCCCTAGGGCCAACAACCAGCTCCTGCCCCCGCTGCCAATGCAAGAGCCTGCTATGCATGTGGTGATCCCAACCACTTTGCAAACATGTGCCCCAATCGAGTGGTGAAGCAAGAGCCTCAACAGCCACCGCAACAACATCAACAGTAGCCGCCATAGCAGCAGCAACAGCCAGCACAACAAGCAGCCCGCGGGCAATTCTTCAACATCAACGCCCGCTAGGCTCAGGCAGACAACAACGTGGTTAATGGTACGTTTCTCGTAAATGGTATATATGCTTCGTGTTTGTTTGATACTTGAGCCGATAACTGTTTTGTATCGTTCGAATTCGAAAGACTCCTAAATCGTAAGCGCGTTAACCTCCCATCAACCTTCGACGTGGAAGTTGCCACTGGAAGAACCGTCACCGTCAGTTCCGTTATGCGTGACTGTACTCTTGATCTCAACGGTCACGTTTTCCCGATTAATCTCATTCCGATGCAACTCGGTAGCTTCGATGTCATAGTAGGTATGGATTTCCTTCGGGAAAATCATGCTGAAATTTTTCGCTTCGATAATATGATTCGTTTCTCTCTCGCAAATGGTGACCAATTGTGTGTTTATGGAGAAATCGCTTCGAGGAAGTTACAACTTATGTCGTGTGTCCAAGCTAGTAAGTATCTCCGAAAGGAATACCAAGCTTTCTTGGCACACATCGTAGTAGCGGAGAAGGAAAAGAAAGGGAAGGCGACGGAAGAAGTACCTGCTGTTCGTGATTTTCCTAATGTATTCCTGATGATCTACCTGGTTTACCTCCCACTCGTGATATCGATTTCCGAATCGAGCTCATTCCTGGAGCAAATCCCATCGCTAGAGCGTCTTATCACCTCGCTCCTTCTGAAATGTGCGAACTCTCGAGTCAGCTCCAGGAACTACTTGATAAAGGCTTTATTCTCCCTAGCACCTCTCCTTGGGGCGTGCCTGTCCTTTTCGTCAAAAAGAATGACGGATCGTTCCGGATGTGCATTGACTACAGGGAATTGAATAAGCTTACCATCAAGAATCGATATCCCTTACCTCGGATTGATGATTTGTTTGATCAACTACAAGGTTCTACGTGTTTCTCGAAGATTGATCTACGCTCAGGCTATCACCATCTACGAATCCAGGAAGAAGATATACCCAAAACCGCTTTTCGAACCCGCTATGGTCATTACGAATTTGTTGTTATGCCCTTTGGTTTGACTAACGCTCCCGCAGTTTTTATGGACCTAATGAATCGCGTGTGCAAACCCTATCTTGACCGCTTCGTCATCGTGTTCATCGATGATATCCTGATCTATTCCAAGTCAAAGGCCGAACACGCCCAACATCCCCGTTTGGTTCTTGAGTTACTCCAGGGAAACCGTCTCTATGCCAAATTCTCCAAGTGCGAATTCTGGCTAGATGAGGTCCAATTCTTGGGTCACATTGTCGATAGTCAAGGTATTTATGTCGATCCTGCGAAGATTGAAGCAGTTAAGAGCTGGGTTACACCCAAGAATCCGTCCGAAGTCCGTTCTTTTCTCGGGCTAGCGGGCTACTATCGCCGGATTATCGAAGGATTCTCTAAAATCGCTGTACCGCTCACCTCTCTCACGCACAAAGACAAACCTTTTGTTTGGGGAACCGAGCAAGAGGAGGCCTTTCAAATGCTGAAGCTTATGCTCTACAACGCTCCCGTGCTCTCACTACCCGACGAAAATGACCACTTCGTAGTCTACTGCGATGCCTCTAACCTCAGCCTCGGTTGTGTTCTCATGCAATGAGACAAGGTTATCGCGTACGTGTCTAGTCAGCTCAAGATCCACGAGAAGAACTATACCACACACGACCTCGAGCTTGGTGCAATTGTTTTTGCGCTAAAGATTTGGCGACACTACCTATACGGTACCAAGTGTACGGTCTTCACCGACCATAAGAGCCTAAAACACATCTTTAGCCAGAAGGAGCTGAATATGCACCAACGCAGGTGGGTAGAACTACTCAATGATTACAACTGCGAGATTCGTTACCATCCTGGCAAAGCAAACGTTGTCGCCGATGCTCTTAGCTGACGGAGCTACTTGCATAGTGTCCGTAATACTCAAGCCTAACACAATCTCGAAGCTCTTATACGTGATGCTCAACATGCTTGTTTTACCGAACTCGCTCTGAAGAAAGAAAGGATCATCAATAATGGAGAACAACTGGTGAATAAATCAAACTGTATATTTCATTATCTAGACCGAATTTGGATTCCCAAATGCACCAATCTACGACAAATTCTGCTAGACGAAGCCCACAAATCTCGATATTCCATTCATCCCGGTGCCGACAAGATGTACCAGGACATGCGCTACAAGTACTGGTGGCCGAGCATGAAAAAGGATATCGCTATCTACGTTTTGAAATGCCTGACTTGTTCGAAAGTCAAGGCTGAGCATCAAAGACCCTCTGGCTTACTCGTACAACCCGAGATCCCTATGTGGAAATGGGAGAGTATAGCTATGGACTTTATAACGAAACTCTCGCGCACGCCAACAGGTCACGACAGCATCGGGGTTATCGTTGACCGTTTGTCTAAATCCGCTCACTTTCTACCGATACAGGAAGACTATAAGGTAGAACGATTAGCACGAATCTACACCGATGAGGTTATTTGTCGACACGGGACACCTCGTGATATCATTTCTGACCGCGATGGTCGATTCACTTCGCGTCTTTGGGAAACATTTCAATCTGCTCTCGGTACTACTCTTAATCTAAGTACTGCTTTCCATCCCCAGACCGACAGTCAGACTGAACGCACGATTCGTACCCTCGAAGACATGCTTCGCTCGTGTGTTATAGATTTCGGTGGTAATTGGGATTCGTATTTACCTTTAGTCGAATTCTCGTACAATAACAGTTATCATTCTAGCATTCAAATGGCACCATTTGAGATATTATACGGAAGAAAATGTCGATCGCCCATTGTATGGCACGAGATCGGAGAAGCGCAAATTACCGGTCCCGAGCTGTTACAGGAAACGACTGACAAAATTCTCCAAATTCGAGGCAATCTACTGAAAACTCGGAGTCGTCAAAAAAGTTAGGCCAATAGACGCCGCAAGCCCCTTGAATTTGACGTTGGCGATCACGTAGTCCTAAAGGTTGCACCTTGGAAAGGGGTGATCAGATTCGGCAAAAAAGGAAAGCTCGCGTCTCGATATGTTGGACCCTTTAAAATTCTAGAAAAGATTGGCAAAGTGGCCTACAGACTCGAAGTACGGGAGGAACTGAGTAACGTCCACCCGACTTTCCACGTTTCGAACCTCAAAAAGTGTCTAGCCGACCAGGAATTACATGTCCTTCTCGAGGATTTATAAGTGGACGAAACATTACACTTTGTGGAAAAGCCTGTCGAGATCATGGGCCGAGAAACCAAGGTACTCAGACGCTCGCGCATCCCATTGTGAAGGTTCGCTGGGAAGGCAAACGCGGCGCCGAGTTTACCTGGGAACTCGAAAGTGACATGAAGGAGAAGTATCTGCAACTGTTTGTTGTGTCTGCTTCTTAAATTTCGGGACGAAATTTCCTAAAGTAGGGGAGGCTGTAACAACCCGAATTTTTGAAAGTCAAAGTACAAGTGAAAGTCAAAGTCAAAGGAAGAAAAGATTGCTAATTGTGATCTGTCACTTCTTGCTTAATTAATGATTGTACTTTTGACTTGTAATCAAGAATTTATTTTGATCGCTTTAGTTGTTTTACGTGGAGTACATGTTAACAAATCGCTACTTAATCGCTGTCAATCGCTAATCGATGTTTATCGCATGTTTTATCGCTTTATCGCTAATCGCATCACAATCTAATCGCAACTCGAATTATGTGTTCTGGATATTTTTTTATGTGTGTGTGCTTCTTATGTGTTACTAGTGCATGTTTACTTATTGTTTGGTGGTGATTAATCGAAACGCAATCGCAACGCTATCGCAACGCAATCTCATCGCAAACTCGAGAATTACGCATTACTTTTGTGATATTTAGTAGTTAGGTTACTTGTGTAACTAATGGTTAATAGTATCGCATCGCTTACTCGAAACGCATCACAACGCTCAACGCACAAGACGAAAACACGAAAACCAACTCGCAACGACCAATTGATCAAATGACCATTCGATCGAATGGTCATCCGAATGGATGACCATCCGATCGGATGGCCACCCCGATCCGTCACCTGTGTGCGCCTCTTTCCTCTTTTGGAAACCCTATAAATACCCCTGTCACATCTCAAACATTGATATGACAGCCCTCTCGTTCGACCAGACACTCCAACCCACTTTTCTCTCGATTTCTCGCGATTCTTGTAAGTTTCCAACTCAAATCTTGTACTTCTATGATCTACACACACTTCTTCATCATTTTCACCTTTGAATCTTTACTTTTAACCGTGAAATCAACGGATTTGAGGTGTTCCAGGGTGATGTCATCATGTAGTTCTTAAGAACTTCAAGTTTTGGCCTCATTCCACCAAGAATATCCCAGATCTGAAGGATTTCCATATGATTAAACAATGTCTTCGCATAAATCTAAACATTTTCAAGTTTAAAAGGATTGAAAGATACTTTTTCAAATTTTCTTTCAACTCTTTTACACTCAATGCACTCAAAACCGATAGAATCGGAGCTTATTCAGGCCTTCTACTCTTCTCTAGTGAAGTGTCGGTTTGAGATGTGATTCCTATCAACGAGACAACCGATTTCGGGTTAAACATGAACAACCATCACGAACAGTTAACTGAACGGATTGGGGTGATTCCCGTTCGATCGGATAACCTGGTTCTGATGGAGTTCCTGTTGTTAAACACGTTGTCATATCATCTCGGTCAAACCGCAAACTTTCAAACTTAACAATTTTCAGAACGACCAAGTCACCAAACGGACTGCCGTCCGATCGGATTGCCATCCGATCGAACGACAATCCAATCGGATGACATTTAGTCTCCAACACTTATCGTTTTCTGAGAAATGTCTTACTGGACGGATCGCCACCCGATCGAACTACCGTTCGATCGAACGACCTGAAAGGTAGAGATACTTCTCTGATTTTAAAATGCTACAACGAAAACTTAAAAGCCATCATACACAAACACATCCAACCCAAACGAGTGTCAATCCGACTGAATGGCCATCCGAACGGATTGACATCCGATCGAATGACCATCTGTTCGGATAGTCATCCGATCGGATGACCATTCGTCACTTGCTTCACTTGCACCGTTTAACGCGCCGTTCTTCGCTTATGCTATCGTTAACTGTTCAGGATAATCTCTTAGCGCTCCCTTCAATCCAAGAGAGTGTTTATTTAGTAAACACGATCTGTGAGTATACTCGACCCTTTTTTGCTTTAAGCACTTTTGAGTGTTACATACGTTACTTATATCAAATCACATTGATCACACAACGCAAACACTTTTATACGCTAACCTCTATTGCATGATACGTGTTACTCGATGAATGCTTGTATGTTATGTTTACACAGTGATTGTTGCCTAACACCTTAGCAATGATAGTACTATAGTTTGGACTCAGCACCTGTCGTGGACGGGGGTTGCTAAGGATATTACTTCACGTGTCACAGTGGTGATTTGTGTTGCGCACTCTACAACTCGCAGTCACGTCTGTGCATATTTCATTATCGATAACTTACTAGCTTCGCATTTAAACATGTTACACGCTGGTTATGCGTAAACTCGCTTTCGCTACTATTATACTATTAAACTTGTATGCTCACCTTTACACTATGTGTTTTGACCTCTATTTTAAACTATGTGACATGTGTTTAGGATGCTTGCTTGTTATTTGCCGGAATCAAGCTAGGATGGAGTCTAGAAACAAATCTAATAAAATCTGAGTTTTCGAAACATGTTTTTTGTCTTTGAGATATTTGGTCTGTAATAACTATTTACTTTGATATGTTATGGTATGGGACATAATATTTAAATATCTGGTAATTTAGTTGTTATGGATTTCTTCTGGACAATCTGTTTCAGTCAGTGTCACGCCCCGATGTTTCCGCCATCGGTTGGGGTGTGACAAATGGTTTCGAGTCGCAAAAACCTGATTGCGAGTCATTTATGCCAGTCGAAACCTCAGTCAAAATCTCGAGGTTTCGAGTTATGAAGGTTAATGTATAATGACATTTCGACTTCATAATGAGGTTTCGAGTCGCAACCAGCTGATTGCGATTCGAAATCTCAGTCGCAATCTCGGATGCCATAATGAGATTCCAACTTCTTTATGAGGTTTCGAGTCACAACCAACTGATTGCGTGTCAAAATCCCAGTCGAAATCTCAGTTTTCCCCATATTTTAGTGAGATTTCAAGTCGGAATCTCAGTCGGAACCTTAGTTGAAACCACCTAATTCCCGAAGCTTATTCTTCAAGTCTCAAAAAAATGGTTAGTGGAAATAAAACTGAAAATCCGAAGTATTAGGGATTTCGAGATATGTTCTCCTGTTTTAGTGATAATCTAATTTTATCAAATTATTTTGAAATAAAATTATCTGTTGATCTAATAACAGTTTTTGAAAAGTTTTTAATAGATAAAACAGATCAAAACAGGGAAAAACATCCAATAATTCTAATTATATTCCAAAACATAAAGGAATTTCAAATTTTCCTAAGAACACATGATGAACCCTAAAAATAAAAACATTATTCTGGAACCCGAAACCTGAAAACTAAGGCTTCTAAACAGATTTCGGACATAAAAATTCACTCATATTGGTTTCGAGTCATATTATTTACCAACTTAATCTTTTAAACAGTGATTTTGAATCACTCGAAACCGGTTGTGATGTTTATTAAGTTTTCAAAACTTTTGTTTTCCAGATTTCAATTCCAAAATAATGGATACGAAAACATAACTGACTAATCAACATATGCTCGGATACCACATGTTGGTTTGTTCCGTTTTAGATGTAATGGAAAACATGAAAACGTACCCGTGATTGCAGAAAAGCCAGCAGAGAATCCAATGAGTGATGCAGCCATTGAAGTCGACATCTTTGTCAAGGTGATCTGGTACCTCCTTAGGGTGCAATCTAATGATGGTGTTGATGTAAACCGAATAGGGAGTTCGGTTATGGAGAGGAGGTCGAATGATGTTATTAGTAATTAGGTTATGTGTGTAACCCTTTAACCTCTACATAAGTCTCCTAATATATGCACCCAAGAGGAAACCTAATTAGTTAATAAGGGTAATATGGTCCATCAACAATTACCAACTAACTATTTAATACGTTGTTATATATTTTGATCTATATAATGTAAATGATTATAATGGCTACTAGATTAAATATAAAACATAATATATTTAATCTTACATTTGAATTTGAATTTGAATTTGAATTTGATTTTTTTCCACCCAATTCTCCTAATCAAAGGATTTTTACTTTACTTCACAAACATTCCATTGGAATGTCGAAGCATTACCAAAAATCCCTTACCACTTTCTTTTCACTTATGTTGTTTATTCTGAAAACAAGTTACACCTATTGGCGGTAATTCCCGACGTATCACAAGTCAGTGATGGGAAAAGGGTGACAAAGGAGATCAAGTCATAAGTCGGTGAACTTGAGGGATCAATGTTGACAAGTTGGTCATACTTGGTTAAGTTTCCTAATTACATTATAATTATATTTGGTAACGTCTTGGTCACCAATTTAGTGTTAGCCTATATAAACCAAGGTAGGGTTAGACATTATTAAGAGTCAAGAGAAGATAAACCGAGTTATGGTTTATGAGTTATTGTAATCACGTTTTTTGAGTTATATTTTCTTGGTTATAATAAAAGTTCTTGGAGAGTTATTCCATTCGTTCTTGTTCTTGTGTTTGATTATTCGATTGGGACTTAAATTGGTATCAGAGCCAAGTTCAATCGTCGATATCAACTCAAGTAACGAAGTCGTAACCGGAGGAGACAGACTCGTCGACATCGCCAATCAGAAGGATTAGGAGCCACAAAGCTTGTACGGCGGCGGCACACCGAAGATCGGAATCAGCAAAGGCGGTAATTAAAACGGGACGGAGGCAGTTCAAGGTGATTAGAATTTGCGAGGGTAACGTTGTTTTTCCATTTTATGTTTTGGGATTTGGTAAAAGAAAATCAGTTGGTTTTTTGTGATTTGTGGTTAAAAAAAAAGAAGAGAAGTCAAAAGGAGTATTGCGAGAGTCAAAAGAATATTCAATTCTATTTTCTTTGGTTCTGACGAGGAATTAAAAAGGGTAAAAGAAGTATTCAAGGAAAAATAATAACAAAGTTTTTGTTTTTATTAAACAAAAAATCAAAGTATTGTTTTTTTCTTTTACTGAAATAACATAAACAAGTTGGATTATATATTTGTTGGTTCAACAAATTGGTTGAACTATTAAACGTCGATTATAATTTGGGTTTGACAAGCGGGTTCAATTCAGGTATTGTTATTACTCGGTTAAACGAGTTGGGTTGTTGACCGAGGTTTGCGAGAGGGATTCGTGATTAGTCTTTCGTGTAGACGGTTCGGTTTTGAAAAGTTGTTAAAGAATCGATGGCGGACGGAGACAGACGACCATCGGTTGTGGTTAAGGACCAGAGTACCACAACTTTACAGTGTCCAATGTTAACCGAAACAAATTACAACATCTGGGCGATTCGTATCAAAGCGATGTTCAAGGTTTATGGAATACAAAAAGCTTTAGAACCAGGTGAAGAAGAGGTAAAGCTAAAAAGAATGACATGGCGGTTGCAATTCTGCTTTAGGCAATACCCGAAGAGCTCGTGTTTCAAGTAGCTCAGTTTCAGTCTGCAAAGGAAATCAGGGAAGCGTTGAAGACACGGTATGTTGGGGTTGAACGGGTTCGATAGGCAAAGATTGAGCAACTGGAAAATGAGTTCGAATCTTTAAAGATGAAAGAAACAGAGACGATTGATTCTTTAGCAGGTAGGATAAGTCAGTTGGTGACCAAAGCAGCCAGTTTGGGAACCACCTGCGAGAACAAAAAGCTTACCATAAAGTTATTAGGCCCTGTTTCAGCAAAGTATGTTCCAATTGTAGCTTCAATTGAACAATTCACAGATTTGAAGGCCATGGAGTTTCAGGAAGCAATCAGTAGGCTGAAGACGTTCGAAGACAGGATTAAGGGTATCGATTCTTTAGAAGAAAATCAAGGTAAGCTTATGATGAAGGTGACAAGGACCGAGAATCATTTGTACAAGATCAACCTCAAGATAGCAAGTCCCGGTACACAAGACAACACGACTGGAATAAAGAATTTTGCGGGTAGGGATCTACAAAGAGTTGAACTAAAAGATGATACGCCAAGTAGGAGTCAGAATCTTCTCAAAGATCCAAGTTTAATGAAGACACCCAGAATTCAAAACCCAAAGAAAAATGTTCAAGAATTCAAAGAAAGGATCAAGCAAGGGATTCAAAACCAAGGAGATACATTTAATGATCCAAGAAAGCTAGTGTTTGCTCAAGATCGCAACCGAGTCAATGGTGGTGCGAGTTCTTATAACCAAAGGACGAGTCATGGAGAAAGGAATAGTCGAGTACAAGGTCGCAAGAATGTTCGAGCTAGGAAGGAGCTGGAAAACATAGCTAGTGATCAAGATGAGTTCTATGAGAATCAAGACAAACAAGACATGTTAGAGCCTACCCATTTCAAGTCGGAAATTAAGGGGGTGATTGTTGGCGATAATTTGTAACGCCCTAACACGTTTTAACCAAAAGTCGCAGCGGAATTACGAACTTAAAAATTTTCTTTCATTATATTCATTCTAACATACTTAGAAATACATTAATTCACTCTTTTACATTAAATACATTAGTGCTTTCTATAAATTTATAAAATCTGACATACTTATATTAAATTACGTGACCACGCACCCACAAGTATAATCCATGTCTTGACTCGATCTTCAACCGCTTACACTCCATGATGAGAATCCACAGTTCTGTACAACCTGCAGACACCACATACAATCACATCATTAGCAACCGGTGTCATCATACATAAAATTTAAGCATGCATAATTAGGCGTCAACATATCATGCTTTCGCTTATGTTAGTCCATTCATCCATCCATTCAAACCACCCGCATTGGATTTCAGTGTCAACCTTCAACTTCCATCACTAGTATACCTGCATTCCAATTTCATTCTCAATAGGAAAACGGTTAGCGTCATTAGATTTCATTCATACGAACATATCCATGTATACGCATAACAAGTCTCATTCATTTGTGCATATAACTAAATTCCAATCCATGCATACATGCCCTTTCTATTCGTACATGTACTTACAATTTACATCCTACACAATATTACTTACAAGTCCTAAACACACACGTCTATACATGTAAATCGTATACACATAAATCCCCATACTTATGTGTTCGTAGTCATACTCTCCTATGAGTCCCAATTACTTACTTACAATCAAACCCATACCTACGCGTATAACTACTTATTTCATCTTTATGCATAATACCATCATGTAAGCTTCTTTCTTACCTATACTTAATAGAAACTATTTCTTAACCACTTTCGACTCATTTACCGTAAACTTACCTTATTACTTCCATTGTTTCATACTTTCCCACATGATTCACAATAATCATCATACTACAATACATTTTACATCTAAAGTGTAAGTCCGGGATTCACTTACCTTGTGCGTCCGTGTTTGCGTTCGCTTACTTGAGTCTTCTTAGCCCGTTAGTCTTCCAAGCTCTCAACCATTTTGACATGATTCCTATACATTCATGTCATCACATTTACATTCTTATTAGCATATATGCTTATACATATGAACAACCATATCAAATTCACATCTCATATATAACCTTCGTTAATCCATTCAAACAAGCATAAAGCATACTCAACATCATCCCTACATAATCTTCACATGAACTATATCTGTTTACTCATTACTTGCATGCAATTTCACTTATTATTGTCTTTTAGACATTTCATCAAACACTTGGTGTGCGTACTACTTTCTAAGCATGATGTACAAGTATTTCATGCTTTTCTTCCTAATTATCACTTTCATTCATCAATACAAGTAATCATCTTACAAATTATATACCATACTTAATCCATATACATATACACATCACATACTACACATATTCACAATCAATTTCCTACCCTTTCATGGATTAAACATAAACCCACTTAGCTAGGTGTAGTAATTCATCAAAACACTCAATTTATAGCAATTTACTCAAAATCTTCACTTAGGGTTCGTTCCTAAGCAAGCATACATTGCCAATTTGGCCATAAACTCTACGATTCATACATAAATCACTACTTGTGGTGTTCATCAAGATTTCTCAACTTCATTAAACATCAAAATTCAACATACCTTATGATCCCCTAGCTTGGGTGATCGTTAATTCATGTTCCTTCTTGAATTTGAGCCTCGATTCATCCTTCAATTGGATGATATATGATGAACTAGGGTTTGGCTCTCTAGAGCCTTCCCCTGATCACGTACAGAACACACACGAAGTGTGTGTGTGTGTGTGTGTGTGTATGTGTTATTTTCATTTATTAAAACCACTTTCAAGTTATCCCACTTTGGTCCCTCATGTTTCGTTTTAATTAAATAAGGCTACAACTCTCCATTTACTACTAACGATACCAATAATCAACTAGGTTAATTATTCCTAGTTAATCTTCATTTACAGGTTAACTTTTATCATTAACGGTACCTTACCCGTTTCTTAATAGTAATCGGGTTTGGATTACCAAACCCATTTTTGGGGTGTTACATAATTCCTGACTCATCACAAGTCGGTGATGGGAAAAGGGTGACAAAGGAGATCAAGTCACAAGTCAGTGAACTTGAGGGATCAATGTTGACAAGTTGGTCAAAATTGGTTAAGTTTCCTAATTACATTATAATTATATTTGGTAATGTCTTGGTCACCAAGTTAGGGTTAGCCTATATAAACCAAGGTAGGGTTAGACATTATTAAGAGTCAAGAGAAGATAAACCGAATTATAGTTTATGCGTTATTGTAATCAAGTTTTTTGAGTTATATTTTCTTGGTTATAATAAAAGTTCTTGGAGAGTTATTCCATTCATTCTTGTTCTTGTGTTTGATTATTCGATTGGGACTCGAACACCGATGATGCCAAAATCACCTATCAAAACCAAGAACAAACTTACATACAACAATTGAATAGCAAATCATGTAGGTGCCTTCACATGGATCTTGATAAGATTAATGAATAGATTAAAAGTGCAGTATCCTCTTAATCTAATAAACATAGAAACTGTAAAACTTGCAAACACGAAATCACAAACCAGTATTCTATTGATTATCCAACACTAGGTTTACAATCAATTCAATACCTCCCAAACATACACACACTCTCTCTCTCCAATTCTTTCTTTCTTTCTCTCTAGGAATACTAGAATGACTCAAGAACAAACCTAATTCCACATGAACAAGGGATTATATACTCTAATACATATGAATTGGGCTAGGACCATATCTAAGCCCGTTTCACTTCTAAACTAGCTAACCATATAGCTAAGCCCATTACAAAATATCCAAAGACTAAAGTCTTAAACTATTAAGCTATTGTCACCGAATATGCACCAGCATTGTAGTCTCCCAAAACTTGTAATCTCTTGAAACCTAGAGAACTCCTAATTTAGAGAACTCCCAGGTTCTTGAGAACTCCCAAAGTAGTAGTCTCTCAAACCTTGAGAACTCCCAAAATCTTGCAATCTTTTGAACTCGAGAACTCCCACAATTTTGAGTTCTATAAGTCGTGATCATGTAAACTTCCAGAATGTTGAGAACCCAAAATCTCCCAAAAGTAGTAAACTCCTTAAGCTCGTAAACTCCCAAAAATGTGAGAATCGGGAAACTCGAGAACCTCAAACGTGGTAAACTCCGAAACGCGAGATCTTCTAAAATATAGTAAACATGTGTACTCGCGATCTAGTGTCACACTTCGACTCGCAGTAGAAGCGCACGCGGGGTGCAACAGACACATGGTACAAACACACTACTAAAAAAATAGTGTATTAATCATTAAAACCGTATTACACACTATGTTTATGTTTACATGCTAATGTAATCCACACAAGTATGTTTCAATAAGCAGCATATCCATATAGCAGGTAGACATCTATTCACATAGTATCTGCATATCAAAACTTGAAACATCCATGTACATTTCCCATTCGTTAACCTGTTTGGCATGTTAGGTTTGAATGGTTAACTACATATAGTTGGTGAGTTTCACTGGTTTTGTTTGTTCCAAAATAAGTTTGAACATAATTGTTTTGCACATTTGATGTAATTATACTAAGCCCACAAGTGAAGCCTCGAATGTATCAACTCAAGACCATGGTCTATACCCACCACGTCACTGCCCCGTGTAACTATGGCTAGTACCTCTTAGCCTATTATTAAACATGTACAATTGTGGCGTATCTCATGGCATTCCTGGCCATCGCAATAGATTTTGTCGAACCAATAGTACTATGTATACATTCACCGGCCTACAGTTAAACACTTGGGTCTGTGGGGACTTTCCATGTACTAGTGTGCACTCGGATAATTCACATCAGGTCATGTATTCAAGAGCTAATTTGTGCGTATGTAATATGCAATTCACCCCAAGCAAAACAGTAAAACAATTTGAAAACGGGGTAGTAAAACTCACATGATAGCTATGCACACATATGTAATCACAATATAGATGTCGATTCATATACTACTTCGATCCTGGGAATTATAATATACATCAAACAAGTTACGAGGTGCGTAAGTGCACGCTTGTTTGAGTTGTTATATATTCCAAGTATTCGGGCGGAGCCTCGAATGGGGTTCTAAGGGGGCAACGCCCCTGGGAGCAGGGTCTAAGGGGCGGCAGCCCCTGGCGGGGTCTAAGGGGCAGCAGCCCCTAGCGGGGTGCAAGGGGTAGAGCCCCTGGCTAGGGTCGAGTTTTATAGAAAATGCCTTAGAAAATTATTTTTCTAAAAACATTCGTCATATTTTTTTGATAAAAATTAAAGGCAGTTATGATGCAATTTAATTTAAAATTGATAATAACTATGATCTTCTGGATGTGACGCATCACTTGTAGGGTAAGTTATATATTTTGGTTCTTGTGACAACACACCCTCATACTATGACATAATATCTAAATACAAAATCAGTAATTCAAATACAAAACAGATAGCAACGGTAGGATTGACATACAGATTCACTGCTCAATCTACTCGTAGGACAATACTAAACGAGAATCAAGATACAAATATACCACTTGACTCTGATCTAAGCTCCAAGAACACCACATAAACAAGCCTAACTTTTGCTAGCAATGCAAAACATGAATCCATGAGATAAATCAACACACATTTTTTTCATTCTAAAACTCATTTCGCATTCCTCAAACATCTGAAAACAATATATAAGGAAATTTCAAAGAAACGATTTGAAATATTTACTCTTGACTTGGTTATTAGCTAGTTTTATTATTTGTTTTATTAATTAGTATTTTGGTGGTCAAATAAATGGTAGAATTAGTCATAGTTTGACCGATTATTAAGGATGAAAATTAACGTTAGATAGTGGCTAGCATTTAGGAGAAAGTGGGGTAGAATTTGTTATTTTTTGTTGATTGTTTCAAGACTACGTATATATAGCTCTATGAGTTTATCTATACTATATTATAATGCATGAGAGAGTGTTATTTTAAGATACCCAAAAATTAAGAATTTATTCCCTCTTTATTTAAAAAAACACCCCTAAAAATAAGGGTGACTTAGTCTTTTAAACACTCGTTACATTTTAGTCTCTTATATTATTACTCTTAAATCCTTTTATTTTAACAAAAATATGGCTAACTAGTTACACTTATCCCCTTCCACAACAAACTTATAATTATTTTACATATTCTTATCATATCTTATAAACTATAATGTTTTAAAAAAAATCAAAAGGTATGGTGATGACATACTCATTTTTGTCGACGTTTCGATAGTTGTCTTGGTCAGTATTGTTGTGCAGATTAAAATATACATGTAGATGACGCATTAGTGTACAAGTGATTAAAGCAATGTGTCCTATCACATTTCAAATGTTCAAGACTCTCTACGTTGTTGTCATTATTATCAATTTAATAATATTCCAACCCTTTTCACTCTGACTTTCGTTTGATTAGATTGTTCACCAATTTGTTCCGGCGACTAGATTAAATTTTGAAACCTTGCACATACGGGTTTAATATGAGCTTTGTTTGTATTCTGTTTGTTTGTGTATTTACTTGGTTTGGTGTACAAACTTACATGGGTTAGCAGGTAGTAAATTGACATCAAATATGCTCACTTGTTTTATCTAATTGGTTATACTAAAAACCTTTATCTAATACCGTATTCAACAAAATGAAATTTTAGTTTTCATAAAAAAAAATATAAAAAAGTTTTTAGAAGCATTTTCGTTTTCATGAAACCTTTTTTATAAAAAAAACATTTTTTTAGAAGTTTGGTAAATAAGTTTTCCATCAACAAACTTTTAGAAAAAAACTTCATAATCTAAACATAATACATCTTCGAAAACTGAATACTAGATTTTGTTGCATTTTTTAGGGATTATAAGTTCAAAAATAATCTTATAGATAATATTAGTTAGTTGAAAAAAGTTACAAGTTATTCAATTCGTTGGTTTATAGGTTCTATATATAGTATAATTCATTAGTTTTTTTCACTTCAGGAAGTTTCTTGTTCTTATGAATTGTTGGATTACAGGTACTTCAATTTTCTGTTGTGTATAACTTTGATTTATTCTTCTAGGCTCACACTTAACATTCATCTTATTTATTATTCAGTGGTTTTGAAGCTTCAAAATTCATCCTTTCAGATCTTTACACAGGTATGTATGTTTTTAAAACATGATATACCGTTTGTTTGTTTGTTTTTTGTTTTTATATTATGTTTAACTGTGAACGTCATTTTTTATCCTACATTATATATAACAGTAACATGATAAAAATATGTAACTAAAATACTTAACATTTTTTTCAGTTCCCCAAACTGCTCCAGCTACTACTACTAGTGATGTATTAGTTAAAGAGGAGAACAGAGAAGAAACTCATTTTCCAAGGATATAACCATCAAACAGGAAGAGATACACGAAATTCCGGAGCACGCTAATCTCAATGATGAAAAATGATGGTACGACAATATAGACGACATCCTTGAGATGTTTAAGCCGAATAATTATTAAATTGATCTCGTCATGATGCAAAGTACTTGATACTTGAGTTTTTAGTTTTCAACTTTTATATTTAATACTTATGTTTCCTTATTCGTGTGCTACTTTATATAACTTTTATTTATGTTTAAGACTTATTTTTTTGTTATTTGTGTGTTACTTTATTGCATCAATGGTTTCTTGAATTACTTGACAATTTAAATTCTAAATTTAATAATTACTAGACATGTGTAATACTTTTGACATATATCCACCACAATAATGCTACCGTAAATATTATACAAATAAGAAAAACTATCATAAACGAGTACCGCAATGCAAAGTGTCGCCCCGCTGCATTGCACGGACACACTGCTAGTTGAGTAAAATACAGCTTTTATCGTCTTTTTTCTACAACATTCACTTTGCTATATTATTTTTCTTTTCTGTCATACACATACGAATTGAAGAGTATTTGGATAATTTGTTTGGGGCCTGAAGCCAACAGAAACAACCCACGCTGCTTGTATTTAGGAAAGTGCGTAAAACCAACTAAAAGTGAAATAAATAAAAATAATAGTAGAAAAATATATATACATATTAACACAGCTAGAAATAAATATTTGTAGAACGTCGCTAGATGTGATCTTCAAGTTTGCATGGGCTCCACTTGAATCAACTATGGATCGACTATCATCGAATGATTCACTCAATTAATCCACTTCAACTTATGGTGTGGATTTAGTGATCGAACCGACACGACAATGGTGACCCGATATACATCATGGATTCTGTTTTCCTCACAGTTATTTATTAAAATAGAGGTGGCAAAATGTCCAGGGTGGATAACAGGTTAAAACATATTTGGATTGAAATCAATGATTTTATAATGCATGGTCATGTTGAGTTAACCCATAACACTTTTATTCTTTACTAAATGAATTAAACCACCACATATGGAGGCACAAACTATAATATTACAATACATAGATAGCTATTTACATGGTTAAATGCATATAAAATACACCTTGGGTGATTTTTTGAATTTCGACAGTAATTTTTTTATTTAACCTGTTTAGGATATTACATATCCAATTAGACCAATAAATAAGTATTTGACTGAATATCAGTAGGGTACTCGTCTTTTGTCCCATAGAAACTGTTAAAAATAATACATGGTATTATTATCATTCATATTGGGCTTAAACTTATTTATGTTGGGTTGTTTCACAGCTATTGTTATTGGGCTTATTGTTTGTTATACGTTTGTTAAAGTTGTTGCAACAGATAATAAGTGGTTGGAAGTTGAGGGGGCAAAGTGAAAATGTTGGAGGGCTGCGATCATCTCTACTCATACTTTTGGACTAGAGTGTAACTTATGATAAAGCAGTGTATAAAAGGTTGGAGTCTTCTGGACACATTCATTCTCCCCTTCACTTTTACGCATACATTCTCTCTTTCTCTGTAATTAGGGTTTACTGGATTGTTGAAGATCTGTGTTGATATCTCTCATTTGTGTTGGAGAGATTGTATTTCTAGTATTGATGATCATCAGGTTTTATCATTGTATTTTGTACTGATTGTTGATCTTACACATTGTAAGATCTTTGGGTATTTGGGGGGAACTGTTTTAAGGTTGGTTAAATAAGATTTTGTCACCGTTTTTCGTCGCTATTTCTTGTGTTTGTTATTGCTCTTCATACCATTTTTCTTAACATAGTATCAGAGCTTATTGGCTCTTGATTTCTGATTATGTTTGTTCCGCTGTGTGTTCTTTCGGTTCTGTTTTGTTGTTTGATGTTTGTGTTCTTTTCTGCTCGAAGAACACTGTAGATCTGGACCTTGGGAAGTGTGTTGTTACGGATCTTATGCATCGAAAACCCTAGGTAGGGTTTAGAGAATCTGGTGGTTGATTCCTCATCTTCTGGTGATTTCTACATACTGTGTTGGTCTTAGAAACCCTAGAAGGTTTCAGGGCAAACTGACCAATGTGTTTGTGTTCCTGACTCCTTGATCTATAATTTGTAATCCTAGAAGGTTACAATATCGGATTTACTTGGACCTTGGAAGGAGTTAAACGCTCTTTGTAAGATCGTGCTTTACCTTTCTCTGGTCTATTTCTTATTGTTGTTGATAGTTGATTGTAACACCCCGATCACGTAATACAAAAAACCGCGGCGGAAATATCGAGGAGTCACATTACAGGAAATTGTTTAACAACACATGGTATTTAAAGTTTTGTTTTATTGAATTAATAAGTTACATTGTTTTGATACAATCAAACAAATACAAACAATTATCTTTCAAGTTTTAAGCCAAGCTAAGGCCCGAGTCCATCCTATGTGTAGCGTGCGTTAACAATCATCACATAATAGTACCTGAAACATATGTGAAAATAAAACGTTAGCATAAAATTGCCTGTGAGTAACATAGGTTTTGTGATTAAGATTCATGGATTTGGATATTAAAAGAGAAAGATTAAACGATTTCAAAAATAGCCATGAATCCTTGATAAAAATTTGGTATCTGAAATACTTTGCTTTTTTATAAAAAAGATTTGTAGTATATGCAAATTATACTTTGGTTTTGAAACAATAAAATTGATAGTATATCAAAATATACTTTAGTTTTGAAATAATTGAATGATAGTATATCAAAATATACTTTGGTTTACGACATAATAGAATTGATAGTATATCAAAATATACTTTGGTTCATGAATAAGAGAACCGGCAGTATATCAAACTATACTTTGTATTATAAATAAGAGAATCGGTAGTATATCAAACTATACGTTGGTAGTATATCAAAATATATTTTGATTTATGGAATCAATAAAGAATATGGCTTAATTGGAAAACTTTGAAACACACATTGTGGTCGTTTGGTAATACATTCAAACCTTATTCGCTGACGTTATAAATTTACCCCGAAGGTAAATCTATTTGGGGTAAACTTGGTTTCTGACATTCCCTAATCAAACTTTCAAACAAACTTAGGAAGCGGGAATGGGGTGTCAAGTCCTATAGCGTTACATCATACTACCAATCGGCTTGACAATTGTTAATGAATGTATTTTAGGCATGAATACAAATACACACCAACAAGGGTCTTACAAATTTTGAAAATCATATTTTAGCAATAGATAACGGTTTCAAATCGTTAATGGAAAAAGTACTATGTATATAGAATCATATAGTTTCGAAATCATGAAAATAATGACAGGCACAGGTGAATAACCCCAAAACATTTAGAAAACGTAAAAGATGGGAACTATGTACTCACTTGGTATTGCGTATGTGTCCTTGATCAACAGAATAAACAAAGCTCAAACGTGTCCTAATGTGCCGGATAACTTCTGTTAGTGTGTCGAGACTTTAATCAGAGGATTCAGGTAGAATGAATTCTTATAAACCAAATGAGTGTTGTAACTCATATGATATGGTTTAATAAACTTAACATTCTAATTTGGAAATGATCCTAAGTGCTTTTGACTCGTTATGACTCGTTAAGGTAGTTTACGCTACTTTAACGGGTCATTAGCGTAATTATAAGTTCGACCGGTTAAATATGTCCTATGATGAGTCTTATATGCCAAAACATGTTTGATTATGTTATAACATCAGTTTAGATGTCAAACCTTTGGTTACATATGCTTAAAACCGATTTATGCGCAAAAAGGGTATTTTGGTCATTTATAAGTACATAACAATCGACTCATCATAAAACTATTCAAACCATAAGACCATAAGGTATAACCTCAAAGAGTTATTCCTTATACAATTATGGTCCTATAAATGCGCTTGGTCGAATCCAAAGATCGACCAAACGGGTCGGATTTTAAAAGTCAAAGCCATGGTCAAACCGCTCGACTTACGACCCAAATAAAGCACTAAACGTGAAGTGACGAGTTAGACATGTTAAAACATGTCTAACTAAGTTATAAAACTGATTTTGGTATCAAAACTTGGAATTTTGATACCCGAAAATAGTTTCGTCGTAAAATGCACTTTATGCGCATTTTTTACCAAAACTTTGACTCGTCCATTCGCCTAGTAAACGTGGTAATCCAAAGGTGTAATCGCAAGGGATTATAACCTTAGTGATTATAATCACGTTGCAAAGTTCAATTGAACTTTGACTTGACCAATTTTGGTCAGAACCGAATGTCAAACAGAAAGTCAAACTGTTTGACTTTTAGCTCAAAAATGGCTAAATAAATGAAATATACTAAGGAAGAGTACTTACAACACTATAAGAACTCAGTCTAGGAGCTTGTTGATTCACCTACTAATAGAAAACCCATAGGTTGTAAGTGAATTTATAAAATCAAATATAAACCTAATCGTGAGATAGAGAGATACAAAGCTAGATTGGTAGCTAAAGGGTATAATCAACGGGACGGTTTGGATTTTGGGGAAACATTTTCTCCAGTTGTGAAAATGGTTACGGTTAGGTGTATTTTAAGTCTTGCTATTCAAAATGGGTGGACTTTGTATCAACTTGATGTTAACAAGGCTTTTTTGTATAGTTCAATATCTGAAAATGTCTACATGTCTCTTCCCGAGGGTTATTATGTCACAGCCCCGACCCCACCCTAGGAGCGGGAGCCGCGAACCAGTCAGATGGTATCGGTGTTTACTAATTTGGCAGCGGAAAGTTTCATCAGGATCGTAGTTAGTAAATATTTTTATCAGAGTTAAACACCAAAATGTTTAAAATAGATAAAATCCAAGTTTTGCGGATAACGCATTTAAAATAAATAAGTGGGGCAAAATCCGATTTTCATTTATAATATATATTGATAGGGATAAACCCTAATTATTGAAAAAAATTCCCCTTTTTATTTAGGTAACTTTATAGCCACTTTTCTAAGCCTTCAGCGCTCTCCAACTGGCTTTTATTCACACTACGTTACATGAAACGCGTTTTAAAAACTTTTTATCAGCAAGAAATACTAGCAAGTACATTCCAATTTAATCAAAATAGTTTTATGACTTCACAGTATTGAGAGCGATTATAATGTTTATATCTACCCAATTACCACCCACGGTACTGCCAATCCTGACTTGTGGTCATGCTACTACTCACAGTGTAGTAACAAGTAATGTATACAAAAACCCAACACACCGACAGTAATTGTAGAATACAAAGACTCAATCACTGTTAATTATACTTTAAAACAATTGAGGTTTTGTTAAAACAGTTTGTTATAAAAAAGAGAATGACTCAAAAAAGAGTTTACAAAAAGAGAATGTATTCACATTTATAAACTTAGGTATTTCTACAGGCTTCCTGATAATATTATTGCTTCCTGTTGCCTTTCCTGGTTATTATTTCCTTGAGTTTCTATGAATATATATAATGCACACATGTTAGTAAGATAACCCAATTTACATTAGCTATACCCCCGAGACAAAACTCCAACGACTGAGTCAGGCAGAGCCTCGACATGCGTTATGGAGCTCTAGATCAATCGGGCAGAGTAACTAATACGTAACCTGGGGTTATAATACTTACAACGAGGCAGAGCTTCGCTTATTGGAGGGTATTAGGCTATAGCTTTAGCCTTTTAGAATTGAGAGAGATTCAGAGAAAATGAACGAGAACAAATGGCAACTGAACGTCCAATTTATAGGCTGATCGTAGGCGGGTCGCGCCCCGCGAAGAACTTCTATGATTCCTTCGCGGCCCGCAAGGAAGTTTGAGTCGGCTTTAGGGTTGCTGAGTCATGCCATAGGTCTGACACGTGTCAGGACACGTGTCAATATTGTGTGTCCGTCAAGTTAAGGGCCTCGCGCCCCGCGAAGATCTCGACTAGCTGGGTCATTTTTCAAGGGTTGTTATATCTTCCCCACCTTGTTTTAAATCTCGTCCTCGAGATTTGGGCTGTGATATCTTCTTGGTGTTATGTCACATCTTTAAATTAGTAAAAATAGTATCAAGATGTTTGAAACAGAATCAAGACATAAAGATACCATATAACAATTAGAATTAAATTGTCCAAATTAATTTCAGGAATTCATGAATTTAGAGGAAATGAAACAATCATCGAGGTGACTGAATTTCACAATTCAATCGAGACATAAGAATCGAATGTAAATGACTTTTTGAAACAATAGGATTCAATTGTCAAAAGAGAACTTACTTTGATCGTCAATTGAGGAAGATTCTGAATCAAATCTCAAATGAGAATGGAAGTATGAAGAATGATTTGTCAACTATCAAACTAGAAATCAGTGACATTTATTTGAATGGCAGGGGTACATTGAAAATACAATAGAATTTAGTGTATCATTGTCCTGATACATAATTGTATCAAGACTACTTAAATAATGAGTCAAATGAATGATGTATGAATTGATATGATTAGGTTTTTACAATTAGCACAGGCTACAATTTTATACAGACACCGCAAGTTGCTGTAATGATTAAAAGAATTCAATGATTACGGTGACCGAACGAATTCACCGTTCTCGAAATTAACTGAAAGTTTCAACGAAGTGAATTTGGATATTCAAAAGATAGGATGTTCAAAATGAAGGAATAAATGAATATTGTAGAAATGATCAAAGATGAAAGAAATGTTGGAGGTAAATTGGAATAGGAATTTAGGTACCTTTATCTTAACACATAATTGTATTAAGACTGGAAAATAGAAGATAGATAAATTCGTACCTCAGGTGTGAAAATGAAATGAATTCAAAATTCAAAGAAAAATGCCATCGCAAGGTGTCGTGATTTAACAAATGATTTGTGGGAGTTGAAGACTTTAAACAAGTCTACTATAATCCAAACAAATGAAGGGTTAGTTGAAATTACCTTGAATATGATGATCTGAATTCATCATATGGGCTCTTGAATTGAATGTATATTGTGAACAAGTTCAAACAATTGAGCTTGGTTTGGGACATATTCCACCAATGAATAAATGTATTGACAAGAAATGGTTATAATGAAAATCCGGTAACTTTGAAAAGAAAAGGAGTTTTTCAAGAAATCTGTTGACTTGATATCAAAAGTCAACGTTTTTGCAATCATAGGGATTGTCAAAATGAGTGTAACAAAATAAGATCCGAATTCGTGAATAAAAGATCTTTTGAAATGAAATCACATGCATAACAAGCAATGCATCTGCAATATATGAACAACCATATCAAATTCACATCTCATATATAACCTTCGTTAATCCATTCAAACAAGCATAAAGCATACTCAACATCATCCCTACATAATCTTCACATGAACTATATCTGTTTACTCATTACTTGCATGCAATTTCACTTATTATTGTCTTTTAGACATTTCATCAAACACTTGGTGTGCGTACTACTTTCTAAGCATGATGTACAAGTATTTCATGTTTTTCTTCCTAATTATCACTTTCATTCATCAATACAAGTAATCATCTTACAAATTATATACCATACTTAATCCATATACATATACACATCACATACTACACATATTCACAATCAATTTCCTACCCTTTCATGGATTAAACATAAACCCACTTAGCTAGGTGTAGTAATTCATCAAAACACTCAATTTATAGCAATTTACTCAAAATCTTCACTTAGGGTTCGTTCCTAAGCAAGCATACATTGCCAATTTGGCCATAAACTCTACGATTCATACATAAATCACTACTTGTGGTGTTCATCAAGATTTCTCAACTTCATTAAACATCAAAATTCAACATACCTTATGATCCCCTAGCTTGGGTGATCGTTAATTCATGTTCCTTCTTGAATTTGAGCCTCGATTCATCCTTCAATTGGATGATATATGATGAACTAGGGTTTGGCTCTCTAGAGCCTTCCCCTGATCACGTACAGAACACACACGAAGAGTGTGTGTGTGTGTGTGTGTGTGTGTGTGTGTGTGTGTGTTATTTTCATTTATTAAAACCACTTTCAAGTTATCCCACTTTGGTCCCTCATGTTTCGTTTTAATTAAATAAGGCTACAACTCTCCGTTTACTACTAACGATACCAATAATCAACTAGGTTAATTATTCCTAGTTAATCTTCATTTACAGGTTAACTTTTATCATTAACGGTACCTTACCCGTTTCTTAATAGTAATCGGGTTTGGATTACCAAACCCATTTTTGGGGTGTTACATAATTCCCGGCTCATCACAAGTCGGTGATGGGAAAAGGGTGACAAAGGAGATCAAGTCACAAGTCGGTGAACTTGAGGGATCAATGTTGACAAGTTGGTCAAAATTGGTTAAGTTTCCTAATTACATTATAATTATATTTGGTAATGTCTTGGTCACCAAGTTAGGGTTAGCCTATATAAACCAAGGTAGGGTTAGACATTATTAAGAGTCAAGAGAAGATAAACCGAATTATAGTTTATGCGTTATTGTAATCAAGTTTTTTGAGTTATATTTTCTTGGTTATAATAAAAGTTCTTGGAGAGTTATTCCATTCATTCTTGTTCTTGTGTTTGATTATTCGATTGGGACTCGAACACCGATGATGCCAAAATCACCTATCATAACCAAGAACAAACTTACATACAACAATTGAATAGCAAATCATGTAGGTGCCTTCACATGGATCTTGATAAGATTAATGAATAGATTAAAAGTGCAGTATCCTCTTAATCTAATAAACATATAAACTGTAAAACTTGCAAACACGAAATCACAAACCAGTATTCTATTGATTATCCAACACTAGGTTTACAATCAATTCAATACCTCCCAAACATACACACACTCTCTCTCTCCAATTCTTTCTTTCTTTCTCTCTAGGAATACTAGAATGACTCAAGGGCAAACCTAATTCCACATGAACAAGGGATTATATACTCTAATACATATGAATTGGGCTAGGACCATATCTAAGCCTGTTTCACTTCTAAACTAGCTAACCATATAGCTAAGCCCATTACAAAATATCCAAAGACTAAAGTCTTAAACTATTAAGCTATTGTCACCGAATATGCACCAGCATTGTAGTCTCCCAAAACTTGTAATCTCTTGAAACCTAGAGAACTCCTAATTTAGAGAACTCCCAGGTTCTTGAGAACTCCCAAAGTAGTAGTCTCTCAAACCTTGAGAACTCCCAAAATCTTGCAATCTTTTGAACTCGAGAACTCCCACAATTTTGAGTTCTATAAGTCGTGATCATGTAAACTTCCAGAATGTTGAGAACCCAAAATCTCCCAAAAGTAGTAAACTCCTTAAGCTCGTAAACTCCCAAAAATGTGAGAATCGGGAAACTCGAGAACCTCAAACGTGGTAAACTCCGAAACGCGAGATCTTCTAAAATATAGTAAACATGTGTACTCGCGATCTAGTGTCACACTTCGACACGCAGTAGAAGCGCACGCGGGGTGCAACAGACACATGGTACAAACACACTACTAAAAAAATAGTGTGTTAATCATTAAAACCGTATTACACACTATGTTTATGTTTACATGCTAATGTAATCCACACAAGTATGTTTCAATAAGCAGCATATCCATATAGCAGGTAGACATCTATTCACATAGTATCTACATATCAAAACTTGAAACATCCATGTACATTTCCCATTCGTTAACCTGTTTGGCATGTTAGGTTTGAATGGTTAACTACATATAGTTGGTGAGTTTCACTGGTTTTGTTTGTTCCAAAATAAGTTTGAACAGAATTGTTTTGCACATTTGATGTAATTATACTAAGCCCACAAGTGAAGCCTCGAATGTATCAACTCAAGACCATGGTCTATACCCACCACGTCACTGCCCCGTGTAACTATGGCTAGTACCTCTTAGCCTATGCTTAAACATGTACAATTGTGGCGTATCTCATGGCATTCCTGGCCATCGCAATAGATTTTGTCGAACCAATAGTACTATGTATACATTCACCGGCCTACAGTTAAACACTTGGGTCTGTGGGGACTTTCCATGTACTAGTGTGCACTCGGATAATTCACATCAGGTCATGTATTCAAGAGCTAATTTGTGCGTATGTAATATGCAATTCACCCCAAGCAAAACAGTAAAACAATTTGAAAACGGGGTAGTAAAACTCACATGATAGCTATGCACACATAGGTAATCACAATATAGATGTCGATTCATATACTACTTCGATCCTGGGAATTATAATATACATCAAACAAGTTACGAGGTGCGTAAGTGCACGCTTGTTTGAGTTGTTATATATTCCAAGTATTCGGGCGGAGCCTCGAATGGGGTTCTAAGGGGGCAACGCCCCTGGGAGCAGGGTCTAAGGGGCGGCAGCCCCTGGCGGGGTCTAAGGGGCAGCAGCACCTAGCGGGGTGCAAGGGGTAGAGCCCCTGGCTAGGGTCGAGTTTTATAGAAAATGCCTTAGAAAATTATTTTTCTAAAAACATTTGTCATATTTTTTTGATAAAAATTAAAGGCAGTTATGATGCAATTTAATTTAAAATTGATAATAACTATGATCTTCTGGATGTGACGCATCACTTGTAGGGTAAGTTATATATTTTGGTTCTTGTGACAACACACCCTCATACTATGACATAATATCTAAATACAAAATCAGTAATTCAAATACAAAACAGATAGCAACGGTAGGATTGACAAACAGATTCACTGCTCAATCTACTCGTAGGACAATACTAAACGAGAATCAAGATACAAATATACCACTTGACTCTAATCTAAGCTCCAAGAACACCACATAAACAAGCCTAACTTTTGCTAGCAATGCAAAACATGAATCCATGAGATAAATCAACACACATTTTTTTCATTCTAAAACTCATTTCGCATTCCTCAAACATCTGAAAACAATATATAAGGAAGTTTCAAAGAAACGATTTGAAATATTTACTCTTGACTTGGTTATTAGCTAGTTTTATTATTTGTTTTATTAATTAGTATTTTGGTGGTCAAATAAATGGTAGGATTAGTCATAGTTTGACCGATTATTAAGGATGAAAATTAACGTTAGATAGTGGCTAGCATTTAGGAGAATGTGGGGTAGAATTTGTTATTTTTTGTTGATTGTTTCAAGACTACGTATATATAGCTCTATGAGTTTATCTATACTATATTATAATGCATGAGAGAGTGTTATTTTAAGATACCCAAAAATTAAGAATTTATTCCCTCTTTATTTAAAAAAACACCCCTAAAAATAAGGGTAACTTAGTCTTTTAAACCCTCGTTACATTTTAGTCTCTTATATTATTACTCTTAAATCCTTTTATTTTAACAAAAATATGGCTAACTAGTTACACTTATCCCCTTCCACAACAAACTTATAATTATTTTACATATTCTTATCATATCTTATAAACTATAATGTTTTAAAAAAAATCAAAAGGTATGGTGATGACATACTCATTTTTGTCGACGTTTCGATAGTTGTCTTGGTCAGTATTGTTGTGCAGATTAAAATATACATGTAGATGACGCATTAGTGTACAAGTGATTAAAGCAATGTGTCCTATCACATTTCAAATGTTCAAGACTCTCTACGTTGTTGTCATTATTATCAATTTAATAATATTCCAACCCTTTTCACTCTGACTTTCGTTTGATTAGATTGTTCACCAATTTGTTCCGGCGACTAGATTAAATTTTGAAACCTTGCACATACGGGTTTAATATGAGCTTTGTTTGTATTCTGTTTGTTTGTGTATTTACTTGGTTTGGTGTACAAACTTACATGGGTTAGCAGGTAGTAAATTGACATCAAATATGCTCACTTGTTTTATCTAATTGGTTATACTAAAAACCTTTATCTAATACCGTATTCAACAAAATGAAATTTTAGTTTTCATAAAAAAAATTATAAAAAAGTTTTTAGAAGCATTTTCGTTTTCATGAAACCTTTTTATAAAAAAAAACATTTTTTTAGAAGTTTGGTAAATAAGTTTTCCATCAACAAACTTTTAGAAAAAAACTTCATAATCTAAACATAATACATCTTCGAAAACTGAATACTAGATTTCGTTGCATTTTTTAGGGATTATAAGTTCAAAAATAATCTTATAGATAATATTAGTTAGTTGAAAAAAGTTACAAGTTATTCAATTCGTTGATTTATAGGTTCTATATATAGTATAATTCATTAGTTTTTTTCACTTCAGGAAGTTTCTTGTTCTTATGAATTGTTGGATTACAGGTACTTCAATTTTCTGTTGTGTATAACTTTGATTTATTCTTCTAGGCTCACACTTAACATTCATCTTATTTATTATTCAGTGGTTTTGAAGCTTCAAAATTCATCCTTTCAGATCTTTACACAGGTATGTATGTTTTTAAAACATGATATACCGTTTGTTTGTTTGTTTTTTGTTTTTATATTATGTTTAACTGTGAACGTCATTTTTTATCCTACATTATATATAACGGTAACATGATAAAAATATGTAACTAAAATACTTAACATTTTTTTCAGTTCCCCAAACTGCTCCAGCTACTACTACTAGTGATGTATTAGTTAAAGAGGAGAACAGAGAAGAAACTCATTTTCCAAGGATATAACCATCAAACAGGAAGAGATACAAGAAATTCCGGAGCACGCTAATCTCAATGATGAAAAATGATGGTACGACAATATAGACGACATCCTTGAGATGTTTAAGCCGAATAATTATTAAATTGATCTCGTCATGATGCAAAGTACTTGATACTTGAGTTTTTAGTTTTCAACTTTTATATTTAATACTTATGTTTCCTTATTCGTGTGCTACTTTATATAACTTTTATTTATGTTTAAGACTTATTTTTTGTTATTTGTGTGTTACTTTATTGCATCAATGGTTTCTTGAATTACTTGACAATTTAAATTCTAAATTTAATAATTACTAGACATGTGTAATACTTTTGACATATATCCACCACAATAATGCTACCATAAATATTATACAAATAAGAAAAACTATCATAAACGAGTACCGCAATGCAAAGTGTCGCCCCGCTGCATTGCACGGACACACTGCTAGTTGAGTAAAATACAGCTTTTATCGTCTTCTTTCTACAACATTCACTTTGCTATATTAGTTTTCTTTTCTGTCATACACATACGAATTGAAGAGTATTTGGATAATTTGTTTGGGGCCTGAAGCCAACAGAAACAACCCACGCTGCTTGTATTTAGGAAAGTGCGTAAAACCAACTAAAAGTGAAATAAATAAAAATAATAGTAGAAAAATATATATACATATTAACACAGCTAGAAATAAATATTTGTAGAACGTCGCTAGATGTGATCTTCAAGTTTGCATGGGCTCCACTTGAATCAACTATGGATCGACTATCATCGAATGATTCACTCAATTAATCCACTTCAACTTATGGTGTGGATTTAGTGATCGAACCGACACGACAATGGTGACCCGATATACATCATGGATTCTGTTTTCCTCACAGTTATTTATTAAAATAGAGGTGGCAAAATGTCCAGGGTGGATAACAGGTTAAAACATATTTGGATTGAAATCAATGATTTTATAATGCATGGTCATGTTGAGTTAACCCATAACACTTTTATTCTTTACTAAATGAATTAAACCACCACATATGGAGGCACAAACTATAATATTACAATAAATAGATAGCTATTTACATGGTTAAATGCATATAAAATACACCTTGGGTGATTTTTTGAATTTCGACAGTAATTTTTTTATTTAACCTGTTTAGGATATTACATATCCAATTAGACCAATAAATAAGTATTTGACTGAATATCAGTAGGGTACTCGTCTTTTGTCCCATAGAAACTGTTAAAAATAATACATGGTATTATTATCATTCATATTGGGCTTAAACTTATTTATGTTGGGTTGTTTCACAGCTATTGTTATTGGGCTTATTGTTTGTTATACGTTTGTTAAAGTTGTTGCAACAGATAATAAGTGGTTGGAAGTTGAGGGGGCAAAGTGAAAATGTTGGAGGGCTGCGATCATCTCTACTCATACTTTTGGACTAGAGTGTAACTTATGATAAAGCAGTGTATAAAAGGTTGGAGTCTTCTGGACACATTCATTCTCCCCTTCACTTTTACGCATACATTTTCTCTTTCTCTGTAATTAGGGTTTACTGGATTGTTGAAGATCTGTGTTGATATCTCTCATTTGTGTTGGAGAGATTGTATTTCTAGTATTGATGATCATCAGGTTTTATCATTGTATTTTGTACTGATTGTTGATCTTACACATTGTAAGATCTTTGGGTATTTGGGGGGAACTGTTTTAAGGTTGGTTAAATAAGATTTTGTCACCGTTTTTCGTCGCTATTTCTTGTGTTTGTTATTGCTCTTCATACCATTTTTCTTAACATGGTATCAGAGCTTATTGGCTCTTGATTTCTGATTATGTTTGTTCCGCTGTGTGTTCTTTCGGTTCTGTTTTGTTGTTTGATGTTTGTGTTCTTTTCTGCTCGAAGAACACTGTAGATCTGGACCTTGGGAAGTGTGTTGTTACGGATCTTATGCATCGAAAACCCTAGGTAGGGTTTAGAGAATCTGGTGGTTGATTCCTCATCTTCTGGTGATTTCTACATACTGTGTTGGTCTTAGAAACCCTAGAAGGTTTCAGGGCAAACTGACCAATGTGTTTGTGTTCCTGACTCCTTGATCTATAATTTGTAATCCTAGAAGGTTACAATATCGGATTTACTTGGACCTTGGAAGGAGTTAAACGCTCTTTGTAAGATCGTGCTTTACCTTTCTCTGGTCTATTTCTTATTGTTGTTGATAGTTGATTGTAACACCCCGATCACGTAATACAAAAAACCGCGGCGGAAATATCGAGGAGTCACATTACAGGAAATTGTTTAACAACACATGGTATTTAAAGTTTTGTTTTATTGAATTAATAAGTTACATTGTTTTGATACAATCAAACAAATACAAACAATTATCTTTCAAGTTTTAAGCCAAGCTAAGGCCCGAGTCCATCCTATGTGTAGCGTGCGTTAACAATCATCACATAATAGTACCTGAAACATATGTGAAAATAAAACGTTAGCATAAAATTGCCTGTGAGTAACATAGGTTTTGTGATTAAGATTCATGGATTTGGATATTAAAAGAGAAAGATTAAACGATTTCAAAAATAGCCATGAATCCTTGATAAAAATTTGGTATCTGAAATACTTTGCTTTTTTATAAAAAAGATTTGTAGTATATGCAAATTATACTTTGGTTTTGAAAAAATAAAATTGATAGTATATCAAAATATACTTTAGTTTTGAAATAATTGAATGATAGTATATCAAAATATACTTTGGTTTACGACATAATAGAATTGATAGTATATCAAAATATACTTTGGTTCATGAATAAGAGAACCGGCAGTATATCAAACTATACTTTGTATTATAAATAAGAGAATCGGTAGTATATCAAACTATACGTTGGTAGTATATCAAAATATACTTTGATTTATGGAATCAATAAAGAATATGGCTTAATTGGAAAACTTTGAAACACACATTGTGGTCGTTTGGTAATACATTCAAACCTTATTCGCTGACGTTATAAATTTACCCCGAAGGTAAATCTATTTGGGGTAAACTTGGTTTCTGACATTCCCTAATCAAACTTTCAAACAAACTTAGGAAGCGGGAATGGGGTGTCAAGTCCTATAGCGTTATATAATAATACCAATCGGCTTGACAATTGTTAATGAATGTATTTTAGGCATGAATACAAATACACACCAACAAGGGTCTTACAAATTTTGAAAATCATATTTTAGCAATAGATAACGGTTTCAAATCGTTAATGGAAAAAGTACTATGTATATAGAATCATATAGTTTCGAAATCATGAAAATAATGACAGGCACAGGTGAATAACCCCAAAACATTTAGAAAACGTAAAAGATGGGAACTATGTACTCACTTGGTATTGCGTATGTGTCCTTGATCAATAGAATAAACAAAGCTCAAACGTGTCCTAATGTGCCGGAAAACTTCTGTTAGTGTGTCGAGACTTTAATCAGAGGATTCAGGTAGAATGAATTCTTATAAACCAAATGAGTGTTGTAACTCATATGATATGGTTTAATAAACTTAACATTCTAATTTGGAAATGATCCTAAGTGCTTTTGACTCGTTATGACTCGTTAAGGTAGTTTCCGCTACTTTAACGGGTCATTAGCGTAATTATAAGTTCGACCGGTTAAATATGTCCTATGATGAGTCTTATATGCCAAAATATGTTTGATTATGTTATAACATCAGTTTAGATGTCAAACCTTTGGTTACATATGCTTAAAACCGATTTATGCGCAAAAGGGTATTTTGGTCATTTATAAGTACATAACAATCGACTCATCATAAAACTATTCAAACCATAAGACCATAAGGTATAACCTCAAAGAGTTATTCCCTATACAATTATGGTCCTATAAATGCGCTTGGTCGAATCCAAAGATCGACCAAACGGGTCGGATTTTAAAAGTCAAAGCCGTGGTCAAACCGCTCGACTTACGACCCAAATAAAGCACTAAACGTGAAGTGACGAGTTAGACATGTTAAAACATGTCTAACTAAGTTATAAAACTGATTTTGGTATCAAAACTTGGAATTTTGATACCCGAAAATAGTTTCGTCGTAAAATGCACTTTATGCGCATTTTTTACCAAAACTTTGACTCGTCCATTCGCCTAGTAAACGTGGTAATCCAAAGGTGTAATCGCAAGGGATTATAACCTTAGTGATTATAATCACGTTGCAAAGTTCAATTGAACTTTGACTTGACCAATTTTGGTCAGAACCGAATGTCAAACAGAAAGTCAAACTGTTTGACTTTTAGCTCAAAAATGGCTAAATAAATGAAATATACTAAGGAAGAGTACTTACAACACTATAAGAACTCAGTCTAGGAGCTTGTTGATTCACCTACTAATAGAAAACCCATAGGTTGTAAGTGAATTTATAAAATCAAATATAAACCTAATCGTGAGATAGAGAGATACAAAGCTAGATTGGTAGCTAAAGGGTATAATCAACGGGACGGTTTGGATTTTGGGGAAACATTTTCTCCAGTTGTGAAAATGGTTACGGTTAGGTGTATTTTAAGTCTTGCTATTCAAAATGGGTGGACTTTGTATCAACTTGATGTTAACAAGGCTTTTTTGTATAGTTCAATATCTGAAAATGTCTACATGTCTCTTCCCGAGGGTTATTATGTCACAGCCCCGACCCCACCCTAGGAGCGGGAGCCGCGAACCAGTCAGATGGTATCGGTGTTTACTAATTTGGCAGCGGAAAGTTTCATCAGGATCGTAGTTAGTAAATATTTTTATCAGAGTTAAACACCAAAATGTTTAAAATAGATAAAATCCAAGTTTTGCGGATAACGCATTTAAAATAAATAAGTGGGGCAAAATCCGATTTTCATTTATAATATATATTGATAGGGATAAACCCTAATTATTGAAAAAAATTCCCCTTTTTATTTAGGTAACTTTATAGCCACTTTTCTAAGCCTTCAGCGCTCTCCAACTGGCTTTTATTCACACTACGTTACCTGAAACGCGTTTTAAAAACTTTTTATCAGCAAGAAATACTGGCAAGTACATTCCAATTTAATCAAAATAGTTTTATGACTTCACAGTATTGAGAGCGATTATAATGTTTATATCTACCCAATTACCACCCACGGTACTGCCAATCCTGACTTGTGGTCATGCTACTACTCACAGTGTAGTAACAAGTAATGTATACAAAAACCCAACACACCGACAGTAATTGTAGAATACAAAGACTCAATCACTGTTAATTATACTTTAAAACAATTGAGGTTTTGTTAAAACAGTTTGTTATAAAAAAGAGAATGACTCAAAAAAGAGTTTATAAAAAGAGAATGTATTCACATTTATAAACTTAGGTATTTCTACAGGCTTCCTGATAATATTATTGCTTCCTGTTGCCTTTCCTGGTTATTATTTCCTTGAGTTTCTATGAATATATATAATGCACACATGTTAGTAAGACAACCCAATTTACATTAGCTATACCCCCGAGACAGAACTCCAACGACTGAGTCAGGCAGAGCCTCGATATGCGTTACGGAGCTCTTGATCAATCGGGCAGAGTAACTAATATGTAACCTGGGGTTATAATACTTACAACGAGGCAGAGCTTCGCTTATTGGAGGGTATTAGGCTATAGCTATAGCCTTTTAGAATTGAGAGAGATTCAGAGAAAATGAACGAGAACAAATGGCAGCTGAACGTCCAATTTATAGGCTGATCGTAGGCGGGTCGCGCCCCGCGAAGAACTTCTATGATTCCTTCGCGGCCCGCAAGGAAGTTTGAGTCGGCTTTAGGGTTGCTGAGTCATGCCATAGGTCCGACACGTGTCAGGACACGTGTCAATATTGTGTGTCCGTCAAGTTAAGGGCCTCGCTCCCCGCGAAGATCTCGACTAGCTGGGTCGTTTTTCAAGGGTTGTTATATCTTCCCCACCTTGTTTTAAATCTCGTCCTCGAGATTTGGGCTGTGATATCTTCTTGGTGTTATGTCACATCTTTAAATTAGTAAAAATAGTATCAAGATGTTTGAAACAGAATCAAGACATAAAGATACCATATAACAATTAGAATTAAATTGTCCAAATTAATTTCAGGAATTCATGAATTTAGAGGAAATGAAACAATCATCGAGGTGACTGAATTTCACAATTCAATCGAGACATAAGAATCGAATGTAAATGACTTTTTGAAACAATAGGATTCAATTGTCAAAAGAGAACTTACTTTGATCGTCAATTGAGGAAGATTCTGAATCAAATCTCAAATGAGAATGGAAGTATGAAGAATGATTTGTCAACTATCAAACTAGAAATCAGTGACATTTATTTGAATGGCAGGGGTACATTGAAAATACAATAGAATTTAGTGTATCATTGTCCTGATACATAATTGTATCAAGACTACTTAAATAATGAGTCAAATGAATGATGTATGAATTGATATGATTAGGTTTTTACAATTAGCACAGGCTACAATTTTATACAGACACCGCAAGTTGCTGTAATGATTAAAAGAATTCAATGATTACGGTGACCGAACGAATTCACCGTTCTCGAAATTAACTGAAAGTTTCAACGAAGTGAATTTGGATATTCAAAAGATAGGATGTTCAAAATGAAGGAATAAATGAATATTGTAGAAATGATCAAAGATGAAAGAAATGCTGGAGGTAAATTGGAATAGGAATTTAGGTACCTTTATCTTAACACATAATTGTATTAAGACTGGAAAATAGAAGATAGATAAATTCGTACCTCAGGTGTGAAAATGAAATGAATTCAAAATTCAAAGAAAAATGCCATCGCAAGGTGTCGTGATTTAACAAATGATTTGTGGGAGTTGAAGACTTTAAACAAGTCTACTATAATCCAAACAAATGAAGGGTTAGTTGAAATTACCTTGAATATGATGATCTGAATTCATCATATGGGCTCTTGAATTGAATGTATATTGTGAACAAGGTCAAACAATTGAGCTTGGTTTGGGACATATTCCACCAATGAATAAATGTATTGACAAGAAATGGTTATAATGAAAATCCGGTAACTTTGAAAAGAAAAGGAGTTTTTCAAGAAATCTGTTGACTTGATATCAAAAGTCAACGTTTTTGCAATCATAGGGATTGTCAAAATGAGTGTAACAAAATAAAATCCGAATTCGTGAATAAAAGATCTTTTGAAATGAAATCACATGCATAACAAGCAATGCATCTGCAATATATGAATTTTTCAAGAGATGAGACAAATGAGTGTTAGCTTTATAAAAGAAATCTTGGGGATATAAGGAGCTTTTATTATAAAACTTTGATTGGAATTAAAAGTCACTAATACTTTAGTACAGACAAAACGTAGGGGTGCTTATTTTAAAAGTTGTTGTTGCCTCCGGTATCATAAATATTTATAAGTTCTCCTTAGCTTCATCTGGGTTTATAGCCTTGTTGTCGGGTGCCTTGGATAATTTCGGGCAGTAGGGACGGATATGACCTGGTTCTCCACGTTTGAAATAGATGTTATTTTTCCTTCTACATTCTTCCTCTGTATGCCCAGGCTTTTTGCAGAAGTTACAGTGGTGTGTCTTCCTAGAATGGCGTCTATTTGAATTCTTTTTGTTATAGTTGTTGCAGGTAGGTTGCGCGATTGACGATCCAGCTTCTTGGTTCTCATCGGATTTTTCAGAGCAGAATTCCTTATAAGAGTAACTATAGGTTGTGGTTTCCTTTCATTTGGAGGATGGAGTTTTGATACGAATATCATCGTCTCCATTGATACTAGGGCTAGGTTTGAAGTAATGGGAATGCTTACACCGTATAGTAGGATTCTCGATTATAGGCATAGAAATTTTAATAGCTTTAATGATTGAAGGTATGGCTTTGGATATTCCTTGAGCTATTATATTTTCTATAGTACTTCTATCCAGAGAATTTTCATTACTAGGCTGAATTTATTGATTACATGTTATTTCCTTTGACATCTGAATTGCAAACATGTTCAGATATAATTATCACAGAACTAACAATTATACAGGCACATTTTGTTGCTCATATTACATTAACACAATTATAATCATACCTATCAGTATGATACGTTGATATATATATGTATATATATATATATAGGGTAAGGTTCATGCGAGAACCACCTTTATTGCGAGAACCGCGAGAACCAATGTGAACACAACCTAAAATAGTTAAAAAAACCTAAAAAAACCTAACCCCACCCCCCCTCCCTAAAAACCTAAACCCCCCCACCCCACCCCCCCCCCCCCCCCCCAAAAAAAAAAAAAAAACCTAAACCCCCCTCCCCCACCCCTCCAAAAACCTAACCCCCCCCCCCCCAAGCTAAAATGCTAAAAACTAAACCCCCAAAAAACCTAAAAAAATAAAAAAAAAATAAAAAAAAATCTAAAATTTTTTTTTAATATTTTTTATGTTAAAATCGCTACTTTTAGTAGCAAAAAAAAATTTTTTTTTTTTTTTAAATTTTAAATTTTTTTTTTTGCTAATAAAAGTAGCGATTTTTTTATAAAAAAAATATTAAAAAATAATTTTTTTTGTGTGTTTTTTAGCTATTTTTAGGCATTTTTTGTTGTGTTCATATTGGTTCTCGCGGTTCTCGCAATAAGGGGTGGTTCCTAACGGATCTTTGTCCTATATATATATATATAATTATTTTTCTTCTATCTATTTTGTCAGAATATAAGGAAAGTATATATTTATTTATTATATGTTGTTCCCTTTCGTCGTAGTTGCAAGCAAACTTTTATTCCATATTACGGCCTAGGTGTTTTACTAATAATGGCTTATATTTTCTTACCCTAACTTATATTCTCAGGGCTCATGGTTAGATAAACATTTAGGACGTATGGTGGAAACTTATGGTTGTGTTTGTGGCTGGAAATAAGGGTCTAGTATGAGTTCCTGGATTGTTCTTTTAGAGTTGTGGCTAATATGGTTATCTTTAAGGTTTCCTTTGGGTTAAATACGGGTATTGGTTGACAAATTATCGGAATAAGTTCTGAGTAAACAGGTAAGTTTGTTTCCCCTGTTAGATAAAAGCTTGTTTTTTCATAGAAGATATTTAATTATTATATTGTATATATTATCAAGAAATTTTTATCTTGTACATGTATACTTATAAAATTTCAAATTTCCTGTAATATATATAATACCATATCATTTATAAGAGTCCAATCATATAGCTAATGGTATTAATTATTCTGCTTATTCCCATAACTTTATTTTCTTATAATAACAATAGTAATTGAAATGAATTTATGTTGAACAAACTATTTTTAAAATAAAAGGGTGAATAACTAAATTAAATCAAATTATATACCCCTTACGGATTCATTGGAATAATTTTAACCAGAGGGTTGAAGCATATTGGTTGAAAATATTAGGACTTGATTCTTAAGTTATCATTTTTATTTATTTAAAGAATCATAATAGATAATACAAAGTTTGGCGTTTCTAAATTTGACCTTTAATATATTAAATAGTGAAGTAGTATTCCAGTATTTAGAATATATATACATATAACTCAAATATAGTTTAAGAAATGAGTTAAACTATTAAATGATAAAAATTGTTTCCTATCGATACATACATACATATATATACATATATATATATATATATATATATATATATATATATGTTACGTACATATATTTTAAACCATATAGTTATACCGTACTAAATGTTTTTGTGCATATTTTTACTTTATGGATGAAATATCATTTATTTTACTAATACAAGTTATATAGAAAAATATAAAATATTTTATATATTTACATACTTTTCCATGTGTATATACATGCACTTATATAATATACAAAAGTACACGTAATAATATATAATATTTTCATAGTATCATTATGAAAATTCTGTTGTAATATTGTATTAAACAATAAACATGTTTTAAGTATGCTAGAATATTAACAAAATTAATTTAATTATATGTTTTGTCAAAACTTTGACAAAAATATATATTTAAGTCGAGTAAAATTTTGGGTTAGATCGTAAATCATAAAACATACTACTTGCATCGAATAATATTTTATATTATAATATTTCAGTGACATTATACCTAAAGGGTGTTATCTTATATCCTTGATTAATATATTAATGTCAATATCACAATATTATTATAATTTGAATTGTATTCACATAAATATAAGGGTATGATATATATTACAAAATTTAATATTAATATAATGTGAATATTTCCCTTTTATATATATAGCATAACATATTGTAAGATACAAATAGGGGTTACGTATACTGAGAATTTAAATGACATAAAATCATTTAGGTATAATACATGAATTGTATTATCCTAATATTTATATTGCGATATTTTCGAAGTATCATACCTGAATTGTGTTATCTTTATATTAATATTAAGATATTAATGTTAATATCGTAATATTATTATAATGTTATAAAATTCATATTGAATTATATTCATATAAATATATGATATATATAATATATCATAAAAATTGATAAGGCATAACATTATTAATAAATCACCTATATATATATATATATATATATATATATATATATATATATATATATATAATCTAAACATATCATAACTGTAAGATACAGATAGGGGTAACACATAATGGGAATTCAAAATTCGTTAAATGACATAAAAATCATAATAGACATATTAAGATTTTATGTTCGCAGGATAACACATAAGGTACCAATTTCCTAACAATAATGTTTAAGGCTTATGTATTAGAAGAACACATAAATGGCTTAAACAAGTGGCTTAGCTCTGATACCACCTTCTGTCACAGCCCCCGACCCCACCCTGGGAGCGGGAGCCGCGAACCAGTCAGATGGTATCGGTGTTTACTAATTTGGCAGCGGAAAGTTTCATCAGGACCGTAGTTAAAAAATATTTTTATCACAGTTAAACACCAAAATGTTTAAAATAGATAAATAGGATAAAATCCAAGTTTTGTGGATAACGCATTTAAAATAAATAAGTGGGACAAAATCAGATTTTCATTTGTAATATATATTGATAGCGATAAACCCTAATTATTGAAAACAATTCTCCTTTTTATTTAGGTAACTTTTATAGCCACTTTTCTAAGCCTTTTGTGACAACCCGAACTTTCAAAGTTAGCCTTGTGATCAGTAGCTTCGTATTGTTTCTTTTCATGTTTCAATTTATAATTAATTCGGCGTAAAATCATATTAGATTTATTATTTTTGCCCGATTCTACTTGTACTTTTGAGTGAATGTTGAAGTAGGAATGGCCACGTTTATGAAAACCGAGCCGCACACGCCATGGGGCTTGCATCACTCGCACACCCCATCCCCTTCTCACTCTCGGCCCAGCTTCTTGGAGCCTAGATCGAAACAAAACCCAAGTGGGTTCGGCCCACTTGTTGCAACACACAAAGATAATACATAGGTCTCATGCATAAAAACAAAACCCTACTTTTCTTTCTTCTCTCCCTCCGACGGCAGCCCCTATCTATTTTGATGCCCCTCTTCGATTGTAGCACCATCAGTAGCAGCCCATAAATCCGGTTAGTGCACCTCCATTGTAATGATTGAATTTCTGTGATTACTTGCAAATGGGTTTGTTTGAATTATTTAATTGTCATGTGATATTGAATTGTCATGAGACTTTGTGCATGGTTGGATCCACATGGGTCGGTGCTATGAACGATGTGGTGTAAGTAATATTGTAATTAAATAAGGGATCCAATATTGGTAATTATCATGTATTGACTGATTGCTATTGTTGTTTGACGAAACCGATAGTATACGAATAATTATGGTTTGAATGACTAATGTGTGTTATGAAACGATGTGCATGCACAGGTAGACTGTTATGGTTCGGCTTTAATATTTATAGGTTAGTTGATTTCCGCTGTTTGAATTCACTTGGTGCTCATGAGAGGATTGCATTATAATTGTTAGAAATTCTGAGGTTATGTGTCGAAAAGGAAGGTGTGGTGTAATGTAAAGAATTGCGTGATGAAGGGCTTCCTTGTGCCGACAAACAGAAGTTGATTTACATGGATGTTTAATAATCTGTGTTGCAACCCAACGTGTGTGGCCATGAAGTATTCATAATGATGACTGTTGTTATAATATCTAGATGTAGGTTATGATGTGTGGGCCATGATTTAAGATTTTTTTTTATATAATAATAATGGGGTTCTTGATGGGATGCTTTGAGATAACAAATTGTATGGTTGACTTAGGTGTGTAACGGTATGGAGGACTTAGGACTGATTGTTTGCGAGCTAATGCTAATTAGCGAGTAGAGATGAACTGTTATCTTAATTTGAGCGTTAATTGATAAAACATGGGTTGGTATGTTAGTTTATTTTTTTAATAGCATGGTATGTTAGTATATGATCATTGGAACTATGATGTTTTGTTTGAATAGGGGTTATGAGTGTGAAACAGTAAAGAATGACTTGATTGAGTGCAAATCTTTTGGTTAGTCACACACTATCTCATTTGATCACAAGGTTTAAACAAATTGCACACTTGAACGAGTACACTGTTGGGTCTTGAATACGCGTTTATGCGTTGACTGTCATGATACATGTTTGGGAGCAACATGCTAGTATACGTGTACTCATGGTTTAAAAAAACGGCCGAGGCGTACGTACTGAGGCGCGCCTCAGTTCGAAACGGAAGGAAAACGCATATGAGGCGGCGCCTCAGGTTGAGATTTTAAACGGACGCCTCAGTTGAGTGAGGCGGGAAAAAACGGCTGAGGCGGTACGAAAACGGCCGAGGCGTACGTTTTTTTAGGGTTATTTTAGGCGCCAAAAGCATATTGGCAGCCTCGTTCGTCTGGGCTTTAAAAAAAATAAAGGTTAAATGCAAAAACTGGCCCACGCACGCCTGGGGTTTTCGGAGCTGCATTCGTGTCCGCAGGACGTGCGGGCATGCACGAGTTCAATTAAATTTCAATTCAGAAACTCATTTTTTGCACCCCCCCTGCGCGCGGGTAGGACTTCTGGTAAAACATGTCATAAAGCTACAATGGAGTAGTAAAGACTTTACCTTATAAACAACCACTCACTTTGTCCCCACACCGATGTGGGACAAAGTATTTACCACCTTTTGAGACTTTCATTCACACACCCAACATATAAGCCTTTGCTACTAACTATTAGTTTTTGTTAAAGGAATCCTGTTAATAATATTGCTGCTGTTAATTATGTTGCTGCTGTTAATAATCGTTTTATTATCTCTGTTAATATTGCTGCTGTTAATTTACTTGCTGTTAGTGTACGCTCAAAGGAATCCTGTTAATAATATTGCTGATTTGAATCTTCTTTTATGTTTTTAACTTCTGATTTGATGAGAAAAGTCATTTTTTGATGTTAAGTATTTATTATTTTATGATATATATAATTTTAATATTTATTTATTAATACCGCCTCAGCCTTACGCCTCGTTCCGCCTCAATACTTACGCCTCGTGAGGCGAAGGGAAAACGCCTCGATACTCGTTTCCGTTTTTTTAAACCTTGCGTGTACTGTTACCTAATTTACTTGTACCTGAATTCCATACACCTACTATGTGACTATACCATAAATATTACGAATCAATGTGTTGTGTCATAATACGTGCTATATTTATTGCTACGTGTGCAATGTGTACTTAAGGATTGTGACTTGTGAAACTGATTGTCACTTGTAACCCTAATAGGATTTGGTTGACCAACTGTAAACAAGAAAATTAATCTTACCGAGCAAACCAAGGTGAGTTCACTGCACTTTTCTAAGCATGCGTCCCGGTGGTTTGGGACATCTGGTAAACGTTTCTAAAGGGAATACTGGGTAAACTGTTATTTGGGATGTTGGTTATTGAACACAGAATCGATCATCTACCGTGTTGCCTGTAAGGCAATGGGGTAACTATTTGATAGCGCTATTAGGTTTGACACCCTCACACCGGGCCGTAAGGACGGGCGTGATCTAGTTACCTGGACATCATTACCAATGCTTGGTTAGGGGCATTGGGGTTGGGCACACTCCCAGGTTATATTGGGCACACTCCCATGGTATATATTGGACACACTTCCAGTATATAAGACTCTCCTACGTTAATAACAATCCCAAAACGAAACGATGAGTTGACTTAACAGATATCTGGTAACTACACACGTTAACAAAACCTTGAACTCACCAGCGTCGTCTGACACACTTGTCTGCATGCTTGCAGGTCGCTAGAATTCGTGACGTGGACTTGCTATCTGGGAGTGCTGGAGTGGTCATGGATCGAGGCTCTTGGATTAACTTATAAGTGAAACGTTGGTTTTGAACATTTACTATGAAACAATTGTTAAACGATTTACTATATGCTTCCGCTACACAACTCTTTGGGAGTAACCCTATGTTTAATATTTTCTATTGGTAATTCATGACATGTTTTATTTAAATATTCATCATTGGTTCAATGTGATTGGTGGCTCGAACTCTGATGAGTAACACGCCTCGCGGAGTTCCCGCAGGTGGTATTTTGGGGGTGTTACACCTTTAGTGCTCTCCAACTTGCTTTTATTGGCTTCACACTACGTGTAACACCCCGAAAACGGGATTAGTAATTAAACCATGTTAATAATAATGAACGGGTAAAATACCGTTAGTGGTAAAATTTACCCGGTGAATATTATGATTTAAACAAATAATTATAATATTAATTAAAAGGAGAATAAATGCTTTGAGAAAAGTAAGTTTATAAGATGCCTGAGTTAACGGGACTTAAAATAAAGTGGGTGATAATTTCCCCGAACCCACGAAGTTAACTAGGAGTGTTTAACCTAGTTAGCAAAAAGAAATATTGTTGGAATTAAGTAGGTTGTGGCCTACTTAATAACCAACTAAAACTTGAGGGACTAAATGTGGTAAACTTGAAACTGATGTTATTTAAAATAACTTAGACAAAAAAAACACACACACACATAAGTGTGTTTTGGTTGACCAAAAACATAGAGCCAAGAAGGAGTTCCCTTCAAGCCCTAAACTCACAAGAATCCAACGGAATCGAAGATAAATCAAGCTAAAATTTGGGGCTTTTAATAAAATCATGATCACCAAGCTTAGGGGATCACAAGTTATGTTCAATTCCATCATTTGGTGTTATCTTGAAATTTTGATTAACACTCATAATTGAAATTCATGCTTGAATGACGAATGTATGAGTGTTTTTATGTTGAAACCATGTCTAGGAGCAAACCCTAGATAAAAGTTTGATGATATAGTGATGAAAACTTTGAAATTGATAATCACCCATATACGTGTTAAGTGGGTTTTTAGAACAAAGTGATGAACACAAGAATTTGTATGCTAGATTGTGAAAAATTGATGTTATGATGCAAGATTTGATATTGTTCATGAGTGCTAGACATAAGGGTTTGATTTAATGATTGAAACTTGGTTAAAAAGATTAGCCATGAACTAAATAGAGGAGGTGTAAAAATCATGCCCATAAGGTGCTCGTTAAAATGCCTAAGTGAAATCGTGTTGTCTACTAGTTTGTATGTAGAGCTTGATTTGATGATTTCATGAGTAGTGGGTTTATGACAAATCTTTAATTTGTATGAAATTAAACATGATGGTGTATGAGAATCACCAAATAGGACTTGAATATATGTTAATTTTAGTTCTAGTTCTTAAATTGACAAAGATGAAGTTGAGAAGATGGTAAAATTAGGATTCATATGATGACTTCTTGAAATAGATGATGTTTTTGACATCTCTTAGCCTACAATCACTGTGTTATAGGTTTCTAACCATTACCAAGAGTTTAATATGGGTTTTAGCCATGGAAATGGGTTGCATTTGATGGTTTGGGTCGAATTTGAAAGGACCCTAAGCATGATTTTCGTAGCTTTTTATATGGATTTTGACTAGTCTTAGAAAAATCATTTAAAATCAACTGTATATTCCGATTTGGGTGTTCTATACCTTTTCGGAAAGCTTATGGAGTAAATTTTTACTGTTTTCAATCATAAAAAACAAATGTGGTTGTTAATTAGGCCAAAAAAGCGAATTAAAACTGTTGTTCAGAAACCTTGAAAGCTGTTGAAAAAATGAAAATATAGTTGTTGTGTTGATTTTATAAAAATCATAGAAAATTCGTTAGAAGGTGTACCTTATATGCTTGCGAAGGTATTGAAGTTTTCTATGATCCATCTTTGAACATGTTAATCTAGTTCGGACTTTGAATGTGTCATAATGGTCAATTACAGCAGTTGTATAGAAAATCGATGCACATTAATAATGTCATTATTAATCCAGAATGTTAGTGCATTATGTCTGTTGACTTCGTCTTGTATCGAGTCATGTAATGAGACAGGATAGGATAACAAGTGCTCGGGGTGCTAGAAACTGATTTTAGTGTATTTGGTGGTGATTCCGCTTGAAAGTGCCAGAGATCATTTCAAGCGAAATCATATTAATCTGATTCCGCTTGAAAGTGCCTTTGGCCATTTCAAGCGAAATCACAATAGTATATATAGGGGCACTTAGTTTTTCATTTGTAACTTTCGGATCTGAGTAGCGAAGCTCTGCCGAATCGTCTCCAGGTTGTAAATCAATATTATATCAATATAAGAGACATTTAAATTGAATCGAGCGTCCGTATCATTGATTCCGCCTTTGATTCGGATAAACAACTCTTCTGGTCGACTCATTTAGGTCATACAACGATCCTACAAGTGGTATCAGAGCACAGGAAGAAGAGTTTAGCTTGATATCATCAGTTTTCTGACTTCTACACCTTCTTTTTCAAATTGGACAAGATTTTACAGACAAAATGGATTGAATTTTTCACAGTACATGCGAAACAGTGTTTTAACAAAGCCTTGAAAGAATCAGACCAAAATTCAGCTTAAAAGTTACAAAAACAGGCCAAAAACCTGATTTCGCTTGAACGAACAACATGATTCCGCTTGAGAAACTTAGCTGATTTCGCTTCAAATTGTAGTTCCGCTTGAAATTAGCACTTGATTTCGCTTGAATATGCTATTTCGCTTGGAAAGTTCATCAGATTTCGCTTCAAATCATTATTTCGCTTGAAATTAGACCTGATCTCGCTTGAACTTAGTATTCCGCTTGAAAGATTAGTTCTGATTTCGCTTGAAGTTGTTAATCAAGTGATTTCGCTTGAAGTTGTTAGTCAAGTGATTTCGCTCCAAAAGTGATTCCCCTTCAACTTGTTATTTCGCTTGAGTTTCTTATTTCGCTTGAAAGAGGATTTGTGTGTCAAGATCATTTCACGTCAATCGAGTGTTAGTCTGTTTCAGGATATTTGTTATTATTGATTCTGATTGTGTTTGTTTGTTTTGTCTCCAGGTGATTGAAGATATACGAATTGTGTATTTCAAGAAACTGTTTGAAGATGTTGAGCAGCGGTGAAGAATTTTACAACACGTTCTACAATGCCTTTACTTCAGAATCATCCGAAAGAAGATCTGAAACAAGAGAGTATTCGAAAGAGATTTCAGATAATTTTGAAATATGACAATATGTATGGAAGCCAACAGAAACCACCGAAACTAATGAGGATTGAAGATTATAACTGGTGGAAAAATCAATTTGAGGGTTGGGTAAAAGCTTTTGCTCCTGAAAGTTGGTTAAAATTGAAATATGGATATATAGAACCAGTAAAAGAAGGAGGAGAGTTATTAGATGAAAAAGAGTTCACAGAAATGGATGTAAAAAATGTTGTAGCTGAATACAAGATGATTACATTGATAAAACAATCAGTGAGAGAAGATATTATTTCGCTACTTGAACAAGAAAAAACATCGAAAAGTTTATGGGAAGCTTTAGAGGTAAAGTGTGTAGGTAGTGCTGAGATTGTGAAAAACAAAAAGAAATTGTTACGTAAAGAGTTTGATTTGTTTAGTTATATGAAGAATGAATATGTTTGTAAAATGATCGAGAGATTTGGGCATCTGAAGATGGAGCTGGCAAGACACAAAATCACATACACTCAAGAGGAGTTGGTCGACAAATTGTTTGATTCATTACCGAATGAGCAAGATTGGCAATATTTTGCCTTGATGTTAAAGAATACAATCAAGTCTGAAGAGTTGACAGTGGATTTTCTAATCGAAATATTAGAAAGCCATGGGTTGGAAATCAAGAAATCTAAAGTCAACAATTCAGCTTATCAGTAGAATGTAGAGCTATATTACAGAGGAGAACTTCCAAAGGCTGGGTCTTCAAGAACAGCATTTTCTGCAGAAAGCTCAAATATTGAGAATCATGAAACCCTTCACAGTGGTTTTCACAGTGGATCTTCATCAACAACTTCAAGCCAATCTGCATCAAAGAATTTATTTCAGTATAATATCGCAGTGGATCTGAAGAATGGTCAGAATTTCAGTGAAGAATCAGCAAAACAACAGATGGTGTTTTTGGCCTCTGTATTAGAGTCGTATGAGAGCCTTGTGGCAGGCAAGATAGGCAACACCAACTTGACGAAGGAAGACTACGATCAAATAGATCCTGAGGAGATGGAATTGATCGACATAAGGTGGTGTATGGCCAGTGCAGTGAGGAGAGCTCAGCGTTTCATGGAGATTACAGGAAGAAAGTCTATTGGTGGACCATCTACCAAGTTAGGCTTTGACAAATCGAAAGTCACATGTTTCAAGTGTAAACAGAAAGGTCATTTTAAAAGAGAGTGCCGAAATGCTTATGTTGATGATTCTGAAAATCCATTCAAAGAAGATTATTACAAGAAAGCGATTTATCATCAGAACAAACCTGAACCTCCCAGAATGAAGCAGTTTGAAGAAAAATCAAGAGCTCTTGCAGTTATTCATGACAATGAAGGTTATGACTGGAGTCAAGTTCTCCCTGAAGAAGATTGTGTTGGATATGCTTTGTAGCTAATGTTGATCATGCTATTTGGTGGAGGAGAGATTATGCGAGATGGGAAATTAAAAAATTCAGAGAATCATTCAAAGAAGCCCAGAGAGCCAAAAGATGGAATGACGAATTGGAATGTTACATGGATCCATAGGGTAATCCAGTTGTTGACCCATCAAAGGTGGATTTTGATGCAGTAACAAATTTGATTCCAAATCAGGGTACTTTCAATACAAGAAGGCTATCTGATAAAGGATATTTGCCAGATTTGTTGAACAAAATAAAAGAAATATGTTAAGCAAGCCTACCAAGGGTGGTAGAAATGAAGAAAAGGAAATAAGAAGAGTTAAAAAAACTGGTTGAAGAAATGAAGATTATGGCAAAGAATGATGTAGAAGAAGAACAGAAGATAGAAGAAGAACAGAAGATAGAAGAGGAACAAAAGATGGAAAAAGAAGAGAAGAAAAAAGAAGATTAGAAAGTTGAGACAGAAGAATCATTGGTGCTGAAAGAGACTGAGGTAAATGAATCTTCTGACTTGTCAAATGCTGAAATTGTTGATAAAAATGAGAACAAGTGCAGGAATTGCATAAAAATGTGCAAAGCCTGTATTGAAAAAGATGAAATAATCAAAACAAAAGATATTGAAACAAATAAAATTGAAAATGTTTTCAAAATAAAATGTAAAGAAATGATTGAAAAAGAAGAAATTTTGAAACTAAATGTTGAAAAGCTAACATAAAAATGTCATGGTCTTGAAGAAGAAAATAAGATTTTGAAAGAAATGTGTACAGCTAAATGTGTTGGTTGTGTAGAGAAAGATAATAAGTTTCAATATTTTCAAAAGGAGTATGATAATTTGAAATGGTCAAGTCAGAGAGTAGAAGAGGCTTATGATACTTTGAAGAAACAAGTTAAATGTTTTGATCAAAGATTGTCTGCAACTTTAACAACCAAAGAACTGTATGAGAGAAAGTTTAAAGAAAAGCAACTTGAATTAAACAAGTGTGTTGATGAAGTTGCTAATCTCAAACAAGTTCTGGCTGAAAAAGAAAAGATTGTTACCAAACTTCAAAGTTATCATAACTCTTCGTATATTCTCGAACGCATTTTCAACATCACACCAGATGATAAAGATACTAACAAGAATAAAAAAGGTATTGGTTCAGAGTTTCATCAGGTTCCACCACCATTGAGAAACAATTATACTTTTTATGATGAGGAAAAGGTGGCAAAAGGTTTGAACATAGTTGACCAATTACCTGAAAGTATCGATGTGACTTACTCCAAATCTGATGAAGCTAATGATTCAGAGGTGGTAAGTAAGGTTGTTGAAAGCGTTCTGAAAGATGAGTCAAACAAAGGTAAGTCTGAATCACATGATGAAAATAAGGGAAATTTTCATGATGGTTATCTTAAACAGACAAAATCCGAGAAAAATTTGAATGATGATTCAAAAGGATTGGTTTACACCATGATTGGATCAGACAAATTATTCTTAGATGTTGTATTCCCAATTCAGAATGTGATCTCAGAAAAGGTTGATAAAGTTTTCAAAATGGTTGAAATTGAGAAATCTGAAATTTCAAAGTTTGCTGGTAAAGGTCATAAAACTTCTTATAACAAAACTGGTTTTAAAAAGAAAAACATGAAGGCTGGGTTGGGTTATAAGAAGAAACAAAGTTGGAAAAGAAATGAAATGCCAAATTATCAGGCAAAGATGAGTTTTGTTCATGGAACAACGTCAGAAAAAGATAAAGAACTAAAATTTAGACAACAGTCTAATGACGAGTTCTTAGCTCAAAAGAAAAAGCAACAACCACAGGTCAAAGATGTGTCCAAGAGAACATGTTTTAAATGTGATCAAATTGGACATCTTGCACGAAAGTGTCCAAATCTGAAACCTGTCGATGTTGAGACCAAAAAGAAGCTTGAAAATGTTGAGAAACAAAAATCTGAGGGTGTGAAACAAAGGTCAGCCAGATTTGATTCAAAACAAACTTGGAGGTACAACACAAACAAGTTTGCTTCGAATCAAACTTGGAAACCAAAACAGACTAGGTCTGATTCAAGACAAACACAGATTTTTTACACACCCAGATTCAGAACAACACAAAGTTGGAACACATAAGTTGATATGACAAAACCCCAACAGTTTTGGAAACCAAAAGTTGCTGTTCAAAATCAAAATGGTCAAAAAGATTTACATTTTTATAAATGAGGTACTCCGAAAGGTCAAACATGGAGTGTTAAGAAACAAGTAACTTTGGTAAATGATGAAAAAGTTGAAGTCAAAGTTGAAAAAGTCTTTGATGACAAAGATTTTCCGAAACTGCATGATACATATTGTGTTGAAATGCCTAAGGTCCAACAGACCTGGGCTAAATTGTTCAAGTAATTGAAGTAGTTTGAATGTGCAGGTGCTCAACAAAACCGAAGATTGTGAGAATGGAAATTGGGGCAACCTGGCACAGGAAGAGGCTGCTGGACCCTGGTTTGGTTGAACAGGGAGTTTAACATTTTCTGTATATAAATAAACTATATTTCATAAACCCTAAAAATTTGAAAAAAAAATTAATTAAAAACCAAAAATATGTGTTTAGTTTGTTAAAATTTTGAAAAACCAAAAATATTTTTTTTTTTTTTTGTCAAAAATAGAAAATTCCAAAAGTATATGTTGCTTGAATACGCTGAAACCCTCACGGCTGAACAAACATGATTAATTTCACAAGATTGAAAAACGGTTTTCAAACTGTAAATATCAATGTGTTGTAAATCATGGGGGTACATTAGATTTTCTGCAAATCAGAGCACTTTTAGCAGAAAATGGATGGCGAGACAAAGCTATCAGTATTGGTTGTCAAATTTTCTTTTCAATGATTTTGCATTTTAGGGGGAGATATATTGTCAGAAAATACAAAAACATTTGAAAATTTTGAAAAGGTCAAAAACATGATAAAATTCGAAAATTGAGTTTTTGCGTAAAAAGAGGAAATGATAGTACATCAGTAGACAGTTACAGTACGCTAAAGAATTGGAAAGTCAAAATGTGTTAAACGATCTCACAGTGGATGTGTCGATAGGTTTTTACACATTTAGTAGGTTTGTTCGGGATATAAACCTAAATCTTTACTTAGATATATAGGTAACCCCTGAAATCTTGTTTGAAATATCCCTATTTCTGAGATACTAGGTCTTTATACTCAGTGATATCTGGGGTATTATCCTGGGACTTCTGATTTTGCGGAAGCAATGGCCTAGTCCCCGGAGAATACTTTACCGCATGCTTGAAACATAGTGCCGCCCTCAGCATAAATGATAAGACAATAAAATTGCTAATCAACACTGTTATAAAAAAGATCCTCTAAAGGGGACACACCAAAAGTTGAGTCGTGATCTCTCTGCTGAACGGTAGTTCTAACCTGAGCTCTCACGGTTCATCATAATTTTTAACCCCTTACAGATATCATCTAGGTATACTCACCTGTAAGACTGAATATTGGGATCTGGATACGGGAGTATATTCAAGAGGTGGGACACATGAATGAGTTTAAGTTCTTAAAACACTTAATTCGTATCCTGAATCAGTTGAAGTTTGTGTGAAAATTTAAGTGGATCAGTATATCGACAATCTAAGTGAATTGTTTAATTCTTAATGTGTAACTAAGCTCAACGGTACTTGTGACTTTTCAAAAATTGATATGATCCTCTGACGTGAACTCAAACAAAAATATTGTCTGTAAATATGTTTGTAAATATTTTTTTACTGCTTTATGTTTCAGAAAAATACAAAAAGATTTTGATTTCTGTTTTATTTTCGACAACCGATGTCTGAATGCTAAGTTTCAAAATCTAAGTAAGCTGATTGTGTTTCTGAAAATAAAACAAGTTCATTAATTTGAAACTTGAATTTTTTAACAAAAATCAAAAACAGTTTGTGATATCTCCAAGGTCATTAAGTTGGACTTGGATGATGAATTGTGGGGGATTTGGATGTTTATATTGTTATAGAGCTAGTTTCTGATTCAATTCGATGAAACTGCCAAATTCATGAAAAGTGTTTGTTTAGAATGTTTGAAAGTGCCAGGTTACGATTCCTGGATATTTGAAATTTGAAATGCTGGTACTTATAAATGTATGAGTGTTGCAGATAATGTACCAGACTATGATCCTGAAAGCAGAGTCTAAGGGGGAGTCTGAAGACGAGCTCAAAGCAAGGGGGAGCTTGTGACCGGAAAGCTAGGTGTCGATCCCTAAAGCACGGAAGCTTGATGAAAGGGGGAGCCTGAAGATTTGAAGAAGATAAGGATTGATGGATGCTTACAGTGTTAGACAATTTGGAAAGAGCTTGAAGACTGATCAAGACTGAAGAGGTGTCATGATAAAGACTAGACACTGAAGACTCCGTCAACATCCAAGGGGGAGTCTGTTAGTGCATTATGTCTGTTGACTTCGTCTTGTATCGAGTCATGTAATGAGATAGGATAGGATAACCGGTGCTAGAAACTGATTTTAGTGTATTTGGTGGTGATTTCGCTTGAAAGTGCCAGAGATCATTTCAAGCGAAATCATATTAATCTGATTCCGCTTGAAAGTGCCTTTGGCCATTTCAAGCGAAATCACAATAGTATATATAGGGGCACTTGGTTTTTCATTTGTAACTTTCGGATCTGAGTAGCGAAGCTCTGCCGAATAGTCTCCAAGTTGTAAATCAATATTATATCAATATAAGAGACATTTAAATTGAATCGAGCGTCCGTATCATTGATTCCGCTTTTGATTCGGATAAACAACTCTTCTGATCGACTCATTTGGGTCATACAACGATCCTACACAGAAAAAGACATATGATTACGTATACTTGATTTAGTCATGAAGTATTTATTATTAGGAACAAATAACACTTTATGTGACATGCTTAAAGTGTTCAAAATCACTTACTAACTAGTTCGTATAAGTAACTTGACTAACGGGTCAAACGGTTAGTGAATGGAAAGAGTTATGGAAAAAATAGTTGTTGAATAAATAGCATACTTTGACGAATAAGTGTGTGAATCCGTAAGGTGTGATAGTCATGTTAATGTTGACTAATCTAATCATCTTGTGGATATGATATGGTAGTTTGATTCTAACAAGCTAGGTAGGAGCTTGGAAATGAACGGGTCAAATGAATACAAGTTCAAATATGAAGCTCGCAAGGATGCAAGGTAAGTAAAACTTACACCCTGTTTTTTGGATACGTATTTACTTTATAGATTATAAACACGACCAAGGTTATATCCGAAATATGGGTTCCGACACGAAATGATACGGGTCGGGACGAATAAAATGATAAAAACCATGTTTAATGGCAAAAAGGGGCGAAATGGGTTAAATAATGAAATGATAAATAAATACCATTCAAATATAAGTGCTTGTCGAGTCTAATGCTCACAGGGTAAAACGGCTTATGGAATTTGTGTGGCTATGAATCGGCGAATTATTAAGGAAAGGTATTAAAACGGGTCAATACTTTGACCCGAGCCAGGTACGCGTAAATTTGGTGGAAGATATGTGAATACCTCAATGTAGAAAAATGGCGTGTGAAATGAAAGAGTGGGATTTAAACTTAAATGATTAAATCCTCACTAACGGATCAAAATGAACTGTTGTGCATAGCTTGATTATTGGTCGCATAATTCACGAAAATTATAAGTCACGAGTTAAAGATTTTGAGATAAGAAATACTCCAAGATTTTATAACGATTTAGACGCAAGTTGTTAGATAAATCATAAAACGGGTCAAAAGGGTTATAAATGAATTTCAAGCCGAGAGCTTAAAAATCCAGAATTTTGTGCATTTAAATATCGGGTTGTGACTCCATATGATGGAGAATTAAATTACGATCACGTAGGAAGAAACGGGTCGAAAACGGATTTGTAGATTGAAAATTATGAAAGTTTAAGTTAATAGTTGGGAAGGATGTATAGCGGGGTAAAATGCAGCTCAACAAAAGGAACCTTCCGTCGAAAAGGCACTATCGCGCTACGCGACCACAAGCCGGGATCTCAGTCGCATCACGCGGCCCTAGTCAAGGCCCGTGACAAAGTGACCCAAGTCTCTCGCGGTGCACGAGGGACCTCTGAACTGGCAAAAATCTTTAATTATTGTTGTTTTGATCATGGAACTTGTTTTAAATGGTTTTCAAGGCCACATAACTAATGTTTATGTTGTTTTTCAACTTAGGTGAACATTATGGGTCTCCGGATGACGATCAAGCGAAGAACAAGAACCAAACACACGACTAAACAAAGCTTCCGCATTTGATCTTGTTTGTTTATAAAAAGTGTATTATGTAAACACTCTTAACTATGTTTGAATGTTTTAAACATGTCTAAATACTTTCAATGTAAAAGTTTTTGTTAAGTGGCATTTTTCATATAAAAAGGTTACTTTAATGATATAGAAATGTTTAAATCGTTAAGGGTCTTACACTACGTTACCTGAAATGCGTTTTAAAAACATTATATCAGCAACAAATACTAGCAAGTAAATTCCAATTTAATCAAAATAGTTTTATGACTTCACAGTATTGAGAGCGATTATAATGTTTATATCTACCAAATTACCACCCACGGTACTGCCAATCCTGACTTGTGGTCATGCTACTACTCACAGTGTAGTAACAAGTAATGTATACAAAAACCCAACACACCGACAGTAATTGTAGAATACAAAGACTCAATCACTGTTAATTATACTTTAAAACAATTGAGGTTTTGTTAAAACAGTTTGTTATAAAAAAGAGAATGACTCAAAAAAGAGTTTACAAAAAGAGAATGTATTCACATTTATAAACTTAGGTATTTCTACAGGCTTCCTGATAATATTATTGCTTCATGTTGCCTTTCCTGGTTATTATTTCCTTGAGTTTCTATGAATATATATAATGCACACATGTTAGTAAGATAATCCAATTTACATTAGCTATACCCCCGAGACAGAAATCCAACGACTGAGTTAGGCAGAGCCTCGACATGCGTTACGGAGCTCTAGATCAATCGGGCAGAGTAACTAATACGTAACCTGGGGTTATAATACTTACAACGAGGCAGAGCTTCGCTTATTGGAGGGTATTAGGCTATAGCTTTAGCCTTTTAGAACTGAGAGAGATTCATAGAAAATGAACGAGAACAAATGGCAGCTGAACGTCCAATTTATAGGCTGATCATAGGCGGGTCGCGCCCCGCGAAGAACTTCTATGATTCCTTCGCGGCCCGCAAGGAAGTTTGAGTCGGCTTTAGGGTTGCTGAGTCATGCCGTAGGTACGACACGTGTCAGGACACGTGTCAATATTGTGTGTCCGTCAAGTTAAGGGCCTCGCGCCCCGCGAAGATCTCGACTAGCTGGGTCGCGACCCGCGAGCGACCCAGTTTATTTGTTTTTCTTGATTTTTATTAATATTAATGTTATCCGGGTTCGTTTATCGCGTACGGGGTGTATCTGGGAACGTTTAGGGTCGTTTTTCGAGGGTTGTTATATATTACTCTAAAAATGATACCAAAGTGTGTAAATTAGTTAAGCCTTTGTATGGGTTAAAACATGCTCCTAGAAAGCGGAATGAAAAATTGACTGATGTGTTACTTGGTGTTGGATTTGTTCAAAGTCAATGTGATCATTCCTTGTATATTCTGAATAGAGAGTCTGTGTTTGTTGTTTTGCTTGTATATGTTGATGATATTGTTACTACGGGAAACAATAATGTTGAAATTGGTAGAATAAAAGGTCATCTTAGTAACAGTTTTCAAATTAAAGATTTGGGAGTTCTTAAATATTTTCTAGGTTTAGAAGTTGTTTATGACAAATCTGGTGTGTGTTTAAACCAACGAAAATATTGTCTAGAACTTCTATATGAGTTTGGTTAACTTGGGTGTAACCCTGTAAATACATCTATAGAATTAAGCCATGTTGTTAATAACAAAACTAGTAGTGAAAAGGAAGAAATTGTGGATATAACTAATTACCAAAAGTTGATTGGAAAACTGATTTACTTGTCCTTAACACGGCCTGATATTTGTTATGTTGTTCAGCTTTTAAGTCAATATATGCATAAACCTTTTGTTTCACATCTTAAAGTGGCTTTAAGATTATTAAGATATCTTAAGTCATGTCCTGGTAAAGGTCTTATGTTTAAAAGAAGTGATAGCCTTGACTTAACATGCTTTGCTGATTCAGACTGTGCTAAATGTCTTGTTACTAGGAAATTTGTGACTGATTACTGAATTTTCTTAGGTAATAAACTGATATCCTGGAAAAGTAAGAAACAGAGTACTGTTTCCAGGTCTACAAGGGAGGCTGAGTATAGAGCAATGTGCTCAGCCACCTGTGAGTTTGCTTGGATTGTTAATGTGTTAAATGAATTGGATGTTTGTTGTAAAGTGCCTATAAATCTGTATTGTGATAGCAGTGCTGCTATATCAATAGCAGCAAATCCAGTTTTCCATGAACGAACGAAGCATTTTGAGTTAGACTTGTATTTCCTTAGAGAAAAGGTTGCTTCAGGTTTTATACAAACAGTGAAGGTTCTGAGTCAACTGGATGATGTTTTCACTAAAGGACTAAGTGCAAGGCAGCATGAAGTTTTTTTTGTGAAATGCTTGGACTTGTGAACTTGTTTAAGCCATATGAATGAAGGGGGATGTTAAAAATAATACATGGTATTATTATCATTCATATTGGGTTTAAACTTATTTATGTTGGGCTGTTCACAGCTATTGTTATTGGCCTTATTGTTTGTTATACGTTTGTTAAAGTTGTTGCAACAGATAATAAGTGGTTGGAAGTTTGAGGGGGCAAAGTGAAAATGTTGGAGGGTTGTGATCATCTCTATTCATACTTTTGGACTAGAGTGTAACTTATGATAAAGCAGCGTATAAAAGGCTACAGTCTTCTGGACACATTCATTCTCCCTTTCACTTTTACGCATACATTCTTTCTTTCTCTGTAATTAGGGTTTACTGGATTGTTGAAGATCTGTGTTGATATCTCTCATTTGTGTTGGAGAGATTGTATTTCTGGTATTGATGATGATCATCAGGTTTTATCGTTGTATTTTGTACTGATTGTTGATCTTACATATTGTAAGATCTTTGGGTAGTTGGGGGGGAACTGTTTTAGGGTTGGTTAAATAAGATTTTGTCACCGTTTTTCGTCACTATTTCTTGTGTTTGTTTGTTATTGCTCTTCATACCATTGTTCTTAACAGAAACTGCAACATTTGACCAATTCATATGTATATGGATAGAAGTTTCATAACGTGCAGTTTTTATTGTCACTTATGCTTTCATCCTTGTACAAACAGTCTTCGTTGATGCTGAAACTAGCTACCTGTCTATACAACATCTGGTAAACACATCTTTTTAAGTTCTTTTCTTGTCGTGACAACGTATTAGACCATTACCAATGCAATGTGCTAAATGCACTTATAATATGATCCAGTCGGCTGCCACATCAGATTTCTATATATGGATCAAAAACACAAATTTTCTCTCCAACTCTACAAACATACTTACTAATACTTACATTTCCAAATCATCACCAATTTATACATTTTAATACTCAATTTTATTTTAAAATTAATCCATTTTTATTTTCATATTATTGAAATATATTGAGTATATTTGAAAAATAAAAATAATTCTAGAGATGGAAATTAAAATTTCAGTTTTAGAAAAAATCAACCGTAACACGCTTTTCTTTATTTATCCAACTATTATGAAAAAAATCATGTATAAATTATTACTAAAGCATATAAAATACAACACATCAATGCATGTCAAATAAATTAAAACAAAAGAACAGGAAAAGTAAAAGTAACAAAGTAGTTTTATATTTGAATATTTGTCACATCTTATTCACACGACTATGTTTACAGGGTTAAATCAATGCTACAAGAAGAAGCTGCCATTATTGCAAGTTTTTTTTGTGCTTGGACTATATATGGTTGGAGATGCATATTGTTTCTTACAAAAAAAAAAAAAAAAAATACTGACATTTTTATGATTAGGTTCAAGAGTGAATAACTTCTTGAGAGTGAAGTGCGTGAACTAATCTTGACCCTTGATCATTTTTTTAGATAAAAGGGTAAGATTGACATTAGCCAAGTACTTTTAATTTAAATCCCTTAATTTTCCCCTCTCTTAACTTTCTTTCTCTCCCATATTTAATTATTTCTCTATTATTTTAATTATAAAAGATTGAAGAGCTAATGTTTTTTTAAGTAAACTCTTATGTTCCTTTTAAAATTAAATATTAAACCTAATTAAATTATGTTTTTTAACGTATGTGTATACAGGTCAGTGTATACAAGACTTATACACTTGTGTATTATTACATCTTGTTTCCACGGGTCGGTATAAACCAGATTTATACACTTGTGTATTATTCAAGTACATATGTGTATACAGGTCGGTATATACCAGATGTATACACCTGTGTATTATTCAAGTACATAGTGTATACAGATCGATATATACGAGACTTATACACTTGTGTATTATTACATATTGTTTCCACTATGCATCTTTTCATCAAACATTGATCTAATATATATATGTATAGAGAATGTAATTAAATATTTGTAATCGTGTTCTAGATGGAACGATATCTGATAATGTTTGTATTTTTTTTTAATTATCAAATATTAAGTTAGGTAATTTGTGAGAGAGAAAAAAAGTATAGAGAATGTAATTCAATATTCTTTTAATTGGAAATATAAATCAGGAGAGATAAAAAATCAATTAATTAAGGGGTGCCTTATTCCCACATACCCTATATCTTATTTTCACATCCCCTATTGTATACGGGCCGTATACAATTATACGGCTCGTATAGAATGTTTTTGAATAGGAAAATGCGCAGAGAATGTTTTTTTTTTGTTTTATTATATACGGCCCGTATACAGTTATACGAGTCGTATACATGTGTATACGATTTGTAAAACGTATACGGCTCAATTGATTTATTTTTGTGGGTTTTTGATGTTAGGACATGTATACGGGTCGTATAACTATATACGGGCCGTATATATTGGCTTTTTTCAAGTATCACGTTTTATTCCCGTAAAAACACAATCATTCTAGGGTTTCTAAAACTCTTCATCACCTTTAACAATGTCGATAAACGTTGATCGGAACATGCCGCTTAAATCGGAGCACAGGTAGAGTAACGTTACCGATCAGTCCGTTGATGAAAACCTTAGCGATCGCAGAGATCTTCGTGTTGGTTATTTATCGATTCCGAGTAACTAGTAGAAGAACCTGCCACAAACAAGTTCTCCACAGTTTGTTATTCAGATCTCTGTTCGGTCATCTTTCCAAACTACAACACACGATACTTTTAATAAGCTGTTATAGTTGTCAAATTCGATTTCAACAAATCTTTTCATTTTCCTTCAATTTCTAAAACATTCTCTGTTACATGAAGACGTGTCAGGTTCTTCTACTAGTGGTATTTTACTGAAGTATTGAAGATTGAGGCGGGTATTGTTTAAATCTGAATATAACTAGATGTTACGTGTATCAGCGTTGTTTATCACCCTGTGTGAGCATTGGAAACCCGACAAACAGTCTTGACAACTGTGACATTTTATCTATCTATGTGTGTCACATCCATCCTGTTATTGCAATCGATATGATTAATTTTTTCAGATTTTTTTCTAATTAGCGTTGTTAACTACCAAAAGAATGCATACACAAATAGTTCTAGTAGACGAAGCAAAGAGACCGTTGTGTATCTGAATCAGGTTCTCAAACAAACACTACCAAAGATGGGTTGGTGAAAAATACCGGAGCTGTTATCTCGGTTGTTCAGTACTCTCCTATATCAACTTGAACGGTTGATGGTTACAAGGATCGTTCTAATAGATTAAAGAGAATAAACCGTATACGGGTTTTTCTGCTAGTTATTCGGAATGTTTCGAATCATCACAGAAGACGTGTCGGGTTCTACTGCTAGTAGTATGAGTCTGAGTCCATTGTGGTTCGTGAATGTTTCGAATCATCACGACAAGGATCGTTCTGATAGGCCTGGTAACCGGAAGAGAAATCAATTGTATTTTTTTAGTTGCTTCTCTTGTTAAGTTTCTGAACCAACCGAAATCCACAAATTCCAACAGTTTCTTCATAGATTTCGTCCGGTTTCCAAACTCTTTCACACAAAGTTAATATTCACTGTGGTGGATGCAAGCATAAAGTTAGAAAAAATACTCAAGTTGAACGGACGATATGTATCAACAAATTGTGAGTGGGAATATGGCTATGAAGAATAGTATGGATAAACAATCACCGTATACGGGTTTTTCTGCTAGTTATTTGGAATGTTTCGAATCATCACAGAAGACGTGTCGGGTTCTAATGCTAGTAGTATGAGTCTGAGTCCATTGTGGTTCGTGAATGTTTCGAATCATCACGACAAGGATCGTTCTGATAGATTAAAGAGAATCACCCTTTTTTTACCATTTTTTACCATTTTTTACCCATAGTATACGAGCCGTATAATAATATACGGCCCGTATACAACCATCGTATACATTGTATACGATCGGTAAAAATATTTTTTACCAATGGTATACGGCCGTATAAACAGTATACGACTCGTATACATATGGTAAAAAATGGTAAAAACCTCTTTAATCTATTAGAACGATCCAATAAACGAAGAAACCAAACGTAGACGGAGATGATAGGCCTGGTAACCGCAAGAGAAATCAATTGTCTCAAACACTACTAAACATCTGCTTTCTGAATCTGAATCTGAATGTTAACTTTTTAGTTGCTTATCTTGTTAAGTTGTGTATTTACGAAGCTGACAAACACATTGGTATTTTCTCAAAATGTGCAAACTTGAAGAATCTCACATTAAAGGAGTTTGCAACAACGGGATCAGATGGTTTGAGTATCTTTCATCCTCGTTTGGCTAATCTCACACTTGAAAATGACCACATTGGTATTTTCTCAAAATGTGCAAACTTGAAGAATCTCACATTAAAGATCTCTACACAAACTCTTCTACATCTTTTAACCAGTTGTCCATCACTTAAGACCTTGAAAGATTTGTTGAAATCGAAGCATTCACGAACCACGATGGACTCAGACAAGGATCGTTCTAAGAGATTAAAGAGAATACACCATTTTTTTACCATTTTTTACCCATAGTATATGAGCCGTATCAGAATATACGGCCCGTATACAATCATCGTATACATTGTATACGATCGGTAAATTTGTTTTTTACCGATCGTATACGGCCGTATAAACGGTATACGGCCCGTATACATATGGTAAAAATGGTAAAATAAGGTCTTTCTTTCCTTTTTTTAGTTGCTTCTCTTGTTAAGTTTCTGAACCAACCGAAATCCACAAATTCTAACAGTTTCTTCGTGGATTCCGTCCATTTTCCAAACTCGGTCATTCCTTGTGATACATGAACGTTGTATTCTTGTCTTTCAGAAGAGTGCTGTAATAGAGAAATCATCCTATGTCTTTTATCAACCGAAGAGGCAGCAAGGACAGATAATACTTCATTGCGTATGTGCTTGCGCTGTAGAAACCGGTGATGAATTTGTGTATCTAAATCAGGTTCTCTGCCTTAGATCGGTCATTCCTTGTGATACATGAACGTTGTATTCTTGTCTTTCAAGACAAGGATCGTTGGAAGGATTGTAGTAGCAGGACATTGGTACCATTGTGAAAATTGCATCAGGAGGGGAGAGAGTCTGATACAATAAGGATGTTGGGAATTAAACGCATGTACGTGACAAAATAAGGATGTTCGCATAAACATATATTCGTTTCATAACCTCCTCCTATAAATCAACCACAACCGACAAAGAGCCTGTATTAAAAGCCATCCTATGTCTTTTACCAACCGAAGAGGCAGCAGAAGACGTGTCGGGTTCTTCCAACATTCACGAACCACAATGGACTCAGACTCATACTACTCACCCTCCCCTGAGGAAAAGTTTTCCCGACGACTCAACAAAGGGAAATCCATGAAACGAAAGGGATTTCGAGCAGTTGGTATTGAACCAACAAAATCCGAATACTGAAAAACCGACATTCCTTCAAACATTCTAAACCCTACCTGGAAACAAACCAACAAAATTCTGCTGGCAAGAATCTTTTTTCACATGGTATTGAACCAAGAATATGATACCTTCGAGATACTTCGTGTTAGTTTGATTTGAATTTTGAAAGTTGGATGTCCGTTATCTCAACCGAACGTTAATTGCTATTGTTTTAAATAACAACAGATAATGAACGGATTGTTGGTGGATAACGCAAACAAGTTCTCCACAGTTTGTTATTCAGATCTCTATTCGGTCAACTTTCCAAACTACAACACACGATAAGTTTAAACTTTATAGTGTGTGATTTGACCAGGAAATGATTGGAGGTGAAGGTTCAGTGCACGAAAAGTTTCTTACGAAATGTACGTGACAAAACAAATATGTTGGGAATTAAACGCATGTCCGTAATCCCGCGTTGATAGCTTCCGTTTTATTCAGACTCCTTACAACTCTCATCAAATGCCTCACCCTTCCTTTTATTCTATAAATATTAAATAAATAATAACACCATGCCCGTAATCCCGCGTTGATAGCTTCCGTTTTATTACAGTCATACGACACGTTTTCTTGTTCTTCAATCTTTATTACTTGTTGATGTTTTATTTTGAGCACCTCACCACTCTAAAATATTTTAAAAATCAAAATTTCGTTCCATACGGGCCGTATACTGTTATACGGCCCGTATACACGTTCGTATACATGGAAAACTTATTTACACATGGTGTATACGGGCCGTATACTGTTATACGGGCCGTATACTGTTATACGGCCCGTATACTGTTATACGGCCCGTATAGAATAAAAACAACTGACAAAGTCTGCTGGCACAGACTTTGTCAAGTTGTTTTATTCTATACGGGCCGTATAACAGTATACGGCCCGTATACACCATGTGTAAATAAGTTTTCCCATGTGTTAATATTAGGACCCTTAATTAAATGAAGAGAGAAAAATACAATTATACCCTTATGTATATTAAAATATATGTAACTTACAAAAGATAATTACAATCTTGCCACTGAAAAAAAAATCTAAATCTACAAAATTAATGGTCAGTATAAGTTTATTTTATTCACAAATACATCATTGTTCACTCATGAACCCTATGGATAATATTCCCACAATATTGTGGGTCACGTAATAAATGAGGCATTTTGTAATTTCCGAAGGCCTTGCTTATGCACACTTCCCCAAATATTTTAGAAAAGCAAATGAGTTGTATTATAAAAGTAGTTTCATGGTCTTGAAACACAACCAAAAATGGCTTCATCTCATTCCATTTTTGTTATTTATGTTAAATAGAGGCTTAAAATGGCCGAATTGCCCATCACGTTAATAAAAAAATGTATAAAGTTAATCCAGTGTACTAAAATGGTAACAGTGAAACATTTTTGAACCTACAGGTGAAAAATAAAACATTTGGACTAAACTGATAAAATGACCCGAACCACAGGAACTAAAATGGAATTTAACTCTTTCATTTAATATTGGGAAAATTACCCAAATGTCACTTGACCTACCAAAATGTCACCCTTCTGCGTCCATGGACGGACTCTTGCGACATGTGATGCGTCCGTCTGTCAACTTGAAAAGTCCATGAATGAGGAGGTTACACGTTCCGACAAAGGTGATGCGTCGACGGCCGACTCCTCCCATTGTACTTGGCCGACTCCTCCCATGTACTTGGCAGACTCCTCCCATTGTACTTGGCATACTCATCCCATGTACTTAGCAGACTCCTCCCATATACTTGGCAGACTCCTCCCATTGGCTCGGCAGACTCTTCCCAACGGCTTGGCGGACTCCTCATATTTTGGCTGACTCCTCCCATTGCTCGGCTGACTCCTCCCATTTCTTTTTAATTCTATCAAATATTTGTATCTATTTAATATAACATTAGAACATAACTTAAAAATTAGAAATATAACATAAAATATTACAACATAACTTAAACATTACAACATAACTTAAATATTACAACCTAAAAACGTGACATAGAATGTTATTAAAAAGTAGAAGACACTCAAATATAAGTTATAAGGGTAGTATTTCGAGGTAAATTTTACATCAATCAACTCGTATACTCGTTCTAATCAAAAGCCCTAAAACATCGGTTTGTAATTCAGAAAAAAAAAAAAACATAACTCCGTTGAGTTATTTTTAACGCAGACTATTATCAGCCAAAAGTGTACCAGTTTGGATTATTATCGGCATATAACTGAGAAAGGATTATTATCGGCCAAATTGAGAAAATTGAGATTATTTAAATTCAATATGCCATATAATTACACCTCTTGAACATCTTTCGGTGTTTGAAATTTTGAAAAATTATATTTAAGTGTCTTCTTTTTTTTAATAACATGCTATGTCACGTTTATATGTTGTAATATTTAAGTTATGTTGTAATGTTTAAGTTATGTTATATTACTATTTTTTAAGTTATGTTCTAATGTTTTATGTTATAATGTTATATTAAATATATATAAATATTTGATAGAATTAAAAAGAAATGTGAGGAGTCAGCCGAGCAATCGGAGAAGTCAGCCAAAATATGAGGAGTCCGTCAAGCCGTTGGGAAGAGTCAGCCGATCCAATGGGAGGAGTCTGCTAAGTATATGAGAGGAGTCTGCCAAGTATGTTGGAAGAGTCTGCCAAGTATACAGGAGGAGTCTGTCAAGTATATGAGAGGGGTTTGTCGAGCCAATGTGAGGATTCTGCCAAGTATATGAGAGGAGTCTGCCAAATACATGAGAGGAGTCCGCTATCGACCCATCACCTTTGTCGTACACGTGTAAGCTCCTCATTCATGGAATCTTCAATTTAACAGACGGATGCGACCCATGTCGCAGGAGTCCATCAAAAACACAGGAGGGATGACATTTTAGTAATTTTGGTTGGTAAGTGACATTTGGGTAATTTTCCCTTTAATATTCTACTTTTTGATATTTTAGCCGCCTTATCAAATAATGTTTTTTTTCAACAAATTAATGGTAGAAACTAAATGTGCTTGCTTATATAAAGGAGTTCTTTAGTTGTCTTGAAACACAACCAAAAATGGCTTCTTTTCACTCCATTTCAGTCATCTCCCTATGCTTTCATTTCCTATTCTCGATCTCTCAAGCTCTTGTTCCTGCATCAGAGACATTCACTTATGTCAATCAAGGCGAATTCGGACTCTATATCGTCGAGTACGACGCAACTTATCGTGTTCTCCAGCCTTTCCGCAGCCCATTCCAGCTTTGTTTCTACAACACCACCCCTAATGCATACACTCTAGCTCTCCGTATGGGTTTAGTTCGATCCGAAAATCTTATGCGTTGGGTTTGGGAAGCTAACCGTGGTAAGCCAGTTCGCGAAAATGCCACATTCTCATTCGGTACAAACGGAAACCTTGTCCTGGCGGAAGCCGATGGGCAAGTCGTGTGGCAAACGAATACCGCGAACAAGGGTGTGGTCGGTTTCGAGTTGCTTCCGAACGGTAACATGGTTCTTGTTGATGCCAAGGGTAGTTACATATGGCAAAGCTTTGATTACCCAACCGACACTCTCTTGGTGGGTCAGTCTCTACTTGTCAATGGTGTGAGTAAGCTTGTGAGTCGGGCTTCGGCTGAAAACAACGTTGACGGACCGTACAGCTTTGTAATGGAATCCCGACGGGTTGCTTTGTATTACAAGAGCAACAAATCCCCTCGCCCAATGCTTTATTGGGCAGAATACCCATGGATAAACAATGACACAAGTACTTTTACGAATTTAACTCTTGTTTCAGAACCACGGTATCCTGATGATCTTTCAATTTATTTCTTGTTCTTTCGTTACAATGTCACGAATTCGAACCCCTTGATCGAAGCCTCAAGTAGCAACTTGGTCTTCTCAAGATACAACAATACATTAACGTATCTTCGACTTGGGATAGATGGAAACCTTAGATACTTCACCTACAGCCCCAACGTGCAAAACTACGCATGGGATCTGGTCTATACACTTCTTGACAGGGATTCAAGCGTAAGCAAGTGCCAATTGCCGGAACGATGTGGGAAGTTTGGGCTGTGTGAGGATAACCAATGTGTGGCGTGCCCGACACCTATTGGGCTAAGTGGGTGGAGCAAAGATTGCGAGGCGAAAAAGGTGACATCTTGTAAAGCTAGTGACTTTAACTATTACAAGCTTGAAGGGGTTGATCATTTTATGATCAAGTACACGAGGGGGGATGAGACGAAACAAAGCCAGTGCTAGAGCAAATGCACGAGTGATTGTAAGTGTGTGGGTTATTTCTATCACACTGATCGATCGAGGTGTTGCATTGCTTACGATTTGAAAACATTGACGAAGGTTGGGAACTCGACGAATCTGGCGTACATTAAAACACCAAACAAATAGGTGTGCCTATGTATAGACATGATGGGAAGTGTAATAAAGAATAAATGTATTTAGTAACGTTTGATTCTGTATGTTTTTTACATGTTCAAGTATTTCAAATTGTGTCTTATGTATGTTAAGTCTTATGATTAATAAATAAAAAGCACTATTGATTATCTAGCTAAATGGGATTCGTTTCCCACCATTGTTGGATTCACCAAGAGGCATGTATGGCGGGTGAGTGGAAATCAAGTGGTCATGAGCTCTTGTCTAGGTGGGGATGCATACATGGCGGCTAACAGCTAATCTACACCGATGTGGTCCTGTCAACGGAAGGACGTACGGGTAACTCACATGATAACAAATGTAGGGATACATGCACTCTTGAAATAGATCGGGTGTATATTCTTACTAAAATGGTGTGTGTTCAAGTCTTTCAAAGTGAACAATAAATAGATTTTAGAAGGATGTGTGTTCACTGTGAAAAATACATCCGCGGAGAGAGCGGCTAAGTTTCATTAGTGATTAGCATATACGTATCCGTTTGCAGGGGCGGATCTAGTAAGGAAACACCGGGTTCCCAGGAACCCAGTCTTTTTGGAAAAAAACGTTTTTTTGTAGTGTAAATCTTGTATGATTTGGAAAAAAACGTTTTTTTTTAGTGTAAACCTTGTATGATTTGGAAAAAGGAACCCAGTGATTTCTCCGGCTGGATCCGCCACTGTCCGTTTGTAATTCAAATGGTTGTTATTCAACGTGAATATATCTACAACGATGTGGTTGTGTCCATATAAAGGACGTACGGAACTCATGTGATAACAAATATAGGGACGTACATGTCATCTTGGCCAAGCAGTGGCATCACGTATTTATTCTTAGTAAAGTAGTGTTAGTTCAAGTCTCTCAAAGTGAATGATAGGTGGATTTTTGGAGTATATGCTAGAAAGGTGTGTGTCCGTTGTTAAAAAAACAATCATATGGACAACAGCTAACATGCGTTCTTAACATATATGTGTATATATATAGTGAAAGTGTATTGTATAATTCTTTGCTTAATGTACATGCGTGATTAGTTTTATGACATTCGTGATGAGGTTTTTTACCCCATGCGTGATTTCTGATTTTGTACATGCATGATTATGTCCATGCGTGATTATGGGTTTCAACATGCATGATTAGGGTTTTTGAGTTTTATAATGTGCGTAATTTCATCTCGTACGCATCGTATGTTAAGCAATATTGTACGTTAACCAACCCTATACATATATATATAGGGTAGGGTTCATTTGAGAACCACTCTTATTGCAAGAACCATGAAAATCAAGGTGAACACAAAAAAAAAATCTAAAAATACCTAAAAACACACAAAAAAAATATTTTTTTTAGTTAAAAATCGCCATTTTTCGTTACCAAAAAATTTTCTAGCAACAATTATCAATGCACTTGTGCATATGTATCATTTCTTTGATAAATTCCTTAATACATTACCAGTATTAGACAATTACACTTTCATTTACACTACCATCCATAATACACTACATTTTACATTAGCAATATATAAAATGCACATGTACATCTATATGTATGAACGTGATATAACGTGTTTGGTACAAAAAGTTTATGATTTTGAATGATGAAGTAGGCCAATATACATATTTTTTGTTAGTTATATCTAGTAATTGATGGTTTGGTTATATTTGTCACTTTATGATGCAATATATTGTTTGGTATGGTATGAAGGGTGTTGATGCACATGTGCATAAATTGAAAAATACTATACATATTGGTAATGGTAGTGTATTATGGATAGTATTAGGTAATGGCAGTGTATTATGGATAATATGATGTAATAATAGTGTATTATGGATGGTATGATAGATGAAAAGTAAAGTGTATTCAAAGTAGTGTACCAAAAACATGTTATATCTTGTTCATACATATAGATGCACATATGCATTTCTAATATTTGTAATGTAAAAAGTATGGTATTACCGATGGTAGTGTAAATGAAAGTGCAATTGTCTAATACTAGTAATGTATTATGTAATTAATCAAAGAAATGATACATATGCACATGTGCATCCATAATTGTTACTAGAAAAAAGATATTTTTTTAGAAATTAAAAGTAGCGATTTTTATATAAAAAAATAATAAAAAAATCCGTGTGTTTTTTAAGTATTTTTGGTTGTGTTCACATTGGTTCTCGCGGTTCTCGCAATAAAGGGTGGTTCCTAACCGACCCTTATCCTATATAATATATATATATATATATAGGGGACCGCTAAAATGAGAACCATCTCGAGTTGTAAGAACCGTGAGAACTACACCGTACGGGGCGAGGTGGACCAAAATTTTTTTTTCATAAACGTAGATGCGTGTATTATAAACACATTTGTAAAAAAAATTCAAAAAAAAAAATGTCATGTGTGTAGTTTTAAGCACCACAAGTTTGTGTTTACGGGTACCGTAAATTTAACCGGAAAATTTACGGTACCCGTAAACACAAACTTGTGGTGCTCAAAACTACACACACGACATTTTTTTTTTGAATTTTTTTTTACATATGTGTTTATAATACACGCATCTACGTTTATGAAAAAAAAAATTTGGTCCACCTCGCCCCGGATCAAGTAGTTCTCACGGTTCTTACAACTCGAGGTGGTTCTCATTTTAGCGGGCACTTATATATATATATATATAGTGGAGAGTTCAAATGAGAAGAAATAAAAATTAAGAATAAAAAGAATAAAGGATACAAAGGTAATTTGAACAAATCATTTAATGATTCTATTATTTATTTTTGTTATTCAAATTAATGAACTATAATCATTTAATGAGCCTATCTTATAAAATAGTTGTGCATCTTACACAATAAAAACAATCATGCACATGATCTTACATTTTCAACGTTTCCTACACTATTAAAACAATATTTTGGTGTAGGATACAGAATGTGTAGGACTCAAACACTTTTAAATAATTTTGCGACTCATAATAAAATATGTGTAGGACACAAAATTTTTAAATAATTTTGTCACTTCTAATAAAATTTGTGTAAGAGCCAATACATTAATGATGGTGAAGGAGGACTTTATGGTTGCATTAATAAGATTTGTGTAACTCTTTAAAATATTTATTAATATTCTACATCAAAATCTATACTACCCTTCGTAATTAAAACATTAATTAAAAGTGGACAAAAATGATATATTGATTCACAACCATTGATCAAAAAAATATATGGCCAAGATTAATTCATTTTTTCTTCTTTTAAGAAGATTCTTCTCAAATGAACCTCCCCCTATATATATAGGGTAAAATGGGAATTGTACCGAGTTGTGAGAACCGTAAGAACTCTAGTGAGCCCTTGATCAAGATGGGTTGGATGGCTAGGATTTTATTTTGACTTTTGATATATGGGGAATTGTATTTTTAATATAAAAAATTATAAAGTACCATGAAGGTTATTTCAGACATTTTACACTTTTGCAAAAAAAACAAGAATATCAAATCAGAAAATTCTAATAATCTTATTTTATGCAACTTTCACTTAAAAATTTTCATTCTTACATTTTCATTTTTACAAAGTTGTAATATTTACATGACGATAAAAAAAAATATAAAACCCAACGGCTCTTGCGTCCCCTTAATATTTGTCGTCTTTGATCCTTAAGTCCAATTGCTCGCCACCCTCCATTTCTTCTTGATCTTCCATCTGGGTCTCTTCATTGACCTTGTCTCAATTACGGCCTCGTTCTCCACCCCCCCCCCCCCCCAACAACTATGAACACTATAACAACCCTCCTAAAATATTTAGAACATCCCTATACGTCCTAAAATACACCATGTATACGAAAACCGGACCCGAAATACCTTTATATAATTAAAAATCAAATAAAAACAATATTTTAAGTCTGTCGCGGGGCGCGACAGACTACTCTTAATCCGTCGCGAGGCGCGAGCGAGGGTACGAGTGGCGCAACCCAGTGCAGCCACATGTCAAGTGCGTGTCGAACCTACCCCCATGACTCGTCAAGGCTAAAGTCTATTCGACCTAACTCGTGGGGCGCGAAAGCCCTTTGTGTCTCTTTCGCGGGGCGTGAGAAAGGGTCGATCAGACACTATAAATAGAGGGGATCGGCCTTCAGTCCAATTCGTTCAAAAACTTTCGATCTCCCTCTCAATTTTCTGAATAACAATAATAATATCAGGTATTATACCCCCCTAATTAGCGAAGCTCTGCCTCGTTGTAAGTATTATAACCCCCGGTTACGTATTAGATACGCTGTCTGATTGATCTAGTGCTCCGTAACGCATGTCGAGCCTCTGCCTGACTTAGTCGTTGGAAATCTGTCTCGGGGAGGGTATAACTAATGTAAATATTGGGTTATTATACTAACGAGTGTGCATTGTTTAAATTACTAGATTATAACCAGGAAATCACAATGAAAAACCTAAAATAGCAACGTGAGTGATTTCTCTTTTCACAAAGTGTTTTTACAAAACCTCAAATGTTTACATTATAATTAACAGTGATTGAGTATTTTTAATTCTACAATTATCGTCGATATGTTGGGATTTTGTATACAAAATTTGTTACTACACTGTGAGTAGTAGCATGACCACCAGTCATGGATTGACAGTGCCGTGGGTGGTAATTAAAGTAGAAATATAAACAAATGTAATTGCAAGATTGCCCTCAATGCTGTAAAATGATAAAACCTGTTTTGATTAAACTAGAATTCACTCGCCAGTATTTCTTGCTGATAAAAGGTTTTTAAACGCGTTTCAGGTAACAAAATGTGAAAGCCAAATAGAAGCCAGCTTGACAGCACTGAACGTTTGGAAAAGTGGCTATAAAAGTTACCTAAATAAAGAAGATGTTTTAATTCAATAAATTAGGGTTTATCCCTATAAACATGTTTGTAATGGAAACTTGGGAATTTCCCATGTATTTACTATTATAAAAATGTGGTATTTTACTCTTATAAAATATTTCCTAACTACAGTCCGATGTAAATTCCGCTGCCAAATTGATTAACACCGATACCACTGATACTGGTTTCGCGGCCGCCCGTTCCCAAGTGATTAGGGGCCGGGGGTTGCGACGGAGAGTGGTATCAGAGCCACAACCACTGATTTAAGCCATAGAAGTGTTCTGCTGACACCAAAATTTTATCTATTTTGTTAGGAAATAATCTAAGTGATTATGTGCATATTATTGTTTTGTGTTATTTGACAATTTGTTAGTTTACAATATAAGTGATCGAGGACCATCGGACGCCTATTGTCAATTGTCTAGTTCTCCTAAGGATGAAGGAACTTCTTCCCAGCCTACCCCCTCGAGGTATTCAGCTGACACAGAAGAGGGGATTTTCATATTCAAAGCACAATCCGAAGAGCCATTCCCTACCGAAAAGAGAGGATGGTTCCGTCAGGGAGCTCACGAGCATAGGAAAAGAATGAGGAAGTTACAGCAGCAGAAGGCTTTAGCAGCTGCAAATAGGGAGATGAATGCCCAGACTCAGGATATAATCAATAGTCGATTAGCAAATTTTCACATATTAGCTACTACAGCCGCAGACCTGAACCTAGAACAAATCATTGCACCACAGTCACTACCCTTGTTCCCTACTCAACCCATGGAAATAGAACCGAACCCAGGAGACCAGATTCCCTTAACTGCCTTTGACCCAAACGAAATCCCTAGAGTCCCAGCATCCCATCCCCCAAATTATGTGTAGGATCGAATCACGACCTGAATGAGTCGTTCGGAAGAGCTCTAGTCCGTTTCAGAGGCGGAAACTAAGAAACAGATGTAAAAACAGCTTGAATATCACTTTAAACGTCTTGTGTATTGAAATAATAGCAATTACAATCACAAGGAATACCGGCAGCACCTCGGTATCAATTCTGAAAAACGTTACAAATGAATAGACATGACACCTATTTATAGTGTTCCTGCTTTCGCTTGAAGACACACATGTCAGCTTCAAGCGAAACCTTCTCAAGCGAAACATCAAGTTTACATTCAAGCGAAACACCTGATAAATTGACTTTCAAGCGAATTTGTCTTATATGTGCATGTAATTTCATGTGATGATGCAGTAGATAATGTCACCATTATGATGTCATTATCAAGATTGATGACATCACTCTTGATCAGATTCGCAACGCAACCAAGACTCAATATAAAACGAAGACGACAGATGTATGCACCAACAGACTCCCCCTCAGATGTTGACGAGTCTTAAGTGTCGAGTCTTTGCATCTTCAGTCTTTATCAGCCTGAACGCTCTCTTCAAAATTCTCCATTGTAAGCATCCTCAATCAATCTCTTACTCTTTCTCGTAATCTTCAGGATCTGTATCTGGCTCTACTATCTTCAGACTCCTTCTCGATGTCTTCAGACTCCCCCTTTCACTAGGCTGGGATCGTAGTCTGGAATTCACAAGATCATACCCTGGCTTTCATCCTGCTCTGGATCGAAACCTGGCTAACCTGCATAAACTCTACCCAAAAATAAATTTTCTGATAACCATTTGTGGATAAGATTTTCAAATCTAATTTACCACTTGCAGGAATAATGTTTTTATTGCAAAACCTTTTCTCATTTCATTTTAACAATCCTCAAACACTTTCACCCAAACCATTTGTTCATCATGTTTAGCACTCGGAATTTTGAATGTCAGCCTTCCAACAACAGTTGTCGAAAATCTTTTTGGATTTTTACAAAATTTATGCTAAAACACACTTAAAATATTTTTGAATTTTTGACTGAAAAAGAAATGCAGAAAATGAAATATTTACAAACAAAATTTTTGTGAGTTTGTGTAAGAGGATCATATCAGTTTTTGAGACCAATCACCAACACCGTTAAGCTTTAAACATTTTAAGCTCTAAACGATTCACATTGATTGACGATATTGTTTTCCACTTAAACTCAATCTAAAAACTTTCGAAATGCTTACCGATACATTAAGGTATATTAAATTTGCACTAAGTTCTTATGGACCCCACGATCTCAGCATATCCCCTCATCATGTAATACACTATCTCAAGCAATGCCTTTAAACTTTTATCAACTGTGATTTGAGCGAAAACAAAGCAGAATGTTTAAACATTAACAATCAGGTCGATACTTCCGTATACGCAGTGAAAGTCCAATGTTTAAACAAAATAAGAAAAATAAAACAAGTTGAACTTGTTTAGGCTTTAACCACCAGGTCGATACTTCTGTATACGCAGAGGAGGTCCAAAGCTTAAACGAAACACCAAAGAAAATAAAGCAGAACGTTTAGGCAACAACATCTAGGTCGATACTCACGTATACGCAGAGGATGTCCGATGCTTAAACAAAATAAAGAAATAAAACAAGTTTAAATCTTTGCAAAATGAAATGCACAATCACAGTGACTTTTCAGCAAAGTTGTGAAAGTTCACAAACTTAACCAGTTTTATGTCTTTCGACAATCAGCGATTACTGAGTAGGCACACAGTCAAGAAGGACAAAACTAAGTACTATGCTTTCGACCATGTTTCCCACTAGAACTAGGCTTTTTCATTTAAGTTTGTATCGTTATCGCAAATCTACTAGTCTAGCTGAGCCTATCGTCACATCCTTAGTGAGACCGTTTATCACATTTTAACTTTCCATTTCTTTAGCATGTTGTGACAGTCCACTGATGTACTATCATTTCCTCTTTTATGCAACAAAAACTCATTTTTCATTTTATCATGTTTTTGGCTTTTTCAAATTTTCTAATGTTTTTGGATTTTCTGAAAAATATACTCCCCCTAAAATACAAATACATCTAAAGAAAATTTAAAACAAATTGTACAAGAACATGACAACTGATATCGAATTGCCTCAATTCGCCATCCACTTGGCATAAACAATCAGAACTCCCCCTCACAACAAACTATTTTCCCATTATGATCTCAAAACACTTAAGTTTGTTTTAATCAAAATGGTTTTTCCGAAAAATAAGTATTGTTGATTTTACCATTTGTAGGTTTGGGGAAAACTCATCACATTGTTTACCAACTCTTTTAAATGATAGTTAAATCAAGTTCAACTTAATGACCTTGATTAACCACTTGTAAGATCTAATATCAAACATTTTCAACCAATCATCATCTGTTGGTTGAATTCTCAAAGTGCCGATACCTACTCCACACTTACCAACCTGGGAGTTCCGGCAATTCACACTTCTCAATTTAAAAGTTTCAAAAACTTTTACAAGAATAATGCCGATTCATGCTCCGCTATTACCAACTTGGGAGCTCCGGCAAGTCAGGTTTTTACTGTTTGAAAAATATATCCACCCAAGCCTGACCTTCCTTGGGTGTAACAACCTCTTCTTCATCTTTACTTTCACCAGACTTGTGAACATTCATTTTGGAAGCATAAAATTCTTTAACTCCTTTGACTTTACCATCAACCATTTTTCCAAAAATGTGTTTCACATTTCTGTTGAAAGCCTTATCAACATCAAATTTCTTCTTGTCAAAATCAAATTGCTTCAGCCCGCAGAGGTGGAAAATTCACATCATCCACATTCGGAACTGATTTCTCAACCTTTTCTTTAACAACTTTTGGCTCCTCTGATTTTGTGGAATCAGATTCATCACCAGAACTATTTCTTGAACCCTTAACAACCCATTTTTGATTTTTCAGATTTTCTTTTCTTTTTATCACATTCTTTGAACATTCTCCAACCTCAAAGGTTGAATTTTCAAAGCCTGTAAATTTTCTGGTTGTAAGTTCAATTTTCTCAACAACTTTTTCTTTCATTTTACCAGAGACTTCCTGTTTTGGTTTGAATGTTTTCGGACAATTTCTAGCAATATGACCAGCAGTTTTGCACTGAAAACAGGTTCTTATTTCTGTAGTCTTCTGAGCAATACTTTTCTTCAACTCATCTTGCTTCTTTGCAAGGAATTCTTGATTTGTCTGCTTTCTGAACGCTTGCTCTTTCTCATCTTCTAAAGATTTTCCTGAAACAAACACAGTTTTTGGTTTATAAACTTTTTCATTTTTATGATTTTTCAGTTGATTAAATCATAATCCTTTCTTTTTGAAATTACAGTTATGGTTTGGTTTTTTATGAATACCAGAACCAGAACTATAACCCTTTTTCTTGTTTAATCTTTGTTGCACTCTTGAGGTGTAAGAGCATTCACATCCAATCCACTAAAAATATACATACATTCCACTAAAAAACAACTCCTATATCAATATATTTTCACTAAAAACAAATACTTTTTCTCTCTCCTTTTCAATATATATAACATTTTCTCTCTCCTCTACTCACAACCACTTTAAAAATATATTAAAAAATTATACAGGGTGAACAGTGTCCCCCCAAATATACAGATGAACAGTAACATTTTCTCTCTCCTCCACTCACAACCACTTAAACCACTTTTTATAATTTAAAAACCCATCTCTCAAGATTTGGTGGATAGAATGTGAATGCTCTAAGGTCTTGGATTTTCAGAAAGATTAATATCTTTTATTTCAGAAATGTTGATTTCTGTTAGTTTGAAAACCTTTTTAATCATTTCAGTTTTAACACCTCTTATTGGAAAAGTCTCATCAGAATATAATTTGTCAGAATCTTTCAAAGTATATGCTACTTTGACTAGTTCGTCATTCAAATTAGATTTTGATAACAAAAATTCCTTATCATAAACCCGTTTGTCCTTTTTGATTGTTGACTTTGACTTGTCAGACTCAGACTTTGACTCGGATTTGGACTCCGGTTTTGACTCCTCTATGTCATCTTTGTCTAACACCTGATCGATCACACTTTTTATCAACTCAGACTCATGATCAGTATCAGATGATGTGAACGTAACATCAATATTTTCTGGCAAATTATCTGACGACCCTGACTCCCACTGTAAGTTAATTGCCTTTTTGACTCTTTCGGAATTTGGATTTCGAGACAAATATCCATTTTCGACTGGGGGCGGACATCTATTGTAGACAACACTTGGTTTCTTACCAGAAATTTCTACTTCATTCTCTTCTTTTGTCTCGGAATTCTTTTCTTTCGAAGTCTTCTTTTTTTCAAATGTCTTCATTCTTTCAACAATCGGGTAAATTCTGTCAACAACAAAAGTAGAACATGAGTAACTTTTCAATAAATTGTTGACTCTTTCAGTTTCAATCTTTTGTGTTGCTAGTTTCAATTCTAGCTCAGCACACTTCTCTGTGTAATAGTTAACATCATCAAGCTGTCTCATGTAAGCTCCTTTGAGTGTATTCAATGCGACAGCTTGTTCACTGTTCGAATCAGTGTACTTGTTAATCTCTCTGTTCAAAGTATCATAAGATTCTTTCAATCTTTTTATGTTGTGTAGCAGCTCGTTGTTTTGCATGATCAAAGAATCACAATTCAAACCCTTTTCAGGAACTTTAACTGCTTCAGTATCAACGTTGATTTCAAATTCTAGAACATCTTTGACTGTTCTTTTTGTTTGGAAAAACTCAGCTCTTTTCTTTTTCTCGGCTTCAGCTTCAGCTTTTAACCTTTCTTCTTCTTCTTCCTCTTCTTCAATTTTTCTCCATTTTTCTTCTTCAGCTTCCCTGACTTTTCTGTATTTTGCAGCCCAATACTCATCATAGGCATTAGCAATAGTCATCTCTTTCAAGAAAAATCACAAGAATATACTTTCAAGCAAGATCTCTGTTTGAAGCGAACTGATTTGATGCGAACTGGTTCTCCTCGTGAAATATCTGTAATCACCTGGAATCACTTGTTTCAATGTTGATGAAGTGAGATTGCTGAATGAATAGGCTTGATCAATAGGATATGGATTCAAATGAGTCGATGAATGGGTCGAGAATATGACTTGGGCCGAGAACTTGTTCAACACATGTATTGATAATTGTCAAATGAATTGATACTTTCTAGATAATGGTCAGCAATCAATATCACTCTTGGCCCGAGAATATATCACATGGGCTGAGGACTTTCAATTTCTGATTGGGCTTCACAGTACTTGAACTTAATGAACACATGCAAACTGAAATGATACTGCTCACCTTGTTCAAACTGACACAAAACACACAAGCAAATGAATTCACGTGATGATGCTTGACCACCAAACCAATATCACATGCAATTGCAAATATAAATCCCACTTCGCTGACACCCTTTAATATTTTTCACATGCAAACCGACAATATCAATTATCAATTCAATATGATTGGGCCGCAACTTTTCAGTCTTTATCCAAAGCTTGGGCCGACAATATAAATCTTGGGTCAATGACTATTTTGGAAGAATCACATGCAATTACAAAGTGCAAACTGACACTAGACACATGATATCTTTTCCCGAAGTACTGACACCCTCGATTAATGATTTACACAATACACTAAGCTCTTTTCAAGCGGTCATTTTCAAGCGGTGTGTCATATTCAAGCGAAAGGTCATTTTCAAGCGGACTTAAAAAGATTTTGAAGCGAAACCTCAGATTTCAAGCAAACTCAGACCAGTTTCAAGCGAAACTCAGACCAGTTTCAAGCGAACTCAGACCATTTTGAAGCGAAACCTCATATTTTAAGCTAACTCACAAAACACTCGTTCAAGCGGAACCACTTCGAAAGACAATTTTACCGGTTTTTAGTTTGAATTTTAAGCTGAAACTTTCCAGGATTTGTTAATACATGATTGCGCATAATATGTGTGAATTAGAGCCGATTTTAACCGTGAAAAATTTTTAATTTTGTGAAAGAAGGTGTAGAAAACAGATTTTCAAGCTGAATATGGCAAGAACTCCTCGTCCTGAGCTCTGATGCCACTTGTAGGATCGAATCACGACCTGAATGAGTCGTTCGGAAGAGCTCTAGTCCGTTTCAGAGGCGGAAACTAAGAAACAGATGTAAAAACAGCTTGAATATCACTTTAAACGTCTTGTGTATTGAAATAATAGCAATTACAATCACAAGGAATACCGGCAGCACCTCGGTATCAATTCTGAAAAAACGTTACAAATGAATAGACATGACACCTATTTATAGTGTTCCTGCTTTCGCTTGAAGACACACATGTCAGCTTCAAGCGAAACCTTCTCAAGCGAAACATCAAGTTTACATTCAAGCAAAACACCTGATAAATTGACTTTCAAGCGAATATGTCTTATATGTGCATGTAATTTCATGTGATGATGCAGTAGATGATGTCACCATTATGATGTCATTATCAAGATTGATGACATCACTTTTCATCAGATTCGCAACGCAACCGAGACTCGATATAAGACGAAGACGACAAATGTATGCACCAACATTATGACCCGTGGGAGGATGATCATAGAGATTACCCAGAACTTCACCCACAGGAGGAGCTCATACCGAACCCTGTAGCCCCATACCCAAACCTTGACCCTCTAGATCCATATTGGGATAATGACTAGTATATTCAAGAAATCCTAGAGAACCCATACCCATACGAAGAACCGATGCCCCAGTACCCTGACCCAATACCAGCACCCGCATCACCCATGAGTACCGAGAACGTACAGGAACTCCGCGCTTTTGTTGAGGAGTTGTTGGATGAAAGTGAAAGGATAAGGCAAATAGGGGAGAGGCTCGTTTGGAAGTACGACAAGCGTAATATGCAGTATTGGATGAACTCCCACTAGTAGTACTAATAATAATAATAATAATAATAATAATAATAATAATAATAATAATAATAATAATAATAATAATAATAATATATGTGAATGAAAAAAAAATAATATATCCACTAAAATAGTTAATCCAATAGCTACTGATGCATACTAGTATTGTACTTTAAATTCCAGTTTCGGTTTGTAATAGATATAGATATCTATAAAATAGAGGAAATGTCGCAATGCACGACGATTTTGACCAATATGTTTTTGGTGTAATTGGTTGCATTAAATATTGTTTTGTGATATTAATACTTGGTAAATGTTTATAATCCAGATGGACAATGAAGTGAATTAGGAAAACCCGAATAACGATAATAACGGCAACCAAGTAGATAACAGTGTCATCCAACACATAGTGGCACAAGGGATTATAGACGCTATGCCATATATTATCAAAATGGTTAAGGAAGAAGAAAACAATAAAAGTAATAGTGGAAGTAAACGACCACCTACTGAACCCAGTCACATCGTAAAAAATGGACCGTTACTTCAATTGCCTATTCCAAAAAGAAGAAGAACTATGTCTTATGGTTGTTCTTACAAAGAATTCTGGTCTTGTAAACCAATAGAATTCTCAGGCAATGAAGGAGCCATTGCAGCTCTACGTGTGATAGAAAAGACTGAGGTAGTCTTAAAAATAAGCAAGTACGCAGAGGAAGACAAAATCATGTTTGCTTCCAATCTTTTTAAGAACGCCGCTCTAGAATGGTGGAATACTATTCTCCAGTCTAGGGGAAGTGACAGAGTCTATAACATGGAATGGACTGAGTTTAAGAATATGGTTGAAAGGAAATTATGTTCTCCCAATGAAAAAGAACAAATAGCTAATAAGTTCTTAAACCTTAGAATGACTGGAGTAGACTGTAAGGGTTACACTACCGTATTCTTTTAATATGCTAAAATAATGCCAACCCTAGCTTCACCAGAACCAGTATTAATCTCCCATTACATCTGGGGATTAATCAGTGAGATTAGACATGTAGTCAAGACAGCTAGACCACCAACTATAGAAGAAGCTGTAGAACTAGCCAATACCTTGACCGATGAATTGGTACGTACACAAGAAGAAAACCAAAGTAAGAACCTAGCTCAAAGGCTTACCCAGGAATTTCGCTACGGTAATTACAACCGTGGGAAAAATATAGGCTCTACTTCTGCACCTTATTGTAAGGCCTGCAAGAAGAAGCATTCAGGAAGATGCTTCACATACTGCAATTTCTACAGGATACCAGGACATAAGGAAGAATACTGTAGGAAGAAACCCAGTAATGGAGTATCTTCAATTGTGGAGAAAAGGGCATATCAAGCCAAACTGTCTGAAACTAGCTCTAGCCATAAACAACAAGACTACCAAGAATGCTAGGGCATTTGTTCTGACAGCAGAAGAAGCCATGATGATTCCAGACGTGATTGCCGGTACGTTTTTAGTTAATGATGTTTTTGCTAAAGTATTATTTGACTCTGGTGCAAACCAAAGTTTTATTAATACTTCATTTTGCAAAAATTTTAATCAACCATTAACTAAACTTCAACAAGAATGTCTAGTAGAGACAACAAATGGAGAATCCATTAAGATTACTGAAATCTTGCAGGGAGCAAGAATAGAAATTTTTAACCATAATTTTACTGCTAATCTTTACCCAATGAAGCTGGCTGGATTTGATATTGTATTACGAATGGATTGGTTAGTAACCAATAAAGTCAGTATACTATGTGATCAAAAGTCAATATAAGTAAATTCACCAAAGGGTGAAAAGATCACAATTAAAGGAAATAAGCCATCTCGATCCACAAAATTCATCTCTGTGATGAAAACAGCAAGTTGTGCAAGAAAAGGATCACTAATGTATATGATTTCCATAATCATTAACACTAAAGGAAAAGAACTGAAAGATATTCCCGTAGTATCTCAATTCTCAGACATATTTCTAGAAGAATTACCAGGACTACCGCCAGACAGAGAAGTTGAATTCAGAATTCACCTTCTACCAGGGACAACACCAACTGCCAAGGCACCTTACCGTTTGGCACCAGCAGAGATGCAAGAGCTAAAGAAACAATTGGACGAACTTTTGGAGAAAGGATTCATACATCCAAGTTCATCACCATGGGGAGCACCAATTCTGTTTGTTAAGAATAAAGACGGCTCAATGCGTATCTGCATTGATTACCGAGAGTTGAACAAGGTCACGATTAAAAATCGGTATCCATTACCGAGAATCGATGATTTGTTTAATCAACTGCAAGGAGCTCGATTCTTTTCTAAGATCGACTTACGCTCAGGATGTCATCAATTAAAGGTACAGGAAGAGGGCATTCCTAAAACTTCCCTCAGAACAAGGTATGGCCATTATTAATTTACAGTCATGCCATTTGGTTTAACCAATGCACCAGCCGCATTTATGGACAAGATGAACAGAATATGTAAGCCATATCTGGACAAATTCATAATTGTCTTTATAGATGATATTCACATTTACTCTAAGAGTAAAGAAGAACATGCAGCGCATCTGCATGCACTCCTAAATTTGCTGAGAAAAGAAAAGCTTTATGCAAAATTTTCAAAATGTGAATTTTGGTTCGAAGAAGTGCAATTTCTTGGACATTGTAACGCCTGTGTCCATAGACTTTTTGCTTTTGTCAATTTTAGTCCCTAAGCTATGTGGTACTTAACACTTTTGATACTTGTGATGTTTGAATCTTGAAACTTGGTAAATCTAAATTCTATGAGGCTTGATTCTTAATACTTTGATTCTTGAGACTTAATGCTATGATTCTATGATTCTTGATACTTGATACTTGGAAACTATGATTCTTGATACTTGGAAACTATGATTCTTGATACTTGGAATCTAGATTCTTGACTCTTTGGTGCTTGACTCTTGAGACTTGGTTGAACGAGAGACTGGAGTCTTGTCACTGGCGGAAACTATGAAACTTGGAAACTTTTATGTTAATAATGTAATCTAGTTATGTGATACTACTACCCAATAATACGCAACGCTTAATCTAACTCGCAAAACAAATCAGAAACGGTGAAGCGGAAAGGATGGGGTTGACCGAATGGCAATCAGATCGGATGACCATCCGATCGGATGGTCATCCGATCGAATTGCATCCGATCTGTGCACACCGCCTCTCTCCCTCTCTCTCACACTATAAATAGGCCTGTCACATCATTCTCATTGATGTGACAGCCTCACTCGATCCAGACGCACGCACACCCTGTTTCTTCCATTTCTCGGTGATTTCGGTACGTTTTACACCAGATTCTTGTACATCTTTGATCACTACACTATTCTCTACCAGATTCTCCTTTGAAATCTCACTTTTCACCATGAAATCCCTAAGATTCGAGCTCTTGAGGGTGATGTCATCATGGTGGTTAGTACAAACTATGGTGTGATGTCATTCATGCCAAGATCTAGCTCAGATCTAAGGAACATCATATGTTTTACACTGAATCTTAACTAAATCCAGACCTTTTCAGCTAAAACTTATGTTTTCCCTCATCTTTTATTAACTTTTCACTAAAAATGGTGGAATCCGGAACTGAAAGGACTAAAGACTTGATGATTAGTCTTGAGTCAGCTTGGAAATGGATTGCTACCGGAAAGGATGACAGGAGTACGGATTCCGACATAAGCACCGCCACGAACAGACGACTAATCGGACTGGGGTGATTCCCAACCAATCAGACCGGCTGAACATTGATGTGTCTACCATTGTCTCAAGACGTACCATGTCGTCACAGTCAAACCAGAAACTTAGAAAACTTTACATGGTTGTGAACGGTACAAGGACAACTTAATCGAATGGCAACTCGATCGGATAGCCATCCGATCGAACTGCCATCCGATCAGGTGGCACTTGCCTCTTAACCTTAAACACTTTGGAACCTTGAATCTTTGGTCGTCTAATGGCAAACCGATCGGATAACCATCCGATCGAACTGCCATCCGATCAAAGTGACAATGTGCCTTGAAACCTTCCAACACTTAGAAACTTTTTCTGAAACTTGAAACTTGTAAACTTCGACGATCGAATGGCAATCCGATCGAACCGTCGTCCGATCGGATAACCATCCGATCGAAGTGACCTCACTTAAACCCTTGGTGATCAATTTGGAATCTTGACTCTTGGGTCGAATAACCATTCAATCGAATGGCCATCCGAACGGATGACCATCCGATCGGATGGCAATCCATTCCTCACTCACAACAGTCACCTCAATCGAATGGCAATCCGATCGGATAGCCATCTGATCGAACTGCCATCCGATCCAGAGACTGATCTGACACTTTGCACAATCTCGTTGTTTTGTCCGACACTTATCTGTTGTAATCTAATCAGGCTAAACCTAAAGAGCTCCCTTTGATCCAATAACAGTAAATCTGTTAACAATCACTGTGAGTATACTCGATCCCTTTTTGTTTTAAACTTTGGGATGCAACATGTATTCTATTAAACTATGATACTTGAAACCTTTGGAATCTAAATTGTATCCTATGTGTATGTGAAACTTGCGATTTTTGATTCTTGATTCTTTATGCTATGTGAACGTTTAATCCATAGTGTGTAGTTCCGCCTTAACAATAGTAGCGCTATAGGAGATGCACCTCCCCACTATTCTCGGGGGTATTGTTAGGAGGATTCTAGTTTTCCTTGATTCTTGGGAAAACACTAAAGCATCGGGACACATGGGCTATCACTTGGACTGCGAACACTAGCATGGCTGAAACTATTTTGTTACCATTTACATTATGGATATGAGTCTTTTGAATCTATTATGCAATATACTCAAACTTGTATACTCACCGGTACATTTTTGTACTGACTTTATTTTAATACATGTTGCAGGCTAATAGGATGCTGAATCATGGAAATCAAGCTAGGGCTGATGCTTAGAAACCTACCTAGTTAAATCTAGATCTTTGAATAATGATTTATGGTTGTATTTGATACTTTGTTGGTGATGTTGTTTTAGACAAATTTTGCATGAAACTTAGTTAATCTATAATGAAACTTTTGATGTTATGGAAACTCGTGAGCAATCTGAACGCTTAGTGTCGTACCCCGATGTTTCCGCCGTCGGTTGGGGTGTGACAGATTGGTATCAGAGCCATAACTATAGGGAATTAGGATAAGTAGGAATACTTGCCCTAGTCTATAGTTCTAGGAATCTTGACTCTTATCTGATGTTTAAGACTTATGTATTCTACCATATCTGCTTCCTAACAGCACATTTTCCTGCTAAACTTACATGCCTTTCCTAAGGCTAACACAAAATACACTTGGATACTTTGAAAAACACTGCTAACCAGTGTTTGTATTTTGCACGAGATTTGCCCTCAAGTCAGGAGTGACATCCGAACCTTGATGGGAAAATTTCCATATTATATTCTAGTAGGTCTTATCTGTTGATAAGTACCGACGCTATTAGGGTACTACGTTGTCAAGATAGAGGTGAAACTCAGACCTTGATAGCTAGTTCCACTCTTTTATTTTATGTCTTGCCAAAGTCTCGAAACTACCAATCAATTAGGAACGTAAAATGACCAAAAGGATGAATATCGTAGGCTTAACATCGATGACGTATTTGTCTAAGTAAGTCAAGACACGTTGCCTCAATTCGAAAAGGGTTCGAATCACTTTGGTTAGTCACCGTTCCTCTACCCGGAACAATCCGATGTTTTATGAGCCTATCTTTTATGTGATCTCAATTTTTATGTTTGTGGTTTTAAACTTGATTCTTCATTTGTCTTGAGGCTTTTTACACGATTCGCACGTGTGTCCGCAATCTAAAACACTAATTCTAATCTCAGAATCAAATTAAATTTACGAGGCTTTATTCATGATGATTAATCTATGTGAGAATCTTAATTAACTATGAAACTATGTAATCTATGTGTGGTTGTGGTTGTGAAACGCTAAACGTAACATGGCACATAAATACGAGACAGAAGTGACGTGTCTGAAACATGGTGGATACGCCGCTGGTACTTCCTATATATAAGTGTTTCTGACATGTTACCAACTTTCGCACCATGTACCATGCGAAACTTAGTGTTTGCAGACCGAAAATGAGAATGATGAAATCTAAACTATGGGAAACTATTTGTGTGATCTATGTGGAATCTATGTGTACTCTAGCGTAATCTATATGTAATCTAAGTATGTGATGTTTTGAGAAACAAAATATGAAACGTAACCTAGCGCTGAAGACAAGGCAGACGTGGCATGTCCGAAACATGGTGGATACGCCGCTGGTACTTCCTATATATAAGTGTTTCTGGCATGTTACCGGACCTTCGTACCACGCGCTAAGTGAAGTTCGTAGTTTTGTAGGCTCGGGTGAAGTTGTTGGAATCTACTTGGATAATCTATGTGAAAGTTTTGTGATGGTAATGGAATCTAATGATATAGTTAATGAAGCATGACACCGATGATGAGACGGACATGACATGATTGAAGCATGGTGAATACGCCGCTGGTACTTCCTATATATAAGTGCTTCTGTCATGTTGCCGAACTTTCGTAGCACGTGCCATGTGGGAATTCGTTGTTGGTAGACTGTGATAAGGTTGTTAACTCTAATCTGCGTAGTAATCTATGAATCTAATGGATAAACTAAGTGAATCTATTGGATTAATCTATGAGAATCTACCGGTTTAATCTACATGTATATGATGATGATGATGATGATGAGTGTGTTGTTATGTCTGGCAATTGCAACACGTAACATGACATCGAGTACGAGGTGGAAGTGATATGCCCGAAGCGTGGTGGATACACCGCTGGTACTTCCTATATATAAGTGTTTCTGACATGTTGCCAAACTTCGTACAACGTGCCATGCGAAGGTCGTGGGTTTGCGGTGTTGAATCTATTGGAATCTATTGAAATCTATGAAACTTGTTGGGAAACTTGAATCTTGAATCTATGTGAATCTTGTTAAATCTTGAGTCTTTAATCTATCGTGTGTGAATCTATACTATGAGACTTTGTAATCTAGACTTATAGGATCCTCTTGTTAGATCTTAGGATGTCTTCTCGTAAGCTATCCGACACTCTCAAGAGATCCAGGGAAAAGTCTCAAAAAAAGATGATGTCCTTCATGGCCGACCAGATCGCTCGAGTCATGCCAAAGATCGTTTCTGAGATCCAAGGATCGAACACTCCGCCCTCTTCTGTTGACTCTAAGACAGAGAAAGAGAAGCCTGCAAAGTTCAACTACAAACACTTTGTCTCGTGCAGCCATAAGTCTTTCACGGGCAGTGATGGGGTGACTGCTATGCTCGATTGGTTTGACAGCATCGAGGTTACCTTCATTAACAGTGAATGCCCAGAGCATCTAAAGACTATGAGTGGAACGGGAATGTTTCAAGGTAGAGCTCTAGAGTGGTGGTCGAATGAGAGAAACATCCGTTCTAACGAAGAAGCCTATGCTCTTCCATGGGCTGAGGTGCGAGAATTGATGATGCTTGAATTATGCCCTTCTCGTGAACAACTGAAGCTTGAAGAAGAGTTCTGGCATTTGAAGCAGATTGGTGATGATAATCTTGCTTATACTACCCGCTTTAAACAACTCATCTTAATTGTGCCTCACTTGGTTTCTACCCCTAAACGCATGATAACCAAGAACATCAATGGTCTACCTCCTGCTATGCGGGATTCTATTGAAGCAGCCCAGCTCGGAACTATTGAGGAAGTATACCGTCTTACAGCCAGTCTCAACAACAACCGTGTTCGTGATAAGCAGTTTGCTAACCCTGATCCTTCTAAGTCTGCACATCAAGTTACTCAGCAGCCAAGTGGCAGCAAGAACAAGAGGAGAAAGTCTCCGGGTTCAGGATGCAATGCTATTGTTCCTGCTACGAACCCTGTTGTTAAACCTGCACCTGCTGCTGCTGTTCAGAACCCTGCTGCTCCTGAAGCCAAGAGGCAGTACACTAGGCCTCACCCCAAGTGTACAACTTGTAATTTTCATCATCCTGTTGCCTCTGCATGTCGTTTGTGTACCAACCGCAATCGCTATGGTCACACGACACCCTATTGTTGTCAAGCTAACCCAGCTCAAAAAGCTCAGCAAGCCCCAGCTCAGGCAGCCCTACCAGCTCTCCCAGCTCCCTCGCAGAATCCTAAGCCGGTCAACGCTGTTCGTGCATGCTATAAGTGCGGAGATACTACTCACCTCCGTAACCAGTACCCTCAGCTGAACCAGGATCATCAGCCAGCCACTCGTGGATGAGCGTTCAATCTTAATGCTAATCAGGATCGTAACGACAATGACGTCGTTAATGGTACGTTTCTCGTTAATAACCTTTACGCTTCGATGCTATTTGATACTGGTGCCGACAGAAGCTTTGTGTCCGTAGAATTTGAATCCTTCTTAAACTGTGCACGCTCTAAGTTACCTAAGTCGTTCTCGGTGGAGATTGCTGATGGGAAGTTGATGTGTGCAAAATGCAACATATAAATTACATCAATTGTGGCATAAAACTAACCCTTTTTTAGTACTAATGTTGGAAAAAGTGTGCTTTTGTCTTCCTTTTGTATTTTCAGGATTAAATGAGCTCAAATTAACAAAAGAAGCAAAAAGACAGCAAAATCTAACATAAATACAAGAAAAGGAACAAACGTGACATGCCCGACCCCACGACAGCATCTTCCCAAGCAAAACAAGAAGACAGAAGACTGAACACGCCCCATGCTCAGCCAGCACGGGGGCGTGCCCAAGTGTTAGCAGAAAAGACAAAGTGGTAGAAGCTTCTATTGCCCACCACGGGGCCGTGCTCAGCGGGCACGGGGCCGTGGTCAACTATAAGATTCACAGAATCTAGGCAAATCTTGATAGTACAGATATGCTTCTGCACACGGGGTCGTGCCCAGCGGACACGGGGCCGTGGTCAACTAATAAAGACAAGAGCAATTAATGAAGAAAGAGAAGGATGTGGACACGGGGCCGTGCCCACTGGACACGGGGCCATGCCCGAGCTTCTGTTCAGCCTATAAATAGGAGTGCTTGGCTCAAGCTCAAACCATCCCTTGGCACACCACCTCTCTCACACTTCACCCACCACCCACCACCACCATAACACCAGCATCCACCACCATCATCCATTGTCCATCATAGAGTGTGTGATTCGTCTCGGGATCCAAGATTGATCGTAAGAGTTCTTGACAATCAAGGCCATGTTTGCCTAAGTCTCTTACATCACTTGGTGACGACAAGTGTCTAGTGTAATACTTTTTTATTTTTAATCTTTTCGCACTTTTTAATTGGTTATGTATTAATGACTTTAATAACTAGTTTCTTATGTTGAAGGTGATTCTTCCTTATCGTTTGTCCGTGGTGTCTTGGCATTATTTTACTGTCTATATAAAATAAAAGATTTTCACCATTCATATCTCCACGGTCTATATGGAGGTATGTTGGCTACCTGGTCGGGGGTTAAGGGAACGGTTTGGTAAGAGTCTTGCCGTTGTTCAGCGTTTAGAGATCCTGCAAGGGACCTGGGTCAAATTTAGTAGGACCTCCTTCAATACTTAACGGTATTGGATGGAGGGGGTCCAAACTCTTTGATCCCCTCATAAGTTAAACTACTATTAATACTATAACCCGGCTACTTAGGAATGTATCCCTGCTGACTCAGACTACTTAGCCGAGGGTAACGTCACCTCCAAAAGAGGGGCCTACCATAATTTGCATTAATAACTTAATTAATTATCTTTCAATAATCCGACCCTTTAGGATTGTATCCTTGCTGACTCAAACTACTGGGTTAAGGGTAACGTCACCTTCAAAAGAGGGGCCTACAACAATAACTAAGATAATCCCTTAAAATAGTGCAAAAGTGCGGAAATAATCAAAGGTTACACTAAACACGAGTCGGAGCCAAGTGATTCATCTTGTCTATCTGTTTTTATTTTATTTTTATTTTTCAGCATTTTAGTTAGTTTTTATTTTCTTAGTTTAAAACATTTTTCTAACTTTTGATTTGATTAGACGTTGAGGATAAACCGGTACTAAAAACTCTTGTGTCCTTGGACGACCTCGGTATCTTACCAACACTATACTACGCTCACGATGGGTGCACTTGCCCATATGTGTGTTTAGTGTTAGTAAATATCGTGTCTTATAAATTTAAAACTTGGCTAAAGAAAGTGTAAAAGGGCTTAAAATATACTTAAACTTATATACACACTTCACACGCATCAAGTTTTTTGCGCCGCTGCCGGGGACACAAGGATTTTAAGAAAGTTAGGAATCAGTGGCCTAATCGTTTTTCTTATTTTTTATTTTTTTTAGGATTTTTCTTAGTTTTTCAGCTTCTGCAGAACTCAGCACCGGCCGTGCCCGCTGAACTCGCCCCGTGCCCAATCATTGGAACTGGCAATCCTGTTTTAAGTCAGACAGTAAGCTGAACACGGGGCCGTGCCCACTCAACACGCCCCCGTGCCCAAGATTCAGTTACTGAAAACAGAACGTAAGATCCCGACGGTTGGTAAATTCTGACACAAACATGAGTGATACTGATACTTTTTACTTTCGGCACTCTTATGGTACGTGGTGTCAATTATGTGGTGGTAACCATAAGGAATTAGAATGTTATTTTCTAAATTATAAGCCCCACTATATAGACCCATCGTTTCCTTGTATCCTTAAGAGGGGCGAAAGTAAAAATAATCCCTATCTCTCCCTCGAATGCTCCAAACCAGATTTTCTAGGAGAAATGCTTCTTGATGAATTATTTCAATTAGAAGATCTAATTCTTAATTGGTTAAAAGAACTTAGGATAGATTTCAATAATTTATCTCAAGATGATAACCAAGAAGAAGTGTTGGAATCGCATTCAAACAACTTCGTTGTCCCCGACGATACTTCTAACTCTAGTGAGGACTTGAGCGATAGTCGTCCCTGTGTCGATTGTGCCGTGAAGGACTCCCCATCGACTTTGTTCGATGCATACATAGACCTGAGCGATTCGGCATACACCTTCTTTAACGAGAGCCCGGGAAAGGGTTGGACTTGTCCACCTACATATAGCATAGGAATCACCCTCACCGACAACCTCTTGCGTTCTTGTCTTAATCTAGATCAATTAAGGTATCTTAGGCACTTTGGGGTTGTTCCATCCAGTAAGGAACCGCCCGATCCGGAAAAGTTCCTTAAAAATAGACAAACTTCATAGACAGCTTCTAGACACGGGGCCGTGTCCAGGTCAGCACGCCCCCGTGTCCACCCAAAGATTCCCTTCTGATTTTGTCAGAATACGGACAAAAATGGTCAGGATTCCATCTGCACACGGGGCCGTATCCAGCCGACACGGGGCCGTGCGCAACGTACTGTCGTTTTCTATAAATGCAACCAAGAATCCTGCACATTTGAATCATTCCAGGGACAGAGATTTGGGGAATATTCTCACATACCATCCTAGGTATGTTCTAAAAGAAGTTTCTCAACTATATTCTTGTCCTTTCCTCTTTTATCCACTATCATCTTCTTCAATTTTTCCTTCCTTACACCTCCATTAAAGCTTGAGACTTCCATAATTTCAAGCTTTATTGAGATGTTTGTTAGATTTTTGTTCATGGAATCTTGTTAAGAATAAGATCTACAACAATGTTTTAAGTTGTTTCTGTTCAAAAATGCTTTAAAAATCACAAAAACAAATTAAAACTCCAAGATTCCTTGTTCTTAAATCATGCAGATGTCTGAACACGGGGCCGTGTTCATTGAACACGGGGCCGTGTCCGAGGTACTGGTCCCATAAAATTGAACTCTTTTCGGTGTGTTTTCTCAGAATGGCAAGCAGAACAAGCGGAAACTCTTCGTCGCATTCCAGAAACAACCGGCAGGGGAGAAGATCATCAACGGTTGAGGATTCTCTTGTAAACTATGTTTATGCTCTAAGAGAAGCCATTGATGAGATAACGGGGGTAGAAGAAGCATTGGTCGACCGTATTAATCATCTAACGGTGGGACTAGAAGGATGTCTCCGGGAAGTCAACCTTTTGCACCAAAGGTTGAACATTCTCGCCTCTCCTCCTTTGGTGTCGATTATCACCCAAAGGGCATGGAATGTGGTACCGGAAGTCATCATTCCGGCCGAATGGTACGCGTTACATCCAGAGCCCCCTCGAGATATACTACAAGGGGTTCCAATTGGTGTCGCTCCCCCTCCACAAGATGTTGAGGAACATGAAGCCGCCTCCCTTCTCCCGAGGGAGATAGAAGAATGGCTCTAATAACATCTAAGGGACACCACTCGGCTTGGAGTTCTACAAGAATTTTAGAAACCGAAAAACTATTTCCGGAATTTTGGTTCTTATTGTAGAAGTAGAGCTCCTTAGGATGATTTTACGTATCACTTGACCTATCTAATTTAGGAATTTTAACTTTTATTTTCTGCCTTACTTTTAAATTTTTAGGACTACTATGTAATTCTCTCTATGACTTAATGAATGATGGTTTTAGTTAATTTGGTGTTTGGATGGTGTTGAAATGAATAAAACACACTCGGGGTGGCAAAGGAAACAAGGGAAGCTTGAACCAGCACCCCATGCAGGAAAACAGGACCATCCGACAAAATTTCTTCATTAACAGTAAGTTCGGCACGGGCCGTGTCCGCCCAACACGGCCCCGTGCTGCACTGTCTGCAGAAAAGACCCAGTTCTGGTAACTGGACACGGGCCGTGTTCATCCAACACGCCCCCGTGTCCAGGCTTCTGTTTCTTTTGTTTTAATTTTGTTACTGGCACTTGAACACGGGGCCGTGCCCGGACAACACGGGGCCGTGTCCAGCGCCCAGTAACACAAAGTTTTGCTTGATTCACACCTTTTACACATTCAATCAACCTAAAAACTTATTTTTGGGACACATTGAGGACAATGTGTAATTTAAGTGTGGGGGGGATGCTAAAACCTTGAATCTTGTAAGTCCTAATAACAAGCCTTACACAAAACTCTATTGGAACCGCTAATCACCCCAAATTTTTTCAAAAAAAAAATTATTTTTTTTTTGTACTTGTCTAGGTTTAATTTGGGAATTTCAAAATTCTAAAAAGGTTATAATTTTACAAATTTACAACCGATAACGTCGTGATAAAAAGAACCAACATAAGAAAATTATGAAAAGGCATGACTAGCTTAGTTAAAATTTAATTATATATACTTGATCACATAAAAACCTGTAACATCCCGAAAACGGGTTTGGTAATCAAACCCCGTTAATACTAGATGACGGGTAAAGTACCGTTAGAGGTAAAAGCAAACCGGTGAATATTAGGATTTTAATTAAATGAACCTAATATTAGATAAAAACGGTATAAGGGCTTTTGAGGAAACAAAGTATATAAAAGGCACGAGCTAAAGGGACTTAAGATAAAACGGGTTATAACTTCCTGAACCCACAAAGTTAACTAGGAATAATTAACCTAGTTAGTTATTTATTTGAAAACAATAAAGAAAGGAAGGAAACTTGAAATAGTTAACCATTTTATAAACTTTGGAACTTGAGGGACTAAAAAGAGGCAAACATGAAAATGTTTTAAGTTAAATGAAATAAAAAAAGCCAAAACACACACTTTGTGTGTGTGTTTGGTCGATATATGCAGGAGAAGAAAGAGGGCTTCCCTCAAGAACCCTAAACACAAAGAATCCAACTAAATCAAGGAGAAATCAAGCCAAGAAATTGGGGCTTTTAATAAAATCGTGATCACCAAGCTTAGGGGATCACAAGGTATGTAAAATTTTGATGTTTAGTAATATCTCGAAATTTTGATGAGCTTGCATGAACGAAATTCTTGCATGAATGTTCAATATTATAGTGATATTAGTGTGGGTATAAGTCTAGGAACAAACCCTAGATGCAAACTTGTAGAATTGTGCCATAAACTAGTGGTTAACCCAAATAACCAAGTATGAGCTAAGTGGGTTTTGTTGATTTGATGAAATTGATGTTCTAATGGTGTTTATAAACATCATACTAACTCATATAAATGAACTACTTGAACAAATTAGAGATTTAGTTAAGAGTTCATAAGTGACTCGAAGTGGGTCTTGACATAAGAGTTCAAACCATGATTTTGATGGTCAAAGTGTGTATATGCTTATAATAACTGAAATTTACATGTTGATTTATTATTACTTGAGGTAGGAATTGGATGACATGTTGGTTAATTTGGCGTCTCAAGAGATGATTCTCACTAAGTGTTGATAATGTGCTTAATTGAGTCTTGTGAACTTGATAGTGCAATCGTATGTGTTAATTGGCGATTTGACTTTTAAAAAGTCAAACCGACCTACAATATGATGAATACTAATTTTTATACGAAAAGCGTAAGGTGGGAATAGTCATGATTGATAATGACTAAACCTACGAATTATGATTATAGTTTGACGCTTAACGAGCTAGGTGGAGGCTTGTGGAGGAAGTGGGTCAAACGAATCAAGTACAAAAGAAAAGCGTGGCTTGGATGCAAGGTAAGTATAGCTTACACTAGTCATATAGTTTAGAATGTCCTTTTGTTGTTTTGATTTCGAACCAGACAAATGGAAATTTGAGATATGGTGTTTCCGGCGTGTAGTCGTACGGAACAAGATAACCAATAAGGGTAAAATTGAAATTTGGACACTTGTTGACAATAATTATTGGTTTTGAAAGATACATATTTCGTAAGCCTTAATAGGCCAAAAAGCGTTAAGAGGTGAATTATAGTTAAAACGACCGTGCGGTGTAAATCGGAACGAGTCGTGTAGACGAGATGGCAATAAGCTTTATCTCGCCAATATCATCGGTCATTTAGACCAACGGGTCAAAAGGTGAAAATATCACTTTTTGACAATATCGACTAATGGTTTGATGAGTTGTTTGATTTCAGAAATAAATATCGAGTGGATATTTACATCGCTATTACTTAGTAGATATAGAGGCAAGGTACTTAAATGGGTCAATGTAATGATCCGAGCCAGGTACGCATAATAAGATAACTCTCAGTTAAATGTAAGGCTAATGAGAGTTAAACGAAGTCTAAAATAAGTTTTTGGTTACCTTAATAGGTAAACCAAATGTTACGGACGATGGTCATTATAATTGAAAGGCCTAGTGCCCTTTCAAATAAAATCATAGTTAAAAGATCGGAGTTTGGGTTAAACAAGTAACTAAAAGTCATTCGTCGTAAATGAAGGACTAATATTGACCAAAACGCCCTTGTAGGCTAAATTGAACAAACAACCCTTAAAGGTTGTTTGGAAACGAGTTTTACAATTAGATAATTACTTAGGAGGAGTATAGAAGTTGAAGGATGTTACACGTTAGTCAAATGGCTCTATTTGAGTCTTTGCCGTAAAATAACGATTTGAAGGGTAAATTTTGGTATATATAAATCACCACATTGAATCCACCACAAATACAGTTGTGGTGGAAGATCCTTTGATAAGAAATGTGGACATATGTATTTGGAAATGAATGAAAGCAATTGGTGCTTAAAATATGCTTAAATACCTCTGTTGGTGCACTACATCTGTCGACTTCGTCTTGTATCGAGTCTTAGACTAGATAGATTAGATCAGGGCACGTAGAACAAGAAAATTTGAGAGAATTAGAAGATTTCGCTTGAAAAGTGTGTAATGAATTTGAGTTTTCGCTTGAAGCCTCAAGCGAAATCATCATATCAGATTTCGCTTGAGTGATGCTGAAGCGAAATCTCAAAGTCTATATATAGGGGATCAGTGTCAAGCGAAATCATAAGTTGATATAAGTATCAATTCTGAATTTCCATACCGAGGTGCTGCCGGTGTGAGAACTGATTGTATTTGTGTTCATATCAATACAAATCAGTGTTAAAGTGAAGATTCAGCTGTGTTTAAGTCAAATGCTTGTTTTCCGCACCTGTATTTGATGGAATTCCTCTGAACCGACTCGTTTAGGTCGCGAACCCGATCCTTACAATTGGTAGTGTTTGGATGTTTACAGGTTGTATGACTACGCCGGAGCTTCCAGGTTGGTAAGTGCGAAGCAGGAATCGGCATTTTGATTGGTAAAATGGTGATGTAGACGTAACATTCCTACAAGGGGTATTGTGTTCTACATGTGGTAATTTTTTACAATTGGTATAGAAAATGCATACATGAAAAAGGTTAATCAAGGTCATTAAGTTGAACTTGATTGGACCATACTTACAATTGGTATTTCGAATAGACAATGTGATGAACCACACTCCGAATCTACAAATGATTATATCATAAAAACTTATTTTCCGGAAAAATCATTTTGATTAAAACAAACTTAAGTGTTTTGAAATCTAAATGAGAAAATAGTTTTGTGATAGGGGGAGTTCTGATTGTTTATGCCGAATGAATGGCGATTTGATGCAATTTGATATCAGTTGTCACTTTATTGTACAGTTTATTTTCAAATTTCCTAAAATGTGTTTGCATTTTAGGGGGAGTACATTTTTCAGAAAATCCAAAAACATTTGAAAATTTGAAAAAGACAAAAACATGATAAATTCAAAAATGAGTTTTTGTTGCATACAGAGGAAATGATAGTACATCAGTGGACTATCACAACATGCTAAAGAAATGAAAAGTAAAAATGTGATAAACAATCTTACTGTGGATATGTCAGTAGGTTTTTGCACATTTAGTAGATTGTGACGAGATATAAACCTAAATTTCAAACTTGCTTGTTCTGTGGGTTAACACAAACTTGGATATATAGGTAACCCCTGAAATCTTGTTTGAAAGGTCCCTTATTCTGAGATACTAGGTCTTTATGCTCAGTGATATCTGGGGTATTATCCCGGGACTTCTGCTGAAAGAAATTTCTGACCTAGTCCCCGGATAATGCTTTCTGCAAATGCTTGAAACATAGCATCGCCCTCAGCAAGCTGATGAAACAATAAAATTGATAGTCGCTGCTGTTGTAATGCAAAAGATACTCTAAAGGGGACACACCAAAAGTCGAAGCCGTCATCTCTCTGCGTATACGGGAGTATCGACCTGAGCTCTCACGGCCCTCGTACTATAATTTATTCCCCTGACAGATATCATCTGTGGTATACTCACCTGTAAGACTGAATATTGGGATCTGGATACGGGAGTATATTCAAGTAGTGGGACACACGGATAAGTTTAAGTTGCTTAAAACATTAACAACGTATCTCGGATCAATTGAACTTTGTGTGAAAATTTAAGTGGACAAATATACTGACAATCTAGGTAAATTGTTTAGAACTTAATATGAAATAAAGCTTAACGGTGTTAGTGATCTGTCTCAGAAACTGATATGATCTTCTTGCACAAACTCACAAAAATATTGTTTGTAAATATTTCTTTATTGCATTCCTTTACAATCAAAAATTACAAAAAGATTTTAGTGTGTTTTAGCATAAATTTTTAAAAAAATTCAAAAAGATTTTCGACAACTGGTATTGGAAAGCTGATTGTCAAAATTCAAGTGCTAAACATGATGACTTAGTTGTGAGGGGGAGTGAATCTTAAAATGTCAAAAAGGTTTGTTAAAATCCTACAATTGGTATTTTTTTTTAAAAAAAACCTACATTTGGTTCATCATTGGTTTGTAATATGAGAAAGAATTATCTGATTATATCAGATTGTTGATGCATTTAAATTGTTAAATTTAGAAAATTTATTTCTGGGTTAAGATTGTTACAGGTGAGCCAGGTTAATTCATTCAAAATTTACAAAAGTCAGACTCTGATCATGAATCTAAAAGGTTGCTAGCTGCTGATGCTGATGAACTTAAGGAATCAAGAGATCTGATCAAGAGAATTAGATAAAAGCCAGGCAATGATCTTGTAAACAACATTTGAGTCAGACATTGATCCTAAAGCAGATGTTGCTGAAGAACAAATGAATACCAGCAAATCGTGAGGGGGAGTCTGATAGAGCAAGGTGAATCTGGAAAAGAAGATAGAGAGAGAAAAGCCCAGAGACTGATCAAGAATGAAGATGTGAAGACACAGCATTGGTGTGACTCGATAGTCGACTCGTCAACATCTGAGGGGGAGTTTGTTGGTGCACTACATCTGTCGACTTCGTCTTGTATCGAGTCTTAGACTAGATAGATTAGATCAGGGCACGTAGAACAAGAAAATTTGAGAGAATTAGAAGATTTCGCTTGAAAAGTGTGTAATGAATTTGAGTTTTCGCTTGAAGCCTCAAGCGAAATCATCATATCAGATTTCGCTTGAGTGATGCTGAAGCGAAATCTCAAAGTCTATATATAGGGGATCAGTGTCAAGCGAAATCATAAGTTGATATAAGTATCAATTCTGAATTTCCATACCGAGGTGCTGTCGGTGTGAGAACTGATTGTATTTGTGTTCATATCAATACAAATCAGTGTTAAAGTGAAGATTCAGCTGTGTTTAAGTCAAATACTTGTTTTCCGCACCTGTATTTGATGGAATTCCTCTGAACCGACTCGTTTAGGTCGCGAACCCGATCCTTACAACCTCAAACGGGTTAATATAAGCATATGAGTGAAAATGGGTTAAAGAAGGTAAGTAATTCTATAATTGGAACCTAATATGTTAGACATCATTGAATTTAATAGGTTTATGAGAAATAAGGGTCAAACAAACTTGTACGTTTGATAAATCACGAACGGGTCAAATTTTAGCAAAAGAGTATTAAGCCGAAGACTTAAAAATCTTAAATTTTATCAAGCCGGATGTTGGATTTTAACTCCATATGATGGAGAATCAAATTACAAACATGTAGGAAGAAACGGTAGGTCAAACGGATAAGCGGTTTGAAAGATACGAAAGATTTCGTGTCAAATTACGGCAAAATGGAAAAGCTGGATGCAGGGTCCACCGTAAATTACGGTGCCACCGTAATTTACGGTGGAGCTGATATGGTTACGGCAGTTACCTACTGTTGTACGGTAGAAGAATATGAACACAGGGGCCACCGTAACTTACGGTGCCACCGTAAGTTACGGTGGAGATCAATTTCAAGTTTTTTTTTTTTTTTTCTTTTGAAAATAAATTGTTTCCCGGACTCGTTTGGATATGATTTAAACCCCGTAAGACAAAAGCATTTCATGTTTATGAAATGTAGGTACACTTTGGATGCCGGAAAACGATCAAGCTCAACGAAGAACCGAACACGATAAAGACACATGCTTCCGCACTTTGCCACGTTGTAAATTTTAAACAACGAATTCAATCACGTTATGTAGAATAACTTATAATTTGTAAAAGTTTTAGTAAACCCGTATTTTATAGTATGTGTAGTCATACTTACACATCAAATTGTGGTATTTTACATGTAAAATCGCTAAATAGAAAATAGGGTGTTACAAAACCCATTCCCACAAAAGTGAGTTTTGAGCCTTTATTGAGCATACAAATACATATCTTTAAATTAAATGCTCATTTTTCGTTTCTTGTGTGAATAGCCGCTTGGTTCTTACGACTCTAGAACTTACCACGACGATACATTCCCGGTCCTTACCAACTTAAACCTGAGTAAGTATATGATAGAGGCATTAGGACTAACCCTTTTTATTTCTACACCATTATTTTCTTTTTTTTTTTACCACTTACCCAAAATCCCCCTAGTTAACCCTTTTGAGCCTAAACCTTTTCATTTCTTAACCCAAATCAAACACCCTTTCACCCACCAAAACCTTTTTATTTTTAACCCTTTGTTTTAGTAACAAGTTCGGTTTTTCATATGACTTTCAAATATATATGTTGATGATGAAGCAAAAAGAAATAAACAAACAAGTTCATCAAAAATAATTGTGTTTGGAATTACAGCTACATCAAAAAAAATTTGAAAAATAGAAAGTCTTACGGAAACCGATACTTGTTACGCTTTTTCGCCCTTTTCTACTAACCACTAACCACTAACCCAACCACCTACATTTAACCCAAGCCTAACCCTTTACCCCAAAGTCCTCTTGATATTTACAAAGGTATATAGTTAAAAAGGAGGAGGATTGATTGCTTGGCAAGCCTATGGTAGGAGTAAGTTCCATGCCGCTCTCGAGTGATTCACTAAAATACATCTTCGGCCGAGTGTTGAGTGATCCCCCGTGAGGTATGTGAACTTGTATATAAATAAAATTTTAAAGAGGCATGTTATGCCCTAATAAGTAATTTATCTTATGAAAAGTTTTAAATAAATCATGACGAATAAGATTGTAAATAAATAAAAATAAAACTAAATAAAGAATCTTGGAAATCCCGACACTCTATGACAAGCCCAAAAACTTTCTCTTCTACCCATTCTATTTGGGAGTGTAAAGCCACATTATAAAGAGTTTTGCTTGAGGACAAGCAAAGATTCAAGTGTGGGGGTATTTGATGTGTGCAAAATGCAACATATAAATTACATCAATTGTGGCATAAAACTAACCCTTTTTTAGTACTAATGTTGGAAAAAGTGTGCTTTTGTCTTCCTTTTGTATTTTCATGATTAAATGGGCTCAAATTAACAAAAAAAGCAAAAAGACAGCAAAATCTAACATAAATACAAGAAAATGAACAAGCGTGACATGCCCGACCGCACGACAGCATCTTCCCAAGGAAAACAAAAAGACAGAAGACTGAACATGCCCCGTGCTCAGCCAGCACGGGGGCGTGCCCAAGTGTCAGCAGAAAAGACAAAGTGGTAGAAGCTTCTATTGCCCACCACGGGGCCGTGCTCAGCGGGCACGGGGCCGTGGTCAACTATAAGATTCGCAGAATCTAGGCAAATCTTGATAGTACATATATGCTTCTGCACACGGGGTCGTGCCTAGCGGACACGGGGCCGTGGTCAACTAATAAAGACAAGAGCAATTAATGAAGAAAGAGAAGGATGTGGACACGGGGCCGTGCCCACTGGACACGGGGTCGTGCCCGAGCTTCTGTTCAGCCTATAAATAGGAGTGCTTGGCTCAAGCTCAAACCATCCCTTGGCACACCACCTCTCTCACACGTCACCCACCACCCACCACCACCATAACACCAGCATCCACCACCATCATCCATTGTCCATCATAGAGTGTGTGAGTCGTCTCGGGATCCAAGATTGATCGTAAGAGTTCTTGACAATCAAGGCCATGTTTGCCTAAGTCTCTTACATCACTTGGTGAAGACAAGTGTCTAGTGTAATACTTTTTATTTTTAATCTTTTCGCACTTTTTAATTGGTTATGTATTAATGACTTTAATAACTAGTTTCTTATGTTGAAGGTGATTCTTCCTTATCGTTTGTCCGTGGTGTCTTGGCATTATTTTACTGTCTATATAAAATAAAAGATTTTCACCATTCATATCTCCACGGTCTATATGGAGGTATGTTGGCTACCTGGTCGGGGGTTAAGGGAACGGTTTGGTAAGAGTCTTGCCGTTGTTCAGCGTTTAGAGATCCTGCAAGGGACCTGGGTCAAATTTAGTAGGACCTCCTTCAATACTTAACGGTATTGGATGGCGGGGGTCCAAACTCTTTGATCCCCTCATAAGTTAAACTACTATTAATACTATAACCCGGCTACTTAGGAATGTATCCCTGCTGACTCAGACTACTTAGCCGAGGGTAACGTCACCTCCAAAAGAGGGGCCTACCATAATTTGCATTAATAACTTAATTAATTATCTTTCAATAATCCGACCCTTTAGGATTGTATCCTTACTGACTAAAACTACTGGGTTAAGGGTAACGTCACCTTCAAAAGAGGGGCCTACTACAATAACTAAGATAATCCCTTAAAATAGTGCAAAAGTGCGGAAATAATCAAAGGTTACACTAAACACGAGTCGGAGCCAAGTGATTCATCTTGTCTATCTGTTTTTATTTTATTTTTATTTTTCAGCATTTTAGTTAGTTTTGATTTTCTTAGTTTAAAACATTTTTCTAACTTTTGATTTGATTAGACGTTGAGGATAAACCGGTACTAAAAACTCTTGTGTCCTTGGACGACCTCGGTATCTTACCAAACACTATACTACGCTCACGATGGGTGCACTTGCCCATATGTGTGTTTAGTGTTAGTAAATATCGTATTTTATAAATTTAAAACTTGGCTAAAGAAAGTGTAAAAGGGCTTAAAATATACTTAAACTTATATACACACTTCACACGCATCAGAAGTCGATTCTAGTTGATTCTATTCTAAGTGGTTGCTCCTTGACTCTTAACGACCACGTGTTTACTATTGATCTAATACCCATGCAATTGGGTAGTTTTGATGTCCTTAACGGTATGGATTAGTTGCGTAAGAACCATGACGAGATTGCTTGTCACGAGAAGTTTGTTCGTTTGCCTCTTCCGTCTGGCGATATCTTACATGTCTATGGAGACCGACCTTCTAGAGGACTGAAGTTGATGTCAAGCACTCAAGCGAGCAGATGCTTACGTAAACAGAACCTTGCCTTCTTGGCCCACTTGGTGGAACAAAAGGGCAAGGGGAAGAACATAAGTGACGTTCCAGTAGTGTGTGATTTCCCTGATGTCTTTCCTGAAGATCTACCTTGTCTTCCTCCTCCAAGATCTGTCGATTTTCGTATTGATCTGATACCTGGTGCAACTCCTGTCGCCAAGGCTCCCTACCGACTTGCACCATCTGAGATGCAAGAACTATCCAGCCAGCTACAAGAATTGCTTGACAAGGGATTTATTCATCCAAGTACCTCACCGTGGGGTGCTCCCGTGTTATTTGTCAAGAAGAAAGATGGTTCGTTTCGTATGTGTATCGACTACCGTGAACTTAATAACCTTACCGTTAAGAATCACTACCCTCTCCCTCGTATCGATGATCTATTTGACCAACTACAAGGCGCGTCCTGTTTCTTGAAAATTGATCTTCATTCTGGCTATCATCAGCTTCGTGTACTCGAGGATGATGTACCCAAGACCGCTTTTCGCACTCGTTATGGACACTACGAGTTTGTGGTCATGCCTTTTGGATTGACCAACGCACCCACTGTGTTCATGGATCTCATGAATTGTGTTTGTAAGCCCTATTTGGATCGTTTTGTGATAGTCTTCATCGATGATATTCTCATTTATTCTAAAACTAGAGCTGATCATGCTCGTCATTTACGCTTGATGCTTGAACTCCTACGTGGTGAACGTTTATATGCTAAATTTTCTAAGTGTGAGTTTTGGACTAATGAAGTGCAATTTCTCGGTCACGTCGTTAGTAAGTATGGTATTCATGTTAACCCTTCTAAAATCGAAGCTGTGAAGAATTGGAGTACGCCTAAATCTGCATCTGAAATTCGTTCCTTTCTAGGATTGGTGAGTTATTATCGTCGATTCATCTTGGACTTTTCTAAGATCGTCGTTACTCTCACTTCGTTGACTCAGAAAGAGAAACCTTTTGCTTGGGGTCCCGAGCAAAAGGAACCTTTTCAGACTCTTAAGACCCTTTTGTGTAACGGTCCCGTTCTTACCCTCCCGGACGGGAATGATGATTTTGTGGTATATTGCGATGCCTCGAACCGTGGCTTGGGCTGTGTGCTCATGCATCGAGACAAGGTTATTGCTTATGCCTCTCATCAGCTCAAGATACATGAGAAAAACTATACTACTCACGATTTGGAGCTTGGTGCAGTCATATTTGCTTTAAAGATTTGGCGACACTACCTGTATGGTACTAAGTGTATGGTTTTCACTTACCATAAGAGCCTTCAACATATCTTTGACCAAAAGGAACTAAACATGCGACAGAGACGTTGGGTGGAATTTCTTAACGACTACAACTGCGAAATTCGTTATCATCCGGGCAAGGCGAATGTAGTGGTCGATGCTCTTAGTAGTAAAACTCATGTTAATGCTATTCGGATCTCTAGTGATCTCCATGCGTGTATTCGTGAAGCTCAGTATTCGTCAGCAAATGAAGGAAGTCTAGAAGTGGAAATCCAAGGCACCAAATTTGATCAACTCAAAACTAAACCTAATGGACTCTAGTACTACCTCAATCGCATCTGGGTACCGGATCGCGATAATCTCCATGAGCTCATTATCAATGAGGCTCACAAATCCCGTTACTCCATTCCTCCAGGTGCCGATAAGATGTACCATGATTTGCGTATGACTTATTGGTGGCCTGGTTTGAAGAAGGACATTGCTGCATATGTTTCTAATTGCCTTACTTGTACGAAGGTTAAGGCTGAACATCAACACCCTTCTGGAATCTTAGAACAACCCAAGATCCCAGTTTGGAAATGGGATAGTATCGCTATGGATTTTATTACTAAGCTACCCCGTAGACCTTCTGGTCACGATAGTATCTGGGTGATCATTGATCGTTTGACCAAATCAGCCCACTTTCTTCCTATTCGCGAAGATTATAAAGTGGAGAAACATGCTCGAATCTATACCGATGAGATTATATGCCGTCATGGCATACCTATCGACATAATCTCTGATCGTGATGGACGTTTTACTTCCCGTCTTTGGCAAACCTTTCAATCCGCTATGGGTTCTCATCTGAATCTTAGCACGGCATTTCATCCTCAAACGGATGGACAGACCGAGCGTACTATTCAAACCCTAGAGGATATGCTCTGTTCTTGTGTCATCGACTTTGGTGGTAACTGGGATGTACATTTACCATTGATTGAGTTCTCGTACAACAACAGCTATCATTCCAGTATTCAGATGGCTCCTTTCGAAGCTTTGTATGGCCGCAAGTGCCGATCTCCTCTCAGCTGGCATGAGGTTGGTGACAAACAATTTACTGGCCCTGAAATCATTCAAGAGACAACGAATAAGATTCTTCAGATCCGTGATAACTTGATCAAGGCTAGGAGCAGACAAAAGAGCTATGCTGATAACAGGCGCAAGCCTCTGGAATTTGATGTTGGTGACCGAGTTTTTCTCAAGGTATCTCCCTGGAAAGGAGTAGTTCGATTTGGTAAGAAGGGAAAGCTCGCTCCTCGCTATGTGGGTACTTTCACGATACTCGAAAGGATTGGCAAGGTGGCGTATCGACTCGACCTGCCACAGGAACTAAACAAAGTGCATCCAGTGTTCCACGTATCTAACCTACGTAAATGCCTAGCCGACGAGGAATTACAGGTTCCCCTTGAAGACTTGCAAATAAATGAAGATGTACACTTTGTGGAGAGACCGGTGGAAATCATGGATCAAGGTGTCAAGCGATTGAGGCGCAGCAAAATTCCTATAGTCAAGGTTCGATGGGAAGGAAAGTGCGGCGCCGAATTCACTTGGGAACTAAAAAGTGAGATGAAGGCCAAGTATCCGCAGCTCTTCAAGCAGTTTTCTTCCTAGATTTTGGGGACGAAATCTCCTAAAGGAGGGGAGACTGTAATGCCTGCGTCCCTAGACTTTTAGCTTTTGTCAATTTTAGTCCCTAAGCTATGTGGTACTTGATTCTTGTACATCTTTTATCACTACACCCTCTTTCTTCCATTTCTCGGTGATTTCGGTACGTTTTACACTAGATTCTTGTACATCTTTTATCACTACACTATTCTCTACGAGATTCTCCTTTGAAATTTTTCACCATGAAATCCCTAAGATTCGAGCTCTTGAGGGTGACGTCATCATGGTGGTTTGTACAAACTATGGTGTGATGTCATTCATGCCAATATCTAGCTCAGATCTAAGGAACTTCATATGTTTTACACTGAATCTTAACTAAATCTAGACCTTTTCAGCTAAAACTTATGTTTTCCCTCATCTTTTATTAACTTTTAACTAAAAAGGGTGGAATCCGGATCTGAACGGACTAAAGACTTGACGATTAGTCTTGAGTCAGCTTGGAAATGGATTGCTACCGGAAAGGATGACCGGAGTACGGATTCTGACATAAACGCCGCCACGAACAGACGACTGATCGGACTGGGGTGATTCCCAACCAATCAGACCGGCTGAACATTGATGTGTCTACCGTTGTCTCAAGACGTACCATTTCGTCACCGTCAAACCAGAAACTTAGAAAACTTTACAAGTTTGTGAACGGGACAAGGACAACTTAATCGAATGGCAACCCAATCGGATAGCCATCCGATAGAACTGCCATCCGATCGGATTTGGAATCTTGACTCTTGGGACGAATAACCATTCGATCGAATGGCCATCCGAACGGATGACCATCTGATCAGATGGCAATCCATCCCTCACTCACAATAGTCACCTCAATCGAATGGCACTCCGATCGGATAGCCATCCGATCGAACTGCCATCCGATCTAGTGACTGATCCAACACCTTGAACAATCTCGTTGTTTTGTCCGACACTTATATGTTGTAATCTAATCAGGCTAAACCTAAAGAGCTCCCTTTGATCCAATAACAGTAAATCTGTTAACAATAACTGTGAGTATACTCGATCCCTTTTTGTTTTAAACTTTGGGATGCAACAAGTCAAAGTCAAAGGAAGAAAAGATTGTTAATTGCGATCTGTCACTCCTTGCTTAACTACTGGCTGCGCTACATGACTTGTAATCGAATTCTATTATTTAATCGCTTTAGTTGTATTATGTGGAGTATCTATTAATAATCGAGGTTTAATCGCATGTTTAATCGCTAATCGACATGTCGTAAATCGCATGGCTATCGCGTTCGCAACTCGAATTGTGTGTTCTGGATATTGTTTTACGTGTGTGTGCCATTATGTGTTACTTGTGCATGTTATGTTTATGTTGGGGTGTTTAATCGCAATCGTAATCGCAATTCTATCGCATCGAAATCTAATCGCAAACGCTAAACGCAAGTTATTTATAGTGATTGTATGTTAGATATAGTAGTTAGGTTATTTGTGTGACTAATGGTTAATGCTATCGCACCGCTCACTTGAAACACATCGCAATGCTCAACAAGCAAAACGAAACGCCGAAACTCAACTCGTCGGACCACTTCGATCAAATGGCCAACCGATCGAATGGTTGTCCGATCGGGTTGCCATCTGATCGGGTTGCCATCCGATCGGGTTGCCATCCGATCGGGTTGCCATCCGATCGGATTGCCATCCGATCGGTGGGCTATCCGACACTTCCTCCCACTTTCCTCTTTTGGAAACCCTATAAATACCCCTGTCACATCACCAAAGTGATGTGACAGCTCTCCCTTGTGCGACCAAGCGTTCCAGCCCACTTTTCTCTCGATTTCTCGCGATTCTTGTATTTTTCAACTCAAATCTTGTACTTCTACGATCTACACGCACTTCTTCATCTTTTTCACCTTTGAATCTTAACTTTTAACCGTGAAATCAACGGATTTGAGGTGTGTTTTAGGATCATGTCATCATGGAATTCTTATGAACTTCAAGGTTTGGTCTCATTCCCCCAAGAACAACCCAGATCTGAAGGATTTCCACATGATTTCACAACGATTTCGCATAGATCTAATCATTTTCAAAGTTAAAAAGATTGAAAGATGGTTTCTAACTTTCTTTCAACTCTTTTACACTCAATGCACTCAAAACTGATAGAATCAGAGCTCATTCAGGTCTTCTACTCGTTTCTTAGTGAAGCATCAGACTGAGATCTGGTTTCTATCAAAGAGACAACCGATTTCGGATTGAACAAGAACCACCGTCACGAACCAGTAGCTAATCGGGTTAGGGTGATTCCTGTTCGATCGGGCGACTTAGGACTTGACGAGGTTCCATTGTTTAGCACGTGATCATACCCTCTCGAACAAACCACAAAACTTTGAAAATCATCAAGTCAAGGCGATCAGATTCGTGGGACGGATTGTCGTCTGATCGGATTGCCATCCGATCGAATCGCAATCCGATCGGATTACACTTGGTTCCATAATTAATTTCATAATTTTCAAGGAACATCAGTTCTAACGGAATGCCATCCGATCGGATTGCTATCCGATCGAGTGACCGTCCTGCTGTGAACTTGTTCTCAACTGAGAAGCCTCGCCAATTGGATCACTATCCGATCGAACGACCGTTCGATCGATCGACCTGAAGGGTAGAGATACTTCTGTGATTTCAAAATGCTACAACGAAAACTTCACAGCCATCACACATAAACACATCCTTCCCAAACGAATGTCAATCCGAACGAATGGCCATCCGATTAGATGACCATCCAAACGGATTGACATCCGATCGAATGACCATCCGATCGGATTGCCATCCGATCGGGTTACCATTCGACACTTGGTTCACTTGCACCGTTTTACGCACCGTTTTATGCACCGCTCTTCGTTTATGCTATCGTTAACTGTTCAGGCTAATCACTCTAGCGCTCCCTTCATTCAATTACTTCCATCACTGTGAGTATACTCGACCCTTTTTTGCTTATGCACTTTTGGGTGTTACATACGTTACTTATTCTAAATCACAATCGATCACACAACGCAAACACTATTTATACGCTGACCCTTATTGCATGTTATGTGTTACTCGATAAATGCTTTTATGTTATGTTAACACAGTGATTGTTTCCTGATGCCTTAGCAATGATAGTACTATTTGTTTGAACTCAGCACCTGTCGTGGACAGGGGTTGTTAAGGTTACCTCTTCACATGTCATAGTGGTGATGTGTGTTGCGCATTCTACAACTCGCAGTCTAGTCTGTGCATATTTCATTGTCGATAGCCTACTAGCTTCGCATTATACATGTTACATGCTGGTTATGCGTAAACGCTTTCGAACTCTACTATTACTATCAAACTTATATTATCACCTTTACACTCAGTGTATTGACCGCTATTTTAACGTATGTGACAGGTTCTTAGGATGTTTGCTTGCTATCTGCTGGAATCGGGCTAGGATGGAGTCTAGAAACAAACAAACAATTTATTTATTTATGAGTTGTCGGAACAGTCTTTATTTGTCTTTGAGATAACTATGTCTGTAATAACTGATATGCTTGACGGGTTATGGTATGGGACATAATATTAACTATCCGGTAATTTAGTTGTTTTGGAATTTCTCTTGGACAATCTGTTTAGCTCAGTGTCGTGCCCCGATGTTTCCATCATCGGTTGGGGTGTGACAGATTGGTATCAGAGCTATAACTATAGGGAATTAGGCAAGACTCTACCTAGTCTAGGTCGGTGTCTTAGAAACAACCTAGTCTATAGTCTAAGTACCAACGGACTGACTTGTGCATACCCAGTATGGGTCTTGCACGAGCTTACTCGTTATTCTCGCTCGCACTCGCTGTACACTACACTTTACGCGAACACCGCATACTACAGTTCCGCGCGAGATCAGCCTTTCCTAAGGCTGGACACACACACAACGGGTGATTGGTTAAGATTAGGTGTGAAAACCGCAAACTCTCGATCACATTCCCGGTTCGACACGCTATTTTTACTACAAACAAGAGAATTTGCATTGAATTAGGAGTGAAATCCATACTTCGACGCGATTCTCCTTATCTATCTTGTGATTCTATCACGCAAACAGGAATGCAGCCGTTAAGTCAGGGGTGAAACCCGAACCTTGATGACTCGTTCTACTCTCTATTATGGTTTACAAAACTCTCACCAAAGTCTCGACGGACTCCAACGACTTGAGACACACTGTAACAGGAAGGATGCGTGCCGATCGCCCGAATCGAGGCGAGAGCACAGTCCAGAAGGCCAAAGTGTGCGCTTAAGGTCCTTGTGAATAGTCGACTCACTTTGGATAGTCAACGTCGATCTAGCCAAGACAATCTATCCTCGATTTTATGTGTTTCGATTCTTGAATTCGCCACTGCCAACTCTAGGATTTATTGCTTTTATGTGAAATTTTATGTGCTTTTATGCGTTATGTGTTTCGATTTTTGGTGATTTACTCGCTTTTCGTTATTCGCTTTGATCAACACGCACAACTCGCAATGCACATTTATCTCAATACGCTAACAAATCGTTGGTATTTACTCGCTATCGCTACTCGTTAATCGCAATCGCAATACTTAATCGCTATATGCTGCTATGAACGATAGGTGAATACGTGCAAAATATGTGCTTAGGTTAGCTTACATGCTTATGTGCTACTGTGCTTAGATGCAATACGACCTTATGTGCTTATGTGACTCTGTGTTTATGTGCCTATGTGAATTTTGTGAATGGTTGTGTTCCTGAGATTTATGGTGAATCACTAGTCAACACTAGACCCTAGTATAGTCAATGGTTAATCGAAATTGTGTTTGAGTCCTATGGCGATGTCTGTTGCAGACAATGTCATCGTTTGGATCATTCCACTCCCGAGCCGCTCACCGAAACCATGATGACAAACGAATCGCCGCTCTCGTCTCTAAGCAAATGGCGAAACTCATCCCACAAATCATCAGTGAGCTGAATGATAATGCTCGCAAGTCCTCGGAGGAGTCCAGGACTGATACTCCAAAAGCCGCTTTTAGCTTCAAGCAGTTCAAAGCCTGCGGTCCAAAAGAAGTTACCGGCGAGGATGGGCCTACGGCCATGTTTCAATGGTTTGATTCTATTGAAGTCACCCTGCGCCAGAGTGGCTATCCAGAAAACCTACGCACTGTCAATGCTACCGACGTCTTCCAATCCTGCGCTCTTGATTGGTGGATGGCCGAGAGGAACAAACGAGGAAACGATGCAGCTTTCGGATTGTCGTGGGACGAGTTGAAGAACCTCATGATGCAAGAGTTCTGCCCTCCCCATGAACTCCAAAAGCTCGAGGATGAATTCTGGCACATAAAGCAGGATGGTGGAAATAACGATGGTTTAACTGCTCGCTTCAAGCAGTTGAGTATCATTTTCCCTAGTCAGGTTACTACTCCTGATATTACAATCAAGAAGTGTATATGTGCTCTGCCGGATTGTGTCGTAGATTTTGTTCAGGCTGCAAAGACGACAACAATTGAGGAAACCTACCTGCTTGCCGCTGAGATTAACGATAAGCGAGTCAGGGCTGGTTATTTTGACAAAGCCTCTAAGAATCTGCATCAAGCCACCGCCGCTCCCACCGCTGAAACCACCGCAGCACCGCAATCTTCAAAGCTCTCACCTCGCAAGAGGAAGAACAACAGCAGTTCCAGCAACAAGAACTGTGCAGTTACTGCTGCCCCGCTCCAAACAATACCTGCCCAACCGCAACCTCAACACCGCCAAGTAGCGGCACATGTGATCAATGCACCGCCTGCCAAGCGTGCATACACAGGACCACTCCCGCTTTGCCCTACTTGTACCTATCATCACCCGGTTGGAATCGCATGCCGGTTTTGTGTGCACTGCAACATGTACGGCTATTTCACCGCTAACTGCCGTACAGGTCCACGTCAAGCTCCAACTCTAGCTCAAGGTCAAGCTCCTGCTCAGCAAGCTCTACTTCCTGTTCCTCAAGGCCAACAAGCGGCTCCTACAACCGCGATCGATGCTAGATCTTGCTTTGCGTGTGGTGATCCCAACCACTTTGCAAACATGTGCCCCAATCAAGTGATGAAGTAAGAGCCACAACAGCAGCAGCCCCAACAGCAGCCTCAGCAACAGCAGCAGCAGCCAGCAGCCTACGGACGTGCTTTCAACATCAACGCCTGCCAGGCTCAAGCACACAACAATGTGGTTAATGGTACGTTCCTTGTGAATGGTGTATATGCTTCGTGTTTGTTTGATACTGGAGCAGATAACTGTTTTGTATCGTTTGAATTCGAAAAGCTCCTGAATCGTAAGCGCGCTCATCTCCCCTCGACGTTTGATGTTGAAGTTGCCACCGGAAGAACCATCGCTGTCAATTCTGTTCTACATGATTGTACGCTCGAACTCAACAATCACGTCTTCCCTATCGACCTTATTCCAATGCAGCTCGGTAGTTTTGACATCATAGTAGGCATGGATTTTTTTCGCGAAAATCGTGCTGAAATTATTTGCTTTGATAAGATGATTCGTTTTTCGCTCGCTAATGATGATCAACTTTGTGTGTATGGCGAAACTCCTTCGATAGGTCTCAAACTCATGTCGTGTGTCCAAGCGAGCAAGTATCTCCGCAAGGAATACAAAGCTTTCTTGGCTAACAATTTAGTAGCGGAGAAGGAAAAGAAAGGAAACTCAGGAGTGAAAGACGTTCCCGTTGTATGTGAATTCCCTAACGTATTTCCTGATGATTTACCTGGTTTACCTCCCACTCGTGATATAGACTTCCGAATCGACCTCATTCCTGGAGCAAATCCTTTTGCTAAAGTGCCTTATCGTCTCCCTCCATCTGAAATGCTCGAACTCTCGAGTCAGCTCCAGGAACTTTTTGATAAAGGCTTTATTCGCCCTAGCAGCTCTCCTTGGGGCGCGCCTGTCCTTTTCGTCAAAAAGAAGGATGGATCGTTCCGGATGTGCATCGACTATAGGGAGTTGAATAAGCTGACAATCAAGAATCGCTATCCCTTGCCTCGAATCGATGATTTTTTTGATCAGTTACAAGGTGCTACATGTTTTCCAAGATCGATCTACGCTCAGGCTATCACCAGTTGCGCATTCAAGAGGAGGATATACCTAAAACCTCTTTTCGAACCCGATATGGTCGTTACGAATTTGTTGTCATGCCTTTTGGTTTGACTAACGCTCCAGCAGTTTTCATGGATATAATGAATCGCGTGTGCAAACCCTTTCTTGACCGCTTCGTCATCATATTCATCGATGATATCCTGATCTATTCCAAGTCAAAATCCGAACACTCGCAACATCTACGTTTGGTTCTTGAGTTACTCCAAGGAAACCGTCTTTATGCCAAATTCTCCAAGTGTGAATTTTGGTCGGAGGAGGTCAAATTTTTGGGTCACATTGTCAATAGTCAAGGTATTCACATCGATCCCGCGAAGATCGAAGCTGTTAAGAGTTGGGTTACACCCAAGAACCCATCTGAAGTCCGTTCTTTTCTCGGATTAGCGGGCTATTATCGCCGATTTATCGAAGGTTTCTCTAAAATCGTTGTGCCGCTTACCTCGCTTACGCATAAGGAGAAACCTTTTGTTTGGGGAACTAAACAAGAGGAAGCCTTTCAAACTCTCAAAGCTCAACTTTGCAATGCTCCCGTGCTCTCGCTTCTCGACGGAAATGACGATTCGTAGTCTACTGCGATGCCTCAAACCTTGGTCTTGATTGTGTTCTCATGCAACGAGACAAGGTTATCGTGTACGCCTCTCGATAGCTCAAGATCCACGAGAAGAACTATACCCCACACGACCTCTAGCTTGGCACAGTTGTTTTTGCGTTAATGATTTGGTGACACTACCTTTAGGGTACCAAGTGTACAGTCTTCGCCAACCATAGGATCCAACAACACATCTTTGACCAGAAAGTGCTAAATATGCGTCAACGCCGGTGGGTAAAACTCCTCAATGATTACGACTGTGAGATTCGTTACCATCCAGGTAAAGCAAACGTCGTTGTCGATGCTCTCAGTCGACGAAGCTATTTGCATAGCGTTCGTAATATCCAAGCCCAGCATAATCTCGAAGCTCTTATCAGTGACGCGCAGCATGCTTATTTTACCGAATGTACCATGAAGAAGGAAAGGATTCTTAACGATGGCGCCCAACTCGAGAATAAATCGAATGGTATCTTTCATTATCTAGACCGAATTTGGATTCCCAAGCGTACTAATTTACGACAACTCCTGATGGACGAAGCCCATAAATCTCAATATTCCATTCATCCCGGTGCTGACAAAATGTACCAGGACATGCGCTACAAGTACTGGTGGCCGGGCATGAAGAAGGATATCGCCCTCTATGTTTCAAAATGCCTGACTTGTTCCAAGGTCAAGGCTGAGCATCAAAGACCCTCTGGCTTACTCGTACAACCCGAGATCCCTATGTAGAAGTGGGAGAGTATAGCTATGGACTTTATAACGAAACTTCCACGCACGCAATCAGGTCACGACAGCATCTGGGTTGTCGTTGACCGTTTGACAAAATCCGCTCACTTCCTGCCGATACGAGAAGACTTTAAGGTAGAAAAATTAGCCCGGATCTACCCCGGCGAGATCATCTGTCGACACGGGACGCCTCGTGACATCATCTCTGACCGCGATGGTCGGTTTACCTCGCGCCTTTGGGAAACGTTTCAATCAACTCTCGGTACTACCCTTAATTTGAGTACCGCTTTCCATCCCCAAACCGACGGTCAGACTGAAAGAACGATTCGTACTCTTGAATACATGCTTCTCTCATGTGTCATAGATTTAAGTGGTAATCGGGATGCGCACTTACCTTTGGTCAAATTCTCGTACAATAACAGTTATCATACTAGCATCCAAATGGCACTATTTGAGGCATTATATGGAAGAAAATGTCGATCGCCGATTGTATGTGTAGGATCGTTTTACCGACCAAAACGAGTCGTTCAGAGGTGTTCTACTCAATATGAAATGCGGAAACAGACATATCGAGTTCAATTCAGCTAGATATTAACTTTAACTGTCTTTCTGATTGATTTGACAAAGTTTTACAGTGAAACGACACTTCGGCAGCACTTCGGCTCCGGAATCACACATACAAGACTTCCTCAAATGAAATCAGGCAACAGCTATTTATAGGCAATGTAATTGCGCTTGAACATGCACAAACGAAATCATGTTTCACACGAAATTAGTGATTTCGTGTGAAATGTCAACAACTGATTTCATGCGGAATTACAAAGTGTAATTCCGTGCGAAATTACATCTCAACCTATTTTTGACATTTTTCTCGTTTTGCGTGCCCTTATCTATCTAATACAAAGCAAGACTCGATACAAGACGAAGTCGACAGACGTCTGCACCAACAGACCCCCCCCCTCGAATGTTGACGAGTCTTAAGTGTCGAGTCTTCAACGTCTTCAGTCTTTAACTCTTCCTGAAGTATCTGACACTATAAAGCATCCTCAATCTTCTTTCTCTTTCTTCCAGAATAGCAACCTGGCTATATGCTTTTCTTGATCAGGTCTCTTGATTCCTTAAGTTCATCAGCATCATCAGCTTGCGAGAATTTCAGGTCCAAGATCATAACCTGGCTCTCAATCAACTCAGGATTATAACCTGGCTTACATTCTACTCAGAATCGAAACTTTGCTCTCTCTCATATCTGCACAATCTCTACCTCACAATAAGTTTCACAAATTTAAAATTTGACAAATTTATTCTCTGCTTACCACTTGTAGAAACAAATACATCATTATTTGCAAGTATCACTCAAAACAATAAATGATTTAACAATCTTAAACTCTGATGAACCACTAGTAGAAATACCATTTTCTTTTCAAAAATCTTTTCTAATTTCAAAGAGACTCCCCCTCACTGAATGTCATCATGTTTAGCACTTGGAATTTTGAAAATCAACTCTTCAACATCAGTTGTCAAAAATCTTTTTGAATTTTTCAAACTTTATGCTAAAACACTCCGAAAATCTTTTTGGATTTTAAATTTGAAAGACAAACAGTAAAGAAATATTTACAAACAATATTTTTGTGAGTTTGTGTAAGAGGATCATATCAGTTTTTGAGACAGATCACCAACACCGTTAAGCTTTAAACATTTTAAGCTCTAAACGATTCACTTAGATTGTCTATATACTGATCCACATAAATTCTCACACAAAGTTCAACTGTTTCGAGATACGAGATTAATGTTTTAGAGACTTAAACTTATTCGCCTGTCCCACCTCAGAATATACTCCCGTATCCAGATCCCAATATTCAGTCTTACAAGTGAGTATACCACAGATGATATCTGTAAAGGGTTTAAATGCGAGGGCCGTGAGAGCTTAGGCTATTGCTTCCGCAAAATCAGAGAGATGACGGCTTCGACTTTTGGTGTGTTCCCTTTAGAGAATCTTTTCTTCAAGAGCACATGATTAGCATTTTTCAATGTTTCATCATTTTTTGTACTGAGGGCGGTGCTATATTTCAAGCAAGCGTAAAGTATTATACGGGGACTAGGCCATTGCTTCCGCAAAATCAGAAGTCCCGGGATAATACCCCAGATATCACTGAGCATAAAGACCTAGTATCTCAGAAAGAGGGACCTTTCAAACAAGATTTCGGGGGTTACCCATATATCCGAGAGATGTTCCCCACGATATAAGTAAGTTTGAAATTTAGGTTTATATCTCGATACAATCTACGAAATGTGCAAAAAACCTACTGGCACATCATCAGTGAGACCGTTTATCACATTTTTAACTATCCAATTCTTTAGCATGCTGTGATAGTCCACTGATGTACTATCATTTCCTCTTTTTCAACAAAACTCATTATTAGTTTTATCATGTTTTTGGCTTTTTCAAATTTTCAAATGTTTTTGTATTTTCTGAAATTCTTATTCCCCCTAAAATTCAAAATCATTTAAAGAAAATTTGAAAACAAACTGTACCAATAAAGTGACAACTGATATCAAATCGCTTCAATTCGCCATCCACTTGGCATAAACAATCAGAACTCCCCCTGACAACAAACTATTTTCCCATTGTAATTTCAAAACACTTAAGTTTGTTTTAATCAAATGGTTTTTCCGGAAAATAAGTTTTGTTGAATTCATAAAACTACTTGTAGGTAAGGGGTTTCATCACATTGTTTTTCCATTTTCAACCTTTTGAAAAATATAACAGTTTTAAGATCAACCACAAAGATCACTTGTAGAAAATCAAGTACAACTTACTACATGTAGGTCTAAATTTCACTTTCATGAATTTCTCAAGAAAGATGCCGATTCCTGCTCCACTCTTACCAACCTGGAAGCTCCGGCAAGTCATACTTTTCACATATGAAAAACAGACATCCAAGCTTCACCAAACTTGGATGTTTCCTCTTCAGATTCACTTGGGTTATAAGTTGCTTTCTTAGTTTCATAAAACTCTTTAACTCATGTGACCTTTCCCTCAACCATTTTTCCAAAAATCTTTTTCACATTACCATTAAAAGCTTTTTCAACATCAAATTCTTTCTTTTCAGAATAAAATTGATTTGAAATATCAATCTTTCCAACCTTTGATTTAAAATTTTCATCCTTCAATGGTGGAAAATTGACATCATCCATTTGAGGAACTGAATTTTCTTCCTTTTTTAGATCAACTTGTGGCTCCTCTGACTTTGTGGAATCAGATTCATCGCCGGATTTCACATCTGATTTTTTAACAACCCATTTCTGTTTGTCAAGATTTACTCTTCTCTTGTAAAATCTTTTCTTTGAACATTCACCAACTTCATATGTTGAATTTTTAAAAATTTTGAACTTTTCAGTTGGTGGTTTATTTTTCTCAACAATCTTTTCTTTCAGTTTAGAAACAACTTCCTGTTTGATGTTGGTTGCCATAGGACAATTCCAGGCAATGTGACCAACTTCTTGACATCGATAACAGGTTCTTGTCTCTTTTCTCTGATAAACTCCATTCTTCACAAACTTTTGTTTTTCTTCAAAGAACTCCTTGTTTGTTTGCTTCCAGAGATGAGCTCTTTTGTTCTTCTTCCGGATTTGTCCCTGAAACAAATACAATTTTTGGTTTATAATTTTTCTCATTTTTATGATTTTTAGGTGGAATAAAACCTAAGCCTTTCTTTTTGTAATTACCGTTATGGTTTGGTTTCTTTTGAAAACCAGAACCAGAACTGTAACCTTTTTTCTTGTTTAACCTTTGTTGAACTCTTGAGGTGTAAGGTCTTGGTTTTTCAGAAAGATTTACATCTTTTATTTCAGAAATATTAATTTCTGTTAGTTTGAAAACTTTTTTTATCATTTCTGATTTAACACCTCTTATTGGAAATTCCTCATCAGAATATAATTTGTCTGAATCATTCAAAGTATATGCCACTTTGATTGGTCCATCCTTCAAATTAGATTTTGATAACAGGAATTATTTATTGTAAACCCTTTTAACTGACGATTTTTGAATGTTGACTGACGAACTCGAACTTCCAGAATCAGACTTTGACTCTGACTCTTCATCCTTATGCAACACCTGATCGACCACCTTTTTTATTAACTCAGACTCATGATCAGTGTCAGACGATGTAAACATGACGTCAATGTTTTCTGGTAACTCATCAGTTGTTTCGGACTTTAACTTTATATTGACAGCCTTTTTGACTTGCTCCTCATTTGGTTTTCTGGGTGAATAACCTTCCCAAATTGGAGGCGGACACTTGTTATAACTGACACTCTGTTTCTTACCAGTATCCTTTTCTTTAGTCTTCTTGTCTTAAAAGCTTCCATACCTGCAACAGTTGGATAAATTCTATCAATCAAATAATCAGAACTAGAATAACTTTGCAGTAATCGTCTGATTCTTTCATTTTCTATCTTTTCTGTTTCTAACTCCTGCTTCAATTTTGCACATTCTTCAATGTAATGATTGATCGCCTTCTGCTTTGTCATCATCACAGCATTCATCATTGTCAACGCATCTTCTCTTTCAGAATTTGTCTTTTGTAGACCAGTCACTATTTTGTTCAACACATCATACGATTCTTTCACATAGTTGAGATTGAACAATAATGTTTCTTTCATCTTATCTTGCTCACTCAACTTCTCTTCTTTCTCTTCACACTGCTTGCATGATTCTGAACACTTTAAGCATGGTTTGATGACTTCAATAATCTTTTCAACTTCAATAATCTTTTCAACTTCGACTATCTTCTCAACTTCAATCACTTTCTCAGCTTCAATCACCTGCTCAGCTTCAACCACTATCCCAGCAACTTTAACTTCTTCACTTTGTTCAGACTTCTCTTCTTGTGCAGCAATCTCGCTTTTTACTTGTTTCTGATTCTTTGCTGCTTGTTTCTCCTTCAGTTTCTTCATTCTATCTGCAAAATAAAATTGAAAACTTTTAGGAGATAAATGAGTTTTTGCAATATTAATATGCATTTCTTCCTCATCATCACTATAATCCGTTGATGATTGATCAAACACTTGTGTCTGTTCTGAACTATCATCTGAAGAAACAAACTCTTCATCTTGACTTTTCTCATCACTGGCAAACGCTTTCATCCATTCTGTCATCAGATCTGGCTCTTGAACTATTTGTGCAATGAGAGCTACTACTTTAGAATCAGGTGTAATATATTTGTCCCAACTAAAGCCTTCTGCCACTTTTTCATCATCTTGATCAATTATACCATAATAAGCTTTCTTATTTGCATCTTCGATCATTTTAGCATGTGCAGTTTGTGGCTCTTTTTGTTGATATGGCTGATGAGCAACTTGTTGATATATGGCTTTCCGATAGTAATCATCTTTTCCAAATGGGTTATGTGCTCCACTTGCTTCTCGATTTTTACATTCTCTCTTGAAATGTCCTTTCTCCCTGCATCGAAAACAAGTAACTTTAGATTTATCAAAACCCAAAGTAGAAACATTTGCATCCAAGAAATCATTTCTTCCTGTAATCATCTTGAATTTTTCTGCTCTCCTCAAAACACTAGCTAAACACCATTTAATGTCCATAAGTTCCATTTCCTCAGCATCGATCTGATCGTAATCCTCTTTTGTCAACATAGGATTTCCGATCCTTCCTGCAACCAACCCTTCATATGATTCCAACACTGTAGCTAGCAATGACATATGACTTTTAGCAACCTCTTCAGAGAAATTTTGGCCCTTCTGAAGATGCAACGCAATGTTGCAGTGTAATACATAACCATTACTGCTGTTTGAACTTTGAAACTGATGACTTGATGTAGATTCTTTTGGATTAACACTTGGATATGATGAAAATCCACTATTGTTGCTTGGACTTTGATTGACTGATTCAGATGAGTTTCCTGCACTGAAAGCAGTTTGGATTTTAGGACTTGCTTTGACATTTTGAACACTCCCTTTGAAGTACATCTTAACATCTTGTTGTGCACTCGGATTGTTCATTCTTGCAATCTTCTGTTGCTCAAGATCTTGTCCTTCAATCTTTTCAATGAACTGTGAAATTGTCAAACCATCATATTCACCAGTATTCTTTAGTATCATCAAGTATGTTCTCCACTCTTTCTGAGGTAATGCATCGGCTAATTTGTCAACCCATTCTTCACGATCTTTGTTAATGTTTAACAATGACATTGACCGTACTAAGTGACAATATCTTTCGATCAATTTCTTTGTATCTTCTCCCGGCAAACTCGAAAATAAATCAAATTCTTTCTTTAACAATGCCTTTTTACTCTTGATCATCTTTTCACTTCCTTCAAACTTAATTCGAAGTGCTTCCCAGATTGACCGTGAAGTCTTATCATGTGGAAGCAATACGAATATGTCTTCTTTGATAGCTTGCTGTAACAAACTGATCATCATTTTTTCTGCTTTGTACATGTCTCGTTCTTTATCCGTAAATTCAAAAATTTTCTTTTCAACTCCCAAGTCTGTTCGTGGTAGTACATACTTTTTCTCAACACATTCCCAAGATCTCAAATGATTAGCTTGAACCCAGTTCTCAAATCGATCTTTCCAACCATAATACTCCTCAATTCCCATTAGCTTCAGGGGTTTTTGTAAAGTTCCAGTTTCATTTTCCATGTTCATGTTCTTAGCAATGTCAGTAGAAGTAGTCGGGGCAGTAGTAAACGCGTTGTAGAATTCCTCTTCCATGATTCAGTAACAATTTTCAAAAACAGATACTTTCAAGCGAAATCACAATTTAAACGAAATAAGCTTTTGGTGCGAAATATCACTTTCAAAAGAAATAACCTCTTCAAATGGAATCACCTGTTGAAGCGAAATTACCTACAAAACAATTTCATACGAAATACCAACTCAAGCGGAATCACACTTTTCACACGAAATAAGCCTTTCAAACGAAATCACCCAAGCGAAATAATCGATTTGGAGCGGAATAGTGATTTCGAATGGAAACACTCAAGCGAAATACTAATTCCGTGCGGAATTAAGTGTAATTTCAAACGAAATTATGCTGACATCATCATTTCGATCCAACTTTTGTCAAATTGATCAAGTTTTAGCTCGATTTTAGGTCTGAAACTTTCAAGGGTTTACTAAAACACTATTTCGCACATAATGTGTGAAATTCAAACCATTTTAACCGTGAAATGTTGTTCAATTTTGAAAAGAAGGTGTAGAAGTTAGAAAATCGGACGAAATCAAGCTGAATACGGTAGAACTCCTCCTCCTGAGCTCTGATACCACATGTAGGATCGTTTTACCGACCAAAACGAGTCGTTCAGAGGTGTTCTACTTAATATGAAATGCGGAAACAGACATATCGAGTTCAATTCAGCTAGATATTCACTTTAACTGTCTTTCTGATTGATTTGACAAAGTTTTACAGTGAAACGACACTTCGGCAGCACTTCGGCTCCGGAATCACACATACAAGACTTCCTCAAACGAAATCAGGCAACAGCTATTTATAGGCAATGTAATTCCGCTTGAACATGCACAAACGAAATCATGTTTCACACGAAATTAGTGATTTCGTGTGAAATGTCAACAACTGATTTCGTGCGGAATTACAAAGTGTAATTCCGTGCAAAATTACATCTCAACCTATTTTTAACATTTTTCTCGTTTTGCGTGCCCTGATCTATCTAATACAAAGCAAGACTCGATATAAGACGAAGTCGACAGACGTATGCACCAACAGTATGGCACGAGATCGGTGACGTGCATATTACCGGTCCTGAGCTGTTGCAAGAAACGGCTGACAAAGTCCTCCAAATTCGAGACAATCTATTGAAAGCTCGGAGCCGATAGAAAAGTTACGCCGATAGACGCCGCAAGCCCCTTGAATTTGACGTTGGCGATCACGTACTCCTAAAGGTTGCACCTTGGAAGGGGGTGATCAGATTCGGCAAGAAAGGAAAGCTCGCGCCCCGATATGTTGGACCCTTTAAGATTCTGGAAAGGATTAGAAAAGTGGCCTACAGACTCGAACTACCGGAGAAACTTAGTAATGTCCACCCGACTTTCCATGTTTCGAACCTCAGAAAGTGCTTGGCCGACCAGGAATTATACGTCCCTCTCGAAGATTTACAAGTGGACGAAACATTACACTTCGTGGAAAAGCCTGTCGAGATCATGGGACGAGAAACCAAGGTGCTCAGACGCTCACGCTTTCCCATTGTGAAGGTTCGCTGGGAAGGCAAACGCGGCGTCGAGTTTACCTGGGAACTCAAAAGTGACATGAAGGCGAAGTACCCACAAATATTTGTTACGCCTACTTCTTAAATTTCGGGACGAAATTTGCTAAAGTAGGGGGGCTGTAACAACCCGCTTTTTGGAAAGTAAAAGTACAAGTCAAAGTCAAAGGAAGAAAAGATTGCTAATTGCGATCTGTCACTCCTTGCTTAACTACTGGCTGCGCTCCATGAATTGAATTCGAATTCTATTATTTAATCGCTTTAGTTGTATTATGTGGAGTATCTATTAATAATCAAGATTTAATCGCATGTTTAATCGCTAATCGACTTGTCGCAAATCGCATCGCTATCGCATTCGCAACTCGAATTGTGTGTTCTGGATATCGTTTTACGTGTGTGTGCCATTATGTGTTACTTGTGCATGTTATGTTTATGTTGAGGTGTTTAATCGCAACCGTAATCGCAATTCTATCGCATCGCAATCTAATCGCAAACGCTAAACGCAAGTTATTTATAGTGATTGTATGTTAGATATAGTAGTTAGGTTATTTGTGTGACTAATGGTTAATGCTATCGCACCGCTCACTCGAAACGCATCGCAACGCTCAACACGCAAAACAAAACGCCGAAACTCAACTCTTCGGACCACTTCGATCGAATAGCCAACCGATCGAATGGCTGTCCGATCGGATTACCATCCGATCGGGTTGCCATCCGATCGGATTGCCATCCGATCGGTGGGCTATCCGACACTTGCTCCCACTTTCCTCTTTTGGAAACCATATAAATACCCCTGTCACATCACCAAAGTGATGTGACAGCTCGCTCTTGTGCGACCAAGCGTTCCAGCCCACTTTTCTCTCGATTTCTCGCGATTCTTATAAGTTTTCAACTCAAATCTTGTACTTCTATGATCTACACGCACTTCTTCATCTTTTTCACCTTTGAATCTTAACTTTTAACCGTGAAATCAACGGATTTGAGGTGTGTTTTAGGATGATGTCATCATGGAAAGTCTTATGAACTTCAAGGTTTGGCCTCATTCCCCCAAGAACAACTCAGATCTGAAGGATTTCCACATGATTTCACAACGATTTCGCATAGATCTAATCATTTTCAAAGTTAAAAAGATTGAAAGATGGTTCCTAACTTTCTTTCAACTCTTTTACACTCAATGCCATCAAAACTGGTAGAATCAGAGCGCATTCGAGTCTTTTACTCGTTTCTTAGTGAAGCATCAGACTGAGATCTGGTTTCTATCAAAGAGACAACCGATTTCGGATTGAACATGAACCACCATCACGAACTAGTAGCTAATCGGGTTAGGGTGATTCCTGTTCGATTGGGCGACTTAGGACTTGACGAGGTTCCATTGTTTAGCACGTGATCATACCCTCTCGAACAAACCGCAAAAGTTTCAAAATCATCAAGTCAAGACGATCAGATTCATGGGACAGATTGCCGTCCGTTCGGATTGCCATCCGATCGGATTGCACTTGGTTCCATACTTAATCAATTTCATAATTTTCAAGGAACATCAGTTCTAACGGAATGCCATCTGATCGGATTGCTATCCGATCGAGTTACCGTCCTACTGTGAACTTGTTCTCAATTGAGAAGCCTCGCCAATCGGATCACTATCCGATCGAACGACTGTTCGATCGATCGACCTGAAGGGTAGAGATACTTCTCTGATTTCAAAATGCTACAACGAAAACTTCAAAGCCATCATACACAAACACATCCATCCCAAACGAATGTCAATCCGAACGAATGGCCATCCGATCGGATGACCATCCGATCAGATTGACATCCGATCGAATGACCATCCGATCGGATTCCCATCCGATCGGGTTACCATTCGACACTTGGTTCACTTGCACCGTTTTACGCACCGCTCTTCGCTTATACTATCGTGAACTCTTCAGGCTAATCACTCTAGCGCTCCCTTCAATCCATTACTTCCATCGCTGTGAGTATACTCGACCCCTTTTTGCTAATGCACTTTTGGGTGTTACATACGTTACTTATTCTAAATCACAATCGATCACACAACGCAAACACTATTTGTACGCTGAACGTTATTGCATGTTATGTGTTACTCGATAAATGATTGTATGTTATGTTAACACAGTGATTGTTGCCTGACGCCTTAGCAACCATAGTACTATTTGTTTGGACTCAGCACCTATCGTGGACAGGGGTTGTTACGGTTACCTCTTCACATGTCACAGTGGTGATGTGTGTTGCGCATTCTACAACTCACAGTCTAGTCTGTGCATATTTCTTTGTCGATAACCTACTAGCTTCGCATTATACATGTTACATGCTGGTTATGCGTAAACGCTTTCGAACTCTACTATTACTATCAAACTTGTATGCTCACCTTTACACTTTGTGTATTGACCGCTATTTTAACGTATGTGACAGGTGCTTAGGATATTTTTTCTTGCTATCTGCTGGAATCGGGCTAGGATGGAGTCTAGAAACAAACAAACAATTTATTTATTTATGACTTGTCGGAACAACCTTTATTTGTCTTTGAGATAACTATGTCTGTAATAACTTATATGCTTGATGGGTTATGGTATGGGACATAATATTAACTATCCGGTAATTTAGTTGTTATGGAATTTCTCTTGGACAATCTGTTTCGCTCAGTGCCGCGCCCCGATGTTTCCGTCATCGGTTGGGGTGTGACAACATGTATTCTATTAAACTATGATACTTGAAACCTTTGGAATCTAAACTCTATCCTATGTGTATGTGAAACTTGTGATTCTTGATTCTTTATGCTATGTGAACGTTTAATCCAGAGTGTGTAGTTCCGCCTTAACAATAGTAGCGCTATAGGATATGCACCTCCCCACTATTCTCGGGGGTATTGTTAGGAGGATTCTAGTTTTCCTTGATTCTTGGGAAAACACTAAAGCATCGGGACGCTTGGGCTATCACTTAGACTGTGAACACTAGCATGGCTGAAACTATTTTGTTATCATTTACATTATGGATATGAGTCTTTTGAATCTATTATGCTATATACTCAAACTTGTATACTCGCTGGTACATTTTTGTACTGACTCTATTTTAATACAAGTTGCAGACTGATAGGATGCTGAATCATGGAAATCAAGCTAGGGCTGATGCTTAGAAACCCACCTAGTTAAATCTAGATCTTTGAATAATGATTTATGGTTGTTTTGATACTTTGTTGGTGATGTTGTTTTAGACAAATTTTGCATGAAACTTAATTAATCTATAATGAAACTTTTGATGTTATGGAAACTCGTGAGCAATCTGAACGCTTAATGCCGCACCCCGATGTTTCCGCCATCGGTTGGGGTGTGACAGACATATAGTCAATCTTGAAGGAATTCCTGTAGATCCCACAAATATCGAGGCAATTACTAAATGGAAAACCCCTGAGTCACCAATGGATGTTAGAAGTTTTCTAGGACTGGCCGGTTATTATAGACGGTTTATCCGAGATTTTTCTAGAATAGGCATTCCTTTAACAAAACTGACCTGTAAATCAATTAAGTTTGAATGGGGAAACAAAACAGGAAGAAGCCTTTAGAATCCTTAAGCAAAGATTAACCAACGCACCCATACTAGCGCTCCCGCAGTTTTCATGGATCTAATGAATCGCGTGTGCAAACCCTTTCTTGACCGCTTCGTCATCGTATTCATCGATGATATCCTGATCTATTCCAAGTAAAAAGCCGAACACTCGCAACATCTACGTTTGGTTCTTGAGTTACTCCAGGGAAACCGTCACTATGCCAAATTCTCCAAGTGTGAATTTTGGTTGGAGTAGGTCCAATTCTTGGGTCACATTGTCAATAGTCAAGGTATTCACATCGATCCCGCGAAGATCGAAGCTGTTAAGAGTTGGGTTACACCCAAGAACCCGTCTGAAGTCCGTTCTTTTCTTGGATTAGCGGGCTATTATCACCGATTTATCGAAGGTTTCTCTAAAATCGTTGTGCCGCTTACCTCGCTTACGCATAAGGACAAACCTTTTGTTTGGGGAACTAAACAAGAGGAAGCCTTTCAAACTCTCAAAGCTCTGCTTTGCAATGCTCGCGTGCTCTCGCTTCCCGACGGAAACAATGATTTCGTAGTCTACTGTGATGCCTCAAACCTTGGTCTTGGTTGTGTTCTCATGCAACGAGACAAGGTTATCGCGTACGCCTCTCGACAGCTCAAGATCCACGAGAAGAACTATACCACACACGACCTCGAGTTTGTCGCAGTTGTTTTTGCGTTAAAGATTTGGCGACACTACCTTTACGGTACCAAGTGTACGGTCTTCGCCGACCATAGGAGCCTACAACACATCTTTGACCAGAAAGAGCTAAATATGCATCAACGCCGGTGGGTAGAACTCCTCAACGATTACGACTGTGAGATTCGTTACCATCCAGGTAAAGCAAACGTCATTGCCGATGCTCTCAGTCGACGAAGCTATTTGCATAGCGTTCGTAATATCCAAGCCCAACATAATCTTGAAGCTCTTATCCGTGACGCGCAGCCTGCTTGTTTTACTGAATGTACTTTGAAGAAGGAAAGGATTCTTAACGATGGCGCCCAACTCGAGAATAAATCGAATGGTATATTTCATTATCTAGACCGAATTTGGATTCCCAAGCGTACAAATTTGCGACCACTCCTGATGGACGAAGCCCATAAATCTCGATATTCCATTCATCCCGGTGCTGACAAAATGTACCAGGACATGCGCTACAAGTACTGGTGGCCGGGCATGAAGAAGGATATCGCCCTCTATGTTTCAAAATGCCTGAATTATTCCAAGGTCAAGGCTGAGCATCAAAGACCCTCTGGCTTACTCGTACAACCCGAGATCCCTATATGGAAGAGGGAGAGTATAGCTATGGACTTTATAACGAAACTTCCGCGCACGCAATCAGGTCACGACAGCATCTGGGTTGTCGTTGACCGTTTGACTAAATCCGCTCACTTCCTGCCGATACGAGAAGACTTTAAGGTAGAAAAATTAGCCTGAATCTACCCCGACGAGATCATCTGTCGACACGGGACGCCTCGTGACATCATCTCTGACCGCGATGGTCGGTTTACCTCGCGTCTTTGGGAAACATTTCAATCTACTCTCGGTACTACCCTTAATCTAAGTACCGCTTTCCATCCCCAAACCGACGGTCAGACTGAAAGAACGATTTGTACTCTTGAATACATGCTTCTCTCGGGTGTCATAGATTTAAGTGGTAATTGGGACGCGCACTTACCTTTAGTCGAATTCTCGTACAATAACAGTTATCATACTAGCATCCAAATGGCACCATTTGAAGCATTATACGGAAGAAAATGTCGATCGCCGATTGTATGGCACGAGATCGGTGACGTGCAAATTACCGGTCCTGAGCTGTTGCAAGAAACGAATGACAAAATCCTCCAAATTCGAGACAATCTATTGAAAGCTCGGAGCCGACAGAAAAGTTACGCCGATAGACGCCGCAAGCCCCTTGAATTTGATGTTGGCGATCATGTACTCCTAAAGGTTGCACCTTGGAAGGGGGTGATCAGATTCGGCAAGAAAGGAAAGTTTGCGCCCCGATATGTTGGACCCTTTAAGATTATGGAAAGGATTGGAAAAGTGGCCAACAGACTTGAACTACCGGAGAAACTTAGTAATGTCCACCCGACTTTCCGCGTTTCGAACCTCAGAAAGTGCTTGGCCGACCAGGAATTATACGTCCCTCTCGAAGATTTACAAGTGGACGAAACATTACACTTCATGGAAAAGCCTATCGAGATCATGGGACGAGAAACCAAGGTGCTCAGACGCTCACGCATTCCCATTGTGAAGGTTCGCTGGGAAGGCAAACGCGGCGTCGAGTTTACCTGGGAACTCAAAAGTGACATGTGGGCGAAGTACCCACAACTATTTGTTCCGCCTACTTCTTAAATTTCAGGACGAAATTTCCTAAAGTAGGGTGGCTGTAACAACCCGCTTTTTGGAAAGTAAAAGTCAAAGTCAAAGGAAGAAAAGATTGCTAATTGTGATCTGTCACTCCTTGCTTAACTACTGGCTGCGCTCCATGACTTGAATTCGAATTCTATTATTTAATCACTTTAGTTGTATTATGTGAAGTATCTATTAATAATCAAGATTTAATCCCATGTTTAATCGCTAATCGACTTGTCGCAAATCGCATCGCTATCGCATTCGCAACTCGAATTGTGTGTTCTGGATATTGTTTTACGTGTGTGTGACATTATGTGTTACTTGTGCATGTTATGTTTATGTTGAGGTGTTTAATCGCAATCGCAATCGCAATTCTATCGCATCGCAATCTAATCGCAAACGCTAAACACAAGTTATTTATAGTGATTGTATCAGTAGGGCTGTAAACGAACCGAACGTTCAGCAAACAGTTCGTGAACCGTTCGGCGGGAAGTTCGTTTATGTTCGTTCGTTTAATAAACGAACGAACATGAACAAGAAAATTCGTTCGATTAGTTAAATGAACGAACATGAACAGAGGTCTCGTTCGTTCGATTGTGTTCGTGAACGTTCGGTAAGGTGTTCGTGAACATGTTCATGAACATTCGTTGATTTGCGTTCGTTTATGTTCGTTTCTTTGTGTTTTAATTGAAGATATTTGTACTTTTTATATTATTAAACTTTTATTTATTTTATTACCCTAACAATTAAACTAGGAAACCCACTTTCACCTTGTTTATGCATCATTTCCCTTTCATTTCTCATTATTTACATCAGCGAATATGATCGACCTCCGTTCCACAATAAGGGATTCAAGTTCGAGTGCTACTCTCTGGGCTATCTATCTTTATCCTTCGTCGCGTTCGCCAAATTTAATTGTATTTGTTTGTGTTCGTTTGTGTTCGTGAACCGTTCGTGAACACACTCATTTCCTTAACGAACGAACACGGACATAAAATCTCGTTCGGTAAGTGTTCATGAACCGTTCGTGAACACATTTATTTCCTTAACGAACGAACACGAACAAGGCCTTGTTCGTGTTCGTTCGGTTCGTTTACAGTCCTAATTGTATGTTAGATATAGTCGTTAGGTTATTTGTATGACTAATGGTTAATGTTATCGCACCGCTCACTCGAAACGCATCGCAACGCTCAACACGCAAAATGAAACGCCGAAACTCAACTCTTCGGACCACTTTGATCGAAAGGCCAATCGATCGAATGGCTGTCCGATCGGATTACCATCCGATCGGGTTGCCATCCGATCGGGTTGCCATCCGATCGGATTGCCATCCGATCGGTGGGCTATCCGACACTTGCTCCTACTTTCCTCTTTTGGAAACCCTATAAATACCCCTGTCACATCACCAAAGTGATGTGGCAGCTCGCTCTTGTGCGACCAAGCGTTCCAGCCCACTTTTCTCTCGATTTCTCACGATTTTTGTATGTTTTCAACTCAAATCTTGTACTTCTATGATCTACACGCACTTCTTCATCTTTTTCACCTTTGAATCTTAACTTTTAACCGTGAAATCAACGGATTTGAGGTGTGTTTTAGGATGATGTCATCATGGAAAGTCTTATGAACTTCAAGGTTTGGCCTCATTCCCCCAAGAACAACTCAGATCTGAAGGATTTCCACATGATTTCACAATGATTTCGCATAGATCTAATCATTTTCAAAGTTAAAAAGATTGAAAGATGGTTCCTAACTTTCTTTCAACTCTTTTACACTCAATGCACTCAAAACTGGTAGAATCAGAGCTCATTCGGGTCTTCTACTCGTTTCTTAGTGAAGCATCAGACTGAGATCCGGTTTCTATCAAAGAGACAACCGATTTCGGATTGAACATGAACCACCATTACGAACCAGTAGCTAATCGGGTTAGGGTGATTCCTGTTCGATCGGGCGACTTAGGACTTGACGAGGTTCCATTGTTTAGCACGTGATCATACCCTCTCGAACAAACCGCAAAACTTTCAAAATCATCAAGTCAAGACGATCAGATTCGTGGGACGGATTGCCGTTCTATCGGATTGCCATCCGATCGAACCGCAATCTGATCGGATTGCACTTGGTTCCATACTTAATAAATTTAATAATTTTCGAGGAACATTAGTTCTAACGGAATGCCATCCGATCGGATTGTTATCCGATCGAGTGACTGTCCTGCTGTGAACTTGTTCTCAACTAAGAAGCCTCGCTAATCGGATCACTATCCGATCGAACGACTGTTCGATCGATCGACCTGAAGGGTAGAGATACTTCTCTGATTTCAAAATGCTACAACGAAAACTTCAAAGCCATCATACACAAACACATCCTTCCTAAACGAATGTCAATCCGAATGAATGGCCATCCGATCGGATGACCATCCGAACAGATTGACATCCGATCAAATGGCCATCCGATCGGGTTACCATTCGACACTTGGTTCACTTGCACCGTTTTACGCACCGCTCTTCGCTTATGCTATCGTTAACTCTTCAGGCTAATCACTCTAGTCTCCCTTCAATCCATTACTTCCATCGCTGTGAGTATACTCGACCCCTTTTTGCTTATGCACTTTTGGGTGTTACATACGTTACTTATTCTAAATCACAATTGATCACACAACGCAAACACTATTTATACGCTGAACGTTATTGCATGTTATGTGTTACTCGATGAATGCTTGTATGTTATATTAACACAGTGATTGTTGCCTGACGCCTTAGCAATGATAGTACTATTTGTTTGGACTCAGCACCTGTCGTGGACAGGGGTTGTTAAGGTTACCTCTTCACATGTCACAGTGGTGATGTGTGTTGCGCATTCTGTAACTCGCAGTCTAGTCTCTGCATATTTCTTTGTTGATAACCTACTAGCTTCGCATTATACATGTTACATGCTGGTTATGCGTAAACGCTTTCGAACTCTACTATTACTATCAAACTTGTATGCTCACCTTTACACTCTGTGTATTGACCGCTATTTTAACGTATGTGACAGGTGCTTAGGATATTTGCTTGCTATCTGCTGGAATCGGGCTAGGATGGAGTCTAGAAACAAACAAACAATTTATTTATTTATGACTTGTCGGAACAGCCTTTATGTGTCTTTGAGATAACCATGTCTGTAATAACTGATATGCTTGATGGGTTATGGTATGGGACATAATATTAACTATCCGGTAATTTAGTTGTTATGGAATTTCTCTTGGACAATCTGTTTAGCTAAGTGCCGTGCCCCGATGTTTTCGTCATCGGTTGGGGTGTGACAACATGTATTCTATTAAACTATGATACTTGAAACCTTTGGAATCTAAACTCTATCCTATGTGTATGTGAAACTTGCGATTCTTGATTCTTTATGCTATGTGAACGTTTAATCCAGAGTGTGTAGTTCTGCCTTAACAATAGTAGCGCTATAGGAGATGCACATCCCCACTATTCTCGGGGGTATTGTTAGGAGGATTCTAGTTTTCCTTGATTCTTGGGAAAACACTAAAGCATCGGGACACTTGGGCTATCACTTGGACTGCGAACACGAGCATGGCTGAAACTATTTTGTTATCATTTACATTATGGATATGAGTCTTTTGAATCTATTATGCTATATACTCAAACTTGTATACTCGCTGGTACATTTTTGTACTGACTCTATAATAATACAAGTTGTAGACTGATAGGATGCTGAATCATGGAAATCAAGCTAGGGCTGATGCTTAGAAACCCACCTAGTTAAATCTAGATCTTTGAATAATGATTTATGGTTGTATTTGATACTTTGTTGGTGATGTTGTTTTAGAAAAATTTTGCATGAAACTTAATTAATCTATAATGAAACTTTTGATGTTATGGAAACTCGTGAGCAATCTGAACTCTTAGTGCCGCACCCCGATGTTTCCACCATCGGTTGGGGTGTGACAGACATATAGTCAATCTTGAAGGAATTCCTGTAGATCCCACAAATATCGAGGCAATTACTAAATGGAAAACCCCTGAGTCACCAACGGATGTTAGAAGTTTTCTAGGACAGGCCGATTATTATAGATGGTTTATCCGAGATTTTTCTAGAATAGGCATTCCTTTAACAAAATTGACCTGTAAATCAATTAAGTTTGAATGGGGACCAAAACAGGAAGGAGCTTTTAGAATCCTTAAGCAAAGATTAACCAATGCACCCATACTAGCGTTACCAGAAGGAATTGAAGACTTTGTAGTCTACTGTGACGCTTCTATGTTAGGTTATGGATGTGTGTTTATGCAATGTCAAAAGGTTATAGCTTATGCCTCTAGACAACTTAAGAATCATGAAGAAAACTATACAACCCTTGATTTAGAGTTAGGAGCCATAATATTTGCCCTTAAAATTTGGAGACATTATCTTTATGATTGTAATATCCAGTATCATGCAGGAAAGGCTAATGTAATAGCTGATGCTTTAAGTCGAAAGTATCATGAAAAGCCAAAAAGAGTACGTTCTCTCAAATTAAATCTGCAGATAGATTTAAATGAACAGATTAGAGAAATACAGGAATCAGTAATCAAGGACGATACTGAAAAATTAAAAGGAATGATTAAGGAATTAGAACAAGGAACGGATGGAATTTGGATATTCCATAAGAAAAGGATTTGGATACCCAAACGAGGAAATCTACGCCACTGAATTTTAGAAGAAGCCCATAAGTCTAAATACACGATACATCCTGGAAGTGATGAGATGTATCAAGACTTAAGAAAGAATTTTTGGTGGATAGGAATGAAAAAGGATATAGCAGCTTATGTAGCCAAGTGTCTAACCTGTTCACAAGTTAAAGTTGAACATCATAAACCCTCAGGTTTATTGCAGCAATTAGAAATGCCTGAATGGAAATGGGAATTGATAAATATGGATTTTGTTACCAAATTACCCAAGACACGAAAAGGTAATGATACAATCTGGGTGATTGTAGATAGATTGACCAAGTCAGCTCATTTCGTACCATTGAAAGAAACTTTTAGTATGGAACAGTTAGCCAAGTTGTTTGTAAATGAAATAGTTTCATTACACTGAATTCCTTTATCTATTGTGTCTGATAGAGATAGTCGTTTTACTTCTCATTTTTGTACTAGTTTTCAAAAAGCAATGGGAACCAAGTTAAATCTAAGCACAGCTTATCATCCTCAAACGGATGGACAAAGCGAAAGGACAATTCAGACAATGGAAGACATGGTTAGAGCTTGTGTAATTGATTTCAGAGGAAATTGGGAAAGGCATGATCACCTGTCAAATGTCTTTTCCAAACGGCGCTACAGGAACAAGTGTCATATATGCTCATAAATGAGGCCGGACAAGCGCCACTACGTATCCCAAGACAAGAAGGAAAAAGTATCACAAATACTAATTTTTTACAAGTTAACGTCACCAAACGTTAGATCATGACGACAGAAGGGTCAAATCAAAGAAAAATCACATTTTCCATTAAAAGTTTTAATAAAGAAAAGTAAAATCTTCTCATAGAAGATTCTCTACTTTCGCGCCAAAAAAGCATTTCCCTCTCATAAGTCCAGTGCTCCACTTACTTGCCTAAGAGCAACACTAGACTGGGGGGACTTGAAGGGGTAAGGTCCCAAAAACCTTGTAATAAGTACTTGAGACCATACCGCAACCTCGTCTTTCAAGCCCTTTTTACCTTGCGCGGCTGCGCACTGGTTTTATAAAAGAAAGGCTTAAGGCAGATAGCAGACAACACTCGCGCGCCAAAAGGAAATCATAAATCCATGCGCTTTCATAAAGGATGAAAATCCTAAGTCAAGCACTTCCGCTTAAAATATATCCAGACCTGGATATTATTTTCTTAACTGATACCACATGATAAAGAGTCACACCAGATTACGGCAGTAATCTTCTAGAAGAGTTCAATCGTGCACCACTAAGACGGTTATAACCGTCTGGACACGTGTCATCACCTCAGGCATCCCTGAAATCACGATGGTAGCATGTAATTGGAGAGAAACCTCCACTTGATCACTTTCCACGTGGCAAACCCCCAGCCATAGATCTAAACAGCGATCCGTGTGCACTCACGTCGGATCGAGAGGCTTAACGGAAGGAAATGTAACCGCTTACGGGGTTAGCATCTTCCGTCAACATTTCACCAACGGGTTTTCCCGCCCAAACTCTCGGTTATAAATATGAGGATAATTCAGGTATGAACTTCAAGTTACACACACTTCGTCAATACTTCTTCTTCTTCATAAACACCTACTTATTCTCACGCCGGAGTCGGGTCAAGGAGAGAACCCTTCTTCTCCCCTTGACGAGGCTAACGGTGCTTTGTTTTGCAGATTTTACCGGAGAAGAAGAACTGTTCCACCCGATCGAATGAGAGAAAACCCACCTTTTATGCAGAACCAAACCCCCTAGATAATTCGATTCCGGTCAATTATTTAGTGTTTCTTCATTGGCACCCACCGATTCCTCTGTTTTTTCAGTTTTGTCTCGTTTCGATTCAGTTTCCTCATTCTCTGTTTTCACATGGCAGAGAAGTTATCATCTCACCCATCAGGTCCTCGATCTGAGTTTGAGGGTTTTACAACCCAAAATACCCAGATCGACGGAATCATGGGAATTAACAGAAGTAACAGTCATTCAGACGGAAAGGATTCACCAGATCAACTCATAGAGAGATCTCAAGAATACTGGTTTAACAGATGCCAGATTGCTTTAAACACAATTTTCACACAAATTGCCAGATCTGAGTCCCCAAACATCAAATCTGGTGGAGAAATTGATACTGTAGTATTGGACCCACTGACACCCTGTCAGTGGGACATCCAATCTAACAGTTATGTTGAGATACGTCAACAATCCAGAGATATCAACCATCAGAAAGCTAAACCAAAACACATAAACATGGTACAAGGAGGCCCTTCACGAAGGCCAAACAAACGACACCATGATCAGCATTGGCGAGAACAGCAAGTCGTGTTTCCTGTTGTTCCGGGAGGCCCCCAGGAAGAGCGACCAGTAATTATTACTGGCATCTTCGGCCATTATCGAACGGACTATATGTTTATAGATCCAGGGAGCTCGATGGATATCATATACGAGCAGTGCTTCAAACAACTCGATCCAGAAGACAAAGCACGCCTAGAGCCGGTCGATTTTTCTCTTACTGGATTTTGTAATGAAGCTGTATTCCCGTAAGGGCAAATAGCATTTCCTGTGACTCTATCTGATGACGAGCATTCACGCACGGTCACAGTAAATTTCATGGTCATGCCGGCAACATCACGCCATGATGTATTGCTTGGAAGAAGGTCATAAAGAGAGTTCAGCATGATCACTTCTATTCCACATGCTACATGTGGATTTCCAACAGAAACCGAAGTTGCAATTCTATACTCAAGTAAGGAGGTCATGTATGAGGACGATGAGCCACCAGCAAAAGTGGCCAAACCCTCAGCATCAAATGAACCGGAGAAATGGGTTCTGAACAATGAATATCCAGAACAGACCATCCTGCTAGGACATGCCATTTCCCCAGCAACTCGGATACAATTAAAAGAATTGCTGTCTAACAACAAAGACATATTCGCTTGGTGCCCAGCAGACATGACTGGGGTTCCGCGCGATATAGCGCAACATTGTCTGAACATCCGACCATCAGCAGAACCTGTTGCACAGGGAAGGCGCAGCTTCAGCGATGAGAAAGCAAAAGCCATGGACGAGCAAGTAACAGAGCTACTTAATGCCGGAATTTTGCGCGAGGTTCAATACCATACATGGGTCGCCAACCAAGTAATGGTCCAGAAACACAGTGGCGGATGGAGAATGTGCGTCGACTTCAAAGACCTGAATAAAGCATGCCCAAAAGATTGTTACGCGCTTCCTGAGATAGACAAAAAATTTGACTCTCTAGCATCATTTTGATGGAAGTGCTTTCTTGACTGTTATAAAGGTTATCATCAGGTCCAGATGAAAGAAGAAGATGAAGATAAGACCACATTTCGCACAGACAAGGGCATCTTCTGTTACACAAAAATGCCCTTTGGATTACGCAACGCAGGCGCAACATATCAACGCCTAATGGACACGGTCTTCAAAGGCGATATCGGTAAGACAGCCGAGGTATACATGGACGACCTCGTCATCATGAGCCACGAGGAAGATACAATGCTCGCAAATATCCAGCGCACATTTGATTCTTTGCGCAGCGTAAATTTAAAGCTCAACCCAACTAAATGTTCCTTCGGAATGGAAGAAGGAAAATTTTTGGGTTTCATAGTAACAAAGGATGGTTTTAAAGTAAATCCGGAGAAAGTGCAAGCCATCCAGTCAATGCCATCACCCGCAACAATAAAAGAAATGCAGAGACTCGCTGGACATCTAGCAGCATTGAATAGATTCTTGGCAAATCATGCAGCAAAATCTTACCCATTCATCAGCACACTACGAAATTGCGCCAAGAAAACCCACTTCCAGTGGACACCCGAAGCGGAAGCAGCCTTCAAGCAAATGATGGAATGTTTAATCCAGTTGCCGACACTCACGGCACCACAAGAAAAAGAGCCGCTGATCTTATATTTATCTGCTGTGGAAGTAGCGGTAGGCGCAGTATTGATGGTAGAACGCGAAAACATCCAGACTCCAATCTACTATATAAGCAAGATGTTGACTGGCCCAGAGACACGTTACTCAATGATAGAAAAACTAGTCTTAGCGCTAGTACATGCATCACGACGCTTACGTCGATATTTCTCGGGGCATGTCATCACAGTTCTCACTAATTACCATCTAGGTCAAATCTTATCCAAACCCGACGTCGCGGGAAGGTTGGCCAAATGGGCTATTGAGCTCGGAGGATACAATATCCTATATAAACCATGGCCAGCGATCAAAGGACAAGTCCTAGCAGATTTTGCCACAGAAGTTCCTATCGACAAAATCCAAGAGTGCGAGGCGATCCAGAACCTTGTTCCTGTTTTCGACGATAGGGTCTGGACTCTACACACAGATGGCGCTTCCAACGATGACGGAGCAGGTGTAGGTCTTCGACTGGTCAGCCCAGATGACCACGAACTTACCTATGCCATACGTCTGGAATTCCGAAGTACAAACAACGAAGCAGAGTATGAAGCATTCTTAGCTGGTCTCCGCTTAGCGCTCAAAATGGGGGCAAGAAACCTTGAAGCTAACGTCGATTCAAAACTGGTGGCTGAACAAGTCAATGGGCACTATGATGCAAAAGGAGAAGCAATGGCTCTATACCTAGAACAAGCGCGAATGCTAATCAGCAAGTTCCAAACATTCAAGGCTCTAAGAATATCCAACAGACGACGAGTACGGAAAGAACGCTTCATCTTCTTTTTGCCAAATTAAAGAGGTTCAAAGAATCCATCAAATGTATATATAGGCGAGTTAACTCCGGGAAAGGGGAAAGGCATGATCACCTGTCAAATGTCTTTTCCAAACGGCGCTACAGGAACAAGTGTCATATCCTCATAAATGAGGCCTGACAAGCGCCAGTACGTATCCCAAGACAAGAAGGAAAAAGTATCACAAATACTAATTTTTTACAAGTTAACGTCACCAAACGTTAGATCATGACTACAGAAGAGTCAAATCAAAGAAAAATCACATTTTCCCTTAAAAGTTTTAATAAAGAAAAGTAAAATCTTCTCATAGAAGATTCTCTACTTTCGCGCCAAAAAAGCATTTCCCTCTCATAAGTCCAGTGCTCCACTTACTTGCGTAAGAGCAACACTAGACTGGGGGGACTTGAAGGGGTAAGGTCCCAAAAACCTTGTAATAAGTACTTGAGACCATACCGCAACCTCGTCTTTCAAGCCCTTTTTACCTTGCGCGGCCGCGCACTGGTTTATAAAAGAAAGGCTTAAGGCAGATAGCAGACAACACTCGCGCGCCAAAAGGAAATCATAAATCCTTGCGCTTTCATAAAGGATGAAAATCCTAAGTCAAGCACTTCCGCTTAAAATATATCCAGACCTGGATATTATTTTCTTAACTGATACCACATGATAAAGAGTCACACCAGATTACGGCAGTAATCTTCTAGAAGAGTTCAATCGTGCACCACTAAGACGGTTATAACCGTCTGGACACGTGTCATCACCTCAGGCATCCCTGAAATCACGATGGTAGCATGTAATTGGAGAGAAACCTCCACTTGATCACTTTCCACGTGGCAAACCCCCAGCCATAGATCTAAACAGCGATCCGTGTGCACTCACGTCGGATCGAGAGGCTTAACGGAAGGAAATGTAACCGCTTACGGGGTTAGCATCTTCCGTCAACATTTCACCAACGGGTTTTCCCGCCCAAACTCTCGGTTATAAATATGAGGATAATACAGGTATGAACTTCAAGTTACACACACTTCGTCAATACTTCTTCTTCTTCATAAACACCTATTTATTCTTACGCCGGAGTCGGGTCAAGGAGAGAACCCTTCTTCTCCCCTTGACGAGGCTAACGGTGCTTTGTTTTGCAGAGTTTACCGGAGAAGAAGAACTGTTCCACCCGATCGAACGAGAGAAAACCCACCTTTTATGCAGAACCAAACCCCCTAGATAATTCGATTTCGGTCAATTATTTAGTGTTTCTTCAAGGCGTAAAAAAATTTACAACCGGGGCGTAAAAAAAATTTACGCCCCTGTTAAAAGATTTTACACTTATGGCATTGTCACGTAAAAAAATTTACACCCCTGTTTAAAATCTGTTATCATTTTTTTTGTTTTTTTTTACACAGCAAGCGGAAAAGGTTTACACTTTATGGCCCTATTAAAAGATTTTAAACTGTTTTACGCCCCAGTTGTAAAGTTTATGTACACAAATGTAACTCGTCAAAAACTAGCATTTACTTTTTTTACGCCCCGGTTGTAGAGTTTTTTACGTCCCAGTTGTAAACTCTTTTTACACTCCGCTTGTAAATTTTATTGACACAAATAACCCAACTCAAAAAACATTATACAACTCATATTTAAACAAAAAAAACAATTTGCTTCAAACCGTCTTCAACATTCGTCCACTAAAAACCGAGTACCGCATGATAAAACGACTAAACATACCATATGCATTTCAAAAAAAATGCTGCTAATCATACTAAGTAGTTGTCATGTGAATATGTCAAAAGCTAGTTTGATAAACAATCGGCATGACTACATACATGTCTTGAACTTAGTTATACCTTGTAAATGTGCATAAATATACGTTTCGTTCCAAAACAGGACCATTCAGATCAACAAACAGATCACAACTTTTATTTTTGACATTCTAGAAACAATCATTAATTGATGAGTAAATTATAAGTTTTGTCCTTTATGTTTACACCAAATTGCAGGCGATGTCCTTAACCTTTCAAAATCTTGCATGTTATGTCCTTTAGGCCAAACCTAGTTAGAATTTTTGGTTAAATTTGGTCATGTGCCTGCACATGAGGGCACTCTTGTCATTTCATATTTTCAGGGGCTATTTTGTAAAATTTTATAATTTATGGACCATTATGTATAAAATTTTATTATTTAGGGATCATTTCTTATTTCCAGGGGCTATCATCAAAGCATCAAGTCGTGAACTGCCAACATAACCCCCAAATCCAACGGCTATAGCACCGGCCGGTAGCAACGTCAACGGGTCGCAATGGATAAGACGCCATAACCCCCAAGTCCTATCAATTGATTTGCGCCCATAACACCACCTCTACCGCCGCACCTAACCCACCACCTGAAGAGGTATGGTCCCAATTCCTTGCCCACATGGCAAGGACCACACCACTTTCCCATCCATGTGGCGTTTACATCAGCAAAATCATCCAGAAGCTTCTAGGAGCTTCTGGAAAACATCAAGGTGGCACCATAGATGCTCCATCCGGCAAAAAGGACAACACGTGTCACCAGACATCAAGCGCCAGATAGGCCTGCGATGAATCAAGGAGCAGTCCGACATCACCAGTACGATGTCTCCAAAATAGGCAAATGTAAGCGCGCCACGTGTACCACTACACTGACCATGGCAGAGGAGACCAAAGGCATATTCCCCTTGGTCGGACGGCTGGCGCGCAACCACAGCTGGCACAGCTGCTCCTCCCTCCTTCACCCTCCGGCTATAAATAGGACCCTTCATCATCCAGGTTGAATCATCTTGCTCTCCATACTCTCACACTCAACACACACTGTTTATTCCCCCTCAGAACAGTACTTATTCTCTCGCCGGAGCCTGGTTAAGAGGGAAACCCCCATATTCCCCTCTTAACGAGACTAACGGTGTTGTTGTTTTGCAGGACCCAGGTCATTTCTACGAGTAAGAAAGAAGATTGAACCCACAGGAGAAATAACCCCACAGATTAACCTAGGTGTAAACATGTGTTTCATCATTGGCGCCATCCGCTTTTAGCAAAAAACCACTCTCATCTCTTTTCTTTTTGAAAAACATTCATCAAAATGGCTAAACAAAACCCTTCACACCAAGTCGACGGAGAAGTTTCTTCTTTTGAGCTCGTTCCGGACACAACACACGTCCAAAGGGGTCAAAGGAACGAGATCATCCAAGAAGGGCCGGCAAACAATGATTTTCCTAGTATTTTTGGAAGTGCCTCCAGGGTTGTTAGCCAGACTACAACTGGACCGACTTTCCAACGTCCAACTAGGATCATCACCCAAACCACAAATGGAGCCACTTTCCAACCTCCACCTGGGGTAGTCCAACAAACACCTCCACCAGTGCAGACACCAAGCCATGGAGCTGGCCCCTCAGCTCCATCGGAACAAGCACAGCTGAATTTTTCTGCACTCTTAGGGCTACCAGAAGGAAAAACTCTGGCTTCCTGGTATGCCGAACAAATGGCGTCTATAAACCTTGTTTATACACAACTAAGCGCGCAACAAGTTTTGCTCCAAGCACAAGCCAACCAGTCTACATTTGTTACCCCACCGCAAAGGTCTCTGAGTATGCACACAACTCAGCAGTCCAATGCATGGAACTTAAGCCCAGAAAAAGGACCTGTGCCAAACATCAGAAAACCAAGTGCGCAAGACACGCGCGACACCTACGGCGAAACGGAAAGCAACTATGTGCAATATTCTCATCCACCAAGGAAGCCAGTACAAAGTCGTTTAGGTCCGCGCAACATAAACGACGAGCTCGATAATTATAAAGAGGAAGACGACGAGACATACAAAGAAAGCACAGTGTTCAGCAGACTGCCGCCAGAACATGAAGCATACAAGCCTCACAAGCGCGCAGGTTATAACCCAAAAGCAGAGCATGATTACACCTTGAGCTATCGTCCAGACGACATGGCTGAAATTTTGAAATTCATCAGAGAGATTGCCACAGCCGCTATCGACAAAACGAAACTGCCACACAACGTGGGCAAATACAACGGCTTGACAGACTCGGATGATCACCTCCAAGTTTTTAATGGTGCTGGAGCAACAGGTGGATGGAACTTACCGACATGGTGCCATCTCTTCGCTCAGACCTTCGTCGGCGCAGCGCGCGTTTGGTTTGACAGCCTGCCAGCAGGAAAAATCAATTCATGGGTAGATTTCCGAGAGAAGTTCCTTGCACACTTCTCTCAGCAACGTAGACACACCAGAGACCCAGCTGATTGTTTAAATATATGGCGCAGAGACCACGAGAGTGTGGAAGACTTCATCACCAGGTACAACAAAGAATGTCTGGAAATAGGAGATGTAGGCGAAAAGATGATGCATGCACACTTCATGAGGGCAGTCAAGTGCGATGATCTAATCAAACGTGTAAAAGGAAGAGACGGAGGACCCAAAGATTGGGAAACCTTCATTGAAGCAGCCAAAACCATCGCGCAAACAGACAAACAGTTGACCGGTGATGACCACCGTCAACGCGGGTATAACCACAATGACCGGCACAACAAAAAGGGCAGAGGCCAACCATGGAAAGCGTCCGGTCACAGAGAGAGAAGCCCAGCAAGGGAGGATGCGTGCCACACAATCAATCAGATAGCCCACCGGAAAGAGGTAAAAAGAGAAAACAGGGAGAAACAGTGGACACCACTAACAAAGACCCCTTCCGAAGTCTTGGCCACCGAAAATCACCAGTTCAAACCACCCCTACAAATGCGAAACAAGAGGGGTCAAGATCCCAATCTTTTCTGCGAGTTTCACAAAGACACGGGTCACTTAACTGACGACTGCTTCAGTTTAAAGCAAGAAATAGAAAGGGCCTTAAGAGATGGAAAACTCACTCATTTGGTAAAGGGCGGAAAGCGCGACTACCGCCAAATACAAAGAAGAGAAGAAGTACCAGATAACAAAAAACTCCGGAAATTAGAAACCCACATGATTCAAGGAGGTCAGCGAAGGCCAAAGAAAAACTACAACAAGCGCGCACAAGACGACTCGTGGCGCGAAAGGCAGGTTGTTTTTCCTATTGTAAGAGGAGGCCCAAGAGAAAGAAGACCCATAGTCATCTCGGGCGTGATCGGACACTACCAAACCAATTACATTTTCATTGATCCAGGGAGCACCGCGGACATCATATATGAACAATGTTCCAATCAATTCGATCAGGAGGATAAGGCGCGCTTAGAACCAGTTGATTACCCACTCACTGGTTTCTGCAATGAATCCGTCTTTCCCCTCGGACAAATATCGTTCCCGGTGTTACTCTCGGATGGAAGGAATTCAAGAACAGAAGATGTTACCTTCATGGTGCTACCCGCACATTCAAGACATGACATCCTGATGGGAAGAGAGTCCCAAGGAGACTTCAGTATGATTTGCTCCGGTCCACATTCAGCTGTGGGATTCCCAACAGAAACGGGGGTAGCAATAATATACGCAAGCAAAGAAGTCTTAGCAACAGATGAACTCAGACCTGCAAAGGCAAGTAAACCAGCACCACGCGCGGAAGCAGAAAAATGGGTGTTAAACAGCGCATACCCAGAACAAACAGTTACCTTAGGACCTGCAATGTCCAATCTAACGCGCGCGGCGCTAAAAAAACTGTTGTTCCAAAACATGGATGTGTTCACCTGGACACCAGCGGACATGGTGGGTGTTCCACGGCACATAGCTGAACATCGACTAAACGTCTCAGAAGAAGCAAAGCCGGTGGTACATGCCAAGCGCCACTTAGGAGACATAAAACACGATGCTATGAAAGAGCAGGTGATGGAGCTGTTAAATGCAGGAATCATCAGATAAGTCAGATACCAAACATGGGTGGCGAGCCCAGTGATGGTACAAAAGCAAAATGGTAGTTGGAGAATGTGTGTAGATTACAAGGATCTAAACAAGACATGTCCGCGCGACTGTTACGCCCTACCAGACATCGATGAAAAGATTGATTCGCTGGTAACATTCCGGTGGAAGTGTTTCCTTAATTGTTACAAAGGGTACCACCAGGTACAGATGGTTGTGCAAGATAAAGACAAAACCGCATTCCGCACGCCGACAGGGTTATACTGCTACACCAAGATGCCTTTCGGATTAAAGAATGCGGGGGCGACCTATCAGAGGCTGATGAATGAAACATTCCACGATGCTATTGGCAAGTACATCGAAGTGTATATGGATGACCTAGTCATTATGAGCAAAGAAGAGAATACAATGCTGATGAACATCCAAAAAACGTTTGACACCTTGCGCGGAGTAAGTATCAAGCTAAACCCAGCGAAATGCTCTTTCGGCATGGAAGAGGGAAAATTCCTGGGTTTCATCGTCACAAAAGATGGCTTCAAAGTAAATCCTGATAAGATACAAGCAATCAAACGCATGCCTTCACCTTCGACGATCAAGGAGATGCAAAAATTGGCAGGGCGGTTGGCAGCACTTAACCGTTTCCTGGCCAATCACGCAGCTAAATCTTTCCCGTTTATCAAAACACTCCGCAACTGCATGAAGAAAAGCCAATTTCAGTGGACTCCGGAAGCCGAAAGCGCATTCCGCGAGATGAAAGATTGCCTCATCAGGTTGCCAACATTAACTGCACCAATCAAGGGAGAACCTTTGGTGCTATACTTGTCAGCCTCCGACAGAGCAGTAGGAGAAGTGTTACTTGTTGATTGACAAGGTATCCAAACACCAGTTTACTACGTGTCACGAACCTTGACCGACCCAGAAACCCGGTATGCCATCATGGAGAAACTAGTACTCGCATTGATCCATGCATCAAGACGGTTGCGCAGGTACTTTGCCAACCACGTCATTCACGTGTTAACAAACTACAATATTGGCAACATCCTCGCAAGGCCAGAGATTTCAGGAAGACTAGCAAAGTGGGCTATAGAACTCGGTGGCCATAATGTGGTTTTCAGGCCAATACCAGCAATCAAGGGCCAAGTGCTAGCAGACTTCATGACAGAAGTGCCTGACGACAAGGATCGGGAATGTAAAGCAATGGAAAAAGCCGAAAAACAGCAAGTAGAAGAACCGTGGTTGTTATACACAGACGGCGCGTCTAACGAAGACGGCGCAGGCGCAGCGCTCCGGCTGGTAAGCCCTGACAAACATGAATTCACCTACGCCATACGTTTGGATTTCAAGAGCATGAACAATGAAGCGGAATATGAAGCTTTCCTTGCTAGCTTAAGACTGGCAATCAAAATGGGAGTTAGACACATCGAAGCACATGTGGACTCCATGTTAGTGGCTGGGCAAATCAACGGGCAATACGAAGCCAAAGGAGAAGTAATGGCGCTCTACCTGAGTCAAGCAAAGACGTTGCTACAAACCTTCTACTCTTACAAGGTGCACCACATTAATAGAAGCGAGAATAAACCAGCAGACGCGCTGAGTAAACTAGCATCTACAAGTTTTCAACACCTGGCAAAGGATGTGCGCATAGAAGTTTTGAGCAACCCATCAGTGCCATTAAGAGAAGTAAGCGTTATTCAAGTAGGAACAACGTCATGGATGACTCCGATAATCGCGTACCTTCAATCTGGGATACTCCCAGAGAACAAAGCTGAAGCGAGAAAAATCCAGTACAAGGCTGAACATTATCGGATGGCTGATGGGATTTTATACCGAAAGTCATACCATGGGCCACTGTTACGATGCGTCGACCCCGAAGACGCAAACTATTTTATCAGAGAAGTGCATGAAGGAATTTGTGGTATACATGCCGGGCCAAGAATGGTGGTGGCAAAGGTGATGAATGCCGGGTACTACTGGCACGGGATGCATTTAGACGCAGTAAAAGAATTGAGGAAATGCAGTGGATGCCAAAGACACGCCCCCAAAACGATGCGCCCCAAGAATGAATTGGTACCAGTCACAACGGCGTGGCCTTTTCAGGAGTAGGGAATAGATATGGTCGGCCCTTTCCCCGAAGCCCCAGGTGCTGTCAGATTCATAATAGTCGCAGTCGACTATTTTACAAAATGGGTAGAGGCAAAGGCACTTGTATCAACCACATCCACTGTCGTCAAAAGATTCATATGGGAACAAATCATATGCCGTTTCGGACTACCACTCAGGATCATCACCGACAACGGAACGAACTTTGCCGCAGACGGTCTTCAGCAGTGGTTTAAAGAATTACACATTGCGCACACCTTCTCCTCGGTTGCGCACCCGCAGGGGAATGGTCAAGTGGAAGCCGTCAACAAGAGTATCGTCGACGGAATCAAGGCAAGATTGGGAGACAAAAGAAGAGGTTGGGTTGATGAACTGCCCAGCATATTATGGGCCCATAGAACAATGCCGAAAACAAGCAACAACGGGGAGACACCGTTTAGCTTAGTTTACGAGTCCGAGGCTGTGATACCAGCAGAGATCGGGCTACCATCGCCAATGTTGGTGCATGTTTGTGACAACAGCTTAGATTTGGTCTTTGGATATCTTGTAATTAGTAATACGATAAACGGTTAGCGAGTTTAGCTTTGTGATAGTTTGGTTATAGAGTTTGGGCTAAACAAAACCCACATTGGGTGATGGGGGACGAAATGGGCCTTGCCCATGTAGGAAACCTTAGCCCAAGTAGCAACCTTGTGTTATATAAACAAGGTTAGGCTTTAGGGTTTAGGTTAATTAGCCAAAACAGAGTTTGAGAGAGATTTCGTGAGAGCATAGACTTAGACGAAATTGTGTGTGGTTAGGGTTTGATTGATTGTAAAACGTTTGTTTGGATAATCAATAGAAACCCGGTTTGAAAGTGATTTGCTGTTTTCTGTTTCTACTCATTCTGCTATATACTGATCAAGAGGATTCCGCACTCTTGATTGGAAAGACAATTCTATGAAGAACCATACGTCAAGGGGACCTACAATTGGTATCAGAGCTTTAGGCTCTTGAAGGCTCGGTTCTGAATTGTGATTGGTAGAAACAGGGAGTATTTTCAAAAATCTTGAAACCTGAAAAATTAGGGTTTCGAAATTTTTGGTGTGTTTGATAAAATTTTCGAAATTATTTGGCTGTTTTGATCTTCTGCACTGTTTGTTTGCTGTTTTGCAGGTTTTAGAGATTGTTCTGGTTGACTGTCTTTGAAGGATTTTGGGCTGATATTCGAAGATTGTTCTTGGTTTCTTCATTAAGTTCATCAAAAGTTTGTTGATTTTGGTGTTTTGATTTTGCAGGAACTGTTTAAGGATTCTGGAAAATCATCAAAAGTTTCGAAAAGATTAAGTTTCCAAAATTATTGGCTGGCGAAATTGACTGATTCTGGCGAAACTGACTGATCTGGCGAAATTGACTGATCTGCGAAATTAACCAGCATACTTATCAGCGAACCTAAAATCCAAAGGCGACTTTGGTAATCGTATAATTTTCCTCAGCGAAATTACTATGGTTTTCGGCGACTGTACTGGTCGTCGTAATAGCGAAATAGACAGCGAAATTAAGCAGCATAACCAGCGAATTTAAACAGACCAGCGAAATTAACAGCAAAACTAGCGAAATTAACAGCATATCCAGCGAATTTAAAAGGGTGGAATCTTAGTCGGCAAGCGTCGATAAAATTTCAGTGTTTTGCAAATAGAAACTGGTCTGTAGCTCGTTTCTCTAAACCGTTTGCACCGTTAAATTCCTCATATTTTTAGGGCAAAAAAAGACTCTGGAAAATCCCGAATACGGTTTTTGACATTATATATCATTGGATTCGTCTTTTCGAGACGATTCTAAAGGTGTAATTTGATAACCACTGTTTTCGGAGATATTTTGTACGGTTTTACCAGTCTGTTTGCGTTAAAATGTCGAACATGACAAAATTGAATGCACCTAAGATGATGAAGGTGGAGAATTATCTTACATGGAAGGACAGCTTCAAATCCTTCATTGAATCTCAGGATGCACGTATGTGGATCTGTATTGAAGATGGGTACATAAACCCAACACACGATTATGAGGGCAGACCACGTAGAACAGACTATGTGAACATGAAAGAGGATGATAAAAAGATGTATGAGGCTGAAAAGAGAGCCTTGGCTGCGATAAAGATGTCCTTACCTGATAGCATCAAGCATACCTTCACAAAGTACACTAATTCAAAGGATATGTGGGATGCATTACAAAAGCGATATCAGGGGAATGAGAGTGCCACTCAGGCATTCATGGCAGAGATAGTGCCAGTTGATGAGGCTGAAACTACTGTGAGTGATACTGAATCTAAAGTGAAAAATGCTGAAGCAAAAGTGGATGCTGAAGTAGAGAAAGAAAGTGAAGCTGAACAGGTTGTTGCTGATGAAAATACAGAAGTTCATGAGAAAGAGGTACAATCTAATTCTGTATGTTTGAGATATCGTGAACTACAGGGTGAGGTTAACAGGTTGTCAACACAAAACCAAAGTTTGGTAAGTGAGATGTCTAACATTAAAGAATCAAACTTTTTTGCTAAAAGAAATGAATCGTCATACTTGAAGAAGATAAAAGGTTATGAAGCTGAAATTGAAGCTGTAACTTGCAAACTAAATGAAAAACTTCAAGTCATAGACTTAGCTCATGACATGATGGCTGAGAAAACAAAAGAGATCTCTGAAAAATGCAAAGAGTTGTCAGATGCACAACTCAAAATTGTTGAACTTGAAAAGAAATTGAGTCAATTCAGAGATTCGTCTTTTGTAATGAAACACATGATGGGTGGGTTAAAGAAGAGTAATGACAAGACCAGTGTGGGCTTCCAGGGCTTTAATGAAGTTCCACCTCCTCTTAGTCATGACTATTCATTCCTGCCTAGTGAAGATGAGCTAGAGAACTTTATGGCATCTGCACCTAGTAGTTTCGCATCCACATCAAGTCAAGGTGATGGATCTGAGAGTGATGAGGCTAAGGAAAACAATAACAGGGAACCTTTGAAAAGGAAAAATTCACCGCCTAAGAATAAAAATCAAGCTTTTGTTAAAAAGATTAATTTTGTTCAAGGTAGTGATATGAAAAATGAAACAACTGTTATTGAAAATGAATCAAATGTAGAGTTTGCTAAAAATAAAAACAAAGAAAAATCTGAATCCAAGCAAACTAAACAAGGTTCATCCAAGGGATCATCACCATCTGATAAGGGATCTACCTCAGAGACTCCAGCTAAGAAGTCTTTGAAAAGGAGATCGTGCTTCAAGTGTCACATCAAAGGACATGTAGCTAGTTGTTGTCCTAACAAAAAGAGTGAAGCACAACTTAGTGAAAAACAGAAAGGGAAATTACCAGAGAAGAAAGGTGATAGTGAGGAGAAAGGCTCAAATTCTCCAAAGAAATCTGCTCCTAAGCAACCAGAAAATGTTGTTGTTGGTGAAGATAAGGCTGAAAAAGGAACTCCACAAGTTCCTCGTTTTCAAAGAAATCAACCAAGATTTCAGCCTAGATCTCCACCAGGCAGATATGAGAGACCTAGAAGCAGTTCACCTACAATGAACAATTTTAATGAAAATTCAAGTAATTTCAGAAGTCAAGGTCAATATCAAAATCGATACCAAAATAATGGTGGTCGAACTTTTTATAACAATGGCTTCAGAAATTACAACAATAATGCTTCTTGGAATCAAAATTCAAGATATCAAAATCAAAATTTTCAAAGGTCAAATAGTCCAAACACATATAGGAACCCTCAGGACCTGAGACCTTATGGAAATCAAACCCCATTTCCATCAACAGGTCTGAGATCCACGACTCCAGTTAGGTGTAATGGATATTGGATGGATGTTCCAGTAGTTGGTGAATTTGGACGACCCAAGACCATTAAGGCTTGGGTCCCCCAATCTAACTAATTTCTTGGTTGGTGTGTGCAGGAGCTGCTAAGGAGGATTATCAACTTATGTTGATAATGGCTGCTCTAGGCACATGAAGGGGGATGTGAGATTGTTGATATATATATATTGATTGATTTAAATTGAAGTTCAAAGTGCTGAGTCGACACACTAGATAACCTGGCAGATCTTTATACTAAAGCTTTTGACAGGGCTCGCTTTGAACATTTAGTCGAACTCAACGGGATGAGGAATCCTGAATAACTGGTTTTTCATAAGAATTTTTGTAAATAGTTTACTGCTTTCTTAAAAATCAAAACCATAAAAAATAGAAAATAAAAAATGAGTTATCACTGTGTGAAAAAGAAGAAATGATAGTACATCGGCAAGTTAGACTGTCACACTGAAAATAAATTAAATTGCTTAAGTGTGATAGCAGCTTCATCATATGATGTATCAGTAGGCAAAAAGCATGAAATAATCAACTTACCAATGTGATATAAACCTAAACTAACTGTGTATGAGTGGGGAACACATCAGTGGTGTATGGTTTAATGACCTTAAATCTTGCGTTGATAGATTGCCAGAATCTGAAGTTTTGGGTCTTTATACTGTTATTTCATCTGGGGATATCAGGGGTGTCCTTCTGCTGCATCCAGATACATGCTGACCTAGACACACCCAGGATATCTTAAAAGAGCTAAAAATGCCAAAACCTTGAAAATGAAGAAGCTCTCAAAGAGAGTCATTCAAAAAGTGCAAAAAGCACAAATCGTACCAAAAATGGTATTTGTCTTAGCCCTCGATAAGATATTTTGGTCTCTCTGCTGTACGGAAGTACTGACCTGTTCACCAATTATCTATCGTTGAAAAATAAACAGATGACTTCAGTATACTCACCTACTACGATGAATCTTTGTGCATACCTTGATCGCGGATATCCTGAAGTGGGACACACTAATATATCAGTAATTAATATTACCTTAACGTATCATACGGTAATGGTACTTGAAATGTTCATGCATTTTGTTTAAGTGGACGAACATACTGGTAATCGTCTTGGACTGCTTTTCACGAAAAATTAAATAAAGAATTATCTAATAGTGTGAAACAGTTTGATTTTGTTGATATGATCTTCTTACCAGTGATTCTCACAAAAATAGAGTGTTTATTGCTTTTGTTATTTACTTGCTTTCAGAAAAATATAAAAATCCAAAAATAGTGACTTTTTCTGTTTAAAATTCTTAACGTACGGAAAACTGTTATTCTTGGAGGAATTGTTACTGATAGGGGGAGACGGTGTTAGAAAGTGAGTTCAAAATTTTAAATCATGCGGGTTATAGGGTGTTTGATTAAAAAGTTTTGCGTGTTGGTGATAAGTTAAAAATGCGTAATCTGTGATATAATGTCTTGAAAGATAATAATTTATTTAACTTTGTTGAAAAATTCTTATGGTTTCTCGAGATGTTTGTTTTATAGTATACAGATTGAAGCAGTTTGTTGCTGAGAAGTTGCTGTGTTGCTGATAAGTTGCTGTGAAGATGAGAGTTTGATTGGATGCATGGTAGAACCTCCTTTCTACATTGCAGACAAGATAGAAGAGTTTGAAGATTGCTTTACAAATGCTGAACTGGAGTTTACTCAAACGCTAAAGTTTTTGAAGATTTGGTGATTGGATGCATCAGCTTAGGGGGAGTCTGTTGCTGACAGAAGCTGTTGAAGCTGAAGCTATCCAAAGACCAAAGACAGTGCAAGACTACATGAAGATTGCAAGATGACTGAAGACAAAGTTATTTTATGAAGCTATTGTCAAGGGGGAGTTTGTTGGTGCATGTTTGTGACAACAGCTTAGATTTGGTCTTTGGATATCTTGTAATTAGTAATACGATAAACGGTTAGCGAGTTTAGCTTTATGATAGTTTGGTTATAGAGTTTGGGCTAAACAAAATCCACATTGGGTGATGGGGGACGAAATGGGCCTTGCCCATGTAGGAAACCTTAGCCCAAGTAGCAACCTTGTGTTATATAAACAAGGTTAGGCTTTAGGGTTTAGGTTAATCAGCCAAAACAGAGTCTGAGAGAGATTTCATGAGAGCATAGACTTAGACGAAATTGTGTGTGGTTAGGGTTTGATTGATTGTAAAACGTTTGTTTGGATAATCAATAGAAACCCGGTTTGAAAGTGATTTGCTGTTTTTTGTTTCTACTCATTCTGCTATATTCTGATCAAGAGGATTCTGCACTCTTGATTGGAAAGACAATTCTGTGAAGATCCATACGTCAAGGGGACCTACAGCCAAGAATGCTTTCCATGAACATGATCAACAACGAGGAAGAGCGGAGGTTAGACCTTGATCTCCTTGAAGAAAGGAGAGAGATGGCGGTGATAAATGAAGCAAAGTACAAGACAAAACTGGAGAAATATTACAACTCCAAAGTCCGCATCTGCACCTTCAATCCAGGAGATTACGTCCTAAGGGACAATGAGGCGTCTAACACCGAAAAACTGGGAAAGCTAGCCCCCAAGTGGGAGGGGACTTATGTAGTAGTTGCGGTACTCGAAAAAGGGGCATACAAGTTACGCACCCTAGACAACAAAGAAGTTCCAAGAACCTGGAACGCCCAACAGTTAAGAAGATGCAACATGTAAAAGGCCGAAGTTTTTTATGTACTTGTAACGGCCGCGCGCCAACACAGTTAGTATTAATACAAGAAGTGTTTGACTATTCCCTGGAATGCAAATTTCTCGTCACAACTGCATACATTACTTTGGGCATACACGAAAACATCAATGGCTCGACCATTAGGAAACGTTGTAGACCTCCAAGGCCTGTCACAAGCAAGTGCACAGCCGGGTCAAAAACGCAACTAAAGCCTAAACAACGCCAAATAAATACTTCGTGCCCACATAAACACGAAAACATCGAACACAGGATAAACAAACATTGTAAACACCCCCAAGGCCGAGCACAGCTGGGTCCACACAATAACCTGTAACTCGATCACTTCGTATCCACGAACCAACCTGCGCACATGAACGACAGAATAAAACGCTGTAACTAACACAACACAACCTGTCAGCGCCATCACTCATTCGTGATACCTGAATCAAAGTAATTATACATGCACATATTATGACGATAACAAAATTCGCATAAAACAAAGGCGAATATTAACATAACAAACGTCAAACATAGTCAAATGTTCACAAGCATAACAGGTAAGCAAAAAATTAATATTGTTCACAAGTTGTCAAATGATTACAGGGCCGTCTAAGGCCATACGCGGCACGCAGGCCGGAATCCTTCACTTGGGATGACTGGTCCCAGTACCTCCAGCCGTGTTACCTTCATCACCAAGAGCCTTCTTTAATAAGGCAACACCATCTGGCTTCTGGGATAGCTTGTGAGCAGCCTTAACAACGGCAAACTCCAAGGAAGTGAACTCCTTGCGCTTGGCAGCATATTTACCATCACAGTTCTCTTTATAAAGCTCGAAGTGGTAATCTTTTTCATTACTGACAGCTGCAGCTTTACCCTCAGCATAACCATACTTCCGACCACTATTGTACCCCGCTTGACCCAACTCAAACATGTAAGTAGCAAGTTCGGGAGAGTTAACAATACGATCCGCAATCTGCAAAATACAACAGGGTAAGAAAAAAGTACAACAAACTAGAAAACAAAATAAACAAAGGAAGTTACCAAAGGCACTGCGCGTGAAAGCAGCCACCTGCAATCAGTAGAAACCTCTTCAAGCAGAAGTTCAGAGGCCTTGCACTCAGCAACCTTCTCCTCAAGAAGACGATCAGCAGCTTCACACTCAGAAACCTTCTACTTAGCAAGGTTTTCCAGTTTAGCAATACGATCAACATACACTTTTTCTTTCTTTTCAAACGCAACACGCGCCTGTTGAGCCTCCTCAGCAATCTCTGACTTTTCACTAGACAAACGCACAATAGTGTCACGTTGAGATTGCATCTCAACATTAGTACGTTCACAGGCAGACTCCCAGTCCTTTTGCTTTTGAACGTTGACCTGTTTCTCTTGCTCGAATTTCCGTTCAGCATCCGCAACCCTGCATAGCAAACCCTTCTTCTCCGCATTAAATTTTTCTTTCTCCTCAGCAAATGCCCTCTTCTCATCTTCAAATTCAACTGTCTCCTCTCCCATCAATCTCCATTCACGCACAATCTCTTGAGAAGTGGCAAAATAGTTAACCCCCGCACGCACATGATCATCTAACAACTCAAACCGATTGCGCTTCTTTTGAAACATCCTCTCAGCAGGGGGGAGAGATAGCGAGAAGAAATCATGACAGTTACCCAGATCATTCATCCTGGAACCCTGGGTTAGATTCCAGCGAGGGGCATGTGGCAGATCATCACAAGCAGGGTTCTGTGTATCCCAAGAATCAGCACGAATATTCTCAAAATGAGGGCCGTGGACAACACCCGAAGTAGCCCCACCGCCGTCACCCGGAGGACGTTTGGTGTAAATGGTTTGACGTGGAGCGGTTTGACTAGACTCCACTGTGGTGTCAACACCCTTACCTCTACCATCACCACCTGCACCATCGACACCAGCAGTATCACCACCACCTTCACCCACATGCTCAGTGGTCACATCATCTTCTTTCTTCTTCCCAAGATCATCACGAGGAGGAGACAAGGTAATGGTCCTGGACGGCGGAGAGGTAGGAGGAGTAATTTTTGAAACATCAACCCTTCGCAGTGGTCTACCTGACTTAACACCTGAGACAAGATAAAAACAAAAATCAATAACAAGCAAAAATCCAGATGACAAGGCCTACAATCACAAACGCTTCACCTGAAGGAGTAGAGGCAGCAAATATTTCCTCCAAGAGATTACCACGATCCCCACTAAATATACCCATATCAATCTCAGATTCAGAGGGTGCAGGAGGAGTTTCCTTATGGAGTTTAGCCTTTTTCGAAGCAAGAAGAGCAGCAGCCTACTCGTCAAGTTTCCGCTTATGGTCATCAACAGCTTTTTTCCTCATCAGTTCCGTCAAGGTGGCGCGGTCGTCCGGATCGGACCCACGAGGTTTCTCTCCGGTCCCTAAACCAGACAATGTATCAGAAACAACTATGTAATCTAGGACAGGAAGAGTAGAGGGTCGTTTATGAGGAGTACCAGCAGATTTTCCCTCAACCCTCTGCTCCTTCTTCTCCGGCTTATCAGCTTTCGTTTTTCTTCTCGTCTCCAGTGGATCAGTAGGCCCAACTGGAACATCATCATCACCAACAATCTCTTGAACAGGCTCATTAACAACACCCTGCGCAGGACCTGCACGCGCCGAACGAGAAGTTAGACCTCCAAGGGATCTACCAGAACTTCCACTCGAGAGAACAACAACTTCCTCTCGGGTGGGACCAATAGGGTCACCTTCATCAGTTTCACCTAAAACAACATCGGCATAGGCAGCAAAGCTATCGCTTGTGGGATGCAGAAAACGCGGGCGAATCTGTTCCAACCAAGCCGGTTTCCCGTCTTCTTGGATCGCCTCAACCATGGCACCCGCAGCCTTTGGATCCAAAACATTCAACAAGCTATATCCAACTGCAAAACACAAAGGAATAAGGGAAAACAGACTGTAAAATAAAATAATAATAATAAAAACACATACGTTTGCCTTGGTAACCGTACACAGGAAAACCCAGAGGGTTCTTCGGAACCCACAACAAACTCATCCCAGCACCAACCAAAGCCATCTCCTCCAACTGAGAAATGGCTGTAGCTTTATGTGTTACCTTCTTATACCAACTCTCTTCAGCAAAACCCGACAAAACGTCTATCTTCGGAATACCCTCATTCACTGACCGGTAATGCATATCCATAGGGATAACACCTCGGCGAATATAGAAATTTTTTTGTTTCCAGTCATGAAGACTCTTCAAAGGTACAGAACAAACGGGAGCAACACCGGTTCGAGAATTAAAAGAATAAAAGCCACTGGTATACGTAAGGGTATAAAAGACGTTGAACATTGCAAAAGTTGGCTCCACACGGTTAGCCATGCAAACAAACTCAAAATGAGTAATACGGGGAAGCCCAATAGCATTGATCTGAGAAAGATGGAGCCCGTAGTTCCTCAAAACTTCGGCAGTAAACCTGGTGATTGGTAGTCGGAAGTTGCCCTCCCAAAAAAACGCAGCATACAAAGTCATGTAGCCCGGGGGTGCATCCATAGCAGTAGAACCAGCAGTCGGATACTGGGCTCCCCATTCAGGTAGGAAACCCATCTCCCTCACCAGATTGTGGAACTCCTCTTCTTTCCACCCTATAACCGCCTGGTCGGGACCCGGGGGAGTTTTCCCTTTATTTCTTTTCTTCTTCTGAGAAGGATTCGTACCAGACATGATGAAGAAAATCAGAGGTTGAAAACACTCAAAGAAAAGAAGGAGAAAAGACGAAGGAGTGGGAGAGAACCAAACTTCAAATTTTGAAAAATAGGGGAAGAAGGAGAAACTTCCTTTATATTTATACCCATCGCATTTAATGCGATGGGTAGTGGGCCGTCAGAATCTAGAAAGGCAACCAATGGGGGAGAAACACGTCAGAAGAGAGAGAAGACGCCACCTCTTTTTTCGGGAGCAGGTAAACAGATGCCTGACACCTTGACAGAAAGTAACTCACATGACTGAAAAGGCGCCTGTTCACCTTCGATAAGACAGGGGACACCAGACAGTCACATCAGTCACTCCTTCCCAAGACAACAAAACTTCTTTCAGAAGAAAACAACAAGTGCCATTGCGCCATGCGCCATGCGTCCATTTGGCTCAACTTTTACAAAGTTGCCAAAACCCATGCGCCATGTGTCCATTTGGCTCAACTTTTCAAGTTACCAAAACCCATGCGCCATGCGTCCATTTGGCTCAACTTTTCAAGTTACCAAAACCCATGCGCCATGCGTCCATTTAGCCCAACTTTTACAAGTCGCCAAAAACCATGCGCCATGCGTCCATTTGGCTCAACTTTTCAGGTTACCAAAACCCATGCGCCATGCGTCTATTTGGCTCAACTTTTACAAGTTGCCAAAACCCATGCGCCATGCGTCCATTTGGCTCAACTTTTCAAGTTTTCCACAAAAGCATGCGCTATACGTCTTGTCGGTACAACTCCGCATAACAAACATACGCCATAGAAACCACTGCCTTCATAAGTCCAGAATCCCTCCTAGACGATCAACTCAACTAGAAGGCACACTGGACTGGGGGGACTTGAAGAGGTATCGTCCCAATTCCTTGCCCACATGGCAAGGACCACACCACTTTCCCATCCATGTGGCGTTTACATCAGCAAAATCATCCAAAAGCTTCTAGGAGCTTCTGGAAAACATCAAGGTGGCACCAAAGATGCTCCATCCGGCAAAAAGGACAACACGTGTCACCAGACATCAAGCGCCAGATAGGCCTGCGACGAATCAAGGAGCAGTCCGACATCACCAGTACGACGTCTCCAAAATAGGCAAATGTAAGCGCGCCACGTGTACCACTACACTGACCATGGCAGAGGAGACCAAAGGCATATTCCCCTTGGTCGGACAGCTGGCGCGCAACCACAGCTGGCACAGCTGCTCCTCCCTCCTTCACCCTCCGGCTATAAATAGGACCCTTCATCATCCAGGTTGAATCATCTTGCTCTCCATACTCTCACACTCAACACACACTGTTTATTCCCCCTCAGAACAGTACTTATTCTCACGCCGGAGCCTGGTTAAGAGGGAAACCCCCATATTCCCCTCTTAACGAGACTAACGGTGTTGCTGTTTTGCAGGACCCAGGTCATTTCTACGAGTAAGAAAGGAGATTGAACCCACAGGAGAAATAACCCCACAGATTAACCTTGGTGTAAACCTGTGTTTCATCACCACCACAACCACCCCTAACCCACCACCACAACTACCCTGAATCGGGACCCTAACAGATCCGGCTAGAAGCTACTACTGCCGTCTTTCCACCCGCCATCACCTAACACCACAGCCACCTCCACCAAGTCCATCCCCCTTGAACCACCGCTGCTTTTGTCGTCGCATCACCACACCGCTCAAAAACACTTCCACCCGCCATCACCTAACACCACAGTCACATCCACCCACCACTAGTAAGGCGGTGTGCCATCATGAGCCGCCACACAGAGGATATGCAAATCTTTTGTTAGAGAGAGAGACAGGGATTTAAGATTACTTTTGTTAGATTGTTTTGGAAAGAGAAGAAAGAAAAGGGGATTTCAGATTATAGAGATAGAGATAACTTTTTATTTTTTTAATTTTTAAGTTTGATACAAAGTGGTCCTTAAATAATAAAATTTTACAAAATAACCCTTGGAAATATGAAATGACAAGAGTGCCATCATGTGCAAGGCACATGACCAGATTTAACCAAAAATTCTAATTGGTTTGGCATAAAGGACACAACGTGCAAGATTTTGGAAGGTTAAGGAAACCGCCTATAAACTTTTGGAAAAAGGGACAGTGCCTGCAATTTGGTGTAAACATAAAGGACAAAACTAGTAATTTACTCTTAATTGATTCTCTACCATATTCACTATTTACTGCAATTTTTAGCCCCGTATAACATCAAATTAAGGGCTATTTAACAATAAAAAAACAACTCTGTTTACACCAAAAATACAACTTTGTTTTACAGCAAAATACAACGCAGTTTTATAGCGAAATACAACAATTTCAGCACCACTTGACAGTAAGTTATAACACTACATACAACAGATTTCAGCATCATTTCACAACTAAATATACAACCAATTTACAGCAAAACAATACCCCGAATTTACAGCAAAACAATACCCCCCCAATTTTCAGCAAAATATAGCAATTTCAGCAAACTTGACAACAAGTTATAACACTATTTAAAGCAAATTTCAGCATCATTTCATAGCAAATTATAGCACTATTATACAGCAAAACATACCACACAATTTACAGGAAACTGTACACAAAATAGATCTAACTTTAACCCCTCAAAAGAACCCGGACCATGAAACCCTAGGCTACAAACTTGTGGAAAACATATAAAAATCAAAACTTTAAGTCAAACTTGTGGAAAACATATAAAAATCAAAACTTTAAGCCAAAAATTAAAGAAAAAACACAAAACTCATATCAAGATTGTAAAACCATATGAAATCAAGTAACTTTAGTTCAAATCTAAAGAGGATTTTGATGAACTCGTACCTATTTTGCTAAACAACAAGAAAATCTGAAGAAAACAAACCCTTCCGCCCTTATTGTGTCAAACCACCGCCCCTATTGACTAGAAACAGAGATCTCTTCCTGCTAAAATGATAACTTTTGAGGAATCCTAGATCTGGACCCCATAGCTAGAAAAACGGTGCTTGCTGTTTGGATCCATGATTGGAAACGGTGGTTGGTGCACTTCATCCTTTGGACCACCATGGCCTCACACCCCCATCCTGTCGCTCCTCCTTCAACCGTCGTGCACCACCATGGCTACACATTAACATCCCCGTCACAATTCCTTCATAAAACAACAAACCCTCAACGAAAACCAGATCCAACTCCTACAAGAAATACAGATCTGAGCGTCGTCGCCGCCGTACACCACCTTGGCATCTCTCTAAAACTCTGACCTTTTGTCTCTACTATGTCTTTTTTTTCTCTCTATCTCTATCCGTCGACCAAATTTGTGTGCGTTTTTTTAGGTGATACAACTCGATGCTTAGGGTTTGAATGATATGGTTGATTAAGAGATCTGAGATTGAATCCAGATCTAAAAAAAGGTGTTTATGTGTGAGAGATAGAGAGAGAAAGAAATAAGAGAAGAAGGAAGATCATGATTTGCAATGTGAGATAGAGAAAGATTTATATAAAGAAAGAAAAGACGGAAAGTGAGTGACATACGACAGGAGGAGGGAGAGAAAGGTAAAAAATGACTATATTGCCTTTTGCTAAATGGATTTGGTTAATGATGTGTTAGAATGTTAGTGGTTAAAAAGAGTTCTCATGGTTCTCATAACTGGGGTTGGTTCTCCCTTGAACTGAATCCTATATATATATATATAGGGTGGGGTTCTAGAGTGAACACTAGTGTATTTTCGGTTAGTAATACTACTAATCAGTTGAACCGAAATTTTCAGGTACCGAATCATGGAGGCCAGCAATATCAGAACATGCAATCTGGGTACAATAACCAGAACTACAACCAAGATGGTTACAAGGGAAGTCAGAGAAGCTATCAACAGAACACAAATCAAGGCGAAACAAGCAACCAGAATGATGGATCAAATAATGAGATGATGGAAATTCTAAAGCAAATACGCAAAGACCAAGAAGTGCAGTCTAAGTCTTATCAAGTCTTAGAAAAGAAAGTTGCTCAGCTGGCAGCTGATGTGGCTCAAGTACGGAAGGATTTGGGCAAACTACCTAGTGTCGCCACAAAGAATCCTCAACATCTTGCAAGAGTTAATTTGGTAAGTATAATTCCTAAATCAAAGTTTGTTGATACACGTTTTACTTCTTCATCTCAAGTAGTTGCAGGTGTACGAGAGGAGATTGATGGAGGAGGGAAAGTGAGTTGGGGCGCTGCTTGTTCCAATTAGAGTGGGAAAGCTGAAGATCCACAAAGCTTTATTGGACTATGGAGCAAGTATGAGTGTTCTGCATGGAAGCTTGTATGACCAATACGATATTGGTCATCTGCAAGCTTTTGATAGGAAGGTAATGTTGGCGGATGACACTTGTAAACAACCTCGTGGGGTTCTGAAGGATTTGATTATTCAGCTGGGTGAGTTCTTTTACCATGTAGACTTTGTGCTGCTGGACGATGCACCTACAAGGACGAATGAGCAACAAACGGTAATATTGGGTCGTCATTTCTTGCATACCACCATTGCTCATAACAACTGCATGGATGGATTAATCACCATAAGCTCTGAACATCGTAAGTTATTCTTTAATGTTTTCTGAAACTTTATCACTTACGAAGTGGTTGATAATTTAAGTGTAGCAATTGTTACTAACGAGTGTGTTCCTTCATACACTTCACGTGTGAGTGAGGACACACTAGGTGAGAATGGGGTTGAGTTGTACAGGTCTGAGGTTGAGGAGAAGTTAGAGTCGGTGAAGAAGGCAAATGAGCGGAAGACAGAAAAAGCAGGCAAACCACCTGATGGTAGAAACGCATGAGGCGATGAGGCCAAGTTTGATCCTAACTGGTGTTTTGATGCAAATTTTCCAGACTATTGGAAGCCAAGCTATTTAGAGACGTCCGGATGAAAACACTCTTCTGAACCGCCTTGAGCATATTAGGTACGGTCTGGCTGAAGACCCGTAAACTTAATGTTCTCGGGAGGCAGCCCGAGGATGTAGAGTAGTGTACTTTTGTGTTCTTTCGTTTTGTTTTGCGTGAGTGTTCTTGCAGGTTTTAATAATCTCCACAGATACATTTATTTAAGTGTGAGGATGTTTGGTGAAATCCCGGGGTTGCGTTGACGACAATGCACAGATCCACATGTCCCATTTCACTTTCCATTTTATCCAGCATTAAACCACCCATCTATTAAACTTACCCAACTACCACTTGACCCACAGCCTGAATTTTCTTTAATCATACTTGGTCCCACCATTCCAAGAAAATCAATCATCCCATCTAAACAATTCACAAATTTTCAATCCGTTGCCATCATTCTTCCACTAAACCTATATATCCATAACCCACCTCATCCATAATAATCCAACAGGGTTCAGTTCCATACTCAATCTTCATTTGGACAGGATGATTTGAACACTTTGCATTCGTGATGTCTATGGCGCAACCCGCATAGCTACAACTCTAGTTGTTAATTGGTTTGGAAATTTCATTTAATACTTTTTAATATTTTAGCCGCCTTATCCAATAATGGCTTTTTTTCAACAAATGGTAGAAACTAAATGTGCTTGCTTATATACAGGAGTTCTTTAGTTGTCTTGAAACACAACAAAAAATGGCTTCTTTTCACTCCGTTTTAGTCATCTCCTTATGCTTTCATTTCCTATTCTCGATCTCTCAAGCTCTTGTTCCTGCATCAGAGACATTCACTTATGTCAATCAAGGCGAATTCGGACTCTATATTGTCGAGTACGACGCGACTTACCGTACTCTCGAGCCTTTCCGCAGCCCATTCCAGCTTTGTTTCTACAACACCACCCCTAATGCATACACTCTAGCTCTCCGTATGGGTTTAGTTCGATCCGAAAATATTATGCGTTGGGTTTGGGAAGCTAACCGCGGTAAGCCAGTTCGCGAAAATGCCACATTCTCATTCGGTACAGACGGAAACCTTGTCCTGGCGGAAGCCGATGGGGAAGTCGTGTGGCAGACGAATACCGCGAACAAGGGTGTGGTCGGTTTCGAGTTGCTTCCGAACGGTAACATGGTTCTTGTTGATGCCAAGGGTGGTTACATATGGCAAAGCTTTGATCACCCAACCGACACTCTCTTGGTGGGTCAGTCTCTAGTTGTCAATGGTGTGAGTAAGCTTGTAAGTCGAGCTTCGGTTGAGAACAACATTGATGGGCCGTACAGCTTAGTGTTGGAGTCCAGAAGGATAGCTTTGTATTACAAGACAATGCTTTATTGGGCAGAATACCCAGGGATAGACAGTGACACCAACACTTTTACGAACTTAACTCTTGTTTCAGAACCACGGTATCCTGATGATCTTTCGATTTATTACTTGTTCTTTCGTTACCATTTCAGGAATTCGAACCCGTTGTTCTCTCCCTCAAATAGCAACACGGTCTTCACAAGGCACAATAATACTTTGTCGTATGTTAGACTCGGGATAGATGGAAACCTTAGATACTTCACCTACAGTCCGAACGTGCAAAACTATGCGTGGGACCCATTCTACGCGTTGCTTGACCGCGATTCGAGGGTAAGCGAGTGCCAATTGCCGGAACGATGTGGGAAGTTTGGGCTGTGTGAGGATAACCAATGTGTGGCGTGCCCCACACCGAATGGGCTAAGTGGGTGGAGCAAAGATTGCGAAGCGAAAAAGGTGACATCTTGTAAAGCTAGTGACTTTTACTATTACAAGCTTGAAGGGGTTGATCATTTTATGATCAAGTACACGAGGGGGGATGAGACGAAACAAAGCCAGTGTGAGAGCAAATGCACGAGTGATTGTAAGTGTGTGGGTTATTTCTATCACACTGATCGATCGAGGTGTTGGATTGCTTACGATTTGAAAACATTGACGAGGGTTGGGAACTCGACGAATCTGGCGTACATTAAAACACCAAACAAATAGGTGTGTCTATGTATAGACATGATGGGAAGTGTAATAAAGAATAAATGTACTTAGTAACGTTTGATTATGTATGTTATTTAAAATTGTGTCTTGTGTATGTTAAGTCTTATGATTAATAAATAAAAAGCACTATTGATTATCTAACTAAATGGGATTCGTTTCCCACCATTGTTGGATTCACCAAGAGGCATGTATGGTGGGTGAGTGGAAATCAAGTGGGCATGAGCTCTTGTCTAGGTGGGGATGCATGCATGGCGGCTAACAGCTAATCTACACCGATGTGTTCGCTGTTAAAAAAACATCCGCGGAGAGAGGGGCTAACATTCATTAGTGATTAGCATATACGTATCCATTTGTAATTCAAATGGTTGTTATTTAATGTGAAAATATCTACAACGTTGTGGTTGTGTCCATGTGAAGGACGTACGAACTCACATGATAACAAATATAGAAATATAGGGACGTACATGTCATTTTGGCCTAGTAGTGGCATCACGTATTTATTCTTACTAAAGTTGTGTGAGTTCAAGTCTCTCAAAGTAAATAATAGGTGGATTTTAGGAGTTTATGCTAGAAGGGTGTGTCCGTTGTTAAAAAAAACAACCGTATGGACACCTAGACAACAGCTAACATGCGTTATTAGCATATATATATATATATATATATATATATCTGTAATTCAAATTCAAATGGTTGTTATTGAATATGAAAATATCTACACTGATGTGTCATGTCCATGTGAAGGGCGTACATAACTCAGATGATAACAAATGTAGGTATGTTTTCTTCTTCTAGTGACATCAGGTGTTTATTCTTACTAAAGTTTGTTGGGGATCGATTACGGGTCAAACACGAACAACAATCAACACAGAACTCACACACACACAGTTAAGAACACAAAGATTTATAGTGGTTCGGTCGGTTCTGACCTACATCCACTCTCGGTAACTAGAAGTATTTCTTATTAAGCTTGGTACAATTTTACAGATACATAACAATCTCATATATATAAGATTGAGGAAAGAGAAGAATGTCCCAAACACCAAGACTTTTATTCTCTTATCAACTTGATCAGCTTTGTTGACCTTAGGTTGATCAAGTTGTCAAGTGTGCTTCAACTGTGTATCAGTATCTCTGTAAAAACTTTGATCTTATCACATTCCTAGTTACCCGGCCTTCTCTTCAATTAACCTGAAGGCCAGTTGAAGCTATGCAAAGCTTCAACTTCTCTAAGGTGACAACCTTAGTCAACATATCAGATGGATTTTCACTTCCTTTGATCTTCTTCAACTTCAGAGTGCCTTCACTAACTTGTTCTCTGATAAAGTGATATCTCAGCTGTATGTGCTTTGTCTTCGAATGGAAGACAGGATTCTTTGCAAGGTGTATTGCACTTTGATTGTCACAGAATAGTGCACAATCAACTTATTCCCTGCCGAGCTCTTTGAGAAAATTCTTCAACCATATAAGCTCTTTGCTTGCTTCAGCAACTGCCATATACTCTGCTTCTGTGGTTGAAAGGGCAACACTTTTCTGCAGTCTGGACATCCAGCTTACTACAGTGCCTCCCACTGTAAGACATATCCGGTGGTGCTTTTGTAAGATTCTTTACAACCACCAAGGTCAACATCCGCAAAACCCTTCAGAATAACATTTTTCCCCTTAAATTGTAATGCCACTTTTGAAGTCCCCTTCAAATATATTAGCAGCCATTTAACTGCTTCCCAATGTTCTCTCTCTGGATTGGACATAAACCGACTAACAACTCCCACTGCATGAGCTATATCTGGTCTCGCGCAAACCATTGCATACATGAGGATACCAACTGCCGATGCATATGGAACTTTAGCCATTTCTGCTTTGTCTTCATCTGATCTGGGTGACTGAACTTTAGAAAGCTTAAAGTGACTTCCCAAATGTGTGCTTCGAATCTTGGCATCTTTAAGGCTGAATCTTTATAACACTTTCTCAATGTACTTCTCTTGAGAGAGTGTCAAAGAACCATCTTCTTTGTTTCTGAAAATACTCATCCCGAGTATTTGGTTTGCAACTCCCAAGTCTTTCATCTCAAACTCTTCAGACATCTGCTTCTTCAGCTTCTTGATCTCTGTCATGTCTGAACCTGCAATCAACATATCATCCACATATAGTAGTAGAATGATATAAGAACCCTTAAACCTCTTGATGTAACAACAATGGTCATTGTCACATCTCTTGTATCCGACTCTTCCCATGAAGTTATCAAACTTCAAATACCATTGTCTGGGCGCTTGTTTCAGACCATACAAACTCTTCTTCAACTTACACACCAAGTTTTCTTTGCCTTTAACTTGAAAACCTTGTGTCATGTAGATGTCTTCTTCTAGGTCACCGTGTAGAAAAGCTGTCTTGACATCTAGCTGCTCTAGATGCAAGCCTTCTGCTGCCACAATACTGAGAACAAGTCTGACAGTAGTCATCTTCACCACTGGAGAAAATATTTCATTGAAATCAATTCCCTCGTTCTGCTGAAATCCCTTGACAACTAATCTTGCTTTGTATCGTTTGGTACCATCATGTTCATCTTTGACCCTGAAAACCCACTTGTTCTGAAGAGCCTTCTTCCCAGCTGGAAGTTTTGTTAAGTGTCAAGTCTTGTTCTTCTCAAGCGACTTCATCTCATCTTTCATTGCTAACTCCCACTGCAATGAATCTTTCAACCCCATGGCTTCTGAGTAACACTGGGGTTCACCATTTTCTGTCAAAAGTATGTAATTGATGGATGGTGAATATCTGTCTGGTGGTCTAACGACTCTGGAGGATCTTCTTGGTTGAAACTGGGGAGTTTCTGGGGATTCTGGAATTTGAGGAGCGACCTCTTCTTCCTCTTCTACAGAATCATTACTAGAATTATCCCCTGAGCTTCCACTGTCGATTGACTCATTCCCATTTTCTGGAATGTCGACTGAAGCTTCTTTTCTTGTTTCACCACTTTCAAATTCAACATAGTCTTTCTGAACTTCTGGTCCTTTGGTGTTTCTGTCTTTGTACAATTCATTTTCATTGAAGACGACATTCTTGCTTCTGATTGCTTTTCTACCTTCATTATCCCAAAGCCTGTAACCCATCTGTTCTGACCCATAACCAATGAATGTGCACTTCTTGGATTTTGAGTCTAACTTATCCCTGTCACCAGCTTCTCACAAATCGTAAGCACTACAACAAAAGACTCGTAAGTGTTCGAGACTTACCTCCTTTCCTTGCCACATTTCTTCAGGCAACTTGAAATCTAAGGGACCGGTTGGTGAACGGTTGATCAAGTAGGCTGCAGTGTAAACTGCATCGGCCCAGAATGTCTTGGGCATCCCGGCATTTAGCCTCATGCTTCTAGCCCTCTCATTTAGAGTTCTATTCATTCTCTCAGCTACACCATTCTACTGAGGAGTTCTGGGAACTGTCTTGATCATCTTTATCCCTTCCTTGGCACAATAGTCAGTGAACTGCTTGCTTATGTATTCACCACCATTATCAGACTTTAAGCACTTTACCTTCAAGTTAGTTTCATTTTCAACAGCAGATTTCCATATCTTAAAAGCATCAAATACGGCAGATTTATGCTTAAGAAAATATACCCATACCTTGCGTGTTGAATCATCGATGAAAGTAACATAATATCTTGAGCCTCCTAGAGATAAAACTGAGGTTGGTCCATATACGTCCGAGTGAACAAGCTCTAACTTCTGAGCTTTCGGTGTCCTCCCTGTCTTCACAAAACTAACCCTCTTTTGTTTTCCAAGAACACAGGGTTCACAGAATTCAGTTTTCACTTTCTTCAAGTCTGGAAACTTACCTTTCTGAGCCAACATCTTCAATCCCTTTTCGCTCATGTGTCCGAGTCGGTTGTGCCATAAATTTGATGGACTCGGACCGGTGGTCATTGCATGAACACCTTCAACAGAAACTTCTGCCATGTATAAAGTACCTTGCTTCTTTTCTTTTGCAATCGCTAAATTGCCTTTGATCACTTTCCATTGTCCACCCCCAAAGTGAACATTAAACCCTTCATCATCAGTTTACCAACTGAAATCAACTTTCTCCTCAAATTAGGAATAACCCTGACATTTTTCAATGTCCATATAGTTCCTAATGAGGTCTTCAAGTCTACATCTCCAATACCTGTGATATCAAGCATTTGATCATCTGCTAAACGAACTTTACCAAAGTTACCTGTTCGTAGATTCTTGAACATATCTGGGCATGAGATAGCATGGAAAAAAGCACCCGAATCCATAATCCAAGATTCAACTGAATCTTCAACAAAACAGATGAGAACATCACCTAATTCTTCCGAGGATACACTGTTTACTTCTTTCTTTGAAGCAAGTTTTGTACATTGGCTTCTATAGTGACCTTTTTCTTTGCAATTCCAACATTCAACGTCTTTTCTGTTCTTTGAATGTCCCCTTCTTCTGGACTTGGACCTGCCTCGACTATGTCCTCTTTCGTTTCGTCTTCCTCTACTTTCTGTATGCAATAAAGAACTAGAATTAGAAGTCTCACCACTGCTTCTCCGTCTGATATCTTCGTTTACTATCAAGTCATGAATACTATCGAATGTGAGTTTGGTAGTGCCGGATGCACTACTAACAGCTGTGACTGTGCCTGACCAACTGTCGGGCAACGATGATAAAAGGAGTAGTGCTTGTACTTCATCTTCAAACTTTATTTCAACTAAGGCTAAACAAGAGATAATCGAGTTAAACTCATTTATGTGAGCGGTAACTGACATGCCTTCCTTCATCTTGGTGTTAACAATTGTCGGATGAGGAATACTTTGTTTGAAACGGATGGTTTTTCATACATGTTGGACAAAGCTTTCAATACACCATATGTGGTTGTTTCATTGACAATGTTGTAAGCAACACTCTTTGCCAAAGAAAGCCTAACCACACCCAAAGCTTGTCTATCCAACAACTTCCATTCTTCATCATACATGTCATCCGGTTGTTCACCCAGCATAGAAAAATGCAAACTTTTCTGATACAGCAAATCTTCAATTTGCATTTTCCAAAATCCATAATCACTTCCATCGAACTTATCAATCTTGATTTTACTATCTTCTGCCATTAAAAGAATACCAAATTACTACTAACCAAACGGGTTCGTATTGCTAAGTGGTAATTTATACGAGCGAAAGCAATAATCAGAAACAAATAACTTATATGTTTCAAGCTTTAATGGCAAGGGACAAGTATTGATGGATAATGAGATCTTGTTCAAAGTTGAGGGACCTTTCTTGATAAAATTGAGAAATTCAATTTTCTTCACCAGAAATAAAAGCACGGACGTCTTCTCCTTCCCCAATTCCACCAGAACAAAGAAACTATGGTTCTTCCTCTATTCTCTTCCTTCACAGAACAAGAAAAAAAATCTCTAGTTCTTCTTCTTCCTGCGATCTTCCAAGAGAACGAGCAGGTGACAGGTTCGTCGGAACCCTAGACAGTCGCGATGGCGACGGTGGTTCTGGCGGAGGCGGCTTCAGAATCACGGCGGTGATTCACCTGAGCGGCGATGGTTCTGGCAGCGGCGGCTGGTGTGTTGTTTCTGGTCTTCAATCCGAAACCCTAGCTTCACGATGAAGAGAGCGGCAGCGGCGGCGGCTGACGAGCGGCGGCGGGCTGACGAGAGGCGGAGGCTGAGGAGCTTTTCTGATCAGAACCCTAGTTCCGATTTCACAGGTCAGTATCTTTTACACCTCTGTTTCTGTTCAGTTCAACAACACGAGCCTGAGCTCTGATACCAGTTGTTGGGGATCGATTACGGGTCAAACACGAACAACAATCAACACAGAACTCTCACACACACACACAATTAAGAACACAAAGATTTATAGTGGTTCGGTCGGTTCTGACCTACATCCACTCTCGGTAACTAGGAGTATTTCTTATTAAGCTTGGTACAATTTTACAGATACATAACAATCTCATATATATAAGATTGAGGAAAGAGAAGAATGTCCCAAAACATGATCCGTGAAATCTGGATCACCAAGACTTTTATTCTCTTATCAACTTGATCAGCTTTGCTGACCTCAGGTTGATCAAGTTGTCAAGTGGCGTGGCTTCACACTCAACAAAGATGTTCGAGTTTGAGTCTTTTAAATTGAACAATAGGTGAATTTTAGGAGTATTTTATAGAAGGATGTGTGTTCGCTATTTAAAAACACCAGTAGGGCATTAATGATTAGCATGTAGGTATCCATTTGTAGTTCAAATGGTTGTTAATGTTATTAAATATGAAAATATCTACACTGATGTGGTCCTGTCCATGTGAAGGACTACGGTAACTCGCTAATAACAAATGTAGGGACGTACATGTCTTCTTGGTCTAGTGGCATCAGGTGTTTATTCTTACTAAGGTGGTGCGAGCTCAAGTGTCTTAAAATGAACAGTAGGTGGATTTTAAGAGTATATGTAAAAAGGTCTGTGTTTGCTGTTAAAAAAACAACCGTATAAAAAAACAGCTAACAGATATGATTTTGTAAGTAAAATGGTTGTTATTGAATATGAAAATATCTACGTGATTGAATAAAACCAGAAGTTTATACAACTAACTACAAAGTCATTAGTTTTCAAAACTTATATAACTAATACGAAGAAGAAGAAAGATGTTTTAATTAAAAACGCGCTTAATTAAAGTTGGTTAAAGTGTTAAAAATAATTTTTTTATTTTATAGCATATTCTTTAAATATTCAAATGCTTTCTAATCATTAATCTGTTTTGAGATCTTAAATAATTGTATGCAACTCTACTAAACATGTAAACATATAATATTTAAATTTTTGACAAAGGTTAATTAACTTTATCTATAGAGTAAATTATACAAATCGTCCTTTATGTTAACATCAGGTTGCAAAAATGTCATTTATCTTCAATAAGTACAAAAAACGTACCCGATGTTTGCAAACCCTTATACGTTACGTCCTTTAACCCTAACTCAGATAATTTTTATGGTTAACTCTGACTAAATGGACCCAACATAAGGGTATTTTGGTAGCTTTACTTGTTTATTTAAAATATATATCAAATAAGATAAAAAGAATCTAAAACAAATAAAAAATTACGTATAAAAATAAATGACCCTTTCTCTCACAACTCTTTCCCTCCCACTTTATCTCTCTAACTGGAGATTCAGTCAACCACCACCATAGACCACCATCTTCATCGCACGCCTCCATTGACCTCCATGCCCACTATTAACTTCAGATTCAGGCGTTCTTCATCCCAACGACAGAAGGAGTGGAGGCAACGGTTGTAGGTGGCGGCACCATCGCCAGATCACTTCCGGGCTTTTGGTCGGCGATCAAGCCTCCCCCTCCACCACCTTGCACTCCACCGTAGTTGCTTCCTTCCGTCGCTACTGCAGGTCGCCGTCGATGAAGTTAGGGTTTCGGGATAGTTCTGGTTGTTTTTGTGACAAATGGCAAATAACCGGAAATTCCGTATAGTCTAATCGTTATTTTTAGTATATAATCTCATGCAATTAGCGTAGTTTAATTACGTAACTGGATCATACATTAGATAACAGTGTTAGGACAAGAGAACAATACTATAACATATGTTGGTTTTCGTCATGTCGCGAAACCGATCAAACTATGTCTTAAAAGTGTTGGTAGAAAATGTTTCGCGCACTATTCACGGCCACATTTTTCATTACAGTAAAACCGTGAAAACAGAACGAAACAATGAAAAACGACACACGAACGACATAACCGACCGAGTCCATATACACATGAAAACACAAATATGAAAACACATCTTGCAAAAATACATAACTTTCCGGTACGACACCCTAAATACAAAATCGTTCGTTCCGCTAAAAATAAAACAATTCTAACTCGTCCGAACTAATAATTTAGCATTTCCAAGACTCCGGAATTATGGCGAATGATAACAAACACATGAAAACAATATGATGATATTAATGGGGTGTCCGAAACATAAGCTTTCGGTGTTGTGTTGCAACCCCCACAACTTGTCCGTTTTTGAACCGACAAGCTAGTAAATAACATTTCCGACGCCAAACAACCAAACGGAAGACATGGCGAACTAGTTAAGCTTATTTTGGGACTCGAAATCACTTCATGCATCTTTGAATGGCGGAATGACAACTTGCGGCAAACCTTCGTCGGTACGAAATAAAAGTGTCGTTAACTAGTCGACGACTAAACGGAAGCCATTTAAGGTATCAAAATACAATTTCTACTAGTCTAGTGAACTAGTTAATGACAATTAACATTTCGAATCCCTAATTACTCCCTAATGGTGCAATTAAACCCTTAATCACCATACTTTGCTTGATTACCAAAATATCTAGATTTTTAACACTTTTTATAAAAAAAAACAAAAGTTACACTTTACCCCCCCCCCCTATTCTAGAAATTGGTCAAAGTGGGTCCCACCCACAAGATTTTTGTTGAAATATTAGAGATTTCAAGTATGGTGTAGGTGATATATAGTATGGACTTGAAAACATGAAAGACTTGAAATATTATAACAAGATATCATCCTTATTAGTTACAACAACTTTCAAACTTCAAAAAAAACCTTATTCTTGTTCTTATAACTCACGGCTCTAAGAACAAACACTAAGGCTAGACGGTATGGGGACCGTCCCCCACCCGTACAGCCCCATCGCCGAACCCAACACCGTCCCCCCCCCCCCCCCCGGGTCCTCGTAGAGACCGTCGAGATAAAGACGTTTGAGACAGGCCATGTCAAGACAAAACTTCCCCCCTTTTGATGCAATGTTACCGTTTAAAAAAAAAAACAAAATTCCAAATTCAAATTTAAAACCAACGGTAATATTCAATTTTTTTTACCAAAATACCTCCTAAAACTATATAAAACCCCCATTTTTTACACCATTTTTCTCACTTTTCATCCACCACAACTCATCTCTCTCTCTCTCATTTTTTATAAACGTTTTCCCCTTTTATAAAATTATATTCTACCATGGATCCATTCAACAACTCGAACATCCCGAATGTTTTCTTGGTTCCGGGATACTATCCGACGATAGAACCGAACATCCCGAATGTTTTCTTTTTTTAAAGTTTATGTATTGTTTTTTAATATTAATGAAAATATTTTCTTAATTTATTTGTTAAATGTTAAAAAAAGTTGAAGATTAAAAAAATAATAATAAAAAAGTGGTGGGGTAGGATCTTCCTCCCATTTCCACTAGTTTTGTGGGATGAACCATCCTCCCAATGATGGTGATGTGGCGATGACGTGGCGGATCATCCTCCCTTTGAGGATCATCCCCATACCATGTAGCCTAAACTCCACCATAACTCACCATTAAACACCATAAATTACTCACATTCAAGGCATTTCAAGGTCATTAATGCAAGGGTTAAGCACAGAGCATCATTAAGGACCTTCTTGGGAGCTTAATCTCTTCTTAATCATCTTGTTTAACTTGTGCAAAGTTGTAAGCCATCTTCTACTCATTTTAAGCTCCTTGTTTAGTGTAGATTACAAAAGTACAAGTTGATTATCTTGAAGATTAAGAAAAATTCAATCAAAAACCCTAATCTCAAACATAATAATCTACTAAACATCACTTATTATGTGATTATTTGTGTAGATTAGTGTAACTAGTTAGCGTAATCTTGATGATTATGTTGATTTTGTGAAGATTAGTGGTTTAAAGTCTAGAATTATGATGATCTTGTGATTTATATCATGTAGTAATTTAGATTAGTGTTAATCTTGCTATGTTACACTTAAAAATGTGATTTAAACATATGTATATATATATATATATATAGGGGTATATAGGGGAGGGTTCATTGGGGAACAGGGGAACACTTTTAAAAATTATACTTAACATGTTAAAAAAATATTTTTCTAATTTTTTTTCGACGCTTTTTCTTATAAATACAAGTAGAAACATTTTTGATAAAAAAAATTAAAAACTAAAAATATAAAACAATGTTTAAAAAAACAGTTATATCTTATAGAATTAACTTAACATGTTAAAAATATTTTTTTTAAAAACAATTTCAGCGCTTTTCTTTATAAAAAGGAGGAGAATCTAGTCGAGTAAAAAAATATTTTTTCTAAAAAAAAAAATTTTTAGCCTTTTTTTAATTGTTTTTTTTAATATTTTTAGTTTTTGATTTTTTTATTAAAAATGCTTCTACAAGTATATATAAGGATATGCGCCGAAAAAGATGTTTACAAAATTAATTTTTAACATGTTAAGTTAAATTTTTAATAGTGTTCCCCGGTTCCCCACTTTTTTAGTGTTCCCCAATGAACCTCACACTATATATATATATATATATAGGGGATGGTTCAAATGAAAACCACTTTTATTGTGAAAACTCGAAAACTAACTAAAAAAAGCCTAAAAAACACACAAAATTTTTTTTTTTCAATTTTTTTTATAAATTTCGCTGGTTTTTATATATGAAAAAAAAAATTTCAAAAAAAAAAAAACAAAAATTTTTTTTGGTTGTACTGCACATGTGTAGTACACTAATACGGAAAGCCTAAACCACTTAACTCACCCCCCACCGACACCCCCCAAAAACCTAAACCCCCCACCCCCCAAAAACCTAAATTCACCCTCCCACCAAAAGCCTAACCCCCCACCCCCCAAAAACCTAAACCCCCCCACCCCCCACCCTCCCGAAAACCTTAAACTAAACCTAAAACTAAACCCTAAACATAAACCCGAAAAAAACCTAAACCCCTCCCCCCCCCACCCCCACCCCCCAAAAACCTAAACCCCCCTCCCCCCCACACCCAAAAAGCTAATCCTAATCCTAAACCTCCAAAAAAACTAACCCTTAAAGGTAAACTAGACTCAAAAAGCTAATTTTAAGCATGTAATGCAATTGTAGTACATGTTATATTGCACATGTGCACTACTATAATAATAGTATTGAAAACAAGACGACACCATAAATCTTTTTTTATGTCATAAAAAATATGCTCGAATATACTTGAATGAAAGATACAAAAATTTGTGATCTTATGGTGCCATTTTTGTTTTAAAATGATAACGTATGGAGAAATGGAAAATGTTTGAAAAGTTATATATTTTTTTTTCTAATTTTACCCCTCCTTCATTAAAAGTCTCCCCCCCCCCCCCCCCTCCCTCCTTTTTAGTGGTTTTTAATTAGTTTTCGAGTTTTCACAATAACTAGTGGTTTTCATTTGAACCTTCCCATATATATATATATAGGGGATGGCTAAAATGAGAACCACCTCCAGTTGTAAGAACCATGAGAACCACTTTCTGGCCTTTAGATCAAGGAGATGGATGGATGAGATTAAAAGTACTTAAAAAATAATATTAAGTATTTTTTGTCTTATTATGTCTTTAATATTTTATTGTTAAAGGGTATTTTAGTAAAATTACTTTGTTTTGTCTTTTTATATATATTAGTTTTTAATTACCTTTTTTGTCTTATTCATTAATTACATTTTTTATTTAATTGTTTTTTATTTATAAACTGATTTTTTTTATTAAACATTTTCTAATTCAGATTTTTATTATATTAGATTTTTATTTTTTAAACTTAGTTTTTTTATTAAACATTTTCAAATTCAGATTTATTTACATATTTTTACGTTTAACGTTTAACGTTTTTACGCCCGGCCTTTTCACGCCTCGTTTTTTGACGCGCCGTTTTTACGCCCGGCTTTCTCACGCCTCGTTTTTTCAACGCGTCGGTTTTTACGTTTTACGCCCCGATTTTTTACGTTTTACGCGTCGGTTTTATACGTTTTACGCGTCGGTTTTTTACGTTTTACGAGCCAGTTTTTTACGATAACGTTTTTTTACGTTTTACGCGCCGGTTTTTTACGTTAACGTTATTTACGATTTACGCGCCGGTTTTTTACGTTTTACGGCCCGGTTTTTTACGTTAACGTTTTTTTTACGTTTTACGCGCCGGTTTTTTTTCGTTAACGTTTTTTACTTTTTTTCGCGCCGGTTTTTTACGTTTTACGTAAAACTTTTTACGTTTTACTAAAAAAAATTTACGGTTTACGTAAAACTTTTTACGTTTTGCGGTATAAGTTTTTACTTTTTACTTTTTACGTTTTACGTTTTACGTAGAAATTTTTACTTTTTACGTTTTACGTTTTGCGTTAAAACTTTTTACGTTAAAACTGTTTACGTTTTACGTTTTACATAAAACGTTTTACATTTTACGTAAAACTTTTTACGCTTCACGTTTTTACGTTTTATGTTAAAAAAGTTTACGGTTTACGTTAAAAAAGTTTACGGTTTAATTTTTTTTTTTTTTAATTTTACGTTAAAAAGTTTTACGATCCACGTTAAAAAGTTTTACGTTTTACGTTTGACGTAAAACTTTTTACGTTTTACGTTTCACGTAAAAACTTTTTGCGTTTTACGTTTTACGTTCTACGTAAAACGTTTTACGTTCTACGTAAAACGTTTTACGTTCTACATAAAACTTTTTACGTTTTACGTTTTATCTAAAAGTTTTTTACACAAAACGAACGCATCCAGAAAATCGCTACTCGGTAGGTGTCTCAGATAGATTTATCATCATCGACGCCTCAAAAAAATATAAAAACCCAACAAACATCAAAACCAAAGGGTATCTCGAAAAAAAAAACGGGGTTTGGCTCAGATTATCCGATAATCAAGAGGCTGCAAAAGTGGGGTTGCAGGATCAAAAACCCTACCCTCCGCCGTCCTTGCCGCGCCATCGTCATCAAAATCTACGCTTTTTTTTTTCATCATCGCCACCCCATCGATCGTATTCAACATGAACAACATTCAAACCCAGATTCAACATGAACACAGAAAGGTCCCAGATTCAACATGAACACAGATTCTCAACTAAACCCAGATTCAACATGAACACAGAAAGGTCCCAGATTCAACATGAACACAGAAAATCAACTAAACCCAGAAAAACCCACATATCAAGAACACATATCATGAACACAGGCCAGATTCAACATCAAACCCAGATTCAACATCAAGAACACAGGCCAAAAGATTCAACAGATCATGAACACAGGCCAAGTTTCAAAAGATCAAAACCGACAAAATCAAACATTCAAAACCAGATTAAACCGATTCAATCATTCAAAAAACCCACATATCAAGAACACATATCAAGAACACATGCCAAAGAAATCACTAGAAAAATCAAGTTCATCAAACCCACAAATCAACAAATCAAAGTTCATCAAAAAAGCCCCAGATTCAAACCACAAGATTCAAACCCAACAAGAACCCAGATTCAAACCCAACAAGATATTCAAACAGATTCAAACCCAAACAAAAACACTTACCAAACAGATTCAAACCCAAAACAACCACAAGATTCAAACTCGGTGACACATCAACCGCCACCACCCCCCTTCACCCCATCATTCGCCGGCACCACCGCCGTCGACACACCGCCACCACCGTCGTCGACACATCAGCCGCCGCCACCACCGTCGTCGACCACCCACCACAAACCCACCTTCACCAACCACATCACAAACCCACCTTCACCGCCACCACCGCCGTTGCAGGTTTTGTGTGAGGGGTGGGTTGCAGGTTTTTGTGTGTCGGATGAAGATGGAGTGGATAAATTGATTTTAGAAAATGGGTTTTTTATGTGCAGTGACCTAAAAATGATCTTAGAAATGGTTTTAAAACAAGAAAGAGGAGAGAGGAGAGATATATATTAAATGAAGAGAGAGGGAAGATATGACACTTGGGGTAAAAGACCAAAATGCCCTTTCTGTTGGCATAACCTGATTGGTTGAGATGGTTCTCATGGTTCTTACAACTGGGAGTGGTTCTCATTTTAACTCAATCCTATATATATATATATATATATATATATATATATATATATATATATGTTTAAATCACACAAGATCATCAACTTCAAAAATTATGGTTAGTGAACTTTGATTAGTGATTCTTGATAGATAAAACAAAGAATAATCATGAATCAAAACTTTTAAAAATACTAATGAAATTGATTGATGATTTAAACGCGTATTGAAAACGTGGGAAACGTCATAGTTTAGGGGAAACTATGGCGAAATTTTTCTAAAATCATAATCATGATTAAATAGGGGTTAAAGTGTGATTAAAATGGTTAATAGCGCTTAAGGATTTTAATCATGGTTAAACAATTTTTTTGGGAAAAAAGTTTAAGTATTAAACATCTATGTAAGTTTCTAAATTACTTATAATGTTTTTTATAAGTTAAAAATGAAAACTTATAAATATATATATTTTTAGGGAATTATATATACTTAGAAAACTCATCAAGGTGTATATTATGTATTAAGTGTATGTATTTAGATTTATTGGGGTAATCTAAATAATACACAAAGGATACCAAGAAATACTTGTAAGAATCAAGTATAAAATACACATAAATACATACACATCAATATCCTCATATTACCAAAATATGCTAAATTAAACGGAATCCATAAAACTCATTCATATGTGGTCCCTAAACTAGTTAAACAGGCGAGCGAACAATACGGACGACGAAACCAAAATTTACAAGAAAATATTCCTAAGAAATAAAGTATATTTCAATAAAAAATGATATATTGAAAATGATCATTTTTCACAAAGTTTGCAGGGGTATAATATATAATAAAAATATTATTAAATTTATTTTAGATAAATAAATAAATAAAATTATCATTCTACCCTCATGTGCAAGGTACATGTCATACTTAACTGAAAATTGTAACCTTGTTAGGGTCAAAGGACGTATAGTATAATAGGTTTTCAAATAAAGGATTGTGACTATAGTTATTGAATTTAAAGGCTATCCATTGCAATTCGATACAAACATAAAGGACGAAAAATGTAATTTACCTTGTATTTTTTTAAGTTAAATTCGGTCCAAGTTGACCTACTAAATCCGGTTTTGGCCAATGTTGACCTCTTGGATCGATTCCGAATAATTAGACAGGGTTTAAGAAAATTGTCTCGCCAGCATACCTTGTAGGCTTGTAGCGATTACTCAGCCTCTTAGACCTTGTTTTATAACATTGATTTATACATAAAAGTTATGTCATTTAAACCAAAAATTAAAGTTATAACATTTAAAAATGAATATTAACACGTGTTTTAGATCGATTGAAAAACACAAAAACAAATACCAATACCGTTGTTCTTCAATCACTATCGATTCAGTTTATTACAATATCGATACAATATGGGAATGTAAATCCAATCCATTCCAATAAACTTTATATTGGAATGTAAGAAAATAAATAAAAAGTATCATTACTAAATTCTCCTATATATTAATAAATTAATACAGTACATAAAATATTTAATGTAAATCCAATCCATTCTAGTAAACTTTATATTGGAATGTAAGAAAATAAATAAAAAGTATCATTACTAAATTCTCCTACATATTAATAAATTAATGAAATGAACAGTAAACTATAATATAACAAAATATTATATACAATTTTTTTATAGTTTTATTATCTTCATATTATAATAATTGTTATCTTCTTTACTTTTTAAGTCTGATAAGCTTGGTGTTAACTGGTACTTGTATCGAAAAATACCGGTTTGTTATCGGTACATGAAGGTAAAAACCAGCACCAGCCTGGTACATAAAACGCCAAAAGTCGGTACCGGATTGAGTTTGATAATCTTTTAGTTCGAGAAATTTGGTACTGCTACCCAGTTTCATTTACTCATCCCTGATCACGGGTACCGTACGAACATCAACGGTATCGTACAACTTTTTTTTAGTTTCAGGGGTAGGGATGAGCTCGGTGCCAACTGATACCGAATCGGTATTGGTACCGAAAAATACCGGTTACAGTATCGGTATATGAAGGTAAAAACCGGTAGCGAACCGGTACCAGGAACGCCAAACGTCAGTACTGAACTTGTACTTAGGATCTTTCGGTTCAGAAAATTCGGTAACGGTACCCAATAATATTTGCTCATCTCTGACTACGGGCTTCTACCGAACAACATCATTATCATACAACTTTTTTAGTTGATTTTCTTTCGGTTATTTTTTAGTGTTTTTTTCTACATTTTCTTTTTATTCTTGTCAGCGATTCCGTGTGCAACGCGCTCGTAGCGATTTCAAACACATATAAACACAGATTAAATAACAAAAAAAAAGTTCGCCGCAACGCGGCAACGATTTTTATAAGTAGTTTTTTTTTTAAAAGTTTATGAACATACGTTGCTAAAGAAAAACTAGTTAAACAATAAATGAACGATAATTAAAAAAAAATCTTTACATTTAAGGTGGATCTCAATTTCCCATTGCCACCAGTTTAGAATCGTATCCAACAAAATATTAATAGATGAATTTAAAATTCTAGATATAATAATTTTTTTTAATTTAATTTTAATATTGCATTTGAAGTGGATCCCATTGCCGCCGGTTTAAAATTTTGGTGGGAAGAAACCGCATTTTTTCAGGTGAAAAAAAAAAAATTAAAACTTTCAAACTTCAAACTTCAAACTTGAATTCCAAATTAATCAAAAAATTTCACCCAAATCAATTCATCTTTTCTTCTTCCCGGTTCTTTTTCCCCAATCCCACATTTAAAAAACCCAAATCACAATCAATCCCCATCGCCAAAACCCTCACCCATCTCTTTCTCTCTGCAACAACAATGGAGAACAAGCTTCACGGCTTACCCCCTCACAAAAGATTCAGTCTTATTCACCAACAAAACCCCACCATTCATCCCCAAGACTTCAACTTTCCTGCTTCTTCATGTTTGCCGGCAAAAAAGAGAAAAGAAACCCATGACCCATCTCCGATTCCGACCAATCTTGAACCCCCCACCACCGCCGGCGCCGCCGTCTGCTTACCCGCCAAAAAAAGAATATGCGCCCTGCACCCAAATCTTTTCTTGGACAAACCATTTTCATCATTTGACCTGAATCTTGAGTATGACCCCAGATCAGATCATGATCAAGAAAATGTTCAAGAAAATGATCATGAAAAAGATCAAGAAAATGGGTATGTGGATGAAGTGGAAAATGAAGAAGAAGAAGAAGAAGAAGATGGGATTTTGTGTGCAGTATGTCAAAGCACAGATGGTGATGCAAAAGACCCAATTGTGTTTTGTGATGGGTGTGATCTAATGGTGCACACCACTTGTTATGGTGCACCACTCACCAATGGTGTGCCTGAAGGTGATTGGTTTTGTTCTAAATGCAAGAGTAGTGGTAAAAGCAAAGTGGGGTCTTTATCTTGTTGTTTGTGTCCTGTTACTGGTGGGGCGTTGAAACCGACGGTTGACGGTCGTTGGGCGCATATCGTGTGCGCGTTGTTTATTCCGGAAGTGTTTTTCGGTGATCCGGAAGGTAGAGAAGGGGTTGATTGTTCTAAGGTTGTTGCTAGAAGATGGGGTGGAAAGTGTTATGTTTGTAAGAAGTTGGATGGGTGTGTTATTGATTGTTCTGAAGAGAAGTGTTGTTTGAGGTTTCATGTGACTTGTGGGTTGAAAGAGGATTTGTGTATTGAGTATAAACAAGGGAGGAATAAAGGGGCTATTGTTGCTGGATTTTGTAAAACACATACTGATTTGTGGATGAAGGTAATGAATCAAGAATATTTTTGTTGTCTTTTTTATATAAATGTTTTAATGGATTTTTGATTTGTTTGCAGCAACAAGGAACAGGGAAATTCAAGATTGTAGCCAGAAATGAGGATTGACAAGATTTGTGGTTTTGACTTGTCAACATGTGAACACACAAATTTGATATTTTATTTTTGATAGTTAAGGGTAGAAGTTTTTTTTTTTAGTTTTGTGTTTTAAAGTGTTTTAGATCATGTTTTGATAACAATTTACATATTTCAGCTTTCTTAGTTGATTAAAGAGTTTTTATCATTGCTAGTGTTTTTATTTCATTGTTGTTTGTTATAGAATAATTGTCTTAAATATTCAGCTGTTAAATAAAAATGTGTTATCTTGATGTCAACAAAAAACAAATATACTTGTTGTGCTTATTTGTTAGTTAAATCAAGTTTGTTTGTGTTTTGTTTTGTATATATTCATTTGTTAATAAGCTAAAGACACATACACAAATATATTTCATATTAAAAAATAATACAAGTGACCTTAATGAATTAAATTCTGTTTATTTGGTTATTAATTTAGTCAATGGATTTAAAGTTCCAATGGCTCACTAAACATTTGGTTTGTTTGACAACCCACTTTTTCTTGATGTTGTAGTCATATTGGATTCCTAGTTGGGCTCAATTTGTTTAGTCAGCAACTTTTTTTAATAATACAAATGTCAAATGAAATGTCATTTCACATGAAAATATGTGCGGTTCTATTGGGCCGGCCCACACCAATATAGACCAGTCAAAAATCACCTGCACCACCCAAATTCTGTAGCAAGTTCCTTTTACTGTTCAGTGTTCACTGAGATTGAATAATTTCAGATTCCTTTAACTAGTAGCAATTTCCAATTCTTTAAATAAATTATATTGTGCTGAATCGGACTATGTGTTCAGAGAAAAGGAAGGTTTTGATAAGGGGTGCAAAAGTGTCGAACCGAGTCAGAGCTCATTAACTTAAGAGGGCTCGAGCTTGTTTAAGTTCAGCTTGATTTGAGTTTTTAACAAGGCGATCTCAAGTAGTTAACGAGTAGAGGAGTGGGTTTCTCTTATTTTTATGTCTATTTTTCATATAAAATGATAAAATAGTCATTTTATGTATGTTTAACATAATTTATAATGGAAATGATGTGTTCCCAAGTTAAATAAACTAAAAGAATGGAAGGAGAAGAGAATTAATGAGAAAAGAAAGAGAGACATGAGAAATGTATAATGTAATTCTGTGTTCTAATGTTTGAAAAAAATGGAAGGAAATTAAAGGTCTGTTTGGTATGGCGTAATGGAATAGACGGGTGAATGGAATGTACGATGTAATGGAATTGACGATGTAATGGAATGGATCATTACCATTCCATGTCTTGTTTGGTTACCATGTGAGAACAATGGTGGTGGGTGACGGGGACGGTGGTGGGTGACGGCGAAGGTGGTGGTCGGTGGAGGAGGTGGGTGACGGCTGACGGCGGAGGCGGGGTGGGTGGCAGCTGTGGCGCGGTGGTCTCGGGGGTGGTGGGAGGTGGCGAGTGGCGGCGGGGGCGGATGTGTGGATGGTGGGTGACGGTTGGTAGCGGCGAAGGTGGGTGACGACTGGGTGGAGGTGGGTGGTGGCGGGAGACAACTGGGGTGGAGGTGGGTGGTGGCGGCGGAAGTGGGTGACGGCGGCGACGGTAGTCACGGCGGCAGCTATGGCAGTAGTTGTGTCGCCCGTGAGTGAGTTATTAAAACCAATAAGAAGAAGAAGAAGAAGAAGAAGAAGAATAATAATAATAATAATAATAATAATAATAATAATAATAATAATAATAATAATAATAATAATAACAATAATAATAATAATAATAATAATAATAATAATAAAAATATTGATGATGATAATAATAATAATAATAATAATAATAATAATAATAATAATAATAATAATAATAATAATAATAATAATATATCTTTCCATTCCTTGAAGGAATGGAAAAAAAACACCACCTTACCAAGGAATGAAAATTATTATATTTGGAAGGTTTACATTCCTTGTGGAATGCTCCATTCCATTACCACTTGACAACCAAACATGTTTCTTTTCATTCCAATAGAATGATTCATTCCATTCCGCCTTCTATTCCTTCGTACCAAACGCTACCTAAAGATTTTATTTGTTTCCGAGTTGAATGAAAAAGAAAAGAAAGTTATAGTTTACAATTATGTTCAGATTATTTATTTATTAATATGTGAAGGGTAATTAGGGAATTTCAAAGAGTTAACCTTTGATTACTTTGTTTCCCTCCAAAATCTCTCCAATTTGAGACTTGTAAATAGGGGTGCAAACGAGCCGAGCTACTCGCGAGCTACTTGAGCTCGGCTCGAAAAAAATTTCGAACGAGCCGAGCTTAAACGAGCTCGAGCCCGAGCCTAAAAACATGCTCGTTTAGTAAACGAGCCCGAGCCCGAGCTTCACTTATCGAGCTCGAGCCGGCTCGCGAGCCTAATCGAGGTTTCTGTTTATATATTTTTTATTAATATATTAAACATATATGTATATAATAATAATTACCATTTATATAAATTTAAAAAAATAACTAAATTATATGTATAATCTATACTATATAATAAAAGAAACCTTTTTTGAGACACTTGTCATTCTCTCATTTAATTGATTAAAATTATTAATAATACTAATAATAATAATATTTAATCTAAATTAATACAAATTTTTATTATTAATAATATTTAATCAAATCTAAAATGAATCATATGATTTTCCAATTACAACGAACCATTTACACGATGAAGCGTTGATATATGTGGACGTATTTGATGATAAATATTTAATGGTTGAATTAGTTATTATATTTCTAATGGTTGAATTAGTTATTAGCGATACATATTTTGAATTTTAATGGTTGAATTAGTAATTAACATCTTCCTAAATATATGATAGTTCGATTATCCTCAATTTCTTTCCAAAAAAGAAATAACTAGATTCCACCTACATTTATAAAGTCAATGGTCCATATTATTTCAGTTACGGTTGTTAAAATTAACTAATGTATTAGGTTTAGAAGTCTTTTCTAAAAGAGTTAATTAGGTACTTAGTCTCTGTGGTTTGCACAAAGTAACATACTTAGTTACTAATAGTTTAAAATCACATTTTAGGGTATTAATTTTTCATTTTGTAACGTTTGGAGGTATTAACGTTATTTGTAGGTTTAAAATCACATTCTATTAGTACCTAAGTATGTTATTTTGTGCAAACCACAGGGACTAACAATGTTAATACCCTAGAAGGTAATACCTCCAAACGTTACAAAATGAAAAGTTAATACACTAGAAGGTGATTTTAAACTATTAGTATCTAAGTATGTTATTTTGTGCAAACCACAGGGACTAACTATGTAATTAACTCTTTCTAAAATAAATAAAGATTAATATTTAATCTTATCGTACTTTAAATATAAAAAAATCCGTTAGTTCAGATTAATATTCAATCTTATCCTACTTTAAATATAAAAAAATCCGTTAGTTTTTTTAAATATATTTTTTTATTATTTGGTATATAAAATCATATTTATTCAACCCATGTAATATACGGGGGGTTTTTAAAAATATAACTTTTTTTATTATTTGGTAAACAATATTACATTTATTCAACCCGTGTAATACAATGGTTTTAAAGATATAATTTTTTTTTATTATTTGGTATATAATATTACATTTATTCAACCAGTACAATACATATGGTTCTTATAGATATAACTTTTTTTTATTATTTAATATATAAAATTATATTTATTCAACCCGTGCAATAAAGGAAGCTTTTAAAAAGATAATGTTTTATTATTTAGTATATAAAATTCATTTATTCAACCCGTGTAATACACGGGGTTATAACCTAGTAATAATTATAATTAATATAAATTAATTAATAAATACTAAACGAGTCGAGCCCGAGCCGATCTCGAGCTTGAAAAATTACCTTCGAGCCGAGCTCGAGCTTCAGAAATAAAGCTCAAATCGAGCCGAGCTCGAGCTCGAGCTTTCATGTGTTAAACGAGCTCGAGCTCGAGCCTGGTCGAGCTCGGGCTCGGCTCGGCTCGTTTGCACCCCTACTTGTAAACACAAATAGTTTTCACTTTTCTTTCACGTTTCTAGTTAAAAAAAGTACTCGGTAGCTCATTTGGTAAATATGTCACTCCTCCGTTGGTCCAGAAAAATTACGATTTCACCCTAATTCAAAATTACGATTTCGCCTCTGTTAAAAAATATGATTTTACCCTTTGTTAAAAATTATGCTTTTGTCATCAGCTCAAAATTACAATCTTGCCAACGTTTTGGCTTTTTTCAAATTACGAATTTACCCCCAGTTTAAAATCATGATTTTACCTCAGTTCAAAATTACAATTTTGCCTTTATTATGGTTGTGTCTGTTTTAATTGGTTGTCTCCGTGTAATTTATATTCGTGCCAAACATCTGTCTAGCACTCGCTCATTGGTCCTAACAAATAACAACTTTACCCCAGCTTAAAATTATTATCTTGCCATCGTTTTAGTTTTTTTAGCAAAAATATGATAGTGTTTTGTTTTAATTGGTTGAGAAATATTCGGCTTAGCGCCCGACAACGCAGAGCAGCTGCCTTTCATTTTTCCATTGGTTTAGTCAAATTACGATTTTGCACCATTTAAATTTACAGTTTTGCCATTGGTTTTGTTTTTTTCTTCTCCTAGCCAAAACACGTTTTTGCCCTCAACTCAAATTTATAGTTTTCCCATTGTTTTCCCCTGTCAAATTACGATTTTGCCCCCAGTGTAAATTTCGTTTTCATGTTTTTTTTTTGACAAAACTATGGTAGTGTTTTGTTTTAATTGGTTGGCTCGATGTAATTTTTATTCGTGCCAAACGATAGTTTTTCCATCGTTTTAGTTTTTTTTAGCAAAAGTATCGTAGTGTTTTGTTTTAATTGGTTGACTCGATGTATTTTTTTTTTAGATCGTGTTATGAGTGATGTGTAAAAGTAACCGAAACACTAACGTACATTATATGAAAAGAAAAGTATTCGGCTTAATGCCCCATAACACGGACGAAGAAAAACAAGTTATTATATATAACTCTTTGTTGAAGCTTTAGATAGAGTAGTTTTTTTAGGTTTTGTTTCATTTTGTATTACACCTCACAATCTTTAATATATGTTCATAGGCCCCCTCAAGTTTGATACATTTTGTTTCCCCTGTACTTTAGTTTAGCTTTGTTTACATTGCTACAGTTTAATTGGTTGATGTTTTTCCTTTTCTTTAACTAGGGATGGGATTTTTTTTCCCAAATACTCGTACTGTACCCGTACCAATTTTAGGCATTTGGTACATATATCGGTACCCAGTTTTATTGATTTTGGCATTCGGTACTTCCGGTATTGTTACGGGTACGGGTAAAAACGGGTACTGATACCGAATTTTATATAGACCTTTAAAAGGTTTTTCTTATATTATGTTTTATTTCGTATTGTGGTATTTATAATACTCGCATTGATTTTACCTATATGGTACACGTATCGTATTGGTACTCGTACCAACTTTACCTATTTGGTACTCATACTATGTTGGTACTCATGTCAATTTTACCTATTTAGTAATCAATAGATAGCATCGAATTTGTATATATTATTAGGAGATATTGTTTATATTTGTTATGTATATATTTGCTATAGTATATGAGATATTGTATTATATATATTGGAGACTAGGTTATTCCCCATGAACTTCACGGGGTTAGACCATTTAAATTATACATGTAAAATAAAAAGACTATCTGAGCTTCCAGGGCAACAAAAATTAATTTATATTAATCTAATTATATCATTAAATAAAATAAAAGACATGTTTTCAAACGTTATATTGTTTTGTAATTGTTTTCCTTTAACAGATGTAGTTGAGATAAATTTTAACTTAATTGACAAAACTTGTAAAAAAACATGTAAACAATGTTTATTGACATGATAAACGACTCCCTAAAAAATACTTAAAATTAAGTCATAACTCATAACTATTTACTATAAATACGACACATTATTAATGTTAGGTTTGACTATTTACATATTTTTATAAATAATGTTAAAAACAAATATCACCAATAAACGCATAACCCGAATATAACAAACATTTTATTGTGTTAAAAAAACATAATAAATTAACAAAAAATTCAAATGCACCACAATGTGAAACAAATAACACAAAAAATTCAAATGCACCACAATGTGAAACAAATAACACCAACATTTCTGTTAGGTGGTTTTTTTAAATAATGTTAAAAGCAAATATCACCAATAAATAATGTTATAACAAACATTTATAATCGACATTTATGTATGTCACTTATTGCAAACTGTGTCATTTATCTTCAATAATTACAGAAAACGTACTCGATGTTTGCAAACCCTTGCAAGTTATGTCCTTTAGCCCTAATTTTTCGTGACTTTTGAATATATCGCCGCGACGTGGTATTTTTATCATCACATTTTCGATTTGCAAATTATGATTCTATTATGTCATTATTTATGATCACAGGCTGCAAGAAGTGCAGGTGCTTCAGTGATCCATGATACTGAAATGGATGTTCCAGTTCCTGTAGAACTATTAAAGCATGTTGATATTCCAAGTCCAACAATAGTGAACTTGCTCGTTTAACACGAATGCAAACCGCAACCTTTGAACAAATAAGCCTTGCTATAGCTAAATGTCACAAACGGGTGAGTTACAAAATATAAATAGGTAAAAGTTCAAAACACATAGGGGTCGGCTTAATTTAAAAGACGCGTATCACATGATTCGGTGATGAGATCGCATCGCGCGATGCGGTTCCATGATGCACATGTAATGCGACTGATGCCTTCCACGGGCGGACCTAAGCCCAGCCCAAGGTGGGCGAGCGCACCCCCGGGAAAAAAAAATTAGTGCTAAGTTCCGTCGAAAATCCCGTCCGCACGCCTTAGAATTTTTCGTCCGCACCCCATGGAATTTTCCGTCCGCACCCCTTAGAATTTTTCGTCCGTACCCCTTAGGTAAAAAGTGTTATCAGTTTATATTTTTAAAATATTCTTTAGTAAACTCTTATTTTATTAAAAATACTACCTAAATTATATTACTTTTAATACCTAAATAACTAAACTCAAATACTCAATACATTTAACTAGCTCACTACTAAGTCTTAGCCCAATAAACAAACCCAACAAATCAACAATATTTCAAACTAAAATAAAATAAACAAGCCCAAAACCCTTACATATTCTATCATGCTCTCTTTATCGTCCTTGCACGCCAGCGATCAGAACATCAATAGCGACTACAGTGAACAGTCAGCAGCCGCATACCACCGTAATCAGCCACCATACCACCGCCGATCAAACACAGGTAAGTTCCTTTGTTATTTTTGATGATTTTTTGCTGATATTATCCACCTCCAGCAGCCTATTATAGCCGCATACTAACCATAGTAGACGTGTGCTTCGTTTTGTTTTCATTATGTTATGGTGGGTTATATTTTGTTAGTGATGACATTTTGTCTTTTTTTATAGCCACATACCACAATATGTTTGGTTTTTTTTAGCGAAGCCATTTGGCTTTTTTTTATGGTGTATATGTTGTTTAGAAGATTTTTAGGGTGATTTACATTATGATATTTAGGGCTTGAATAGTTGATACATTATGTAATATGTTATGGAGCCATGAACTTATAGATCAATTTGTTTGTGATAGCCGATAAGAACAATGAGCAGGGACGTTATGGCACGATTTCTCAAGAGGAAAGTTGATACGTCTTCCGGATTCGTTGATGTGGATACTTGCGTAATCGGATTGGCGATGAGAATTTAAGTGAAGGTTGTATATGTTATATAGAGAAAGAGTTGTTTAAGAAAGTAGATTTAGATAATGTTTTGGATAGATTTCAAAAAATGAAAACCCGTAGAACGACGTTTTAATTATGTTTGTAACAAGGTTTGACGTGTTTTTGATGATTATATAAATTTAGTTCTTTTGTTTTACATGACCCGACTCGACCCGAACCGACCCGATACGAACCGATTTTTTATTTATATACCTTGGGGACTAAAATTTTTAAAAATGTTCCGCACCCCCATGGAAAAATTCCTGGGTCCGCCACTGATGCCTTCTTATGCGTCATTTGGTTTGATGTTGCACCTTATGTAGTTGACTCGAATATGAACAAATTTGACCGTCGATTGCAACATGACTAAGTTTTTTAAATTTGATTGATCAAATCTGACCATCGATAGAGGCCAGTTGAATGAGTTTGAGTATTTGAACAGATTAAACCGATGATTGAACAAATGAGGCCGGAGATGATAAGAATATATTATATTCTAGTGTTTAAAAGCTACAAGATAATATTTTTTTTTACATTTTGAAATCTTTTTAGAGTGGCTAACGTACTAGACCTTAACCACTTGGGGAGGAACACATTTATCACACACCTTGATAGCACTAGGCTACAAGCCTTTTGGTGGTTTTTTTTTTTTTTTTTTTTTTTTTTTTTTTTTTTTTTTTTGTAATATGAACACCCTGCATATGTGATATGTGTGCTTCGCGCATTGGCTTTTAGGATCAAAACAAATTGGAGCGCCACACGCTTTTTAATCCCCTTGTAGAGTTCGCTTCTTTTGTGACCATATTATTATTAGTTTGTTAACAAAGTGTTAAGGAAGTCCATTCGAAACTTGGTGGTCGAGGATCGGCTTTATTCACTGAAGGAAAAAACTGATAAAACAAAGTAGCATGGAGGCTGAAAAAGTGGTTAATACAACTGGAGCAGGGGATACAGTTACTACATTTTATCGTGTTGCTTTTGTTGGAGGAAAACCTAAAGTTGAATGCTTGAGATTTGCAGGTGAGCATATGCCTGTTTCTTTTTCTTTTCTTTCTTATTATTATTATTTTTGTATATATTAATTTTGTGGTTAATGTGACTTGTTTTAATGAGCTTTTGATATGTAAATAAAAATCCAACTACTTTTATTAAATAATTTATATAAAGAAATATAAAAAATTTACATCAAAACTCATTCATTTATATGACAACCAAGCATGATAGTAAAATGTCATGATCCATTCCGTTTACTCATTAACTTTATCATCAAAGTCCATTCTATTCCTTCCTTATAAAATTCTAGTAAACCAAACAAGCCCTCTATAATACCGTATACTAACGTTAACCACGGTCTAGTTTCTTGTACCGTGTCTATTTCATACCACTTTTTTTTTAACCATGAGAACCTATCCTCGAAAACCAGTGAAAGCTGGATTCAAACTTAAGACCTCTAGTCAGGGGCGGATGTAGGTTAAGATCTACAGGTTCACACGATCCCACTCGGTCTCAAATTTTTAGTAGAAATGTTAATAGAAAATCTGGGATGAACCCTAAAAGATATCTATGATGAACCCATTAACGAGCGCCCACATGACACCATTTCTGAAACGAGCAAACTATGAAAATAGATCCCCAAATCTCTAATCTTCCTTGGTCACGTGTTACATGTTTTTTTTTTAATTGTATCGTATTTTTATTATATGATGAACTTTACCTAACCTAAACTGTCAAACCGACCCGGAATTTTTTGCATCTGTTCCCATGATATTGGAGTATATAAAAACAATGAACCCACTGAAAAAAATTCTTGGATCCGTTATTATCTCTACTATAGGGACGTATGCGTTTACGACTTGTGTGTAAATTTTATTGAAATCAACTATGAAACAAGTGTGTTACTATGTAAAATATCAACTAATCGTCCTTGTGTCTTATGCTGTGCCCATTTAACATGCATACGGGCCTACACGATGTTTGGAATTCTTTTGATAGAAATAAAATAATAAAAAAATTGAGAAAAAGTGGACTCTATTTGGGCCTTTTCCTCTCTTTAACTTTTATAAATGTCCCCTTTAAAGACCATTAGTAATGTACTACATTACTTTCACTAACATAGATAATTCTCTTTCAAACAAACATCACAAACACAAAGTTGGTTACTCGCCACACTTCTTCAAGATTCATAAATGGCTTTATGTTTTATATTTCTACTCATGCTTCTGCTAACTCATTTATCTCTACATTCATCCTTGCCCATACAAAATCTTGACGGTTAAAAATCGAATCTCTTTACCTTTTTATCTATCGTATCGATAATGTATGCATGTTTACTAACTTATTTAAGTTGGTTTGTTACCAGACGCCGAGCTTGGCAAATTCAGCGCCGTAAAATTGAATAAAAAGGTAAAAGCGTAAAAAAATAACAATCATATTTTCGTATTTGACTATTTGTAATCTTCTTGTTTTCGGTCATATTCTTGATTCTTGATGCTAATTACTATTGCTCTACATCTTTTGTTTATTTGATTTAGTTGTTCATGGAGTATAACAATGGCAAGAGGTTGGAGTTGCATGAGGTACATTCGGGACCGAATCCCATCAGTAATTCCTATAGAGAAGAGGTCCCGGATATGAACTTAGAAACCGCACCTTGATTTTCTGTTTCGACTCTTTTTTTTTTAGATTGGTAATAAAATGAACATATTTTTAGTATTTTTCAACATCTTCATTCTTGTTTTTTGATAATCAATGTGGGTGTTGTGTTGCTTCGGTTGTGTTCATTATGCTTTTGAGCAAGTAATTACATGGTTTTTAGTCTTTTTCGGTTGTTGCAAACTTGCAAACAAAGAGCTTGAGACCGGTTAGCTCAAGAAAGTGGCTTGAGTCCGCCGCTTCTAACCAGTTAGCTTAACAAAGTGGCTTGAGTCACTGGGTCAGGCCACCTTCATGGTTTGATTGATTGGAGTATAATTCTTTTTTCGAGTCGGGGGTCTCACTGGAAGCAGCATCTCTATTCGTACGGGGTAGAGGTAAGGTTGTCTACATCTTACCCTCCTCAGACTCTATCTTAGTTTTGCTATTGATGGGATTTACTGAGTATGATGATGATGATGACAATTCTTTTTTTATCTATTATTATACAGTTTATGCATATAAGAAAATAAAATAATCAACTTTCACTCAAAAGTCTTGGTTGGAGAAACTATTTTTTTCTTTCCACATTACCTTTACATTTGGTCAACAGAATCTTTGAAAGAACATAGTTTGAATTAGTTTGTGATATTCATGTATCATGTAAAAAAGTTCAAAATTTGTTGCATGTTGAGTATGCATGAAAGCAGTTTGATAAAATGTATGTGCTAATTTTTTGGTATAATTCATGGCCATGGGTCATGGGTGTGTTATAATTTGAGCATTTAATAGAATTCATTATTGTTTGGTATATGTTTTCATCGTATTTCAAACACATTAAAAGAAAATGAAGTTTGAAATGTGTTGGTTTAAACTTTAAAGCCTTAGGTAGATTTATAGTTATTTTGAGCGTTACTAGAGATATGGTCTCGGACCCCTAGCGGGTCTGGACGAAACCCCCGCGTGCCAAGACTAAGCTCATCTCTAACAAAAAACAACCTAGCTGGACATAACAAACCATCCGCGGGCGCCCCCGTGGTGTGGTACCATGACAATATGGATGAGACAAATAGTACAAGGTGAAACTGACGTGCAACACCGTCCGCCAGACACTGTACCAGGTGATCTCCACTAAACACCATCGTGCAGGGGACATGAGGTACATGTGACAACGACGGTTAGCCAATCACGCGATGCCAATCCACACATCCTTAGACCTCCACTAATTGTTGACAACATGCGAGACAGCAAGTACATCCAGAAAGCGACATGTGGCCAATGAGAGTATGCGGACACTAAGTGTCATGACAGAGGGGACCAAAAGGATATTCCTTGACAATGATGTCTTGCCCAATCCTTCTCCAACCTCTCAGCTATAAATACCACACTTCTCCAAGGTGAAATGGGTCTTTCATTTTCTGCTCTCACTGTAACTTACATTTTTTCTCTTTAGAAAGAACAATACTTATTCTCCCGTTGGAGGGTAATTACAAGAAGAACCCCCCCCCCCCCCCACCTCCCCTTCTCATAACGAGCTCACGGTGTTGTTAGTTTTGAAGATTCATTATCGGATTAGAGCTTGTGAAGATCAGATAAACCCACACCCGGTTGAGCATTTGGTCTAATCCCCTTGGATTAGACTTGTGTTTCCTCACTTTCCTTGTTATAGCATTGGATCTCTTCTGTATGTTTTGACAGCCGGTTAGGTCCTTGTTACCGTAAGCGCTAGATCATGATACAAACATCAAAAGAAGATCGTGGCCAAAGCTCTGAGAGGCCACCATCCATTAAGATATGACAAAGTTTAGGATGAGTATTATCCCATACCGGCATACCCGATTGCAAAACCGTGTAATTTCATGATATATAATTCTCAAAATATAAGTTCATACTTCAAGCATATAAAATAAAAGAATATCATTAAATACATGTCTTAAAAGAAAATTTCATTTCTCACACGAGAAACTACTTGGAAGAAAAAGATTTACTATAGGTAAACCCAATAAATAGTATATCATTCATGTATATGCTTTGGGTAAATGAATATGTGGTTTTGAGTAAGCGGGCCATATATCATCTAATATCATACATGTATGATGTACCTGAGAACAAGATATTAGTCTCATACCTAAATATCCTTCCCGAATACGTAGGATTTCAGGTAAATCCCATCAGATTCTAGGTTTTTCCCTTCCTACTATCTGAAAATCAAGTCCTTAAATATGAATGTGACATGGATCATTAATGTAGTGTTTGGTTGGTCAATTGAATGGAATCACCCATTACACAAAGCATTACATTCGCCTTAAAATCATTTCATCTATCCATTCTTGATTTTTTCATTTCATCCTTATTTCACCCATCACTAACATCACAGCCCATCACCGCCGCCACCAGCCACCGCCGCCACCCAATATCACAATTGGCGCCACCCACCCCTACCTTCGCCGCCACTACCCACTAGCCGCCGCCACAACCACTAACCACCAATTTTATTCTTTCGTTTTTTCTTGCCTACCAAACAACACTAAGGTTCTGTTTGTTTTTTGGCCAGAAGTACTTCTGGCCACTTATGTCTGCGCGACGCAGACGCGCGCAGACGTTTGATGTCTGCAGCTTGTTTGTTTTCTCGCAGACCTTTCATTAAAAAAGGTCTGCGAGACCTCTTCTTGGAGCAGACATGGACCCAAGTCTTCTCCTCGCAGACGTTTACCTCTTCTTGGCACCACCTGCACCTCCGACACCACTGCTCCACCACCACCTCCACTCCGCCACCACCTCCACCTCCGACACCCCTGCTCCGCCACCACCTCCACCTCCGACACCCCTGTTCCGACACCATCATCGTCATCATCTGTTATCATCATCATCATCATCATCGATGGCAAACAAAACCCCCAAATCGATCGGAAACAAACCCCCCCAAATCGATCACATCTGTTATCATCATCATCGACACCACCTCCACCTCCGAAACCCCCACCTCCGCCGACACCCATCGACCTCCACCTCCGAAACCCTAAATCGATGGCAAACAAAACACCCCAAATCGATCAGAAACAAAACCCCCAAATCGTCATCGATCTGTTACATCATCATCATCATCGATCTGTTACATCATCATCATCGATCTGCATCATCATCATCATCGATCTGTGGTGTAGTGGTGACGGTGGTGGCTGTGGTGTAGTGGTGACAGTGGTGGCGTTGGTGAAGTGGTGACGGTGGTGAAGTGGTGGCGGTGGTGAAGTGATGGTCGCTGGAGAAGTGGAGGTGTGAAGGCGGAGGTGGTGACGGTGGTGGTGATGATGGCGGTGGTGAAGTGGTGGCGGTGGTGATGATGGCGGTGGTGCAGATTGTAGAGAGAAAGTAGAGAGAGATACTGTGTGTTGTGTGTGTGTTTTAAACCTAGAAGAGGTTTTATATATATAAAAAAAACTCTCTTCTCCTTGCAGACTGCAGACATTTGGTCCACCTCTTCTCCTGCAGATGTGGTCCGCAGACTGCAGACATTTTCCTACAGAAAAAACAAACAGCACCTAAGTAATGATTTATTTTATTCTTACATGATAACCAAATGAGACATGAACATTTAATTCCTTTGTATATTTCATTTCAATGTGAATATGTGATGTAAAAAAGTAGAAAAAAACATATAATAGTTTGCTTGGATGTATCGAAAAAGTTAAAATATATCTATATTGATATAAACAAGGAAAGTTATTAAATTACGAATTCTATAATTGAAAAGGGAGGACAATGAGACGACTGTCTTTGTCCCGGTGCTTAATTGACATCGTTGTCACTAGAAAAAAGCTTAATCACAAATGCTCGATGGATGGATGAATGTGATATGCTACCTATCATGTCACTTGATAACAAAACTAATTAAATTATTTATTTTAGTCTACATCATCTCGCAAAAAGATATTTGACTTAATTTTTTAGGTGATTAGAATTCTTGTTAAATTTAGACACTACATCTTTCATTACTTCTAAACTTTATGTATCTATATATAAACATACATGTATACACACACGTAAGTTATATCGTATAAATTAGGATTTTAGGAAGCATAAAAACAAAATCTGGTGGTGGAGCCAGAAATTTTTTCTTATGGTGTCATTTTTTAGGGATATTCCGGTTTATAGTAACCCGGAGTTGAACTTTTTGGATCGGTTCGGATCTAGTCGGGTTAAATCACAAAATAAAAGCAAATATCACAGTAAAAGTACAATGTCATTGAATAAAAACATATGATAAAATTACAAAGTCATTTGAAATATATAAAAAATGCATTTAATAGTTGCTCTGTACGCATTTTCATGTTTTGAAAACGATTCATAATGTTTTCAATGGCAACTTGCAAAAAAAACCCTCTTTTTTTCATTATAACAAACAAATGCACGCATCATTCAAATGATCATCAAACATCATGTTAGGTTAAACAATTGAAACAAAACAAATTAGACATGGGACTATGATTAGAAAAAATAAAAATTAAGCAGGGACCTTTAATGATTTAAAGTATAATAATTAAATTCAAGTAACTGGGCTTAATTTTTAAATATAATTTTGTTTATTATGTAATTCTTTTAGAAGAAAACAAAACAATGGTGTCGCTCGAATTTTTCCATTATACGTTGTATTTGCTACACAAAATTCAATGGTGTCGGACAACACCGTTGTTCAAAGTGTGGCTCCGCCACTGTCTGGCTATTCTATACTATATTAAAAGACAAATTCAGTGGGGTTTCCCACCGGCTTTGCCTTACCCCGTAAACTTTTACAATATTGCATTTCAAGCCCCTCAGCTTTGCTACGGCCCCTCCAATTTTGGAGTAATCAATTTTAGACTTTTATCTAAATTTACTATTCTTCTATTTTAACAATTGACATTTTTAGCCCCTAGCTTTTTACTAATTTAAATTTCCTTCAACAACATTCGTTCGTTAATTTCTTTTGTTTATCCGTATCATTTTTTACTTAAAAAACTATTTTTCCGTGCATATTTTTATGTACGTATCCGTATAAATTTAAGGGTGTGTGCGTTTCAACGTAAACTTTTTCTGGAAACAACTTAGTTCAAATATAACACGTTTTCGTTTAAAAAACCATTTTTACATACATATTTTTATGCATGTGTATGTATCAATTCGAGTTGATTTACATTTGAATATACTAGTTGACTTTTAAAAATGAATGATATAGATTGACGTGTTTACTAAATGGTAACTAAGTAAAAGTTAAATATCTTTCACGTACTTATTTACTAAATAACAATACATCATTAGAACCAACATTGCATGTAAACCAATACTATAAAATCGTCTAAATAAATACATTGGTCAAGTCGTCATTTAGAATATGTACACAAGCCTATGGCATTATAGCCTACTGGCACCTTTGGGGTGTGATAAGACTTAGGGTCCATTAAGTTTTGAGTTCGATTTCTATAAGGAGAGGCGGGGTGGGAACAAAAGTTCCCGTGATGTATTTCTTCCATGCGTGGAACTTGACAACATACCACCGCCACCTACAACTTTAACGAGTGATGGAATTTTTCCGTGATATATTTCACGCGTTATGGGCTATTATTATGTGATAATTGGATGTGAGGAGGTGTGAGGGTTTATTGTTGGGTGTTGTGAGTGATGACCATTGCCACTAAAAAGGTTGTGAGTGATGGAATAATGGTTGATGACATGGCGGAACTTGATTGGATGTTGTGAGTGATAGAATTTTTGCAAGTGATAACCACCCCCTCCCCCCTAAGGGGGTTTTTCCCAGATTTACTGGGTTTTCTCCTGAATTGGTGTATATGCATTATTGCCTAGTAGAGATCGATACGATCGGGTGACTCCGCTAGTGACACGATGATACCCTAGTGATCTATCATTGATACAATTTTTTCATTAAAAAAAAAGATGTACACAACAATACGTCCAAAATTAGTGTTTGTGATTTATAAGAAAGAGCAAAAGTTGTGCTAGTGTGCTACCTGTTTTGCTTTGAAGGCTCGAAGACACAAAAAGAGGAAGGACATGTGGTAGCCCAAATATTTTTTCTTACAATTCTTGTAGAAATAAACTTTGATTTTGATTCTTCTCTTTTATATATGTGTGTATGTATATATACACGAACATGTGTACATACACCGACCCGCAAAGAGAGAGGGGGTGAGTTCCATGAAGAATCATAAAAAATAAAAACAATCATTTGTTTTTCTAAAACTAAAGTATTAACATGTAATAAGTAAATCAACAAATTAAACGATAACATATGTGGTTTTTTCTTTTTGAGACGACACACTCGGCTCTTAAGAAATTGCACACGAATCACAATTTCTTAGAAAAGGTTCACTTTAAGACATAAAGCCATAAAGGTTCTGTGGGCGAGCTTTACACATGTGGTTTGAGTGAAAAGGGGTCAAGACAATGCACCTTAATGAATAAACATGTGATAATTTAGTTTATTAAACCGTAATTATAAACCCAGAATAATATATTAAAAAAAAACAAATGTAGCAAACCTATAACTAAGAAAAAAAAACCTTCAAAAGAAGAAAAAAAAGAAGGAACAGAAAGATTAGGAAAAGGGATAGTTGGACCGGAGGGGGTGGAGGAATCGTAAAATTCTATATACAATAGCGGGCTAACGATGGTAGAGATATGGCGTCCGATGGTGGTAACGACAATGAGAGAAGATAGTTTGAGAGAGTAAGGACGATCATTATTTTCTTAAAGACTCAATTTCAGTTGAGTGTATGATAGTGGATTGGATAACAAAACTTACAATCACTTATAGTTACATAACATACGTAATAACATAAAGCTAAAAAACCCCAATCTACTTGTTGTGTTTCCTTTGCACCTTTATATAGGTACATAACATACATAATAACATAAAGCTAAAAAACCCCAATCTACTTGTTGTGTTTCCTTTGCATCTTTATATAGCGCATCAATTTTAGACTTTAGCTCCGATTTCCTGTTACGTAGATTTGGGACCCTATTAGTAAGATCCACCAATCTTTAACTTATTTTGTTGATCATAAGCAAGAACATCGTCGAACAACTTCTGTAGGCGTGCTAGAAGTTCGGTCTAGTTTCCAGTTGCCATGTCGTAGACTATACACAAAATCACAAAAAAAAAAAAAATCTAAAAGTGAAATGAATATAATTTCTTATTTTCCTGAAGCATAATCGGCTTGTAAGTTAGCCTATGTGAAATGAATCTGAAATGCTACCAGTAGCCTTAAACAAATCTCTTCCATAGCTGAACTGAGTGCCATGCTAGGTGAAGACAGTGCGAGTTATAGCTTGATTTCATATTACCATTAGGCTCAGGAAAAGGTACGTTATTGTGGCAGTGAATGAAAGACATTCGCCATGTCATAACAATAACGACCAAACATCTTTCATCATCATTGCCTTGAAACCCTTTACAACAGGTATACATCTGCCAATAACCAAGTCTACATATAAAGTCGTGGACATGCGGCAAGGATATAACCAAATCTTAAGAAGTTGGAAAGGTAAACGCGTGTTAATCACATGTGTAGGACGGGTCAAGAGCCTACACAAATAAACCACTTACAACATAGTAAAGCCTAATAAAACAATAATGCAAAGAGTACAACAACATGATGCACAATAATGTTGATAGTTGATACCATATACAACAATTAAAGCAACGGACAATGCATACTGTTGAAACAACGAATGCACACAAAGGTTGAATATTATTAATATAATATCAATTATCAACATTCGTGTACACTCATAATTGTAGTCTCAGACGGAAGGAGGCATGGTTGTTTTTAAAAAGCCATCTCAACCTTCTACCTTAAACGGTTATCATCATCGCCTGGATTTAGTCATACAAAACACAAAGGCTTAACAAAGCTTCATTGCCTAACTTACAAACACATTAAATGAAATCAATGTTACGCATACATTACTGATGACACATTTAGGCTCTTACAAATATCATAGCCCCATTAACAAAAAAACAATAGAGTTGACTAAGCAACGTACAACACTCACATATCCAAACACTCTATTAAAGCATCTTGTTAAACATATCATATATATGGCTCACCATTCCAACTGTAAACATACAACAATCACAAATCCAGTGTGGTAAACAGACACGACATTAACATATCCAAACGCTCCATCATAGACAACAAAAAAAAACGTCACCTATAAACAGAAAACAATCACAAAATCACCCATATTAAGAATTTTTTCCAACATATAACATACCAGGCTCACCAAAGGCTCATCGCCTCGACTCAACCATCGAAACATCAACGTAAAAAGTGTAACAACCAGCACGTCTGTGCGTTGTTACCACTCGTTATACTCGTTACGCCTAGCACCAGAGATTCGGATCATAATGTGGCTATATCGCATACATCACTATTTCGCAGTATTTTCGCATATTACGCATACTTTATCGCTATCACATCACATTGCACTTGCTGGCAACCACGAAGATATCAAATGAGGACCAATTCTACCCTCCTTGATAGCTGTGATGTGTCGCAGTGCAACTCATTACTCAAAACGCACATCGCATCACACACATTAACGTTCACGATGACGTTGAGTGAGGACCTATTCTACCCTCCTCGATGACCGTGAAGCGTCGCAAAGTAACGCATATTCAAAACGAAACCCGGTTATTGAATCGCAACTTTGAAATATGGATATGTATATACGACCCAACGTAGCTAATTATAATAAATATATGGAAATGTGGATGAGAATGTGTAACCAAACTATCGCAACGCTTAGCAATCAAAACGGAACGCCAAAACTTAGCTCGCCGGAGGCGTTTGATCGAATGGCACTTCGATCGAGTGGCCATCCGATCGGACAGCCATCCGATCGGACAGCCATCCGATCGGACAGCCAACCGGTCGGACAGCCATCCGACCCGATGCACTACACCGCCTTTCTCCTCCTTTGCCTATAAATACCCCACATGTCACATCAACAACAGTTGATGTGACTGCTCTCTCTCTCCCCCAGAACGTTCTTGGCCCCTTTTCTCTCGATTTCTCGCGATTCCGGTAAGATCTCAACCCAAATCTTGTACTTCTATGATCTACACTCAATTCTACACCTTTCTATCTTTTAAAAATCAACTTTTAACCGTGAAATCTACTGATTTGAGGTGTTCTAAGATGATGTCATCAAGAGTTCATATGAACTTCAAAGTGTGACCTCATTTCACCATGAGCAACTCAGATCTGAGTGATTTTCACATGTTTTATAACAATCTCGCCTAAAATCTATGTGTCTAATCAAAGTGTTGTGTGATTTCGGGTTAAACATGGAAAAACCGTCAAGAACGGCCAGATCTGATGGAACGGGGTGGTTCCCGGCCGTTAGAACGGGTCGGATTTAATGGAATTTCAGTTGTTTAACACCATGACACACCGTCTCAGTCAATTCACATGTATTCTTTCCAAAAACCATCGAGTGTGACTTAATCAGGACGTTGGAACGGATTGCCGTCCAATCGGACTGCTGTCCGATAGAACAGCAAACCAATTCCAACCGTCCGACCGGACTACTGTCCGATCGGACACTCCATTCAATTCAATGATATTCGAACGGACTACTGTCCGAACGAACAGACTGTTCGACTCAATTCCGTCCGAGCGGACTACTGTCCGAACGGACAGGCCATCAATTCCAAAATGCCATCCGACCGAACAGATCGTCCGACCGAACGGACTGTTGTCCGAACGGACTGTTGTCCGACCGGACAGGCCATCAAAGCAATGCTGTTCGACCGGACTGCTGTCCGATCGAACTGACTATTCGACCCAAGCCATCCAACCGGATTGCCATCCGATCGGATTGCCCCTAGATCTTTTATTCAACTTTTCACCGTTTAACGCACCGCGCCTCGCTTACACTACCATTCCATGTTTAGGCTAACTCAGACGCACTCTCAATCGATCCAATCAAGTTGTGTTCTTGTTGAATACGCACTGTGAGTATACTTGAACCCTTTTTGCTTTTGCACTTTTGGGTGTAACATACGTTGCTATCAAATCGAATCACATAAAATGCTTAAACTACTTATCACTTGCGAATGACTTACGTGCATAGTTATACGTGATGCTAGTTACATATGTGCTAGGACTTATAATCGCGACGTCCCACCATGACTAGTATAGTACTATTGCGCCCGACGGGGCCTAGTTTAGCAATCGCGATCGAAGCTCGAGGACTTAGCTGGTAGTATCAGTTTTGTGAGTATATATGTCGTGTATTACGTTTATGTATGTGGAAATTTCGCAGCTTTTATCTATTACACTATTACATATCAAACCTGTATACTCGTCAATACTTTTGTATTGACATAATTTTAACGTATGTTGCAGGTTTAGTCGCCGTCTACATCGAATCAAGCTAGGAAGTCTAGAAACACACCTAAAATCTAGGTTGTCGGATTTGAATTGTTTGAGAGAACAGGAATTCGTGACAGCTTATGTGATTGTAATTGTTTATTAGTATGGGATAATGAACGCATTAAATACTGTCGCAATATAGTTGTTATGGATTCTCTTGAGAAATCTGATTCGCCTAGTACCGCGCCCCGATGATTCCGCCATCAGTTGGAGTGTGACAAAAAGTCCAAATCAAGCAACCTGAGCTATAAAGGAACAACAAGGACAGATCCAAACACCCATCCAAAACATCTTAAGGCTCAACAATGTGTCGTCGCCTATACATATGACATACAAAGCTCAAATTCTAACATACCACATACAAGAATCACCAGTGACTTATCATCTTTGCATATTGAAAAATAAATGAGATTCAGACGTCAAAATAACAACAAAAAAGGGCAGACCAAGCAATCCAAATCATAAGCGAACCACAATCACAGAGCGAAACACTCACTTAAAGAATACTAAGGCTCACCAATCGATCATCGCCTATACATCTTCAAAAATCTTTCAGATTCAAACATAAACGTAAGTACCCAATGGCCAAACAATCGAAAAAAACAACACTGAGATAAGAATCACCATTGGCTCATCGCATGTACATCTTAAAAAATACATCAGATTCAAACATCAAAAGAACAACAACAAAAAATCTAGGGTTTAAAAGAAACCCCAAGAAACAGGATCATAGCCTAATAATCGACCAAATAACACGGCTATGAAAATCACCTTAACAAAATTGTAAATCACATAATCGACAGCTGACCACAAAAGTACAGCTTCTAGAGAGAGAGCTAAATGTACAGAGAGAGACGTAGTGCGATGATAATGATCTATGAAAAAGACGGGAAGCAAAATGAGTGTCAAAAACAAAGACACTGCACAAACATGTGTAGGGAGCCAAGAGCCCACTCAAGTAAACCACTTAAACAAACACAAAAACACACCTTACAACTCTTCAAAGCCTGATAAAACAATAATGCGAAGTGTACAATAGATGCACAATCATGTTGATGATGGTATATAAATATAAATCTGATATTATTAAATTTCGTTGGGTAAAACAAAGACTAAAATAACGCTTAAATGTCATATCATCTCATCACACAACATTTATTAAGATTTTTATTCTTTTGCGCGTTTTCTACCGATTACATTTCAAACGCTTTTCTCTTAAATATCACAAATAAGTGATATTTCACATCAATAAACTTCATGATTAAAATTGCATATTTATTATGCAAATATAGATATATTAGTATCAAATCTTGCCAACCAAATCCAAAATAAAAAATCGGCAGTAGTTTAAAATGTTACTAACAAAAGTTCAATCATATGGATACCATGGCCCATGAAGAAATAATGGATTCCTTAATAATTATAAAAAATTACTTGTTTACATTGTGGAATGATTGGGTTTACTCGCAGATTTGCGATAATAATATCTTATAGCTCAGTGAGTGAATTACACACTCAACCCTCAATTATTGCTTAAACTAAATTCTTTTTTTTTTCTTTTTCTGAAACATAATTAGCTTTCTAATTATTATACGAGTAAAATGTCATTTTAGTCCCTAAAGTTTGTCTCAAATTGTCAGTTTAGTCCAAATAATTTTTTTTCTCCTTTAGGTCTTAGAATTTTCTATTTTTTTGTCATTTTTATCCAACTCACTAACTTCATTAAAAAATGTCAGTTAACTCACACTACATAGTTTGGTAGTTGTCATTTTTATCCAAACACCATTTTTTTTCTTTTATTCAGTTTATATATATACCATATCCCTACCACATATATATATATATATATTTATATATATATATATATATAGGGTAAGGTTCATGCGAGAACCACCCTTATTGCGAGAACCGCGAGAACCAATGTGAACACAACCTAAAATAGCTAAAAAAACCTAACCCCCACCCCCCCCCCCCCCCCCAAAAAAAAAACCCCCACCCCCCCCCCCCCCCTCCCAAAAAAAACCTAACCCCCCCCCCCCCAAAAAAAAACAAACCTAAACCCCCCTCCCCCACCCCCCAAAAACCTAAACACCCCCCCCCCCCCCCAAGCTAAAATGCTAAAAACTAACCCCCTAAAAAAATCTAATTTTTTTTTAAATATTTTTTATGTTAAAATCGCTACTTTTAGTAGCAAAAAAAAATTTATTTTTTTTTTTGCTTCGAAAAGTAGCGATTTTTTTAAAAAAAATATTAAAAAAAATTTTGGGTGATTTTTAGCTATTTTTAGGCATTTTTTGTTGTGTTCATATTGGTTCTCGCGGTTCTCACAATAAGAGGTGGTTCCTAACGGATCTTTGTCCTATATATATATATATAACTTTTATCAAAAAACCCTTAAACTAAAAAAATAAACATACATATTAATATATAAAAAAAACCATTTAATTTTTTAAAAACAAAATATTAATTAATAGAGTTAAATGTCATTTTAGTCCCTGTGGTTTAGGCCATTTTGTCACTTTAGTCGAAAGGTTTTATTTTTTACCTTTAGGTTCAAATAGGTTTCACCGTTGTCATTTTAGTCCACTGTATTAACTTCATCTATTTTTTCTGTTAACAAGAAGGGTAATTCGGTCATTTTATATGTAATTCTGTTAACTAGAAGGGTAATTTTGTTCGCTAGATTAAGCGGTGACCGGATAGAGTATAGTTTCAACCCTCACAAGTACTAAGACTTGTATAATATAGGGCAAAAAATAATACATTCTGATTAGAAGTGAATTTGAAGGAATTTGACCTAATTCGGCTATCTTATATAAACTAGGTTATATAAGTCAACCGTACGCGCATAGGCGGTATCAGGTGATCGGCTGAGTCAATGCCAAGTTCATTATGCCAAAACATTATTAAGTTACCACATCAGTAGGTATTACAATTTATATGTTCATTATGATTTAAATCCAATCTATGCACAAAAGGGCAAAATCGACATTTTTATGGCATAATATAAGAACTTGCATAAAACCCGACAACTGATTATGATCAAATGGTATAACCTCAAAGGGTTATTCTATACATTAATATGATTATAATGCAACTTCAAATCAGTAACTAACTTAGCTAAATCGGTTCAGAATCGAAAGTCAAAGCAGAAGTCAAACTGCTTGACTTTCGGTTGCAAATCGAACTATAAACTGGAAATGACGGGTTGAACATGCTTTAACATGTTCTAATATGTTATAGTAACTGATATAATGTCAAAAATTGGTGTTTAGATATTTATAAGTTCGTTTTATACATTTTTCGAAAAAACTGCGTTTTGACTTTCATTTTAACATAACTTTGACCCGTCATTTGACTAACTTAATGTAATCTTCAGGAGGTTCCCTCATAGGGGATTATCACCTACCATATTACAATCACGTAGACATGTTCAATTCGAACATTGGCTGGCCAATAATGGTCATAACTGAAAGTCAAAGCAAAAGTCAATTTGCTTAACTTTTGGCTAATTACTTAGCCTAGAAAAGAAAAGAGCTATGAAATAACACTTACAAGTGTTCTAGGAGAAATATGAACTCAGTGGGTGGCTTCCTTTGATTAGGAAACAACTCCAAGAGTGATAGAGACGAGAAGAAGTGAATGAGCAAAGAAAATGGATGAATAAGGGTGCTATTTATACTTGAACAAGAGATGTAGGATCATGCCAAGTGTTATGAGAGATTCTCAGATGTGTACAAGTATTATGTGAGGTGTTAGAACCAGATTTAGAGTAGCAATTCGCGTATACTTGGCTTAACATGCAGCCTGCCATGGCAGACTACCACTTTTGCCAGCTGTAACCCCTTACGAACCGTATGGGCTGGCAGCTTACGGTCCGTAAGGACCCTTGGCACCCATGGTTTTCAAATGCTTACGGTCCGTAAGGTATTAATCCTTACAGTCTGTAACCGATTGCCAGATACAATGTTTTATTTGCCTTACGGTCCGTAAAACTTTAGGCCTTGCGGTCCGTATTGGTCACTCAGAGGCCAAAACTTTGGCATGTTGACATATTTAGTCCTTCCACATCCAATCTTCTACTATTATACACATTTAGTCCCTCTCGTCCAAATAACTTGGCATGATCGAGAGTTGATTGGACACGTGTTGACATATAGATCGATAACATTTCCCGAGGTGTTACACACACACACTCTCTCTCTCCACAGGTCCACAACCCCCACCTCCACCTCCTCCGTCACCTATCACCACCCACCTCCGCCACACACCTCCACCACCCATCACCGCCCACCTCGCATGTATTAAAGGGTTTTTTAATATATATTAATTAATATTTCGTTTTTAAAAAATTAAAGGTTTTTATATATTAATATGTATTTTTATTTTTATTTTTAGTTTATGGGTTTTTTAATTAAAGTTTTTTTATATAGATATAACTGAATAAAAGAAAAAAATGGTTTTTGGATGAAAATGGCAAGTACCAAACTATGTAGTGTGAGTTAACTGACATTTTTTAACGAAGTTAGTGTTTTGGACCAAAATGGTTAAAAAATGAAAAACTCAGGGACCCAAAGGAGAAAAAAACTATTTGGACTAAAATGACAATTTAAGAAAAAAAACCTCAGGGACTAAATGGCAATTTACTCTTATTGTACGGAACTAAAAGTTTCCAAAAAATAATTGAAACATATATATTTGTCTATTAAAAGTTATTATAAAATAATAACTAAGATTCGGTTATGTTTCATTTGATTGACTTAATTGTAAAATTCTTACCGATGAGGTAGTGGTTCATTGGCAAAAACAAAATCTTTAAACATCTTTGGGAATGAGAGGTCTTGTGTTCAAGTACAACAGACGACATGAATTGAAAGAAAATTACTGTTAAAAAATTGTAAAATTCTTTAAATTATATAAAAAAAAGTTTACATAAGACTGAAAAACTACCATTGAGTTGAGTATTTTAATGGTGATGATTTTTTTTGTCAAAATTATTTATTATAGGACAATATTAACGTTAGACAAGTTTTATATGTATAAACTATCAAACACATGAACCAATTTCGTTTAACATGATTATCATGATTGGTCAGATTATTCTTCGAAAGCCCAACCCTTTTATTTTTACTTTGTTTTCGAGTATGTGAATTGTTTTTTCGAGTATGATTTAATAAAATAAAACGGTGGAGTCACAATATATTTTCACCTATTCTATGACTATAATTCTATAAAGGTCAAAAGATTAATGAATACATATTAAATATATAAAAATAGACATGGATAATCTATCTACTATAATAAAAGAAACCAACTTTTGGACACGTGTCATTCATTGATGGCATCCTCAAATATATTCTTATCTTATATTAACTAAATAAATAAATGATAAATTAATATTAAATCTTATCATACTTTAATAAAATATTATCCTCAAATCTAAATTATTAATTTAATATATTTTTAAAACAAATACCTCTCTTTCCTACTTATCTTATATTAAATATATAAATATTAAATTAATATTAAATGTTATCCTAACTTATTAAAAATATAACTTTTTTATTATTTGGTATACAAAATTATATTTATTCAACTCGTGTAAAACGCGGGTTTTTTTAAAAAAATTAACTTTTTTATTATTTACTATACAAAGTTACATTTATATAACCCGTGTAATACACGGAGTTTTTAAAAATATAACTTTTTATCATTTGCTATGTAAAATTAGATTTATTCAACACGTGTAATACACGGGGTTTTAAGAATATAATTTTTTTTATTATTTGGTAGATTTTTCAACCCGACTATACACGGGTTTTTTAAATGTACGACGTTTTTAGTATTTAATATACAAAATTACATTTATTTTATATGTGTAATACACATGGTTTTTAGAGATATAACTCATTTTTAGATCTATTCAACACGTGTAATATACATGGTTTTTAAGGATGTAATTTTTTATCATTTGGTAGATTTATTCAACCCGATTATACACGGGTTTTTTAATGATACGACGTTTTTAGTCTTTAGTATACAAAATTACATTTATTTAAACTGTGTAATACACATGATTTTTAAAGATATAACTTTTTTATTATTTGATATATAAAATTACATTTATTTAACCCATACAATATACGAGTTTCATAAAGATATAACTTTTTATTATTTACTATATAAAATTACATTTATTCAACCCGTGTAATACACGGGGTTCTAACCTAGTTTCTTATATTGTAATGTATGTCATATTTACGAGTTGACGCCGATCCATACGTTCTACCAGGATGTTAATATTTTTTTTAGTATGATTATATGAGATTGCAAAAATTCTTAAATTGATGCAAAACTTTCTTTTTTTTTTTTCTTTTTTTTCGGCCTAAAATACCAAACTAAAGTATTTTACTTTGAAGGACATAAAGTGTTTTGAAGAAAGGCCCAACATTGCCGGAATATTTTTTAGTTGGACAAGTTTTGACCCGTGCAAAAAATGTCACATTTGTAAGTAGATTGGTTATGATTATATGAAAAAGGGATTGGTAAAAATTCTAGACAACAATTGCCACCGGTGTAAATTGCGTTAGTGAAATTGGCATTGGTGTGTTATATTATACCCTTGTACAATTAGTAACTTGAGTTATGTCTCGTTTGTTTAAAAGTCACATCCTTCAGTTCAATTTACTTAGGGGCTGTTTGTTTACCTCTTAATGGGGCTATTAATGATTCAGACTTCTTACTGGTTCAACACTTAATGGTTCAGACTGTTTGTTTCGCGAGCAAATGTTTGAATGGTTTAGACATTTGCCTCTGAATGGTTAGTATTATACAGAGTCTGAATGGTTAAGACCTCTAATCTGAATTTGTCAGACTTTTGCCTCTGAACGGTTAAGCATTATACTGGCTCTTAATGGTTCAGACCTCTTACTGGTTTAGCACTTAATGATTCAGATCTCTTACTGGTTCAGCACTTAACCATTCAGAAGTTGGCAAACAACCCCTTACACCCTTTCATTTTATTCATTTTATTTGCTAAAAGTCATGACCTTTCAATTATAACTTAAGACACAATTGTTTGCAAAAAGTTACGATCTTTCACTTATAACTTTATCAAGACATTATACCCTTATACAATTAGCAACTTGTGTTATGTTTCATTTGTTTAAAATCACACCATTTAGTTCAATTTAGTTACACCCTTTCATTTTATTTGCTAAAAGTCACGACCTTTCAATTATAACTTAAGACACACACTGGTTAGCAAAAAGTTACGATCTTTCACTTATAACTTTATCAAGACACAATGGTTTGCAAAAAAGTATATATGTGTATTGTAAATGTGGCATAGATTAATTAATTGAAGTGATATATCGGTTCATTGTATGTCATAGCTTTGTAATTTATAAAACGTTGCGACTTGGCATGAACTATTGAACACATGCACATGTATATCATCGCAAATTTAAAGCGTCATATGCAACAATCACACTGGTTCGTATATTGCTTCTTTTTTTGTTTCTTTATGTTGATTTTCTTTTAATAATACCATGCAGTTTGTGAATCATCAATTCATTCCCATGTGATAAGTAGGGCTGGCAATTTTACACGAATACACGACACGAACATACACGACCTTAACAGGTATCGTGTATGACCTTAACAGGTATCGTGTACTAAACAGGTAGACACGAAACAACCTGTTAATTTTCGTGTCTAAACAGGTTAGATACCTGTTTACCTGTTATATACCTGTTAAGACATGTTAAGATTTTAATTATAATAATTAAATAAAAAAAATGTTTTGAAAACCGGACCGGGCCGGCCGGCCGGTCGGACCGGTCCGGCCATGATCCGGAGTGTACACCGGGCCGGTCCTCTATGTTAATCCGTTTCTGCAGCGAGCCGGCGGTCGGGCCGGCCGGTCACGTATTTTCAGGTCGGGCCGGTTATGATTTAGCTTTTTTTTTTTAATTGATGGAAACATAAGAAAACCTAATCAATCACTTACTCAAACTCAAAACACGCCTCCACCAGTCCACAATTCTTTGTACGCAGCTTCTTGAATCTTGACCTTCTTCTCTCATTCTCCAATCCAGGTTCTGATCAATCACTCATCTCCATCATCGATCCTCAATTCCTCATCCTTTCAGCTTCTCCATCATTGATTCTCTGTACAGTTGATTCTCCACAGGTATGCGATTTCTGTCTATTCCTTTCAGGTCCGATTCTCTGTTAAATATTGTTCTGTTTGATAGTTAGTTCAGTTGATTCTCAGTGTTAATTAATCTCGGTCTCGATTCTCTGTACAGTTGATTATTGTATGCATTCTCTCGATTCTCTGTACAGTTGATTGTTGTGTTTTATAGTTAGTTCAGTTGCAGGATTTGTGTTTAAAAGTGACAAATTTCTCGATTCAGTTTCTGTTAAATCACTCGGTTGTTGCAGGATTTGTGTTTGATAGTTAATTGAAGTGAATTCGATATGTTTGTTTGAATAATTTGTGTAAATTTGTGCTTAATGATATCTTTGATAATATACTAATCATGTTTGCTTTCATATCTGTAACTTTCTTTCTTTCGAATATTCAGCCCAGTGCATTGTTTGCTTTCATATCTGTAACACATGATTAGTGTTCGTTAACAGGTATTAACAGGTAATTTTCGTGTATATCGTGTCGTGTTCGTGTTTGAAAAAAAAGACACGAAATCTTATCGTGTCGTGTTCGTGTATGCCCTTTCGTGTATCGTGTCTTATCGTGTCGTGTCTTATCGGGTACGGGTATACACGATATGCCAACCCTAGTGATAAGTATATATACATATATTATCAACCATCAATTCCCATGCCGCTTGTTGAAGGAAATGTTGGTTTTTGAATAGTATATATACACTTGAGATTCTTTGTCGTTCAAAACAAATTGTTTATAAGTTTCCATAAATGCTAACTTACTTTAAAGAGTAAAATGCCAAAATGGTCCCTGAGTTTAGACCATTTTCGACACTTCAGTCCAAAAATGAAACTTCTTGTATCTGGGTCCCTAAGGTTTCATTTTTGTTGTCATTTTCATCCTATTGACAAACTGAGTTATAATTTTCTGGTAACTTCACCCCCCTTTGTCGTTTTCCTCATTTAAATGACGGGTATAATCATCATTTAATGTCATTATATATTTTAATTAAATGAGGAAAACGACAAAAAAAAAAAATAGAAGTTAATAAAAAATTCTAACTCAGTTTGCCAATTTGATGAAAATGACAACAAAAAAGAAACCTTAGGGACCCAAATACAAAATATTTCATTTTTGGACCGATGTGGCAAAAGTAACATAATCTCAATGACCATTTTAGCATTTTACTCTACTTTAAAAATATGAAAAACATGTTATTAAATAAAATAAAAAAACAAAGATTTGGAAATAAATTTACCACGTGCATTTTATTATATTATAGTTTTAACGTTAGGTAAGGACTAAGAAGTGGTCGAAAGGTGAAAAAGATGGTCGGTGCACGTTGCAAACGACGTAACCTTGGTCAATTATGTGAGGTCTATATTTTTTATGTATTGATGATCAAGGGGACCAGATTGTGTGCAACTTCAGACCTACTAATAAAAGGACACTTAACCAACCAAATAATACATCCAAAACCAAATGATTCCAAATGAATATTCTAATATATTCCAAAATGATACCGTGACAAAACTATATATAAAAATGTCACATACTAATAATTCACACATGTCAGTTTTTGATGATAAATCATCTAAGTTATAACTGCAATGACACATGTAGTTTTTTGTGTAATAAGATCACATGACATGTTGAATAACGAAAACTCTCATGGTATATATAGGGAGGGATACAATGTGATTATACCAATAAATATATAGAAAATGTTATCAAACACCCCCTCCATTGTCCATAAGGAGGTTTTGTTCCACCATGGCAACTTCTATAATGACACGCTAATTGCTTTGATACCATATGATTTAGATATTTGTCTCTGAATGGTTAAATATTATATAGAGTCTGAATTGTTAAGATCTCTAATTTGAATTGGTCAAATATTTGCCTCTGAACGGCTATCATTATACAAGCTCTTAATGGTTCAAACCTCTTACTGGTTCAGCACTAAATGGTTCAGACCTCTTACTGATTTAGCACTTAACCATTCAGATGTTGCCAAACAGCCCCTTAATCTATTTCATTTGGTTATAAAACACATCGGGTCTTTGATTTGAGATTTTTATGTGTTTCTTTAGGCAATTAATTTCATTCCTCATATGTAGACTTTAAAGATCAAGATTTCGATTCGATATACATGCTAAAATTCCCATATAGAAAGGAGTTTTTTTTTTTTTTTGAAGGGTGACTTTCAATATGTACATGGACCATTGGTCACCGGGTGTCCGTCAAGGACAGTTACCCGTCAGCCCAGCTTTCGCAGACGCGATGTTCTATCGGGCCCCGGCTGCCGCTTTGACTGACCTTCGCCCGGAAACCATACTGCCCCCACACGAGAGACTCGCTGGGGTAACAGCTAGATGAAAACCGGGTTGCCCTCAGGACCGCACCATACCTCGGTAGGAACGATCCATCATTGGGACGTCCTCCCCCCATAACGCCGCAGCCGTGAGATTCTTGAGGCCCCAAAATGTGTCATGCTCGATAAAAAGATTTACTTTGTTTAAGTTAAATATTTTTTTTGATTGTCGTGAGATTCGTCTAAAGTGTTATAACTTTTCGACGTTAACTTTCAAACCACAAATATGCTAGTAAAAATCTTTGTTCACATATCATTGAGGTAGCATGCTAAATTTATTTTTTACAACCGCTAATCACATACACTTTAAACTTACCCTAAGTCTACACCAATTTGTACCTATAACCGGACTAGATTCCTTAACTACTTTGAGATAAAAACACTTTTATTATAAACCTTGATACCATTAGAGTACACGTCTTTAGTAGATAGCATGTTAGATATTGCACATATTCTACATTAGAAAAAAATAGCAAACAAACTTACTTTCAACAATATGTTATATTCTTAGGCTAGAGGGTGTGGTTGGAGCCCGTTAGAGGCTTTATCAAGCCACGTAGGACGGTAGGATCCACGTCAGCCATGGAGCCCCCTTTAATTTGAAGGGTGTGGATGAAGCCCCACCTAAACAAAATTAAAAAAAAATTGATTGGACTAAAACTAGTGGGCCCCACCTGAACATTTCAATCTTGGCGCTACCATGTTGGCGAATTGAAGATGGCGCCCCCTCTTCACTTGGAGGGTGTGGTGATGGAGTCCATTGGACGCTATACATGGTGAAGTGGCGGGGGTGGCGCCCCCACACCCTCCATCCTTACTATTTTTTAGACCATGTGTAGTGGTGAAAGAAAATAATGCCCCCACCATGGGGCATTATTCGACACGTGTCATCCCAGTCAGCATGGGGCATTATTCCAAAAGTGGCGTACTGGGGCATTATTCCAATAACGCCCATGCAATCATTTGACAAAATATTTTCAAAAGTTAAATAGAAAATATTACATATCTAAACTACAAGGACCAAAATTCAAATATTCAAAATATTACCATATCTAAACCACAGGGACCAAAGTTGTAAAAAAGTAAACTTTTTAAAACCTTTTCTTTTCTGCAGGCCATCTTCTTCGATTTATTTGCAGGTTTTCCGGCAAGATGTTAAACTCCGGCCAGCCACAAAACTGAAACAATACACATGGCCAGCCACAAAACTGAAACAATACACATGGTCGCAAAAGATTGGTCAATTTCTCGTCCCTCCAGCGTTTTATTTAAAACGCCAAACACATTTTTTTTTCAAAAAACACGCCGAATAACGCCCGGTGTAATGGGTCTCCGGCGTTTTCGGGCGTTTTTTTTTCAATTTTTTTTTACAAAATACTGCCCTACTACGGGTGGTCTTATTACAAATTTACAAAAGTGAAGTGTCAAACATTTCACCAAATGATCATTATATACTCTATACTCATGGAACAAAGAAAACCCCAAACCTTTTAATAGGAATGATTAAAGCTTGCTACAATTTATATATATTTTAATTTTAATTTACAATATTGTTATACAATCTAATGATTCAACGACTACACCTAATATGAACCCTTATATGTCATCTCTCATTTTGTCTTTTACCTTCATTTATATGTATTATTATAGTCATACAATAAAATAATATATAAATAGGTTAAAACTAAAACCAAAAAGTAAGACAACATATCTTTTCTCGTCTTATCATACGTTTACTATACGTCCGCTTTCTACATTTAAATTGAAAATTAAGCTCTTAGAAGGAAAAAGAACATAAATAACGACTATACAAATAATATCAGAAGGCCTGATCGATTAAGAAATAAGTCTCTAAATCGATTGTCATGTTTCTAAAACTTATCTATTAGGAGGCTCAACTAACCATTAAGATACGTCTTTTAAGTGAATCACACAAACTCTACCTGTGACTGATTCAGGGTAGCCTTTTAATGAAATCATTAAGACTATACGGAGTGGGGGGGAGGGGGGCATGAAGATGGGGCATGAAGCGATATGTGATAGCCATGTCAGTAGGGCCGTGATAAAAAAAACACGGGGTGAGAGGACGTGAAAGTGGCTTTTTAAAAAATAATAAACATCAACCAATCAAAACAAAGCCAAACTACACCCACCAATCAAGAGTCTCCACATCACTAACCCAGAGCCCCCCACGCCTCGGAGGAACCGGTTCCTCCGGGTATCTTCCAGAAAAAGCTGTCAGAATCGATTCTTAACAGCTTTATATCCGTTGGAATCGATTAATTGCCATTAAAACTTTAAAATCGGTTTCAAGTATTTAAAAGCATAACACCTTCAACTAAAACTTAGTCCCACTCAAATTGGTTTCAACCTTCAAGAGTTACACCTAAAATCGGTTATGACATGCAACGATGAAGTGGTCATGGTTTTGGAAACCAAAAGAAACCCCCAAGTTTGGAAGCACTTTGATCTGTGTCTGATGTCCGATAGCCATGAAATGGCACGTTGCAAAGGCTGTGGGAAGTTCATGAAGGCTACGACGAACTCGACGCTTAAAAATACACCGACCGTCATTGTCCGGTGATAAAGGCTACGACGAAGAAAAGTGAAGGCGGTGAATTGTCCGGAACCGGTTCTTTGAAGGTTTAGTGTGTTTATGTCACACCCTCAAAATCCACATGCGAAGTACTACCGCGAGGTGTGTGACTGACCATGATCCAGCCACTAATTATTTTGAACGGTTTAGTTATTATTACAAATAATGGTATCATTAGCGGCCAATTTAAATTTTTCAAAACATGGTTTAAGTTTGCAGCGGAGAGGAAGGAAGTACATATCGTAATTTAAAACCACAAGTTTATTAGTTATGAACTTGCAAACCATACACTCCATCCGATTGCAATGTCCGTCTTAACAATATTGAGCAACCTGCAAAGCATGCAGTAGGGTATCAACATAATGTTGGCGAGTCCACGAGTTGTCCAGTTTTAATTACCAAAAACTTGTTTCACCAGTTAATTTATCCGTTTATACATGCGATGGGGAGCTACCCCATAAGTAAGCGACTAAACTGTTTTTACAATACCGAATACTAATCATCCGTACGTTTCCGTAGAGTGCCCCGTTTGTCAATGTTCTATCATCATTGACGGTTGCCAGAGTACATTAGTTCACGCCCGATCCCATACGCGGGCACGGTGTGAGGTTGGTGAGACCTAAATAGCGCTATCAACTAATAACCCGTTCGCCTGACCCCGGCGACTAATCGGTATTAAGAAGTGAGGACTTGAGTGATAGAGTTTTGTTTAGTGTTGCTTGTTGCATCCAGTATAAACAGTAATTAACTAAAAGTCCCATTTAAGGGGAGAGAAGTAGGTTTGTATCCCTTACGAGGGGTTATCGTTGTTTAAGTTTTCGTTTCCCAACCACCGGGAACGCATGCTTTATTAGTTGTGAACTCGCCTTTGCTTTGCTCGGTTGATAATTTACTTGTGTCACGTTGGTCAACCATACCCTATTATGGTTTATAAATATTTATTAGGTTCGTGTGTAAGTAAATGTCACGTACAACTACACGTATCTAACACATAGCACGTAAGTCATTCTAGCATGTACGTTATTGGGCCTATCCTAGCATGCAAACAGTTAAACAGTAACAGTTAAACATTAACAGTAACACGTAGTTCAAAACATCAGTTAACACATAGTGCATAAGGCCCACCAACGTTATTGGCCCTGTCCAGATCGTATAAACAGTCAACCAGTAGTGGCATGTAGTAAAGTTAAACACACATCACGTAGCACACATAGTTTGCATAACTGTACAGTGATGGTAACAATAACACATAGTCCAAAACGTATCATCTAACTGTGTGCGGCCCAATAACCAAACTGGCCCACAAAACCAGTTCAGTCGGAACCGGATAGTCTCGACTCGAGACTATGAGGTCTCGAGTCGCAACCACTGGATTCTGAGTCGAAATCAGCTGGTCTCGAGTTGTGAACATTGAGTCGCAACCGTAGAGGTCTCGAGTCGAGATCAGGAGATCTCGAGTCGTAACCAAGCTGGTCTCGACTCCTGGAGCATGATGTCTGGTTTCGAGTTGTCAATCGATGGTCTCGTGTCGCAACCATAGGGTCTCGACTCGTAAACTTATGCAGATGTTTCTGGAACCCTTAGCCAGGTCAGTATTATCCAATCAAATTTTCATTAACATGTCATCAATACCATACAATCACCAAATTAGATCAAAACAACAATTTCAAATATTTTTGGCATCCTTCAAACAGTTCATCGTCTAGGGTTTTCACATTCATATTCATCAAAACAGATTTAACTTATGATAACACCACATTATCTATCACAGTTTTACCAACACAATAGCAATATTCATTTTACATAAAGAAATCCCTTAAGAGTATTTGTTTGGACAATTTAGTCTTTAATTCACTTTCACAAACATCAGATATTCACGAAGTCTAGTAGCACCAATGAGAAACAAATTTTCTCTTTTACACAAACAAACAATAGCAAATATATATACCAACATACTACTGATATCATCAACATTTCAACCATCTTATTTATTCACATTCACAGTTAGGTACAAGGTCAAGACGCACAACAATACAACACAATTTCAAACAATCGTTCACTGACCGAAAGTTTTTGAGCATTGTTGCTGCTGCTACGCTCACTGACCGGAGCTCCGGCGGTCCGCCGCAGCTATCGCCAGCAAGTTCTCCGCTACCACCATCCGACGCGCCACCCAATACTTCCGTTGTCATCCATCCATAGGGCATTCCCAGTTTCATTAACATCAGCATCAATTCAGAAAGAACAATCGAAAGAAGAGGATGAAAGGAACAAGGTTTACCGGTGAAGCTAGTTGGAATGACCAGAATCATCTGCACCTCCACCGCCGCTGCTGCGTGCGGCGGCGCAGCTCCAGCTTCATCGTGACTGGCCGGTTTCTCTCTCTCTCTCTCTCTCTTTCACACCTCCGATTCTCTCTCTACTGTGTGAAGGTGTGCGTGTGGGAACAAGATAAGGGAAATGGAGTTCTGTGGGAGCTTGTTTGGATAGAAGGAAGGGGAGGGGTCTGAGGTGTATGGTTCCGAGATTCCGTTGTCTGGTCGCCGGACGTACAACTCCGGTCGCCGGAAATTCTGAATGAGAGTGATGGGCAGTGAGGTGTGCGGCTGTTAGCTGCTATTAGGGTTTGGGCTTTATCAAGAATGAAGGAGGTGGAAGGTTTAAGCTCATATTTAAAGGGTAGGGTTTTTAGATTAGTTGGCTTGGGCCTAGCCCAAGTGCATGAACCCGATAAATGATTGCGTGTCCCGCTCTATTATACTGGCCCGGTTATTTCCAAAATATAACCGTGATACGTAATTAAATTTCTAATCGCGTGTGCTATTATTTTGAAAATACTTAATAAATAATACTAGTAATAATAATAATGATGAGTGTGCGTATTACTAAAATGCCCTTCTCTCAACAACGAGGGTACGGGTTGTCACAGTTTAATGTGATGTTGGTTTGAGTGTGTTTTATGTTAATTTTATGTTAAGTTATGATGTTTAGGCATGATGTTTGGTTTTATGTTAATGTTATGTTTAGTTGGTAGGTAATGTTTGGTTTTAACTTTTAATGTAATCGGTTTTATTTTAATGCTGCCGGTTCTTTGTGTTTACGGAGGAACCGATTCTAGGTAGGAACCGGGTACGACCCTATTTTTTTTTATAAAATGTGGAATCTGGTAAGAACCTACGGGTTTTTTGAACCCGAAATCGGTTCTTCTACACAGCGGGTAGGAACTGAAACTGGTTCCTGGTCGGGTTTGGAACCGGTTATTATGCCCATCTCTACACGGATGGTCCCAGTGGTTAACTCAAATTTTGGATTTTGTCTCTAGCTTTTCAAAAGCACGCATACAGTCCCTGTGGTTTGCACTTTATAACGTATTTAGGGCTTGTTTGGCTAAGCTTTTCAAAACTACTTATTTGCTTTTCTGAAAAGCAAATAAGCAAATAAGTAGTTTTGAAAAGCTTTAAAATGGAGCTTTTCAAAACTACTTATTTGCTTATTTGCTTTTCAGAAAGCAAATAAGTAGTTTTGAAAAGCTTAGCCAAACAGCCCCTTAGTCATCTGTTAACTAATCTAAAGATTTCAGTAAATTAAGTTAGAGACTAAATACGTTATAAAATGTAAATCACAAGGACCATCTATCTACTTTTAGAAAACTATAAACCAATTACAAAATTGTAGTCAATCTAAAAGAAAAATAAAGTGATAAGCAACTACACAACCCTCACAAATTTGGGTGAGACAAGGAGATAACAAAGGTTAGGTTAACCCTTCAAAATCAGAAAACTCCGTACTCTATCACTCTGTTCCCGAGTCTCATTTAACAGGGGGAGGGGAGGGAAAATAGATGAAAATATGAAAAATCATGTTCCCGAGTTTCATTTAACAGGGGAAGGGGAGGGAAAAGGGAAGAAAATATGACCAAATATTCATTCTCCCAAATTGGAGAGATTAGGAGAGAAAATTTTCCTTCCCCTCCCCTCCCCTCACCTCCCCCTGTTAAATGGCTCGGGAACATAGTGTATAAGCAAACAACAACTGTACTCATCGGTGGATATACAATTCGAACCCACTTCTCAAATTCTCTCTATTTAATCAAACCCCACTTCATTCACCCCCCTCTCTCTCTCTCCTCTCTCTCTCTCTCTCCTCCCTCACACCTCAAGATCTTGAGATCAAGAACCAATCTTTATCACCAATTCTTTCAGTACCAGATTCTTGGCCACTAATAGCTAATAACCCTTGGTTGTATTGATCAATGATAGTGTTGTGGTGTTTGTTTTCTTTGTAAGTAGCTTTCTGGGTGTCGGTGGATTTGGGTTTTTTAGGGTTACGGTTAGGGTTTTCAAGAATTTGATCAGTAAAGTTGTGATTTTTTGAGCTTTGTTGCTGAATACATTTCTGGGTATTGTTGTTTGGTGATTCTTGGTTGTGGTAGGTGGGTTGAATGTGGGTAATTTTCTTTGTTTCTTGTTGAAAGATTTACTTTTTCTTGTTGAATTATCCTTTTTCTTTGTGGGTTTTGTTTCAAGAAACAAGATGCAGCAAGATCGGCGAAAAAAGGTGTGAACTTGATCAACTTTTTGTGTAATTTGTTTGATTTTTTGAGTTGGGTTTTGATTATTATTGAATTTACTGTTGGTTGCTTGCTTCTGTATGTGTTTTAGATGCTGTTATTGCTTGTAGATCAAATCTTTATATATTCTGTTTTTTTTAAGATTTTTAAAAATTTTAAAGATCTGTCTTGTTTCTTGTTTGTCACTCAACTGATGATTCTGTTATGGTGATCAATTGTTAGAAATTTAGAATTTAAACAATGCATGTTTTTATGGTTATTTATTATGATTGTAGAGAATTAAAGTTGTTTGTTTTAATGTTATTTAATGTGATCTGAATTTGCAATGAACATTGTGCAGAGTCCGAAAGAGGTGGAGTTCTTCACCGAATACGGTGAATCAAACCGATACAAAATCCTCGAAATAATAGGAAAGGGAAGTTATGGAGTTGTTTGTGCAGCCGTTGACACACAAACGGGCGAAAAGGTTGCGATAAAGAAGATAACAAACATTTTTGAACATTCATCGGACGCAATTCGAATTTTGCGGGAGATTAAATTGCTTAGGCTTTTACGTCATCCCGATATTGTTGAAATTAAACGCATTATGATGCCACCATCTAGGCGGGATTTTAAAGATATTTATGTTGTGTTTGAACTTATGGAATCTGATCTTCATCAAGTCATAAAGGCTAATGATGACTTGACACATGAACATCATCGGTTTTTCCTTTATCAAATGCTTCGAGCATTGAAGTATATGCATACAGGTAACATTTTGACAGCAAATATATCTAGTTATTTATAAAGTTTTTAACTTGTTATATAAAAATGTTAGGTTATATGTAGTGTTGAATTAATGGGTTACAAAGCGGTTAATATCTAATGACTTAAGCGTACATGAAAGTTAAAATGACTAAAATCAGACAAATGAAAAACTAAATTGCTATTTAATTGTTTTTGGAACCAAAATTGATTCTTGTTTCATGAAATCAGCGAATGTTTATCATCGAGATCTGAAACCGAAGAACATATTAGCAAATGCAAATTGCAAACTCAAGATATGCGATTTCGGGTTAGCAAGGGCTGCGTTTACAGATACCCCGACGACAATATTTTGGACGGTAGGTTATATTTTCAATTATTACACATTATATTTTGCAATGCACATTTAAATTTGAATAACACCGATCACTTGTTTTTTAAATCATTGCAGGATTATGTGGCAACAAGATGGTACAGGGCTCCTGAGCTATGCGGTTCTTTTTATTCAAAGGTGTAATATTGTTTTATTGACAGTAGGCCTGTAAATGGACCGGCCTCTGTTCGTGTTCGTTCATTTTAACTTTAACTGAACATGAACACGAACATGTAATCGGACGCATTTTTATGTTCATGTTCGTTTATGAAGAAAATGGGCATATGTTCGTGTTCGTTTATATTCGTTCGTTTAAAACCTAAACGAACATAAACAAACAAGCTTAAACGAACATAATTTAACAAACAATGAATAATACAAATGAACATAATTTACTAAACATAAACGAACATAAATTAATTTTTTATATTAATTAGTGATTGATTACGATAAATTTTATTGGGAAACTCATTTTTATTACTAGAAAGCCCAATAATCAATTAGTTATATTTATATCACTAGATAGAAAGTTTCTTTTATTTTTTATACTTATACAAATATAAATACTTATGTATTTAAATTGAAGCGAACATAAACGAACGAACACGAACGGATGTTCATGAACATAAATGAACGAACAAAATGTGTGTTCATGTTCGTTGGTTTAATTAAATGAACATAAACGAGTTCATGAATGTTTGGTGACACTCTTATCTTAGAAAGTCAAAATGTGGTCTTGTGTCAATCTGTTTGCTGGTCTTAATAATTTTTTTTTTTTTTTAATTGCAGTATACCCCTGCTGTTGATATATGGGGCATTGGATGTATATTTGCGGAAGTATTGACCGGAAAACCGCTTTTTCCTGGAAAAAGCGTGGTTCATCAGTTGGAGCTTATTACTGATCTTCTTGGGACACCGTCGTTAGATACCATTTCTAGAGTACGTTAAATTGCATCGTTTATGAAGTTTTGGTTATTTACAAACTGCATCTTTTGTGCTTTATGCAACCAACCATAGTTGTTAAAAGCCATCGCCTCTTGCGCCTAGGCCCAATTTCCTAGCAAGGCGAGGCAATTGCGCCTTAAGTCAAGACAATTGCGCTTTAATTCTCCAGGTGATGGTTCATGCGCATATTCTAGTGAGATTCCTAGATTCTGGAGAGTTTTCGGCCAAATTCTTTAAATTCTGGCAAGATTCCAGCTAGAATTCCTACTTTTATCTAACGAAAACTATTTTTCTACACTTATAAACAAGCATTTATAACTTTTGATACTAAATAGACGATATAAAATGTTTTATAATAGCTTTAGTTTTATTTTATTTGAAGAATAGTATTAACTTTCTATTATATAAAAATATTTTAAGTTCTTTTTGTTGTGCGCTTTTTTTTTCTCAGGCCCACGCTTTTTTTGCTCCTTGCGCCTAGGCCACAACCGAGACCTATGCGCCTTGAGTGCGCCTAACGCCTTTAATAACTATGCAACCGACTATTGCATTATTGTCCGATTTTCATGAGCCAAAGTCACAATGACATGTTTTTAATGTTTAGATGAAGTGATTTTGATATGATCATTTGATTATTTAAGAGAATAAATTTATTTATGTGCCATTCTTTTTACCAAAACTATCATCTACATTTCTCATTGTTAAAATAACGAAAACGGACGATGTTTGAAATTTTAGTTGTGTCTTTTACATCCTTTAAGTTTTAACCAAGTTTGCAGGCGTTGTCCTTTATTACACCCTATGTTCTTTATGTTAACACTTTTACATACATTTCGACCTTTTACCCTAACCTAGTTAGTTTTTAAGTTAAATTTAACCATGTGCCACTCATGTGAGGGCAGAATGGTCATTTCACTTCTGTTAAAAAATAGTAACATAAATGACATTCATAAGATTGTTCAAAGAGAAAAGGTAAAAAGACCAATAAGCCCTCATGTGAGAGGCACATGGTCAGACTTAACCCAAAAATTTAACCGGGTTAGGGCTAATTGGCTAAAGGACACCTCCCGATAAAAAAATAGTAACATGAAGGACCTCCAGTGTAATTTCCGTAGTTAAAGGACAGCGCCTGTAAAATGCAATTTAGTCTTTTTTTTATAGAAAATTACACAAAATGGCACATACAATGATCCAAACACCACCTTATACGATACCCGTTTAAACCTCATGCAGGTACGTAATGACAAGGCAAGAAAATACTTAACCGATATGCGTAAAAAGAAACCCGTATCGTTCTCCGAGAAATTTCAAGAAGTCGACCCGTTGGCACTTAAGCTATTACAAAGACTATTGGCGTTTGATCCAAAAGACCGACCCACTGCAGAACAAGCCCTAGCCGACCCTTACTTCAAGGGACTATCGAAAGTCGAACGCGAGCCGTCATGTCCGTCATTTTCCAAATTTGAGTTTGAGTTTGAGAGACGAAGAGTCACGAAAGACGATATTAGAGAGTTAATATTCCGGGAGATTCTAGAATACCACCCGCAGTTACTCAAAGATTACATGGCTGGCAATGATCGCTCAAATTTCCTTTATCCTAGGTTGTTAATACTTAAAATTCGGTTTGCTTTGGGTTTTCTCTATTGCCTTGTTTTATTGTCTATTGGTTGTAACATGTTTGATATAATGTGCAGTGCGATTGGTCAGTTTAGACGGCAATTTGCTTATTTTGAGGAAAACGTTGGGAAAAGTGGGCCCGTTATACCTCCAGAGAGGAAACATGTTTCCGTCCCAAGGTAAAACGTTAAAGATATTTTTTCTATCAATGGTTCATGTGTTTAAGACATGTGTTTAAAATTTTGTACGTCTTACATACAAATGTTTGTTATGCACATAAAAAGCCATCAAACTAATTAATTTGTTAATAACTTTTTTTTATTTATATTTTGAACATTTACCTACACATGATTTACACGTGTGTAGGGTATATATGTAAACATAATTTGTTCATATATTTTTTTGAATTTCAAGAGATGAATAAACATTGCGATTCTACCATTTTCTTGTATTATGATAAACAGTTTTGAGATTGAAAAAAATGAATAATTTGTTTTGTTCTACTTGTTCTCGCAATATATATATAATGTTTTGCATGGAACCCTCTCCTACACGCGTATATAATACTACGCTAGTTGGCATCTAACTGACATCTAATATATTTCTAATTTTACATATATGACTTTTGTTGTGCTGGTTGGCATGGCATCAACCATGTATGTTATATTGTATCATATATTATATATAATATATGCCACTTGGCATTTGAGTTGACATTTTAATTTTCTTGAAAGATCGTTTCTTTTTCACACAAGCATATTTTTTTGCATATATGACGTCTGATGTGGTGGCTGGCATGGCATCAATCAGCGCCACATCAGCTAGTAGTTGACAGGTAAAAATCAGCTAAATTGCGGTTGGTATTAAAAGTTGATAATAAAAGTGTAAAGTCTACAACCTTATTTTGTTTTTCTTTTAACGATTATTTATACTCAGGTCAACAATTGCTTCAAGCACGACTGCTCCCAAGCTGCAGCAGTGTTTGGCTGCATTTGACAACCGACCGGTGGTGGATAGCATGTCTCATGGCGGCGGAGATGTGGATGCTACCGGAAATATTTTCAGTGCCGCCGCTCGGCCGCCACCAAGAATGCCTAAAGGTAAGTAAAACTTTTGAGTGAAATGCGATTTTCGACCCCTGAGGTTTGGCCAGTTTTGCAACTTTCGTCCAAAGGTTTGTTTTTTTCGCATCTGGATCTCCAAAAGGGTTGAAATCTTGCCATTTTCTTCCGGCTCGTTAACTCCATTCAATTTTCTTTGTTAAGTGATGGGTATTTTTGTTTTTTGTTAACTTAAAAGGGCAATTCGGTCTTTTTCACTTTATGTTCAAGCATTTTGCATAATGTACAAGTATTCCGTTACCCTTACTAAATTTAAAAACAAAACGAAAATACCCTTGACTTAACGGAGAAAATGGATGGAGTTAACGAGCGGACTGAAAATGACAAGATTTCAAACCTTTTGGATCTAGATACAGAAAAACAAACATTTGGACGAGAGTCGCAAAACTGGCCAAACGTCAGGGGTCGAAAATGGCATTTCATCTAAGGGGCTGTTTGGTAGCCTCTTAATGACCATTCAGTGCTACCTCTTAATGGTTTAAAACCTCTGAATGAATAAGAGGTAACCTCAAGTCTAAATGGTTAAGAGGTAACCTCTGAATGGTAAATCATCACATGTCACATTATTCTATCTTCTCATTAGTAAAATTCTTAATGGTTCCATTAAGTGGTAGCCTCTTAATGACCATTCAGAGGCTACCAAACAGCCCCTAAAACTTTTTTTTTTCACTTTTAACATAAATCAAGTGTATGTATGAGTCGGTGATTTTTGTTAAAACATGATCAGCAAGGGTAGTGGGCCCGGTTCTTCCGTTAGAGAGTAGTAGAAACATGAAAGACGTGTACGATCCAAGGGTAATGGTTAGAAATACGAACACGATTGGTCTCTCTCCGCACTACGCATATAGGAGCAACACCGGGGATCAAACACAGGGTCAACAGAAGTCAACCGACGGGAAATTGGCACCAGGGTTAGTGAACGGTGTGAATAGTAACCCGTATTACAATCAAACACATGGTCAACAGAAGTCAAATGAACGGATAGCGATTGATGGAACGTTTATCCAGCCTCATAGAGAGGTGGGTGTTTATCACATGGGATGATCTTAGAGGTCATTGTTTTCGGCTTTTTTTTTATTTACCACTTGTTTTCTTACATACTAGTGTGTGTTACCTTATATATTTAGTTTAACATGGTGTTTTAGTTGATGTATATTGCACTCTCTTTTAGCTTTTTTTTTAAATAAGGATATATAAATAAGTTGTTTGTATCAAATTGATGTGGATTGCATTTAGGTGGTTGTCTTGTAGGATGTATAAGGCCATGCGTAGTGGTCTGCGATATACCGTCCAAATCAAACATGGCGCCCCATAGCTCCCCCAAACACCATTACAGGGGGCGCTATGGGTGTTTAAAATTGTGCTCCCGTTATCCTCTTTGCGGCGTGAGGGGGAATTGTTTTAAAAAATCCAACAGTTACCACTCATACACACACACATATATATATATATACATACATATATAAAGCCTCATACATATATAACCCCACTACACCCTCTTGTGATATAAAGCCCATCTCTTACGCGTTTCGTCACTTGTCGCATAACGCCATCTCTTACGCGTTTCGTCACTTGTCGCATAACGCCATCTCAGGGGCTTTATGACTACACATGGACTAAGATAAAAGTTTTTAAGGGTTAATACCCTAAAATACTAACTTGATTCATTTTGCGCGAACAACACTAAATGACTCGGCTTTGGTATATTAAAGTCGCTGAACTTGTTTAAAATGCACATATTTGTAAAAAAAAAAATCAGCGATAGCTGTCGACTTCTATCTTTTACATATGTGGAGGCTATGTAAAATGTTTTTTTGTCACAAAATAAGAAAGTATATTGGTTTTATAATACTTGAATCGTATATTAATTTGTCTCCGATGAAACAACTTACAAGAATATATGTAGATACCGAACTCTTAACCCCGAGCTTAACCTTAATCTATACAAGATTTATTAATATCAAGTATTAACCCTTATCAACCACCACTAGTGATCTAGTTGTGGCCACGGGTATTTAAGTTCCATCTATGGTGGGCCCGGGTGAGTTTTCCCCTTCTGGTCTCAAGTTCGAGTCTGTTTGATAGGGGTTTCTCATTAAAGGGTTTAACTTGGGGATCTATTATGCGAGGGGGCTTTCTAGCGCGAACCCGATTAAGACAGCGTATGCTAGACCTCCCGACATTCGTGAATAATTCACACATTTCAAAAAAAGTATTAACCCGTATCCTTAAACCAAATGAATAGTCAATTGCAAAAAGTGATTTTGCTATTGAAAATATGTAATGATGATTATTATTCATACACCCTTTTCTCCATGTTGAACAAATCTAGTTGATCAATCATTTTCATTGCAAGCATTCCTATCTATATAAACACCTATGTCATAATTGTTTGGTTAAAAGCCCATATCATGTTGAAAATATAAATTTTGTGCCAACTTCTACCAAAATCACCTCAAAACAACAGCTGTGTGTTTGTTATCTTCTCTCTCTCTATATATACAAGCAATAAACTTTTCACATGTTAGATGTTTCCTTTCCTTTTCTGGTAAGAGGGGACCAATTTACCCTCAAGGCTCAGAAACACTTCATTTGTTAGCAAGGGCAAAATGGTCACAAACTAGTATTTTGGTACACATTACTTAAATTCAACCTCCGTACCAATCGGACCACCGACACGTGTCGGTCGACATGATCCCACAAGTCACAAGGTGCCATTGGTACAGAATGTCAAGTGAAATAAATCATATAAATCAATAATGTATATAGTATAAAGTTATATCACCTTTAAGTGATCTCAATTATTATTTCTCATAACCAAACTTGCTCTCACTGGTTTTCTACTTTTCTTGAATCTTTGATATATCTTTATATATATTTGCAAGATTATAGAAACACACACACATACACAGTGTGTGAATTGTGATCATTTCTTTATTGCATTATTTGACTTATCAAACTTTGATAAAAGTCAAAGAAACACAAGTCATGATACAATATTTAAGTTTACATGCCTAACACACTACCAAAAACTAAATGGGTAGCTCCAGATTTCTGGGATTATACATCACAATATGCGTATTAGCTTTCGTAATCTCGAAGATCACAATCGCGGTCCTATGTTATCGTCGATGGCAACGAAAGCAGTTGGTGATTCAAGATAGGTTTTCCGGTACAACTTTTGTATTTTTTTTTTATTTTTACTTATATATATATAGTTATTTTTTTACATTATTTAACTTGACGTGTTTTGGTGTGTATATACAGATGGAAAGTTGGTGTTGTTTAGATCACCGAAGATGAAGTCTCTAAAACCGAACAGTTTCTTGAAAAAGACGATGAAATTGACTAGTAAAGATAGAATTGGATCTGGAGGGTATGGGACGGTTTATAGGTTGACGATAAATGAGTCGACGTCTTTTGCTGTCAAGAAGCTAAGAAGAGAAACCACAGAGCAAGACCGTGGTTTCGAGAGAGAGTTGGAGTCAATGGGTGATATAAAGCATCGGAATATAGTTACGCTTCATGGTTATTACACCGCGCCTAGTTTTAATTTGCTGATTTATGAGTTGATGCCTAATGGAAGCTTGGATACATTACTTCATGGTATGAGTTTGACTTCCAAAGTCAAATCTTTGACTTTTTTAAAATCTATGAATTATGAACTACATTGCACAAATAGTCCCTAATCATCATCATACTCAGTAAATCCCACCAATAGCAAAGCAAAGGTAGGGTCTGAGGAGGGTAAGATGTAGACAGCCTTACCTCTACCCCGTAGGAATAGAGAGGCTGCTTCCAGTGAGACCCCCAGCTCGATAGTAGTTTTGCATCAAGCCTTGGACATAAGGCACATAACACTCGGCAATCGGGACAAATAGTCCCTAATGTGTTACAAAATTGAAACCGTAGAACCTGAACCTGTTACAAAAAAAAGTTTTTACTCAAAGGTGTTACTTTCAATAAACCACAGGGACTATCTGCGTAATTGACGCTTATTAGATTTAATAGTCATATTATGATGCAGGAAGAAGAATGGACAAAGTGCTAGATTGGGATGCAAGATACAAAATTGCGGTAGGTGCTGCGAGGGGACTATCGTATCTTCATCACGATTGCGTTCCTCATATAATTCATCGAGATATCAAGTCGAGCAATATTTTATTGGATCATAATATGGAGGCCCGTGTTTCGGATTTTGGGTTAGCAACACTCATGGAGCAAGATAAGACACATGTATCCACTTTAGTAGCCGGGACTTTCGGTTACTTAGCCCCTGGTATGGTCTTACTATACCTATTATAAGCATAAGAAACCATCTTCGGATATGGGTCAAGCGGGTTGGGAAACATATCCAAATGGGTTCGGGTTGAAACATCTAATACTTTTAGTATGGGCCGAAATGGGCCCGGCTAGGTTGGGTTGACCCAAAAACAATTTTTAAATTTTTTATTCAAAGATATATTTGTTTTTTGCAGAGTATTTCGACACGGGAAGAGCAACAACAAAAGGGGATGTATATAGTTTTGGCGTAGTTTTACTTGAGCTCTTAACGGGCAGAAAACCGTCGGATGAAGCGTTTGTCGAGGAGGGAACAAAGCTTGTAACATGGGTAAGTCTTTAAAAGTCAAAGTTTTGACTTTTTTTTTTCTATTTCATCAGTGATGAAGTAATTTGAAGTGTTATGCAACTACAGGTGAAAACAGTTGTTCAAGATAAGAAGGAAGAACATTATGTTGATAACAGATTAGAGTGTAACCGTATGGATGAGATTAATCATGCGTTTATTATAGCGTTAATGTGCCTAGAAACAGATCCATTGAAAAGACCAAACATGTTAGAAGTTCTAAAGATGCTTGAAGAGATCAAACCGGATCACCTCGGTCACAACTCGCAATCTTTTACTTAAAGAATTTACTAGCAAAAGTTGTAATCGTGTTTATTCAAGAAAGCTTAAAAGAGTTGTTGCTAATGGATTACTCGATGAAGCCAAAGTGTTGCTAACATTTAAAGGCAAGAGGAATGCGCGCACGCCTAAATAGTACATCGAATAGAGAAAATGTAACATTTTCTGTTTTGTTGTCGAAATAAAAACAAACGGCTCTTTGAGGACTCGCTTGGAGATGGAGATCATATCATGTAAATGAGAGACCCTTAATTTACAATAGGATTTACACTATAGCGAAGAGTCGTTATATGTTGTTGTTTGATAGTTAGTACCATCTGCCTCCACTCGGAATGATACATTTTTTGTGAAGAGTGAAGTCGTAGTGATGCGCCGAAGAAGACAGTCCTTTTATAAATGACTCGTGTCTATTGTTATAGGTCATTGATTTTGATTAACCGCTTTCGACATCATATATTGTTGATGTTATTCGAATGCATCCAACATATTATAATGAAATGAGTTTGAAAACTTAACCTTGGAATCAAGGTTTCTTGTGTGCAAATTGTAATGCGTTAAAATTTATATGTTTAAGTTGATATGGACATTAGTGAAGTGTTTTATAATTTAATTTATTTATAAATACTTAATTTTTTGTTACTAAGAAATGTAAGATTATGAAAGATTGAATTATGTTACTAAATAGGTTAACCTTATATAAATATTTTCAAAATAATAAGACATAGATATTAGCTGTAGAAGTCACATGGCATGTGGTACTTGTTTTATGGTCACATGACCTAATGTACATCAAACTCTTTCTGAAAAAGTCGTTAAACATGAAAAAACTTGTGCTTAGAATTAACATGTCTTCATTCCCTTTGCCTTTGATACTGTTGGGTCCCTTCCCCCTGAAGTTGACGGTATTCTGGAAAGAGTGCAGAAGGTCGTGCACCGCAATTTCTCGACGCCGAAGAACCAGAGTTTTGTTTTCGGTAGAATTGGATTTGATATTCAAAAGGAGGTTGCGGCGCAACTTGCTGCCCGTTTACCCGCCATTGTTATGTAATTTTTCTAAAATTATATTATGAAATCGTCAACTTATGAGAGAATATTTCTTTTATTAAAAAAATTAATTACATATTGTTACAGTTGTTGCCTGTTTACCTATTATTGTTACAGTTGATTTTTTCTCCAAAAATCTGTCAAGTGGAGTCTTAGGTTCGAATCAATGTCTCAGACTTCTTGCTTGTAACTCAGTTAGACTAAGCGGTATGGGGGCCGGCTAAGGCCCGGCGCCGGTCCCCCACACCGCCCCCCTCATCCCGTTCCGGCTAAACCAGCAGCCCACAGACGATTTCGACGGGCCACCTTCTCCTCTCTTCTCTCACAATAACCTATACATACATACATACATACATATATTGAAGAAACACTAGATAAATGGTCGGAACCGAGATATCTAGGGGGTTTGAATCCGCATAAAAAGGTGGGTTTCCTCTCGTCTGATTCGGTTACAACTGATCTCCTTCTCCGATAACTCTGCAAAAAAGAAGCACCGTTAGCCTCGTCAAGGGGAGAAAAGGGTTCTCTCCTTGACCCGACTCCGGTGTGAGAATAAGTATAGGTTATGAAGAAGAAGATGTATTTGAGAAGTGTGTGTAACTTGAATTTCATACCTGAATAGTTCTCATATTTATAACCGAGAGTCTCTTGGGCGGGAAAACCCGTTAGTGAAAAGTTAACGGAAGATGCTAACCCCGTAAGCGGTTACATTTCCTTCCGTCAAGCTTCTGGATCCAACGTGAGAGCACACGGATCGTGGCTCAGATCGAAGGCTGGGGATTTGCCACGTGTAAAGTGATCAAGTGGAGATTACTCTCCAATTACATGCTTTCGTTGTGGTTTCAGGGATGCCTGAGATGGTGACACGTGTCCAGACGGTTATAACCGTCTTGGTGGTGCACGATTGTATTTCTTCTAGAAGATTACTGCTGTAATCTGGTGTGGCACCTTATCATGTGGAGACAGCTGAATAAATAAATCCCAAGTCTGGGTATTTAAGCGGAAGTGTTCATTTCGGGATTTTCATCCTTTGTTTATGGGAGAAAGCGCAAGGATTTATGATTTCCTTTGGGCGCGCAAGTGTTGATTGTTGACTGTTCTTTAAGTCTTCCTTTTGTGAGACCAGTGCGCGGCCGCGCAAGGTACAAGGCTGAAAAGTAAGGTTGTGGTATGGTCCCAAGCTCTTATTATGAGGTTTTTGGGACCTTACCCCTTCAAGTCCCCCCAGTGTAGTGTTGCACTTATGCAAGTAAGTGGAGCACTGGACTTTATAAGAGGGAAATTTTTTTGGCTCGAAAATGTGGAAATTTCTATGGGAAGATTCATTTTGTTTTCTTGTAACGATTTTTGAAAATCTTTGACTTTAAATGAAATTGGTACAGTAAAACTGAGTGACAGGCTGTCACTGTCAGTTGTTCCTTACTGTCCGTGTTTTGCACGCGCGCGTGTAAGCGCGTTGGTGTTGGTTTTCACTCGCTCTGTTGCTTGGGTAACTGTGATATCCGGAAAAGGTGCTATAGCGGTTACCGATGCTATTTATTGCGGTGAGTATATAAGTCTGTTTGAATTACCCTCTCCCAGTTTAATCATTGCTTTCTTTGAAAACTCTTCCTCTTCCTTTCTTCATAATCCCACTAAAAGTTAATCATTTCTTCCTCTTATGTCAACCGGAGAACACCAAGAAGATTTATCCGAAGAAATGTCCACTGAACTTCCATTGTTAAAGTGGCCCAGGGCGACTTTTGATGGTTTGGTTCGGAATTTCAAATTCCCGGAAAACTGGGGTGCTCTGTACCCTAAAGAGGGGCAGACTGCAGCGGATGCTCCGGCTGGATATATTACCCTGTTTTGGGATTTTTTCTATGAAGGCAACTTTCGTTTGCCTGTTACTAAATTTTTCCTTGAATTCCTTGAGTACTATAAGTTGCATATCTCCCAACTTCACCCTATTGGCATGGTTAGGGTTCGGCATTTTGAATTTGTGTGTCGGATAATGCATATTGAGCCAACTGTTTCTCGATTTAGGGTTTTTCACCAGATGCACTGTACCCAAGGATTTTACTCGTTCGTTCAGAGGGCGTCTGCAAAGAAGATTCTACAGCAACCCCCAAAATCCTTTCACGATTGGAAACAAAAATTCTTTTTTATCACGGTCGGAGTGATTCCGGTGAGGATGGTTTTGAGAGGGAAGGATGATGTTCCGATTGAAACGATTCAGACCCCTGTTGATGAGAACTGGTATCAAGATTTGAAGGATGTTCCCAACATTGCTTTGCCGGAGAAAGCTCTCGTCGGAGCCGGCATGAGTTTGAATTGGAAAATGGAGCGTGACGACAAACCAGTATATACGGAAGATGGTCATAGTAAGTTTGGGGTTTTTCCCTCTTTTCTTTTCCTCTTATTCTCTTTTTATTTATTTATTATTTTTTTTTTGACTTGCTATCGTTGCTTGCAGTTGTTTCACTGTATGTTGTTGCCTTTAAGAGGGAAGGCGGAAAAATGGGCACCATCAAGAAGAAACCTGAAGAAGAGCTTTGGTACCATAGGATTGTAAAGAACTTTGTTCTTCCGCGGGACGCGGATTTGTCTGCTCAACCTGCTGCTGGTGCTGGTAAGCTATATTTGTTTCTGTTTTTCTTTTTGCGCTTGTGGGTAAATTGTTCTTTTGCGCTTTTGTAGGTGAGTTGTTGAATTTGGGCATAGGCCCTGAAAGGAAGAAACGTGCAACGACCTCTACCTCTGCGCCGAAGAAGGGTGAGGCTGTTAAAGCTCAAACTTTGAAGACAAAGAATGTTGGAGAGAAGAAAGGTATGCGTCGTTCCTCTGATTCCGGGTGTGATTATGTGGTGGTTTCTGATTCTTTGGAGGGTCTTATCCCTGCAGTAACTGTACGAGAACCGAAACCTGAACCGAGGGATTCTGCTGATATTCCCCCATCCAACCCAAGTGATCCTATCGACTTGGATTCTAGTCCTGAACACTTGGTGCACAGGAAGGCTGGTAAAAGGAAACAAGCTGGCACTGATGTTGAGGGTCAGCCCTCTAAGAAAATTCAGAGGAAGAAAATTACCAGAAAAGGAAATCTTGATGCTTTTATTTCAGAATCTGTTCCTGGTAAGTGTTGCCTTTTCTTGTTTTCTTTATGCACGTTAAATCTTTACAGATTTTTGTTGTTTTTCCAGAGGTTCCTGTTTCCCCTGCTTCCACAGAACTGCAATCTGTGGTGAATGAAAAGCTTCCACCCACCCCTCCGCGTGCTTCTGTCGTTGACCAGTTAGAGCCTACGGAGGCTGCTGATGGTGGTGTGGAGAAGACTGTTGAGGCTGAGAAGCCCCTTGATATTGCTACAGAGACTGAAAAGGTTGTTGATCCAGGTGTGATGGATGGTGCTGGTAATCAACAAACCCCTGAATCTGTTGCTCAAGATCTGGGGAAAGAACAAGCTGCTGGAGAAACTTCAACTTCTTCCCCTAAACCTTCTGATGCTATGCCCGAGCATGTTGAGAAGGTGACAGTTGAGGGGCAAGGCTCATCTGCTGGTGTTGGTAAACATTCTCCAATCCGTCCAGAAGAAACCTTGGGCGATTATTACTACCGGACTTATATGGATAAAGATGCCTCTGAACCTCACGCCCTCGTTTGGAATTTAAAGAAAGGTGACACTTTCTCGGATTGGCGCGTGTGCCAAGATTGGTTGCAGGGGATACTTCCGCCTGGAGAGATCAAGTTTCAAGAAGGCCGGTCTTATGAACAAACCTATCAAACTTACCTTGAAGAAACTGCCTCTCACGTGTCTACCACTCACCGCATAGTGCGTGAGTGGTATAGTATGCATAAGGAGCGGGAAACCTTTAAGGTGTCTCAAAAGAAGTTTGCCAAAGATGAGAAGCGCTTGGCTCAACTGAAGGCTAAATTGGAAGCTGATCAGGCCAAGTTTGAAGCTGAGCGCAAGACTGAGGAATGGTCCGTTGCTGGTTGGAAGAGGAAAGCGGAAGCTGAATCTGCTCTCCTTTCCGAGGAACGCAAAAACTGGAGGAAAATTTGCGAAAAAGATAATGCTGAGAAGGCAAACCTCCGTAATATCATTAATAACCTCAAGGCTGAGGTTGAAAAACTGAAGAACCAGGGTGCGGAGGTAGAACAGTTGAAAAAGGAGAAAGCTGATGCAGAAGCTGCCTTACAAGAAGCGCGTTTCCATAGGGAGCGCAGTGAGCAACGAGAGGTACAAGCTTGCGCTACTCTTGCTCTTAGAGATAAAGAGTTAGAAGAACTTACTGCTTTGCTTTCTGGTCAGGAAAAACTTAAAAAAGATCTGGAGCTTGTGCACTCTGAAAAGGCTGAAACCTCTCGCCGTTTGGCCGAAACTGAAGAAAAATTGGAAAATTCTGAAACGGCGCGGGCTACGGCGGAGAGCGAGCTTGAACCTTTGAAGAGTGATATGGCGTGGTTAAAAGATCGTGGAATTGCTTGTGTAAGTTGTTTGTTCCTTTTTTGTTGTGGAACTGTTTATGCGCTTTCTCGTTATTTACCCTTTCCTATTTCCGCAGGTTGCAGAGTCAGTGCTAAATTCTGAAGAGTTGGATAAAACTGTTGGTCGGTTAGTTGTTGCCGCGCGTAAAGATGGGTATGCCCAAGGATATGCTGAGTGCTCTCAGCATGTAAATAGCGCTTTGAAGGTGGATTGGGAAATCAGCAAATCTGCTACTTACGGCGTAGACACTAATGCTGCGCTTGCTGCTTTAAAAGCAAAATTTAACAACTTGCAACTTCCGGTTATGGACCTGATAAACGTGGCGCTGCAATCGGACGATCACGTAGCGCAATTAAAAGAAATATTTCCGGATGAGGGTGAAGATTTAGCGTAGATTGAAATTGTAACGAACAATTTCCTTTATAATATTTGGGATGTGTATCCCTTTCTTTGATGATGCGCTGCTGCGCAAGTAATTGAAACACTGCCGTGTTTGATAGTTGTTTAGGCGTATTTGTACGCCAAGGATAATATGTTTGTTTTTCATTTTACAATATTTTGCATGCGTACGATTACTTTTATTGAGTAAGGCGAATAAAGTTGGTATAAAGCTCATGTGTGAACGTATGGTCGTTTGTGACATGATCACTGACCGTTCATGAAGCTTGTTTTGTAACTACCATAATGTTTTTGCGCTTACTAAAAGAAATTGCATGCACTTTGTAAGAAAAACACATAAATAATACAAACTTTGCGATTTTATTTAGGGATAGAGCACAGAGGCTTTTTACAAAGTTTGCTGATATAATTATATGAAACTTAACTTACTCTCTAAGATTTCCGCTTTGCTTGATAGATCGTGTTTTCTTGCGGGAAATTCATAGAGTTGCCTCTTAAGTTTTTGCCCTTTTGCTTGGGCCCTCCTCTCCCCGAGTAATCTGCTTTATCTCTTTGCGCACATTTTGGAGTAAATGTGTGAGTTCACCGCTTTTGAGGGCTTTCTCTATTTCTGTGCGTAGAGAGATGCAGTTGTTAGTGGTATGCCCGTTGTCTTTGTGATACTCGCAGTATTGTGCCGGGTCTTGTCCACGCTTATTTTTCATGGGGATCGGAGGTTTGAATTGATAGTCTTCAGTACTCAAAACTTCCGCCGGGGTCTTTATTAGGGGAGTCCACTGCCTCTCCCTATTCTCCTGTTTGTTCTCCCTTTGCGCGGTGAGTTTGTTGATCGTTGCGCGAGCATCTTCAGACGAACGACTTCCTGATCCAGACTCACGCCATGATTTCTTAAATCTTCTTTCGCCGGTTGAGCTTAAGTTTGCAGGCCTATTATGTGGTGGCGGAGGCCTATTTGTGGTAAGGTTCTTTTCAGTTTGCTCGTAAACCTTGGCCGCCGCCATTATCTTTTCCCAACTTTTTGGAAGGCCCTCTGTTCCAGATAAGACTTTAATCATGTCATCGCATCTAACCGCGTACTTGAATTGAGCGCGGATTAGTTGCTCATGAACTCCGCCAATCTCCAATACCTCTTTATTGTATCTGGTGATGAAATCCTCCAGATTTTCGTCATCTCGGCGCCAAATGTTCATGACGTCCGATGTATCGCGAACGGAACGCTGTTGTTGGCTAAAATGTGTTAAAAACTTTTCGCGCAGGTCTTTCCAAGATTCGATCTGTCCAATTGGTAGGTTATCGAACCAGATTCGCGCTGGGCCGGTCAAGGTCTGTACGAACAGATGGCACCATAGTGGGAGGGTCCAACCCCCAACCAGACCTGCGCTGGTAAACACTCTCAAGTGGTCATCGGGGTCTGTCAGCCCATTAAACTTACCTATGTTGGATGGTAGTTTAGCTTTCTCAAGCGGAGCTAAAGCTATTTCCATGATGAACTTTGAATTTTCCGCTGCTTTCGCAGGGCGGTAAATCAAATCATAGTTGTGTTCTGCCTCAGGGTTATAAACCGCACGAGGCCTGCATTTATTGTAATTTGGCTGCAATCGATTGAATACACTGGTGTTTGCACTTAAACGGTATGTTGGATCAGATTCATCGGTGTGGGTGTTCCGTTGGGAACCCATCCTATCATGAACCGATTGTCTTCGGTGAGGGTGTGGTTCACCATGGTGTTCTCTCTGGTAACTTCCTGACTGAGTGTACTCGCGTTTTGATGTGGATCTGGCATGACCTTCTGTATTCTCGTAAGTTGACTCTTCCCGTTGAGAAGCGTTAGCACGGGATCCTGGTCTCCGTGACTGAGTTAAGGGGGCAGTCTGAGCACACAGCTGTGTGTATACTGCGTTTAGTGCCCCTTGAGACCTAACGTACCAGGAAATTGGAGTTTCTCCTGGTGGCAGAATTGATTGAGCAGGGTTTGCTGGTAACACTCCTGGAGTGACAGGGTCATTTGCTCGATTGGATTGAACCTCGTTGTCATCTGAGGCATCTTCTGGGATTCCTTCTACTTGAAAATTGTTTCTGACGTTCGGTCGAGGACCGATTTGCCGATGAGATGATGAATTTTCTACCATGTTAAAGTAGAGAATGAAAAGAACTGAATCGAAACGAGATGAAAACTGATAAGACAGAGGAATCGGTGGGCGCCAATGAAGAAACACTAGATAAATGGTCGGAACCGAGATATCTAGGGGGTTTGAATCCGCATAAAAAGGTGGGTTTCCTCTAGTCTGATTCGGTTACAACTGGTCTCCTTCTCCGACAACTCTGCAAAAAAAGAAGCACCGTTAGCCTCGTCAAGGGGAGAAAAGGGTTCTCTCCTTGACCCGACTCCGGTGTGAGAATAAGTATAGGTTATGAAAAAGAAGATGTATTTAAGAAGTGTGTGTAACTTGAATTTCATACCTGAATAGTTCTCATATTTATAACCGAGAGTCTCTTGGGCGGGAAAACCCGTTAGTGAAAAGTTAACGGAAGATGCTAACCCCGTAAGCGGTTACATTTCCTTCCGTCAAGATTCTGGATCCAACTTGAGAGCACACGGATCGTGGCTCAGATCGAAGGCTGGGGATTTGCCACGTGTAAAGTGATCAAGTGGAGATTACTCTCCAATTACATACTTTCGTTGTGGTTTCAGGGATGCCTGAGATGGTGACACGTGTCCAGACGGTTATAACCGTCTTGGTGGTGCACGATTGTATTTCTTCTAGAAGATTACTGCTGTAATCTGGTGTGGCACCTTATCATGTGGAGACAGCTGAATAAATAAATCCCAAGTCTGGGTATTTAAGCGGAAGTGTTTATTTCGGGATTTTCATCCTTTGTTTATGGGAGAAAGCGCAAGGATTTATGATTTCCTTTGGGCGCGCAAGTGTTGATTGTTGACTGTTCTTTAAGTCTTCCTTTTGTGAGACTAATGCGTGGCCGCGCAAGGTACAAGGCTGAAAAGTAAGGTTGTGGTATGGTCCCAAGCACTTATTATGAGGTTTTTGGGACCTTACCCCTTCATATATATACATAAAGGGGCTCATCCTCCACCCCCTAGGTCCATCCCCTTGAAGCCTTTCCTACGTGGCATTGACGTGACGGCCCATCCCCTTGGGGATGAGGCTCTCCATACCCTCCAGTCTTAAAGGTTGTCTGCTCACCTTAGTAGTTGACTGTTAACATGATAATGGTGAATATGATTTAGTCCCATAAGTGACGGACCGAGAAATTATTTGCTGAGGGTTCAGATGAGTGGTTCAATCATATTTTCAGGGGATGCGGTCGGGTTTTTTTGCCTAAAAAAGACACTAATTTTTTTTTTCAAAGGGTGCCGCCTTCCACACTTGACTTCACCTAGGTCTGTCCCTGGTCCCACACAAAGTACCAATATTTATGCATGAGTTTGGAAAATATTAAGACCAAATTAAGCTGCGAAGTTCCTCCTCATGTCATTCCTTTCAGGTACTATGCATAGCTGAGTTGTACAGTACAAATCAGTCATGCGGTATGAATTGACCCAAGAAATGGCAAACCCATTTTAACTTTTCTTGATACTTGCTTGAAATTTAGGGGACACCTATTCTTTCTTTTAGCAACCCGATTATCTGTATCCGACAAAGGGGCTGTTTGGCTAAGCTTATTTTAGTGACTTATTTACTTTTTGAAAAGTTAGTGTTTGGGTTAGCTTATTATGTGAGAGGAATAAGTAAATAAGTCATTCCATTATAACTTATTTGCTTTTCAAATAAGCAAATAAGTTATAAGTAGCCAAAAATAAGCTTAGCCAAACAGCCCCAAAGTTTCAATGGCCTAAGCGCTTCGTAGCGCACAAATGCCAATGGTTTATTTCCGTGCACACCAACTTAATAAAAACGACCATACAAGTTTATTATTAGGCTGGATGTCACGAGGCGGCGCCCCATGCCACTTAACCCAATACAAGCATAAGAGAGATGTGACGACGAGGCGTCACACCCTTAACACGTTTGTTAATAAAAAGGATGGGTGGGGTCCATTACCCTTCACCAATCACATTCGTACAAGCAGACATTTTTTTTTCATTTATTTAACTTTTTAGTTAAAACACAACAAGCGTTATTACACACCAGCACATCATCATATTGAATACATTTTGCTTAGAGAGTGGATCTTTAACCTTGTACAAGTGATTCAAAGCATCTCTTTAAACAGAGAAACACGGTTGTTCGGTTGTTAAAGATCAACAACCGTGATTTCTCTGTTTAAAAAAATGATACGAATCAAGCACTTCATCTCAAACGCTTCAAACAAATATTCAAAAAAAAAAAAACCCAACCCTAAAAACACACATTAACTGCCTCAGATAATCGATCTATCATCAATATATAATAATAATCAGTCGGTAATTCCAACTTTTAAAAATATAATTCCTCACTGGCATTTATTAAAAAACAAATATAAAAAATGTAATCGCAATAAACGGCTCTGTGAATGAAGGAAGAATCAGTTCAAAGGTTCCTATAACATGCGAAACACACAAAAGTTTATTATCGGTTCAATCATAGCATCATCGGTCGGTCAATGCACTTTTGGCTACCGTTGACGTGGCATCGAACCAAACAGATATTACAAAACTGAAACAAAGATAACTGCAAGTTTATGAAGAAAACATGTGGTAAGTTGTTTGCGGAGACTAGGTTATATAGAAGATGAAGGAACCAAATGCAAACCCTAAAGGTTATATAGAAAACACAGCCCATGTGGTTTTTTAGCAATAATCGGGTAATGGGCTAAAAGCGGTGTTTGTGGTTTACAGCCCATTTGCATTGTCAATATCAAGCGGTTGAAGGTTTGCATTTCTTTTCAGAGATACAGGTTCAACTCTTACTTGGTACAGAGTGAGGTACTGGTGGACAATGATATGAGACCTAGGGAAACCTGAGTTGGATCCTTGAGCCAAACGGGTTTTACGGGTAATTTCACCGTCGTGCCTACGGACGGGTGGGTTACTGGGTTTTCCCCGGAATTGGTGGTGGACTCAGGTTACTCTCGGAGTACTCCGTTTGTCCAGTGGGTGTCCCGAGAGTGATCGGAATTGATTCTGTTGACCGTTAAAAAAAAAAAAAAAAAGGCCATTTGCATTATTTTATAATGAGTTAATTACACAGATGGACTCTGTTGTTTATAGTTAGGGTGGAGGGTATAGTCAAACACCTTATGGTGTTTGAGTGAAATCCTAGCCAATAATATTATGTCATGTCAACTCCCCATTTTGCACTCAATCAGATGGTATAGTCAAACACCCTAGGGTGTTTGAGTTATATATTTTTTATTTTCTATAAATTATTCATAAATAAACAAAAACATATTAAAAAAATATAAAAACAAAGGTACTTTTAATTAAAAAACGCATTACATAAAAAAAACCTAACTTAAAATATAAAAATAAATTAAAAAAAACCTAATTTAAAATATAAAAATAAATTTAAAAAAAAACTAATTTAACTATTCGTCGTCGGAATCCGCTAAAAGGTGGGGTAAATCTTGTTCTCCAAGATGCTCCACAAGATCATATTTTAGTCTATAATGCGTATCTTCATCAATGAGCTCGTTATAAGCAGTGTCTTCGAAAACGGGCTCGACTGGAGGATCCCGAATATGTACCGGTGCAATCGCGTTTCCGTCGTCTTTTAGAATCATATTATGCATAATAATGCACGCATATACGACCATCCTAATTTTTTTAACACTCGTAGAACGCATCGGGCGATGAAGTATATGCCATTTTGCCTTTAAAACACCAAAAGTCCGCTCCACGTCTTTTCTTGCCGCCTCGTGTTGCCTCTTGAACTTCTTTTCTTTCACAATGTGAGGATACGGAAATGATTTCACAAACACGGACCAAGTAGGGTAGATTCCATCAGTAAGATAGTATCCACGCTTGTACAAGTGGTTGTTCACGTAAAATGGGCATTTTGGTGCAGTTCCATTTCGCTCAGTAAGAAATAACGGAGATTGTTGGAGCACGTTGATGTCGTTTTATGAACCTGCTGGACCAGAAAAAGCATGCCAAATCCATAAATCCTGAGAGGCCACCGCCTCGAGCATAACTGTCGGGTGACTGTGATCCCCCTCATATATTGACCCCGCAACTCCGTTGGACACATTCTCCAAACAAAATGTGTACAATCAAGACTACCCAACATCCCAGGAAGGTGATGTTTCTCCTCGTGAGCTTGGTACAAGAGCGCAACGTCGTGGCTAGTAGGTCTACGTAAAAACTCGAAAGCGTATAAATTACATACCGTTTCGCAAAAATATTCTAGACTTTCTCGGGAAGTCCTTGTGGACATATTTAAATACTCGTCGAACTCATCTGGAGCGTTGCCGGTTGCTAGTTGCTTAATCGCCGGAGTAACTTTTTGAATCGATGTAAAACTCTTCCTACCACTAGCATCTGCGGCGTCTTGAAACCACAAGTTATTCGCTTGCACGTCACTCAAAATTTTTAAAAACAACCTTTTGGACATACGAAACCTTTGACGAAAAACATCTTCGTTGAATACGGGCTCCTCGACAAAATAATCTCTCATAAGGTTGTCGTGACATTTCACTCGATCTCGATGGACAATTTTCCTTTTTCTAGAAGTGCCCGTGTCTTCCAGTTGAGCGGCTTCGTTAATAAGATTTTGGAAAAAAATTAAACTACTATCGCTCGAGGAAGAATCATCGTCTTCACTAATATCAATTGGAAGGAATAGCGGTGGTATATCATCATTGAAAAAATAGGAGTGATTTTTTAACAAAATAAAGTTGGATGGAGAAGAGTTGTGTATTTTAAATTGATTGAAATTATGGGTATTTGTAAAAAAAATTCTAACTGTCGAAAAAAAAAAACAAAACGGTCAAAAATAACGTTCAAATAATTTAAAAAACGGTCAAAAATCAATCACCTCAATCGGTGAACACTCACCGAAATTCACCTTATCTCTCCTCCTCACCGAATGCCCCCAAACCGAGGGTATAGTCACTGAATCGGTGACTCAAGTCACCGCACAACTCCCCGAGGGTTATACCCTCCACCCTTAGTTTCACCTTTGGGTACTAATTTTTTTTAACAGGTTTAGGTTTATGGTTTAAATTTTGTAACACCTTTGGGTAATAACACCAAAATTATCTATATAATGACTAAAATACCCTTCCATTCTTTTTAATTTTATCAATGTAACACCTTTGGGTAATAACACTAAAATTATCTATATAATGACTAAAATACACTTCCATTCTTTTTAATTTTATCAATGTAACACCTTTGGGTACTAACACCTAATTTTATTTAAGTTTAAATCAATTTTACAAAATCTATTTTTTTTCATCTTTTTATTATATCTCTTAATTAACATAAAATCTATTTATTTTTTTATTTTTTATTTATAAATATAAATTAAAAAAGTCAGAAAACGTCTCCTCCATTTTTTATTTATTTATAATATTACTAAATAATACTAGATAAATATCTGACTAATATTATGAATATATAAAAACTCTTTAAAATATAAATTAAATAATGAAACAAATGATATAATAAGTATCTATTAAAATCCATAGCAATCTTGAAAACACACGAATATAATATCTGAAAATTAGCTAAATTAATATATCAAAATATGTAGCATAATCGGGAAAAACTGTTTAAAAATAACTACAACTAATTTAATATATTTTTGTCACACCCCTTTCAAAGGCGGAAGCACGAGGTGTGATCTGAGTGGTTCTCATTGCATATGATAAGTAAACATGCTACATGATATAAAACAAACTCCATATTGCCATTCAAATTTAAATTATCCCAAATTACAGAATTTAGTTTAAGGTTTACATCTAGAATAAAAGATAATTGTTTGAAAGTTCACAACACCATTTCATAACAAAGATCTAGGTTTTGTTTCCTATATCACCACAGAAGGTGGGATATAGTAAACAAATCCACAAAAGATGGCAACGGAGATTAGACACTAAACATCTTGACAAGGAGCCAGCGAGCCTTATCCACTAATACCCTGAAATACATGTAAGTTTAAAAATCGTCAACAAAAGTTGGTATGAATTCATGCAGATTGTGTAAAATGTAACATTTGTAATTGTGTAAGAGCATGGTATATAATTGTAAAATGTACATTTGTAAGTTGTAATGAAATGGAATCGAGATCGCTAATGGTTTGCAAGGCCACTAACATATGTGACGACATAGGAAGCGTCCAAACGTAGGCGACTTTCAGCATCGTTTACCCTACGACTGTGACCCAAGACACTCCATGACTATGTGTTGTCAAGAGAGTGAGGCTGCCCGGACCTGCTAGATCTAACCCTTGTTCTTTCGGTCTAAACTAGATTGATGGTGCTTACGTATACCCTATTCGTAACATGATCTATGTATGATTCCTTTGTTTTAAAGCATACCATTTGTACATGTATTCTCTCCAAAGTTTAGAAAACAGTAAAAACGTTTAAAAGTGGGGACATGAACTCACTGTTTTGCGTCTTGAGCGTCTAGCTGCACCGGCTTCTACTACTTGAATGTCGTGACGTATAGACGTTCTAAGTATGTTAATCACCTAACTTGTAAATCCCTAAGTACAAGTTACTATTTGGATTTAATGTGTCTTACATGTATTGTTTCTTGTATCATTGTATATGTATGTTAAAAAAAATTTAATATTGTATTTGTTATATATATTTTTATACCAAAAATATATATTTGTGTAAGTAGGATTTAAAAACATTATATATCAGAAATAATATATTTTTAACCTTTTCAAATATATATTACTTATATTGTTTTCCAAAAATAAATATAAATAATTTGTTAAATTATATTTCCAATATTATTTTTGGGTGTAAGTAAAGTATACTTGTATTTTAAGTGTAAATTCTTTTATATTTGTATTAATTAACCAAAAATCAATTCTTTGATTTTCATTACTTTCCGGAATTTTACTTCTTAAAAATAATAATATTTTTAAGGTTTATTGGTTATATATATATTTTGTCACACTTTGTTAAATATATATATATATATATAGGTAAAGAGTAAAATACAAATGCGCTTATCGTACGATACGTACGCGATTATCCCAGCCGTTCGATCAGGTGCAGATCTGGTGCGAATTCAATACATATCGCATATGAAAAAATGGTTAGCATGGGGTAGGGTGAAAAATGGCATGGGGTGTGTAGATGGACAAAATCGCATGTGGAAGATTTGAATATCGCATGTGAAAAATTGGCATGGGGTAATGTGAAAAATGGCATGGGGTGTGTAGAATCGCATGTGGAAGATTGAATATCGCATGTGAAAAAATGGCTAGCATGGGGTAATGTGAAAAATAGCATGGGGTGTGTAGAATCGCATGTGGAAAATTGAATATCGCATGTGAAAAAATGGCATGGGGTAATGTGAAAAATGGCATGGGGTGTGTAGAATCGCATGTGGAAAATTGAATATCGCATGTGAAAAAATGGCATGGGGTAATATGAAAAATGGCATGGGGTGTGTAGAATCGCATGTGGAAAATTGAATATCGCATGTGAAAAAATGGCTAGCATGGGGTAATGTGAAAAATGGCATGGGGTGTGTAGAATCGCATGTGGAAAATTGAATATCGCATGTGAAAATCTCTGTGTGTGTTACTGTTCATCTTCTTCCATTGTTGGTCGATCATTGTCAGTCTTCTTCCGTTTGACCCTTACAACTCCCAAATTAGTAGTTCTTATTATCGATATCGCACTAAAAGGAACGAAGGGAGGTTGGGGAAGAAGATTTTCAGGTTTTTGAATTTGATTTAGGGTTTGATTTTGAACTATCATCGGTCAATTACAGAGATTTATGACCTCGCAATGACGTTTTTAACCTTCCTGGTATGATTTAGATATATTAAAATGATTAATTTAATCATTTAAATTAGTTTCGCCCGCGTTTGATCGATTGAAGATCGTACGGCTGAGGGCATCGCGTACATAATGTATGATAAGAGGTATTGTACGTTAACCGGCCTCTATATATATATATATATATATAGGGTAAGGTTCATGCGAGAACCACCTTTATTGCGAGAACCGCGAGAACCAATGTGAACACAACCAAAAATAGCTAAAAAAACCTACCCTCCCCAAGCTAAATGCTAAAAACTAAACCCCCCCAAAAAACCTAAAAAAACCTAACCCCCACCCCCTCTCCCCCAAGCCAAAATGCTAAAAACTAAACCCCCAAAAAACTTAAAAAAATCAAAAAAACACACAAAATTTTTTTTTTTAATATTTTTTACATTAAAATCGCTACTTTTAGTAGCCAATTTTTTTTTTGCTACTAAAAGTAGCGATTTTTGTATAAAAAATATTAAAAAAAAATTTGTGTGTTTTTTAGCTATTTTTAGGTATTTTTGGTTGTGTTCACAATGGTTCTCGCAATAAAGGGTGATTCCTAACAGATCCTTGTCCTATATATATTTACTTATTTTTGTCACTTGTCACATTTTATAATCCTTCCATCAATTGTAATAATTTTTTATAAGTCCATGAATATATAAAATTGTCCAATGAGTCCAATAATTGTCCAAGTCCTTAATTTTGTAGGAAATATATGTATATTGATATATATTTTGTATTTGTCCATGTAACATTTTTATATATAATTTTGTATACTTGTATCATTGTGTATTTTTTAAGTATTTGTATGTGTATTTTTCTAGTATATTCCTTGGGAGTATTTAATGTATTTTTTAAGTTCCTAACATCACTAATACATATAATACACATAATATATACTTAGCACATAATCTTGTGACCACTAAATATATATATTTTTCCTAAAAATATACATACTTAATATTGTTTTTATACTTGAAGAAATCCTTATTTCTTAACTTGTAATTTTTGTATAAAAATTAGGAAACCTTTGTAAATGTTTTTAGGTGAATTTTTTGGGAATAAGTTTCATCAAAACTTATATTTTTCTAAGTGTCAAAATTTTATAAAAATTTTGACATAGTTTCCCCTAAAAATGGAGGTTTCCCATATTTTTAAAACATGTGTTTATTTTCTTTTCATTATCAAAATCAATTTCCAACAAATTTCACAAGTAACATACACTAAAATTACCATGAAAAACCTTATGATGAACTTGATTTTTGTTAAAAATATGTAGTCTTTTAGATCTACACTTTACATACATGGATCTTCCAAAAATAAGTGTTCTTGTTTAATTTTTACAAACTTTTCATGAAACTTTAACTTACTAAGTAAACCATCCATGAGTTTTAGGGTTTCAAAACCATGAAAAGCAATATACTAAAACCATTTTTATGTTCATTTTAAAGATCTTTATGTTCATCATCAAGTTTCATCATGGATCTTTCAAGATCCATGCTTAAACTTGTTAGATCTAATCTTCTAACAAGCTTACACATGATGGATCAAACCAAAAACACAAGATTCAACATTCACAATTTCATCACATACATCAAACAACTTCAAAACAACTTATTTTCACTTAGATTATGTTAGATCTTTAAGTTACCATCTTTAAAAGTTTATGTTCTTTGAAAGTGTAACTTGTACATAAGCTTAACATGAAGTAAAATAGAGATTTTGAAGCTTACTACTAGCTCTAGTGGCTAGGGAAGTGGCAAGAACAAGAACAAAATGAAGAATGAAGAAAATGAGTGGATAAAAGCTCTCCAAGAAGGTCCTTGAACTTCCTTTGCTTCACACCTTCATAGTTCACCTTCTAGCACCTTTGGATATCCTTAGAATGGCTTGAATGTTGCAAGAAGTGGTGATGTGTGTGTGGGTTATGTTGGCCGAAACCAAGAGAAGAGAGGAAGGAGAAGAAGATGAGTGAAATCTTCGGAAATGAAATGAGAAGTTAAGTCTTAAGGTCTTTATTTTAATCTTCCAACACTCTTTTATCCAATAGATTACATGTCCCATATCTAACTATCATACATAATATTTTGAGTAAACTGCCATTTTGGTCCCTGTGGTTTGGCCAGTTTTGCCACTTTAGTCAAAATCTCAAACTTATTACATCTGGGTCCCTGTGGTTTGCATTTTGTTGCCATTTTAGTCCAAAATCCAAAAAACCCCCTTTTTGATTGTTGAGAGCTGCCTATTTTGTCCTTTAGTGTGGGGCATTTTGGTCATTTTGCTTTTCATTTAACATTTTCTTAATTCAAAAATTAATATATATATATATATATATATATATTAATATACACACATACATATACCTGCACACACACACACACACTCTCTTTCTCTCTCCAAACACCCATCTCTCCTCTCTTCTCTCTCTCTCTCCTCTCTATCATCTCCGTCTTCACACGAATTCGTTCGTTTCTGCAAATCTTGAATTCGTAACTACTAGATAAACTACTCAAAAGGAACTGCAATAACTGCACTAATACATGAGTCAGTTTTTGCTTAACTAGCAGCACCAGAGCGGATTACAAGCGTTAATTAAGTCCATATATGATATATCATCTCCTCACATACGATAATCGCAATGATGTTGAAAAAAAGTCGAAAAATCCAGATGACCAAGGTAAAAAAAAAAAAGTCGAAAAATCCATTTTTTCGAAAAATCCAGATCTGTTTACCTCGATTCGTCAGGATTTCATTTTTTACCTCGATTCGTCAGATCTAAGGTAAAAAAGTCGAAAAATCCAGATCTGTTTCGTTGTCCACCAACACAAGAATGTTGCCTCTTCGATCTTTCATCTAATCTGAGTTTTGCAACCACCGAAAAACGTGAGGGGTTGGATTCTAATGGTGGAGGGACTATGGAGGTCAAAGGTGATGGTGATGGAGATGATGTCGGTGGTCGATGGTGTTGGTGGGTACTGGTGTCCTGATGATGATGATGTTGATTGTAGAAGAAGATGATGGTTGTAGAGAGAGAAAGTACAAGGGAGAGAGTCAGGTGAGAGAGATAAATAAAGAGGGGTTTTATAGAAAATGTTAAATGAAAAGCAAAATACCCATAATACCCCTGAAATAAAAGACAAAATAGGAGGTTCCAACAGTAAAAAAAATAGGGTTTTTGAGATTTGGACTAAAATGGCAACAAAATGCAAACCACAGGGACCCAGATGTAATAAGTTTGAGATTTGGACTAAAGTGGCAAAACTGGCCAAACCACAGGGACCAAAATGGGAAAGGGTGTGGGCCACCCTTGGGGCCGGTCAAGGTGAGAGGGGGGTAATGTGTAAAATTTTGAAAGTATAAGGTAGAAGATGTAGAATAGAAGGTTAATTGGAATGTTAAGTGTGTTTAGGTGTTTTTATGATTTTTAAGGTGTTCTAGCATTATAACTAGCTTTATATCACTAAAACAATGCTTCTAGTATATTTTTGGTGTTTTGGGTAGTGTCTGGTTATTCGTTCGGTTATCGGTTCGTTAAAGTGCTAAATAGCGCAGTTTTGCAAGATATGAAGCACCTTTTGTGACAGTTTTCATTTCCGACACTTTACAAGTTATTCTGGACATTTAAACCTTAATTCTGCATGTTATTTTGATGTTTATTTGCTGTTTTTGCTGAATTTCTGCAGAATTCTGCATTTAATGTGCGTTTCGGGTACTTTTTAGTGTCGGTTTTAGCTTCCGGAAAGTGTTTATATTAACCTTTGTTCACCTACTTAGTTTTCAATGTATTTTTAATGTTGAACCTGCTTCTAAGTCCTAAATCTATTGTCTGATTGTTTTCTGCAGACATGCTGACGCAGCTTGTCTAACCGATGAGCTTACTAATCAATACGACGCAACGCTTAAAGTATAGTATAATGTGTCAGTTAATATATGAAACATGCATGAATTCAATTGCATATCAAATAAGCACATAATGTTAACGTGTAATAACTTAAATGCAGGAAATAAATACTAATTAAAATAGTATGGAAATTACCGGTTTTGGGCCAGTTGTCACAATTTTGTAGTAAAATCGTAAAAATGTATAATCTAATTTGATTTGTTTGTTACGATCAATTACTTGGCACATTTTGAGACGGTGTGATTAAACCATGACGTCTCTATTTTATTTGTGTATCTATGTGCTTAGGAAACACTTTAGTTCCGATGAGATACAGTATTTTATTATTATTGTTATTGGTTTTATATTATTTAATCCCATATATTTAAAATCACAAAAATTAAAACTAAGTTTTATACATTAAACACATGTAATACACGAAGTTTTAACCTAATATCTTAATAATAATTTATTTGCACATTACCAACTATTATTATACCTATTGAATTTTTAATTATTTAAGATTTTGAGCAACTTTTATTGTGCTAAATTATTTATCATTTCTTAAAAATTATATAAAAATATTTACGTATAAAAAAATAGATTTTATGTTAATTAAGAGATATAATAAAAAGATGAAAATAAAAAAAAATAGATTTTGTAAAGTTGATTTAAACTTAAATAAAAATAAGGTGTTAGTACCCAAAGGTGTTACATTGATAAAATAAAAAAAATGGAAGGGTATTTTAGTCATTATATTGATAATTTTGGTGTTAGTACCCAAATGTGTTACAAAATTGAAACCATAAAACCTAAACATGTTAAAAAAAAGTTAGTATCCAAAGGTGAAACTGGCTATAAACCACAGGGTCCATCTGTGTAATTACCTCTTTTATAATTTTGAAACTTCTTGGCGGAGCTTGATCAAAAGTTCAGAGGGGGTGGAAAGTCGCGGGACAAAAAATATTTTTTCTTATCGCTATGTTTCGGGTTATATTGTTCGATTCGGATATTCGATTCGAATCGGGTCAAACAATAATAACTCCAAATAAAATTAGGCGCTATTACGCATAAAAAAACTAAATATTGTTTAACAAAAATAAAGACCAAATATTTATGATAATGCGAGACAAAGAGTTAAATGCCTGGTTGGTCCCTGTGGTTTGCAAATGTTGCAGACTTGGTCTCAGTGGTTCAATATTTACACACTTGGTCCTATTGGTTGTAATTTTTGCACTCATGTGGTCCTTATCACTAACATATGTTAAGTTTCTCAGTTAAATATGCACGAAATTACTAGATTGCCCCTAAACAGTTAAAAAAACAAAAACAAAATAAATGGACCCACCCCTCATCTTCTTCTTCTTCTTCCTCTCTCTTTCTCCCTCTCTCTCTAAAACCCACCACCATCTCCACCTTCAACCCACCTCCACCACCTCCACCGTCAACCGACCACCACTACCTCCATCATCACAGTCACCTTAAACCGACCACCACCACATCTACCACCACCTTCAACCCACCACCAGCACCTCCACCACAACACAACACTAGCCCAACCTCCACCGCCAACACCACTGTGAAATTGGTGATAAAAATCAACCATTTTGATGTTTTTTTAAGTGTGAAATGTGGAACTGATTCGAGTTTCCAGGTTTTATTGATGAATGTACGGTGGTGGCGGTGACCTTAGTGGATGTCATCGGAGATCAAGTGGTTATTATCTAGGTTACCATACACATTACCGTTGAGATCAAATCTGGCCCATGGTTGAAAAAGGATTCAAAGAATCATCAAATCTAGATCGAGATCTAGAAACCGTAAAACATGAACATGTGGTTTGTTTTTCCGGTGACGCAGTTGTCGGAGTTGTAGGTGATGCCAGACCAGTAACAGGGGGTGGCATTGGATTCGGACCAGGGGGTTAGAGAATTTGAGATGGTCGTGGATATTGTGCTCTCATTTAACCCTCAATTAACCCAGTTGGATTTTGTTCTTGTCAACAAAGCACAATCTGAGATGGGTTCTTCTTCAATTTCAGACCCACCAAACATTTTACCGTCTAGTCTTGTTTTTTGATCTTGGGGTCACTTAATTGCTCTTATGTTCTTGCTGAAAATTGAATGCCATATGATATAGGTTTCTTATGAATTTGCATAAAGATGGTGCTTTTCGATTCTTAGTTCTTACTCACTTTTAGGTTTATCATCTTGCTCTGTTTTTGGATTACTTTAGGTTTAATATGAGTTCAGAGTGGGGAAAAGATGATGGGGTGGGCCCTGTATTATTTATTATTTATTATTTATTTTTTAAATTGTCTTTTTTTAACCTTAGGGGTAATCCAGTCATTTTATACACACTTAACTGATAAATCTAACCTAAGTTAGTGATAAGGACCACCTGAGTTAAAAATTACAACCACTGGGACCAAGTGTGTAATTATTGAACAACTGAGACCAAGTCTGGAATATTTGCAAACCACAGGGACCGACCAGACATTTAACTTCGAATAAATATTAAGTAACTGGATGAAGAATTACAACTCCGCCCAACGATCTTTAAGATAAATGTTAAGTACCTTTAAGATAAAAAAAGAGCCCTCAACTTTGATTTATATATAAAGTATTAACAAACTTTACTTAAAGTTTATAAACAATTGTAAAACTTACTAATTAGCTTGTTCTTCACATTTTTTTTAACTCGATACGAAAATATTTTTGACAATAAATTTGGTAGAGACAGGGGATTTTTAGGCAAAATAATTAATGGGGGCAAACCTCTATAATTTTTAAATTTCGGATGAAAAATCAGAAATATTACACTTCTAACCGAAACATTCGGGGGTGCTCCCTGTCCCTTAAAAGCTACGCCAATGTTGCAATTTCAATACCAATGTTTTCATCTTATTTCAATTTTAATCCACCTTACTAACTCCATCCATATCTTAGTTAAAACCAAGTCAAACGTTAGTCACGTGCAGGGTAAAATCGTAAATAGCCATAAATTTAAAGAAAGAATGTTATTTATAAACACATAGGACGGATGCGTTTTGACATATGCTATGAAATCAGGAGTTCAACTCTAATAACATGAAATGGTAGCCATAGTACAACATAAAGTAGTAGCAATAATGGCATGAAAGCAGGGCCAAACCTATAGTATAGGTAACCCAGACTTGGGCCTAGGGCATCCAAAAAATAGGACTTCTAATTAAAAGAAATTAATATGCTAACTATTAATATTAGTGCAAACTTATCGTTTTAAATTTATTTATTTTCCTATACTAGCAAACCATTGTGTTATAGTTGTGTTAGATTTATGCTTGGTTCAAAAACACATATAAAGAAGTATCGTTTATAATAATAAAAAAAGGAAAAACGACCCCAAAATTTCATTTTGCCTTGGGCCTCCAAAAAGATTGGAACGACCCTGCTTGAAAGAAAGCTATTGTAACACCCTAAAATTTTACCCTTAAATTTAAGCAAAATATAGTTTAAATACACGTCATTCTTTAACAAAGATCATATGTAATTAAAACCTTAGTCAACTAATGACTAAGTTAAAACGTTTCAAAAATTGTTTAACAAGAGTTTACAACCCATATACAAGAGCTACAAAAGATTCATATAATAGCGGAAGCTTCATAAGACGTGTTCGGTTCTTCGACGTTGCTTGATCACCATCCGTAAGGTCCATCTAGTTACCTAGGGTCAAAACCATTAGAACATTAGTTTTGACTTTGGGAAAATAAGGTTAAACGTATATTACACATTAGTTTAAATAACATAAAGATATAAAATTTCCTGTCTCCACCGTAAATTACGGTATTACCGTAATTTACGGTAACATCTGAAAATTCCTGGTTCCACCGTAAACCAGTAGATCCTCACCGTAAACTTTCTGGCATCTACCGTAAATTACGGTAACACCGTAATTTACGGTATCACCTGGGAATTTCCTGTTTTGTTTGTTTATTCATTACACCAAGATTTCAACTCTCGAATTTCGATTCATCTATGATACCGAAACTTAAAACCTCATATTACTTAAATGTTATATAATAACCAATCATCAAAGATCTTTCAATCATAATTCAAAGATTTAATCATGCCTTGTTAGATTGTTCGACCCGTTTAGACACCAAGAGTTAATCATCAAACCATGTAATTCAAACCTCAATTTCAAACAATTCTTTTGACCCGTCTCACTAGATTAAGACGAATAGTCACTTCCGTAATGTATTGATTCATCTTGTTTACCATGTTTTCAAACTACAACGTAAATCTATCAAATCATACATAATGTAACGAAATGACAATTTCGTACCTTTAGAGCACGCCTTTCCCCCGTGAATTCCCTTCGGCTTGTCCGCTTGATGATCCGGACTCTTTGCCTAGAAAATTCAGTTTTACAACTTGTTTAGAACTCTTTCCATGACCATATTCATATCATTGTAAAACATGATCAAATCTGCGTTCTCATCAAATTTAACATCAAAAATCCTCACTTAGGCATTTCTACAAACACCTAACGGGTCAGATTTTCCTGCCATCATTTCCAAGTTCATGACTTGAACTTTAAACCTCAAATTTCACTTTAATTAGTAACCTTGCACATATTTTAACATCAATATCACAGGAATTACCTCCTATGATGAAATTTATGCTAGAATTATCATTCAAATCTTAGTGTTCATCATCATCTTATAAAACCCATAACCTAGCTTCCATGGATTCATAGAATTCTCTGAATTTGGGCATGATTTCTCAAATAGTTAACTAGGTTGTACTTCTAAACACCTATTCAACTTCAATCTAACCAAGTAACAAACATGCAAGCATCTAATTTCAGATTTCCAAAATCATGAGAATTTCAAACAAGGATTTAACACGAATTTTTACATACCTTATGATCCTCTTGTGATGAGGATCGATAATCTAAACTCGAATTTCGTTTTGGATCAAGATTTCATCTTCAATTTAAGAGATTTGTGAGATTAGGGTTCTTGGGTTGGGGGTGTCGCCCCCTGCTTCTCTCTGATCGACCAACACCTCTAATTGAGGTGTTTGGTTTATTTTTTTTTATTTGTTCTAATTAGTTAAGTTTTCAATTTAAACAACTATGGTCCCTCAACTTTGTTCAACATATAGTTTGGTAGCTTTTAATCAAGTTATAAGCTATTTCTAGACTAGTTTTAACTAACTAGGTTAAAACTCTTAGTTAGTAAACTCCCATTTATTTAGGCTTTATAATTCTGATATAATGTTTTATATTTTCGGGATGTTACAAGTCCATCCCCCTTAAAAGGGTTTCGTCCCCGAAACCAAAGTACGTACCAAATAACGTAGGGTGAAGACGTCGCATCTCCTCTTCGGACTCCCATGTAGTGTCCGAACCTTTCCTATGCTCCCATTTGACTTTGACTTGGTCAATTTGTTTATTTCGTAAACGTTTGACCTTTCTGTCTAAAATTTCAACCGGTCTCACCACATAATTTAGACTATTATCCACTTCGATATCGTCGTAATGGATATATGTCGTTTCGTCTGCTAGGCACTTTCTTAATTGCGATACATGAAACGTGCCATGGATCCCACTCAGCTCCTCCGGTAGTTCAAGACGGTAAGCTACCTTGCCAACTCTTCCGATGATTTTAAATGGCCCGATAAACCTTGGGCTTAACTTCCCCTTCTTTCTAAATCTAATAACACCTTTCCATGGGGACACTTTTAGCATGACCATGTCACCGACTTGAAATTCAATTGGCCTTTTCCTTTTGTCAACATACGCCTTTTGCCTGTCTTGAGCCGCTTTCAAGTGTGCCTGAACTTTATCGATCTTTTCGTTCGTGGCTCGTACTATGTCTTGGTGGGCAAGTTCACGTGGACCCACTTCACCCCAACAAACCGGGGTTCGACACTTCCTACCGTAAAGCAGTTCGTATGGTGCCATTTTAATACTAGATTGGTAACTGTTGTTGTACGAAAACTCGACTAACGGTAGGTGAACATCCCAACTGCCTCCAAAGTCGATTATACACGCCCGTAGCATATCTCCCAATATTTGTATCGTTCTTTCACTTTGTCCATCCGTTTGGGGATGGTACGCAGTGCTAATGTACAACTTGGTCCCCATTTGTTCTTGGAAATCACGCCAGAAATTCGAAGTAAACCGGGTATCCCTATCAGACACAATGGACACCGGCACTCCATGACGTGCTATGATTTCATTGGTATAGACTTCTGACATCTTTTCTGACGTATAAGTCTCACGAATCGGAATGAAGTGAGCACTTTTCGTCAATCTATCCACCACTACCCATATTGCATCAAAACCACGATTCGTCTTAGGCAACTTGGTTAACAGGTCCATTGTAATATGTTCCCATTTCCAAACCGGAATTTCTAACGGTTGGAGTTTGCCATAGGGTTTCTGATGCTCCGCCTTGACTTGTAAGCATGTCAAGCATTTTTCCACATACTTCGCCACATCCCTTTTCATTCCGGGCCACCAATAATTTTGTTTCAAATCATTGTACATCTTGGTCGCACCCGGATGAATTGAATAACGGGATTTATGAGCTTCATCAAGTAGAAGCGCCTTTACTCCACAGGTATGTGGGACCCATATCCTTCCGGATCGAGTCTTCAACCCATGATTCCCATCCGTCAAATCTTTCAATTGTCCAATTATTCTTTCTTTCTTCCAATTTTCTTCTTTCACTGCTTCTAACTGCGCTTCTCGAATTCGTTCAAGTATACCCGAGGTCACCACGAGTTGCATTGACCTCACTCGTATTGGGACATAGTCCGCTTTTCGACTTAGAGCGTCCGCTACCACGTTTGCTTTTCCGGGGTGATAATGTATCTCACAGTCGTAGTCCTTCACCGTCTCTAGCCATCGCCTTTGCCGCATGTTCAACTCCTTCTGATCGAAGAAGTATTTCAAACTTTTGTGATCGGTGAATATAGTGCACTTTACCCCATACAAGTAATGTCTCCATATTTTTAATGCAAACACTACCGCTGCCAATTCGAGATCGTGCGTGGGGTATTTCTTCTCGTGCATCTTCAATTGTCTCGAGGCATAGGCTATTACCTTGCCCCGTTGCATCAACACGCAACCGAGCCCCGATAACGAAGCATCCGAATAGACCACCATGTCTTCGACTCCGTCCGGCAATGTCAGTACCGGAGCTTGAGTTAGCCTTTCTTTTAGCGTCCGAAACGCTTTTTCTTGATCGACTCCCCAAACAAACTTTGCTTTCTTTTGGGTTAACTTTGTTAGCGGCGATGCTATTTTGGAGAAATCTTGAATGAATCTCCTATAATATCCAGCAAGCCCCAAAAAGCTTCTAATTTCAGAAGGGTTCCTCGGGGGATTCCATTTCGACACCGCCTCTATCTTTGACGGATCCACCAAAACTCCATCGGCACTTATGACATGACCGAGAAATTGTACCTCTCGTAACCAAAAGGCACATTTAGAAAATTTTGCATAAAGCTTCTCTCGTCTAAGTGTCTCTAACACTTCTTGTAAGTGGCGTGCGTGTTCAGCTTCACTTTTCGAATACACCAAGATATCATCGATAAACACGATGACCGACTTATCCAACATTGGCTTGCAAACCCGGTTCATGAGGTCCATGAATGCCGCGGGCGCATTTGTCAGCCCAAATGACATCACGAGAAATTCGTAATGTCCGTATCTTGTGCGAAAAGCCGTCTTCGGCACATCTTCTTCTTTGACCTTTAGTTGGTGATACCCCGACCTAAGGTCAATTTTTGAAAACCAATTCGCGCCTTGTAGTTGGTCAAATAAGTCGTCTATCCTCGGAAGCGGGTATCGGTTCTTTACCGTGAGTTTGTTTAACTCCCGATAATCGATACACATGCGCATGCTTCCGTCCTTCTTTCTCACAAACAACACCGGTGCGCCCCAAGGAGACACACTCGGCCTTATGAATCCCTTGTCTAGCAAATCTTGAATTTGGGACATCAACTCTTGTAGTTCCGACGGTGCAAGTCGGTATGGGGATTTTGCTACAGGTTTCGCGCCCGGAATCAATTCGATCCCGAACTCTACTTCCCGTTCAGGTGGTATCCCCGGCAATTCTTCCGGAAAAACATCTTCATAATCTCGTACTACCGGTACATCTTCAATCTTCCGTGATTCTTTCTCGGCCTCATTTGCATAAATCATGAATGCCTTGCATCCTCGCTTCATGAGCTTGTGAGCTTTCAACATCGAACATACTATGGGGTTGCCTCGTTTTTCGCCGTAAATGGTGACGTGTTTTCCGCTCGGAGATGTTAGTTTTATCTCTTTGCGAAAACACACGACCTTTGCATGGTATTGAGATAGCCAATCCATCCCCACGACTACTTGAAATTCTCCCATCGACATCGGGATTAGATTTATCAAATATTCTTCATCATCGATGCTCAGTTTACAATTTTCACATACATCACAAACAATAAAGCTTTTGTTATTACCTATCTCTACTTCTAAAGGCACAGGTAATTTCGTTAGAATAAATGAAGGATGTCGAATAAACCCATATGAAACAAAGGATTTATTCGCACCCGTATCAAATAACACGTGTGCGGGAATTGAATTTACAGCAAATATACCTGAGACCACGTCAGGTTCAATTTTCGCTTCTGCAGCAGTTAGTTGGAAAGATCTTGCCTTTGCTTTCGGGGCTTCACCTTTCGGTTCTTGCCCATTGATTGAGTGGTTTCGCAACCTTTTTCTGTGTATGATTTTACACCCTGTTTTTGGTCCCCGTAAACGGCGCCAAAAACTTGATTGATGTACAACCTGCTTTTTATGTTTGAAAAGACTTTGATGTTGTATGTCGTTTTATTCAAAAGCCTTAGTGTGTAAAAAGCTTGATGTGAGGTTGTTTGTTCAGATGCTCAAAAGTTGGACATGCTTTGGCCTAATAGGTATAGGTACTCTCATTGGGATGGTCCCCAGGTAGGCAACGGGTCCTTTTTGGATTTGTGCGAATGCCAGCCTAGACAGGAGTTCCCAATTTAACGGTACTTAACCCTTCCAGTTACTACATGTCCGAGCATATGATATTTCTTTTTATTTTCAAAACAAGTTTTAAATGGAATTGCTAGCTAAACCACATACAATCGGCAAGTGCACCGGTCGCGGTGTAGTGTAGATGGCAAGACCGGATATCAATCCGTGGACACTATATACAAACTTTAGATAATAAACCTTTATCGAATATAAAGTTGAATTTTAAAAGGTTGTTTTAATTTGATTTTTGATTTTTAAATAATACAAAACAATAAAAGTAAAACAAATAAACACAAATAAATAAACAAACACACAATGTAATAAATACAGACAAAGTAAAACAATCACATAAACAGAGTTTTACAAATAATAAACGGACTACCTGGGTTTAGAATCTCTAGAATCATGCAATGCTAATTTGACAATAATAACAGTTAAGTATCTTTATCAATTGATTAATCCCCCGTTAGAGATGCAACTTAAACAAAAGATTAAGACTAAATGTGAAGTGCTAGAACGAACCGGCTCGAGCTATCGATACCAAATCCTACGTGAATCCAACCGTTGGAACCTCAGAAACTAAGTTGTGAGACGATCTTTTAAACACGTAAAGCGAACAAATCTTTGAAAATTAAAATCCCAAGAAACCTTAATCACGATGTAATAAAAGAGTTCGAGTTATCGATTACCCAAATTACCCACCAATGATTAGCTAATAACCTGGCTTACCCTAATCATATTTCTAATCATGAGGTAATGATGCATGTTTTATTATTTTGACTAATTATTATTAGACTTGGTCAATTTCTCAACACAATATTTAATCCGTAAACGAATTAAATTAAATTCTAAGTTTAAAGGGAATTTCTTCATATTATAAACTTGGTGAATTTATCGACAAATAATTAAATCAGAATTATAACAACATGCAATATCAAGATTAATTTCAAAGATAAAATTCTGTAAATCACATCAAATAACTGAAATTATATCAAACAAGCATTACAATTATCTAGTTCATCATAACCCAGGTATTATACAAATTTAACTACACATATTACACAATAACACACTTATAACAAACATAACAACTACTGAAAACATAATAACAACACTTACTAGAACGGAAATTACAACGTTTAACCGACTCGGGTCGATTAGGACTAGAACCGAACGCCTCTAAACTTCCCGAGAGCTCCGTGGTACTTCCGTGACACTTCCAGCTGCCTAAAGTCGCCTGATAGCAGACTTTTACGTGATATTTCCGAGCTTGAAAGGTGTATTTTCGAGTTACAAGTGAATGGCCTTTTATAGGTGAGATTTTTGGGTTCTGGGACTAGCTTACGGACCTCAACGTTGACAAGGTTGAGGTCCGTAAGCCCACATATTGCGACGACAGCCAACTGCTCCATTTACCGACTGAAAAGTGGTTGCCGACAGACCCTTACGGACCTCAACGTTGTGAATGTTGAGGTCCGTAAGCTTTACCAACTTCATTTTTGGATTCCTCTCGTCGAGCTACCCCAAAAGCATATATTATGGTTCCCGTAACTCATTTCCTAGCTCCGGATATGTCCAGATGAAGTTCTGATTGTTTCTGTCGCGTATTTATTCATTTCTTCTTCGTTTTAGCTCCGTTTTACGCACCGTTTTCGCCCACGTCTTCGTAATTCAACCCTCTATCATGCCATCTTCTAATATCTTCATTTTCAATCCATTAACATTCCCCATGTATTGTTTCCTTCGTCGATCCTTTACCGTTTTCTCGCATAATCCATAGAATATTCACAGTTTTCTGTAAATACAACATATAATCAAATAAGTACCAATATCGCGAGAAAATCATATCTAAATAGATTAAATTGTAAGGAATTTGATGTGTAAAATGTGTATATTTTTAGACACATCACCCATCCTTCTTTCCAACCAGTTCCGGGCACTCCGACTTCTTGTGACCCGTTCGATAACAGTTGTAACAAACCGTCACCTTCTCCGGGCATGACATAGCCATATGTCCCTTTTTCTTGCATATGGGACATGGCTTATCTTTGTAACGACATTCGCCCTTATGATTCTTCCCACAAATTTTGCAACCTGATGTACTACCTCTAGCGTCGGATTTCTTTGCGGATTCACTCGTTCTTGCTTTCTTGGCAGGGCTTGGATTCACATCCTGTGCCCTTCGTTCGCCCCGTTCTATACTCTTCTTCAATTCAATCTCCCTTTCCCGAGCAGCGTTAACAATCTCGGTAAGGGTCTCGTACTTTGAAGGGGTTATGAACTCTCTATATTCCGCACTTAGCATATTATGATAATAATAGACCTTTTGCTCTTCGTTCGTTATCAAATCATCACAGAACTTCATTTTGTCCATAAACATTCCCGTGATCTTGTCTATGGATTCACCTTTGTGTCTGAGTTGCATGAACTCTTCCTTGATCTTGTTTATGACCGCTTTGGGGCTATGGTGTTTAAGAAACGGCGTCTTAAACTCCTCCCAAGACATGGCCTTAGCCGCTTCACTTCCAATCTCCTTCTTTTTGTTGTCCCACCAATCTTTCGCTTGATTCCTTAGTTGACCCGTACCAAAGGCTACGTAGTCTTCTTCGTCACAATGGGTTCTCTCGAATACCCCTTCTATGTCACTTAGCCATCGTTGGCACACTATTGGGTCAACCTCCCCATTATATATTGGTGGCTTACAAGCCATGAATTCCTTGTATGAACAAGGCTTTCGTCCTCCACGCTTTTCCTTTACTACATTTGAATCATCTTCCAGTTTCTTGATTCTATCTTCTACTATTGATAAAACCGTGTCTTGGATTTTATCAATAAAGTCCGACAAATTGTTTTCGATCGCCTTTCCAACCTCTTCGGCAATCACTTCCCTCACTTGTTCGGTGACTCTTGGCACCGCATTATCATTGTCTCCATCAGCCATCTCGATTTCTGAAATGTTTACATAGATTGTTAAACATTCTATTTATAACACATGCTTTACTTGTTTTGATTTAATCAAGTTCGTAACTTGATTTAATCATTCTTGTTTTAACTCAATCAAGTTCGTAACTTGATTTAATAATTCTTGTTTCTATCCAATCAAGTCCATAACTTGATTTGATCATTCATGTTTCTATTTAATCAAGTCCATAACTTGATTTGATCATTCATGTTTCTATTTAATCAAGTCCATAACTTGATTTGATCATTCATGTTTCTATTTAATCAAGTCCATAACTTGATTTGATAGTTCATGTTTCATGTATTTCTTGCTTTTTGAGTGAGCTTACACACTCTTTTCATGCATATTGTCCATTTCTCATTTTATACGTAGTACATAATTTATTAACAAAACAAGTTAATTCTTACCGGACGATCGATCAAGCTTGAACCGAACACTTATTGACAACCATGAGCTCTGATTACCAACTTGTAACACCCTAAAATTTTACCCTTAAATTTAAGCAAAATATAGTTTAAATACACGTCATTCTTTAACAAAGATCATATGTAATTAAAACCTTAGTCAACTAATGACTAAGTTAAAACGTTTCAAAAATTGTTTAACAAGAGTTTACAACCCATATACAAGAGCTACAAAAGATTCATATAATAGCGGAAGCTTCATAAGACGTGTTCGGTTCTTCGACGTTGCTTGATCACCATCCGTAAGGTCCATCTAGTTACCTAGGGTCAAAACCATTAGAACATTAGTTTTGACTTTGGGAAAATAAGGTTAAACGTATATTACACATTAGTTTAAATAACATAAAGATATAAAATTTCCTGTCTCCACCGTAAATTACGGTATTACCGTAATTTACGGTAACATCTGAAAATTCCTGGTTCCACCGTAAACCAGTAGATCCTCACCGTAAACTTTCTGGCATCTACCGTAAATTACGGTAACACCGTAATTTACGGTATCACCTGGGAATTTCCTGTTTTGTTTGTTTATTCATTACACCAAGATTTCAACTCTCGAATTTCGATTCATCTATGATACCGAAACTTAAAACCTCATATTACTTAAATGTTATATAATAACCAATCATCAAAGATCTTTCAATCATAATTCAAAGATTTAATCATGCCTTGTTAGATTGTTCGACCCGTTTAGACACCAAGAGTTAATCATCAAACCATGTAATTCAAACCTCAATTTCAAACAATTCTTTTGACCCGTCTCACTAGATTAAGACGAATAGTCACTTCCGTAATGTATTGATTCATCTTGTTTACCATGTTTTCAAACTACAACGTAAATCTATCAAATCATACATAATGTAACGAAATGACAATTTCGTACCTTTAGAGCACGCCTTTCCCCCGTGAATTCCCTTCGGCTTGTCCGCTTGATGATCCGGACTCTTTGCCTAGAAAATTCAGTTTTACAACTTGTTTAGAACTCTTTCCATGACCATATTCATATCATTGTAAAACATGATCAAATCTGCGTTCTCATCAAATTTAACATCAAAAATCCTCACTTAGGCATTTCTACAAACACCTAACGGGTCAGATTTTCCTGCCATCATTTCCAAGTTCATGACTTGAACTTTAAACCTCAAATTTCACTTTAATTAGTAACCTTGCACATATTTTAACATCAATATCACAGGAATTACCTCCTATGATGAAATTTATGCTAGAATTATCATTCAAATCTTAGTGTTCATCATCATCTTATAAAACCCATAACCTAGCTTCCATGGATTCATAGAATTCTCTGAATTTGGGCATGATTTCTCAAATAGTTAACTAGGTTGTACTTCTAAACACCTATTCAACTTCAATCTAACCAAGTAACAAACATGCAAGCATCTAATTTCAGATTTCCAAAATCATGAGAATTTCAAACAAGGATTTAACACGAATTTTTACATACCTTATGATCCTCTTGTGATGAGGATCGATAATCTAAACTCGAATTTCGTTTTGGATCAGGATTTCATCTTCAATTTAAGAGATTTGTGAGATTAGGGTTCTTGGGTTGGGGGTGTCGCCCCCTTCTTCTCTCTGATCGACCAACACCTCTAATTGAGGTGTTTGGTTTATTTTTTTTTATTTGTTCTAATTAGTTAAGTTTTCAATTTAAACAACTATGGTCCCTCAACTTTGTTCAACATATAGTTTGGTAGCTTTTAATCAAGTTATAAGCTATTTCTAGACTAGTTTTAACTAACTAGGTTAAAACTCTTAGTTAGTAAACTCCCATTTATTTAGGCTTTATAATTCTGATATAATGTTTTATATTTTCGGGATGTTACAGCTATACTACTCCAAACCCAACAAGTTTTAACTGCCTCAAAACAATGCATATAGATCATGGCATGCAGTAATTAGCAACAACATATTTAGTTCAATTTGAACACCGTTGTGACCAGCCAACACCGTTGTACTGCAGCCGACAACATGTTTAGGTTTGGGGCCCAAATTAAGTAACACATTCAAGAATTTTCGAACACATGTTGATTAATAGCAATCGCACTAGCAAATATCTCACCACATATGAGCTCTGATTTGATCCAATGACGTTGTTACGTTGCGTCCGACGAAGAAGATCGCTGAACAACCGTGTAACTGGTAGAAAGTTGATTTTTGTTCTTTTTGTTTCTTTCAATTTATGATTTTAGCCCTGCACATGACTAACATGTGACTTGGTTTTAACTAGGATATGGATGAAGTTAGTAAGGTTTATTATGCAATAAAATGGAAACAATGGTAATAATATTACAAGAAGTTTCAAAATTGTAAAATACTAATAAAGTCGTTAATCAACGACTAGTTTTCAAAATTCAAAAAATCCACCTCGGTCAACGCGACTCAAATGCTCCCACATACCGTGAGAATTTTGTGTGCGCCCAATGGGCAACACCCAAAATGAGAAGAAAGGGGTGGTGTTTGGGGTGTGAGGAGCTTGTCGTCCCCCTCCCATGCTCCACACTAAATAGTCTTACAATTAGGGTGTAAATACCATGTTACACCCTAGTAACATGGTATTAATAAGGTTTTAGTCATTAGGAACTTGATGTTGAATTTGTTTTTGTCACTCTTATTAATTAATGCAAATGGTTCTTTTAAGCATGTTGACATTACATTGGGCATACCTTGCTAATGATTACTCATTGTCACGGAGTAATTTATGACTCACGTGTAGCGACTTAGACTTGATCTAAGTTAAGCTTTTATGCCCAACGATGATAAGGTTTTGTGGGAATCAACTAATGATTCCAATTGTTGCTTTCAAAGAAACAACTTAATATTGATTACAAGAGAGTTTATAAGAGTGGGTTACAAGTACAAGTATACAACTTGCTACGATGTTGGGTGATCTCTAAATGAGACCTTCGCTACATATTTATACTAGTGGCTAAGTATTCTAGATCATTCATGATCGAGAATATTCTAAGTATAAACCATACATAAATATCTTTGATATTTTAGAGCTGATTTCTAGATCAATCTTACAAAATATCTAGCATTTCCAGAGTTTTCATGGTGATTCTAGAGGGTTCTTGGCTGAAACTTTGAAAAGAATTATGCAACCCTTTATAGACCCTTCCGAGCTCCTTCAAGGCTGTTCTAGAGTTTTCTGATGGTGCCAAGATGTTCCAGCAACTTGTAGGCTGTTCCGGAAACTTTCGGGCAGCCCTAGACACATCTTTAGTGTTCCGAAATCTTCGGGAACTCGTGAAAAAAGTTGTGTGTTTAGGCGGATCGTGACATCATGGTGATATAGCCTAATTCGAGATCGGAAAATATCCAAATAAAATAAACAAGTGCAATAATGTAAAAGAAAGTGTTTGCTTCTAATTTCTTCTTACTGATTCAAAGATAAAAACCCATTTAAACAGGCTTACAATACATGAATATGAAAGGTGATATGCATAGGTGTTAAATATGCAGAAATGGAAACATGGGAACCACATTATCATGCATACGTGGGTAAATAAATGTGCAGGTAGAAACATTAAGGTTGACTTGGTGATCATGTCACAACCTCTAATCCTACCCTGGACGGGAGCCGTGAACTGCACAAGATGGTACCTACCAATGTTTATTAAAATTATCGCAGCGGAAATTTCATAATGACCGGGTGTCAGGAAAAATATCAGAGTTTAATATTAATTACATATATAATAATTGTTGGTGCATAATCTCTATAGCCTACGTCTAAAGTCTAGGTCATGTCGGTAGCTTGTATAGGGATCAAAAATGTAATTTTATGTTGTTTTGTAGTGATTTCGCTTGAAATGACATGTGGTCATTTCAAACGAAATTAGAGTTGTTAATTTCGCTTGAAATGACATGTGTCATTTCATGCGAAATCAGAAGCCTATAAATAGGCAAGTGTAGCTTCCCATTTGGCACGGAATTAGTTGTGGTGTAACGAAGTGCTGCCCGATTTTCAAGTCAAATATCAATGAGAAGCTTGTTTTAAGTATCATACTCTGTTTCTACTCATTTCTTACACTGATTCTAGGCTGTTTGTTTGTTTCCGCCTCTCAAACAGTTGTGTATTGATTCTGATCGACTCATTAGGTCGCCAAATCGATCCTACAAGTGGTATCAGAGCTCAGGATGAGTTAATACACTTGAATCAGTGCTTAGAATTCTCATTTTTGGACTTCTGGACAAATTCACGAACAAAATGGACTGATCTTTTGATATTGTGTGTATAATACAGTTTTAACAAATCCTTAAAAGAATCAGACCTAAAATCAGACTAAAAGTGACAAAAATGGGCCAAAAGGTTAATTTTGTTTGAACGAGCATCATAATTTCGTTTGAAAAGATGAGGTGATTTCACACGAAATTACTTATTTCGTTTGAACTTCATCTAATTTCGTTTGAAACCGTAATTCTGTTTGGATAATTTCGCACTAAATTAAGTTTTGTGTTGATTTCGTATGAAATGACACCTGATTTCGCTTGAAGGTGTTATTTCGTGTGAAAACCTGATTCCGTGTGAAAAGTGATTTCGTTTGAAAACTTGATTTCGTGTGAAAGTTCATATTGTTTGTGATTTCGTTCAAAAGTCTTATTTCGTGTAGAAAGTAATTTCACTTGAAAGTGACCAGTTTTCAAAATTTGAAAATTTTTTCCGAAACTGTTTTCGTAAAATGGATATTCAAGAGTTTTACAACTTCTTTGCCGGTGGGGGAATAACGGCAGCACAAATACCAGCCAGTATCGTGCAAAATGTGAACATGGAAAATGAACTCGGCACAATGCAGAAACCGCCGAAGTTGATGAACATCGACGAGTATGCTGGGTGGTCGGAAAGGTTTAAGACTTGGGTGCAAGCTAACCATTTTGAATGCTGGATGAAAATCGAGTCTAAATATGTTCCTCCAAAGAATGGTTCGGGTTTAGAGAAATCTATCGGAAGTTTGACTCCACAAGAACAAGGTGATTTCAAGGCAGAAAAGAAAATGATGAGTATCCTACAGCAAGCCATCAAAGAGGATATCTTAGTTCTGCTACAAGATCAAAGTTGCTCACAATCTGTGTGGAATTGTCTAAAAGTCAAGTTTCAGGGAAGTGTGTCTATGATAAAAAGCAAAACTACTTTTTGAAGAAGGAATTTGATATCTTTATGGGTATGAAGGGTGAAACAACAAAACAGTTGATTGAAAGATATTGCCATCTGGTTGTTGAAATGAAGAGGTTGGGCATAACCAAAACAGATGAGGAATGGGTTGATAAATTGGCGGATGCATTGCCATACGATGAATGGGGCACTTATCTTTTGGTGTTGAAGAATAATTTGGAGTATGTTGGATTCAACCTTAGCTCATTCATTGAGAAAATAGAATCTAATGAGCTTGAGCTGGCAAAGATTAGAAAGATGAAGTCTTCAAGTGTACAACAAGATGTCTCATTGTATTACAAAGGAAGTACTCCAGTAACATCAAACCTAAGTCCAAAAGTGTAGACAGCCTTTAGTGCAGATTCAACATCCGGTGCATCATCTATCACATCAAGCAACAATAATTCACCATTTGCAAGTTTTGAACCAAATCCAAAGTTTCAAAACTCACCTGATCAATCCTACACTCAAAGTTCGTCAGGATCAAACAATCAGAGTCAAGGTCCAGGAATTCTGTGCAACATAGCGGTGAACATAAAGAATGCTCAAGACTTTACTGAATCATCAACGAAACAGCACATAGCACTTCTTGCTTCGGTGCTTGAATCGTATGAAAGCTTGGTTGCAGGTAGAATTGGGAACCCCGATATGACAAAGGAAGATTATGATCAGATCGATCCAGAGGAGCTGGAGTTGATCGACATCAAATGGGGAATGGCAAGCTTGGTGAGAAGAGCTCAACGTTTTCTGGAGATTACTGGTCGGAACAGTCTTTCAAGACCTGATCAAAAGCTTGGGTTTGATAAATCGAAAGTCACATGTTTCAAATGCAAAGAGAAGGGACATTTCAAACGTGAATATCCTAATCGGGAAGTCAACAGTCATCAAAACCCGTTCTCAAATGATTATTACAGACAAGCGATCTACCATAAGACAAGTCAACAACCATTCACACAAAGACCTCAGATCGAGAATAAGCCGGAAAAGGCTCTCTTAGTCAATCAAGATGATGAGAAGGTTGCTGAAGGTTTTAGTTGGGATAAGTATATTCCTGGTAGTTAGGGTAGAGCAATGATGGCAAAGATTGTGGAAGAACCGGAATGCACTATTGAAACAGAAGAAGTATTGTCTGAAGAGAGTTTGGCTGAACTTGAAGAAGTTGCTGCAGAAGTCTATTACTATCAATCTGAACAGGAGATTATTGCTAGTTCTTTCAAATCAATAATGCCTCCTAATATGTTTGACTCTTTTGCAGGTTTTTTCAATGAGCCAACCACAGGATTATGTCCACGATACGATGTTGAAAAAGAGCCAGTCGAAGAGATAATAGACGTTTCAAAAGAAATGAATGAAGGGACTCTAAAAGAAATTGCTGATAAAGCTTTGATGGGCAAGCTAAAAGAGGTAGAAACAGAATCTGTTGATACGGAGTCTGTCGAAACCGATTCAGTTGAAAGTGTGTTTGTCGAAACGGTCAAAAAGGAGTCTGACGAGAAATCGGAAAATGAGGAGATCAAATCAGCTGAAAAGTCTGAGTCAGCGTCTGATGGTTTTGGTAAAACAGATATTAAAATTGATCAAGAAGAAAAGGTTACCGAAAAGGTTGATTCGATTCTTGAAATTCCATGCAAAAGCTGTTCAAAACCATGCATGGATTGTCTTGAAAAAGACAAGCAATTTCAAGAATTGAAGAAATTTACTGATGAAGTAAAATTTGATCTTAGTGAGATAAAAGAAGCATATGACACTTTGGCACGATCAATCAAGATGATTAAAAAAGAAAGTTGTGAAAATGATAAAGCCACCAAATTGCTAAAATCTACTGTCATGGATAAACAAATGGAAATTAACATTCTTTTAGACACAATTGCATCTTTGAAAAAAGAACTTGAGTTAATGAGAATTGAAACTGAAAGGGTTGATAAGAAACTGATGAGTTATGATGCTTCATCATATGTTATTGATCAAATTGTTTCGAAACAATCTGATGCAAAATCTGTCTTCAAAAGTGTTCCACCCCCAATGTGGAATCATTACACTCAAAAGTATCCAGATGGGGTGGAATCTGCATTGAATCTCAAGTTAAAAACCATTGAGAATGAGTTGCCAGAGAGAATTGATGTTACATTTTCTCCATCCGACACTGATAATGAGTCACAGGTGATCAAAACCGTTGTTGACCAAGTGTTAGATGAAGAAAGTGATAACTCGGAGTTTGATACTGTGAAAACTCATTTTGAAAACTCCATTTCTGATTCTGAAGAAGATGGTAACTTCTTAGACAAGTTTATACCAAAATCAGATACAATTGTGAATGATGATTCGATCATTATGGTTTACACAATGACCTGGTTTACACAATGACCGGAACTGACAAACTTTATTATGATTTTGAGTATCCAATCCAGAATGCGAACATGCAAAATGTTGAGAAGGTGTTTAAACTTGTTGAGATTGACATTTCTGAGGTTAACAACAACGAGTTTCTTTCAAAACCTAGAAAGTCTTTTGTAAAACCACAATCAAACAACCTGGGAAAGAAAGAGTGGGTGGGCAATGATGGTAATAACACGAGAAATGGAAACAATTTCAAAAATAAAGGTATTGGTTTTGAAAAGAAAATGGCTAAGAAGAATGTCAAGCCAAAAGAAAAGATGAGTGATGTTTTTGTTGCTGGTCCTAGTGTTGATGCTGAAAAGGACTATATCTTCAGTCAAAAAGCCATTGACGATTTCAATGCAGCGAAAAAGTTGAGAGAAGAGACCTACAAATCAACTTTTGTTGAGTATGACAAAAGAGTTTGTTATTGCTGCAATGAGATTGGTCATATGGCGAAACAATGCACCAAAAAGATTGAAAAACCCATTTTCAAGAAACCTGTTTTGCAAAAACCGAAATCTAAAATTTCAACTGATGATAAGGGCAAAACGCCAATGATTTCTCCCGTTCGGATTTTGAAAAGAGGTGAATCTTTGAAGTCCGAAGAAAAGCCGAAATCAACATTTGAGATTGGTGAATCTTCGAAAACCCAAAAGACTTCAAAGATTTATCCAAAGACAAAAATTTTGCAAAACCAATCATGGGTGGAAAAACCAAAACAATCAGTTGGAAAAAAGAAGATGGAAAATGAGCTAAAATCTGAATCAAAAGTTTTTACAAATGATGTTAAGAAACTTGAATTTGAACTAGACAAGTTGCTTGAGGAATTTCCTCCAATTAAAGAGAAAAATTTAAAACCAAAAGCTGAACTTGTTGTTCCAAACGTCATTTTTAACATTCCCAAAGTTGATGTGTCATGTGATCTAGTGTTTGGTAGTGTTCCAAAGGTAAAGAAATCATGGGCTTCATTGTTTGAATGAATTTCTGTGATGTATGCAGGGGCTTCCGAGGTCAATAATCTCGAAATGGATCATGGACAGCGGAGCTTCAAGGCATATGACTGGAATGCTGGCTTTACTCTACGATGTTAAATCAATCAACGGTGGATATGTTGGATTTGCAGGGAATCAGAGTGGCAGAATAGTTGGTGAAGGAACTCTAACAAATGGAGTCGTGTCGTTTGAAAAAGCGAACTATATCATCGAACTTGAAAACAATCTGTTGAGCATCTCACAAATCTGTGACAAGTCTTTTACAGTACACTTTACTAAAACTGAATGTTTAATCATAAAACCTGGTTTTAAAATTCCCGAGGACATGGTGTTGATGCGAGCTCCACGAGAAAATGATTTGTATGTTCTCGATATGAGTGTCGCAACAACAACTGATTATCAGAAACAATGTTTTGTGACAAAAACAAAAGCGACTGAAAAAGAGTCTAGGATGTGGCATCGAAAGATGGGCCATATTCAAGTGCGAAAAATGAATTTTCTTGTGCACAATGATCTAGTAGAAGGTGTAAATTTGAAAAACTTTCATTTAAATGATGATTGTGTAGAATGCAAGAAAGGAAAAAAAACGAAGAAAACATACCCGCAGAAGTTGCTGAATTCAATCAGAGTACCGCTCGAGAGGCTTCACATGGACCTTTTTGGACCAGTTAATGTCAAGAGCGTGAGTGGAGATTTGTATTGTCTGGTGGTCACCGACGACTTTACCAGATTCTCATGGGTGATGTGTATTGAAAGCAAAGACCAAATGTTTGATTCGTTGATGGTGTTGTTAAAAAAGATGGAAACGTTGTACAAATTGCCGATCAGAAGAATAAGAAGTGACAACGGAACAGAGTTCAGAAACAATCGCATGCTCGAGTTTTGTAGCGAGAAAGGGATTCTTCATGAATTTAGTGCACCATACACTCCACAACAAAATGGTGTAGCTGAACGAAAGAATCGCACCTTAATTGAAACAGCTCGAACGATGCTCGCCAATTCCAAGTTGCCAATATTGTTCTGGAGTGAAGCAGTTGCAGCAGCGTGTTATACATTGAACCGCGTTCTGACAGTGAAGAAATTCAAGAAAACCAGTTTCGAACTTCTTCATCGTTATAAACCAAATTTGAAGTTTTTAGAACCGTTTGGATCGCCTTGTACTTTCATTGATCCGGATGGTAAGTTTGGCGCTAAAAGTAATGACAGTTTCTTTGTAGGATATGTGAGTCCGCTGAAGAGGGTGTTCGTTCCGTGCCTGGGGAAGATAATTCAAGTTCAGCATGTTGATTGTCAGAAACATACTGCTCCACCACAACTTCCCGGACAAAGATTTCTGTTCGATTACGACAAACTCTGGGAGTCTTTCCAACTGCCGACTGAGCCAAGTGAAGAGGAACTAGCTTACTTATACCAACATCAACAATCTATGTCACAAGATCAGGTGCCAAGACCGTTGGTAGTTTCTCAGCCTGATGTGGGTACAAACATTCCTACAAATGGTACAAACGATCACGAGGCCGGTCCAAGTGGAACTGCTCACGAACCACCAGAGGAACCAGCTCCAACGTTTGATAATTTTGACGACTCAGAATCGGAAGACGGTCCGATTTTTGATGAGGAACCAAATGTTGCATCGACTGAAGCTGAGGATCACACCGGTGATCAAGATATTACGAACTTACAATCGGAAATGAGCGTGCCTGACACTGCTATGCCAAGAACTTTGTCGTATCATCCTTCAGAGCAGATAATCGGTGATCTTCAGAGCGGAGTAAAAACGCGGGATCAGATCAACAGAGCTCTTACATGTTTTTATACATCTGTTGCTCCTTTACAGGAAGAGTTCTCACTTAAGTGTTTCATCTCGCAGGTTGAACCAAAAACATATAAAAAAGCTTTAACTGAAGAAAGCTGGGTGAACGCTATGCAAGAAGAGTTGCAGCAGTTTGAGAAGCTGGGAGTTTGGAGATTAGTAGACCTTCCTGAAAATCAAAAGCTGATTAAAACAAAGTGGGTATTTAAGTGTAAAAGGGATTATAGAGGAGTCATTGTTCGAAACAAAGCACTTTTGGTAGTACAGGGATTCAGTCAGGAAGAAGGCATTGACTTTACAGAGGTGTATGCGTGTAACACCTCAAAAATTCACGTCCTATAATGTGTTGACACGTGTCATAAGCTTTGAACGTGTGACAGAATACTCTAAAGGGACTAAAGTTGACAAACAAGGAAAGTATGTGAATATAAGGGTTCAAAATGTCAACAATTGATAAATATACTTTACAATAACCCTACATGATGTTTATACCCTTAAACAAATGAATCATGGATCATACGAAGCTAACTGTGAAAGAAAGTGAGAGATTACAAACTACAGGGGTTAATTGTGTCAACATGTTTAAAGTATACCTCTGAGTGACCTTTTAGCAAACCCGAAGCTTTGTAACTATTAATTATGCTCACTAGAATGCATGATAAAAATTTCACCAAGTTTCGTTACCGTATGAGAAAGTTATGATAAAATTCGTATGCGAAGGGTTAAAAGCGTCAACGTTGAAATTTATGACTTTTCGGGTGATAAAAAGATAACCAAGGACTTAGCAAAGTTGGTATAAGTCTTGAAGCCCTTAGAAATCAATTTAGAGGGCTCAAAGTGCAAAACAAGAAGTTAAAATCAAGTTTGGAAGGACCAGGGGCTAAATGTGTCAACTTTTAAAAAGTTCTGGTGAGCTGGCCGGTCCTTACGGACCGTATGGCTGGACCCTTACGGTTCGTAAGCCATGCCCATAAGCAGAAAACCCACAGGTGGCTGTTATGTCCATTGTAACCGACTTATGTTGCCTTGTTGCAATACCATGGGCTGCCTAAACTGGTTTATAGGCTTAGGAGGGCACTTGTATACATCTTGGACCAATTCTAGGCTTGCTTGGCATGATCTAGTGAGATCAAACTCACTATATAAGGTCCCTCATGTTACAACTTTTTGATCATGCATTCCATCTGCAGTTGTGGAACTTCCTGGAGCATAAGATCAGTCCCCAAGCATCTCTGGTCGTAATTAGGCCTTCGGTAAGTGTCCTTAACCTTCCTTAATTGAGTTTTGCTTAGTTTATAGCTTAAAAGTCAAACCATTGTAATTAAGGTTTGACTTATCGATAAATCACTAATGGTCCAGTGAATTGTCAAATTGAAAGTAGTTATAAGTTGGTATTTATGTGGGCATTAAACCCTTAAAAGGGCACCCTCTGAATTCCACTCTAACTAGATCAAATGTCGGGTCAAACTCAATCTGAAAAAGTCAACAGAAACATAATTTTCGAATTAATACGTAATTAGCAATGTAGAAGACGTGTAACCTATTTTATCACTCATATAACTTGATAATTAGTATAAGAACTGGTCTAAGCTTGTCTGATCCGATAATTTTCTGTTTAGACTCGGTTCGGAACCGAAAGTCGCAAAAACTTTGACTTTTGCTTTGACTTCAGTTCTGACCCGATGTAGATGGGTTTAGAAATGCCTTAGAGCTTCCTTAGGACCAGGTTATATGTTGGTATAACCCTCTGTGATTGGTTCGTTGATTGCCCGATTCGTTTACACGTTTCCGTTAATTGCTTAATGTTGACCATAATGCCATTTTGACCATAAAACGAGAATTGTGGAAATGTGAAAGAACAATAATCTTTGTTACTAATTTATAAACATGTCCCTAAATTTTCACATCAGTTTGAGGTCTAGATTAGGAGTTATGCTCAATAGCGTAATTAGAAGGTCTTTTGTTAATTAAACGGCATAATTAGCGTAAAGCCTATCTAAACCAAATTTTTGACACCAAACCTTTTACCCACTGATGTAATATAATATTTTGAGATTTTTGAAGATTTTTAATTATTTTTAAACTGATCATAACCTAAGGTTATCGCCTTAATTCGGTAATTACCGATTATACCCTTTTTGCTTGTAACATGAGTTTTACATAATATTTTGACACCAATTCAATTGCTACTGATTTTATATAATAAATGAAGTATTTTGAACTTTATAACCTGATCAGAAAACTCAGATTTCCTGTATAACTTGGAAATCGCTTAAAATGACTTTTTACGCGTATTAAACACCTAGTATCGGTTTAAAACCATTTTGTCACATAAGACTTATCACCAACTGATATAACCTATTAAATTAAGTTGTTTTACTTATTATTTCAGAACCGAATCTCAGAATTTTAAATAATCTCTTTTATAATCTTTAAAATGACCAAAATACCCCTACGGGGCTTAATTTGAGATTAAACTTGTTTTGGGCATAATGGAAGGTATCCTACTGATATCACAACATATTTAAAGCATATTAACTTAGGAAACCTGTTCGTGACTCATTCGGTTACCCGTTATGCGTTATTCGCGTTCAGTTCGGTTTATGTAATTAGTTTGCATAAATTAGCCGAAACGGGTCGAACCTTATCATTTTTATCTCAAAATCCAGAATGTGTTTAGTTTACCCATATTATACAAGTCTTCAAACTTTTTGGGTCTAAATCACATTCTATTCCGGTCTTCGCTTAATCACGCGTACGAACCGTATCTTTCGTTGAAACTAGCCGGTCTAAGTTTAGGCTTAATTAAAGACCCGTTAGGATTCTAATAGGTTATTATAAACCTTCGTTCCAGAATAGGAGACCCGGTAAAAGCTACGTGCACTTGCTTGTTGTGATTATTACTTGCAAAGGTAAATACTTTAACTTATTTTCCCTATACGGGCTTGGGGTACGGTATATAAAATACCGCTTGGTCGGGCATTAAATCTTTAATCGTATGGTGGTTAATTTATTTAATTGACCCGTTTAAATTATTTTGTTTGCTTAAAGCCTTTGGGGGGTTAATGACCATGTCCCGGATATCCTTGGCATCATTTTACGAAATGGCCACGACCTTAGCACGCGCGTGTAGGCGTACACCCGCTAGTGCATTTATAAATAATAAGGTATAACCGCTGGTTACGGGAATAACCCGCCGCGGGACTATATCATGTGGTGTGTCTATTAAGCTCTAACCCAGTGTCAATCCGGGCTACTGAACGCATAACGAACATGTAATCCTTTTACAAGTTTATATATAAATAATTATCCCAAGTTATGGAATGTTTGTGCCACGTGCATTCAAATCAATTTTTAATCATTTTAAAAATGAGTCAGTTAATTGTATTTACCAGTGTAAACTGACGTATTTTCTCAAAAAGATTAAGTGCAGGTGCTACTCGAAATAGGCTGGCTTTCTCCTTAGCATCAATAAGAGTCTCGCAAGCTCGGATGCATCAGTCTGTTGAACTATGTTTCTCTTTATTTTGATCCGCCTGTGGATCTGTTTTGAATATTTTGTGATACTTAATATTACAATTTATTAGGTTAATATAAATCTATCTTTTGCTTCAGCTGTGCATTTATATATTGTGTTGTTTGACTATAATGATATCAACTACGTCACGATACTCCCCCCACCGGGCCCACCGGTAATACGTGGAAATATCGGGGTGTGACAATGCTCCTGTTGCTAGACTCGAGGCGATTAGGATCTTCCTGGCGTTCGCGTCATGGAAAGGTTTCAAAGTCTACCAATTAGATGTGAAATCTGCATTCCTTTATGGGAAAATCAAAGAAGAAGTGTATGTTGGACAACCGCCGGGGTTTACTGATCCACTACACAAAAACAAAGTCTATCTTCTGGATAAAGCGCTTTACGGACTTCACCAGGCCCCGAGAGCCTGGTACGAGACGCTTTCCCAACATCTGCTGGCCAACGGGTTCACCAGAGGGACGGTTGATAGCACTCTGTTTACAAAAGAGGTTGCAGGACATCCATTGATCGTGCAGATCTACGTTGATGACATCATCTTTGGTTCGACAAATGACGATTTGTGTAAAGATTTTGAGAATGTTATGAAGAAGAAATTTGAGATGAGTTCAATGGGGGAGATGAAGTTATTCCTAGGGCTACAGGTCGAGCAAATGCCTGAAGGAATCTTCATTCATCAAACCAAATACGTGAACGATGTTCTGGAAAAGTTCAACATGTCTGAATCTACTCCAACATCAACCCCCCTGGCTCAAAATCACGGAATCTGTCCAGATGAGAGTGGAGAAAAAGTGGACGAGACATTTTACCGGTCGATAATTGGATCTTTGATGTATCTTACTGCTTCCCGCCTGGACATCATGTATCCGACCTGTTTATGCGCCCGATATTAGTCCAGCCCATGCCAGTCACACTTGACGATCGTGAAACGCATTTTATGGTATTTGAAAGGATGCCCAAGCACCGGCTTGTGGTATCCTAAGTCTGGCGATTTCTCTCTCACAGGTTTTGCTGATTCGGATTTTGGTAGCTGCAAGCAAAATGCTAAGTCCACCACTGCAGGCTGTCAGTTCTTTGGAACTCGACTAGTCACTTGGCAGTGCAAGAAACAAACCATAGTAGCGCTCTCTACCTGCGAGGCTGAATACGTTTCGGCCTCGAGCTGTTGCTCTCAGATCCTTTGGATCCAACAGCAGATGCGAGACTTTGGTTTGCAGTTCTTGGACACGCCTATATTTGTGGACAATGAAGCAGCGATTAACATAACGAAAAACACGGTTCACCATTCTAAAACAAAACATATAGAAATTCGACATCATTTCATCCGTGATTGTCACGAGAAGAAATTGATTCGAATCAAACATATACACACCGATGAACAGAAAGCTGATTTTTACACCAAACCGTTTGATAAAAGGAGATTTAACTATCTTTTGATATTAAATGGGATGAAAAATTTGTTTTCTGGGAGGGTTGTTGAATGTGAAGCCGAGGAGGACGGCGATCTGATGTGATCCACGTTGTGTTGTCAAAGTTTTTGTACAGTTTATTTTCTGCTTTTGATAAAAACAAAAACACAAAAATATGTCTTTGTTTTTAGGTGGAGAAAGTTTGCAGAAAATCCAAAAACATGATAAAATTTCAAAAATCCAAAAACAATAGAAAAACTGAAAAAAAGTTTGTGTAAAAAGGGGAAATGATAGTACATCAGCTAGACAGATGCAGTACGCTAAAGAAATGTGAAGTTTAATTGTGTTAAGCAGTCTTGCAGATGATATGCCGATAGGTTTTTATACATTTAGTAGATTTGTTCGGGATATAAACATAAACAATTACTTGCTTTTATGTGGGGAACATCTCTCGGATATATGGGAAACCCCCGAAATCTTGTTTGAAAGGTCCCTCTTTCTGAGATACTAGGTCTTTATGCTTAGTGATATCTGGGGTATTATCCCGGGACTTCTGATTTTGCGGAAGCAATGGCCTAGTCCCCGGAGAATACTTTACTCTGCTTGAAATAAAAGCCCCCCCCCCTCAGCATAAAAATGATGAAACGTTGCAAAATGCTAATCATGTGCTGTTGAAGAAAATATTCTCTAAAGGGAACCCACCAAAAGTCGAAGCCGTCATCTCTCTGATTTTGCGGAAGCAATAGCCTGAGCTCTCACGGCCCTCGCATTTAACCCCTTACAGATATCATCTAGGTATACTCACCTGTAAGACTGAATATTGGGATATGGATACGGGAGTATATTCTGAGGTGGTACACACGTAAAAGTTAAGTCTTAAAACATTAAATCCGTATCCTGAACAGATTGAACTTTGTGTGAAAATTTAAGAGGATCAGTATATCGGCAATCAATGCAAACTGTTTAATACTGAAAATGTAATCAAAGCTTAACGGTACTTGTATCTTGTCGGTAGCTGATATGATCCCCTAACACGCTCACAAAAATATTGTGAGTATAGTTTATTTGCTTATCATAATCAAAAATCCAAAAAGATTTGCATTTCATCTTATTTTCGACAACGAACGTTGGGGATCAGATGATCAAAGTCTTATGTGCTGAATAAATCTGGATCATGAGGGTTGGGTAAGCAGAAGATTGAGAAAAAGTGTTTGGTAATTGCGTGAAAGTTTAAAAGTTCATTAACTTGAACTTAAATTGTTTCAAAAAGTCAGCAAACTTCATAAATTGGTCAACCAAGGTCATTAACTTGGACTAGGTAGGCGGAAAAGTTGACCAAGGTCATCAACTTGGACTTGGTTAATTGGGCGTGTCGGTAAAATCTCAAAAAGTTAAAAATTTGAACATTGATTTCGCTTGAAAAAGGGATTCCGTTTGAAAAACCTAATTCCGCTTGAAAGGTGATTCCGTTTGAAAAGACCTCAGTGCCTATTTCACACGAAATAAGCATGTCTATAAATAGGGGTCTAATTCCGCTTGAACTCATCAGTTCTGTTATTTCGCTTCAAAGCTCCTCATCAGGCGATTTCAAGCGAAATACTCATATCATCGTTTTTAAGCCGAAACTCTGCCCGATTGTTGTTTGAAATCCATATTTAAGTTGGTTTGCTCAACTTAGATCATGGGAAAGGTGAGTTTGATGGTCGATTTGATCCAGATCTGTCTGATTTCGTTTGCTCGGCGATGAACAGGACCAAATTTGAAGTTTTTAGAACCGTTTGGATCGCCTTGTACTTTCATTGATCCGGATGGTAAGTTTGGCGCTAAAAGTAATGACAGTTTCTTTGTAGGATATGTGAGTCCGCTGAAGAGGGTGTTCGTTCCGTGCCTGGGGAAGATAATTCAAGTTCAGCATGTTGATTGTCAGAAACATACTGCTCCACCACAACTTCCCGGACAAAGATTTCTGTTCGATTACGACAAACTCTGGGAGTCTTTCCAACTGCCGACTGAGCCAAGTGAAGAGGAACTAGCTTACTTATACCAACATCAACAATCTATGTCACAAGATCAGGTGCCAAGACCGTTGGTAGTTTCTCAGCCTGATGTGGGTACAAACATTCCTACAAATGGTACAAACGATCACGAGGCCGGTCCAAGTGGAACTGCTCACGAACCACCAGAGGAACCAGCTCCAACGTTTGATAATTTTGACGACTCAGAATCGGAAGACGGTCCGATTTTTGATGAGGAACCAAATGTTGCATCGACTGAAGCTGAGGATCACACCGGTGATCAAGATATTACGAACTTACAATCGGAAATGAGCGTGCCTGACACTGCTATGCCAAGAACTTTGTCGTATCATCCTTCAGAGCAGATAATCGGTGATCTTCAGAGCGGAGTAAAAACGCGGGATCAGATCAACAGAGCTCTTACATGTTTTTATACATCTGTTGCTCCTTTACAGGAAGAGTTCTCACTTAAGTGTTTCATCTCGCAGGTTGAACCAAAAACATATAAAGAAGCTTTAACTGAAGAAAGCTGGGTGAACGCTATGCAAGAAGAGTTGCAGCAGTTTGAGAAGCTGGGAGTTTGGAGATTAGTAGACCTTCCTGAAAATCAAAAGCTGATTAAAACAAAGTGGGTATTTAAGTGTAAAAGGGATTATAGAGGAGTCATTGTTCAAAACAAAGCACTTTTGGTAGTACAGGGATTCAGTCAGGAAGAAGGCATTGACTTTACAGAGGTGTATGCGTGTAACACCTCAAAAATTCACGTCCTATAATGTGTTGACACGTGTCATAAGCTTTGAACGTGTGACAGAATACTCTAAAGGGACTAAAGTTGACAAACAAGGAAAGTATGTGAATATAAGGGTTCAAAATGTCAACAATTGATAAATATACTTTACAATAACCCTACATGATGTTTATACCCTTAAACAAATGAATCATGGATCATACGAAGCTAACTGTGAAAGAAAGTGAGAGATTACAAACTACAGGGGTTAATTGTGTCAACATGTTTAAAGTATACCTCTGAGTGACCTTTTAGCAAACCCGAAGCTTTGTAACTATTAATTATGCTCACTAGAATGCATGATAAAAATTTCACCAAGTTTCGTTACCGTATGAGAAAGTTATGATAAAATTCGTATGCGAAGGGTTAAAAGCGTCAACGTTGAAATTTATGACTTTTCGGGTGATAAAAAGATAACCAAGGACTTAGCAAAGTTGGTATAAGTCTTGAAGCCCTTAGAAATCAATTTAGAGGGCTCAAATTGCAAAACAAGAAGTTAAAATCAAGTTTGGAAGGACCAGGGGCTAAATGTGTCAACTTTTAAAAAGTTCTTGTGAGCTGGCCGGTCCTTACGGACCGTATGGCTGGACCCTTACGGTTCGTAAGCCATGCCCATAAGCAGAAAACCCACAGGTGGCTGTTATGTCCATTGTAACCGACTTATGTTTCCTTGTTGCAATACCATGGGCTGCCTAAACTGGTTTATAGGCTTAGGAGGGCACTTGTATACATCTTGGACCAATTCTAGGCTTGCTTGGCATGATCTAGTGAGATCAAACTCACTATATAAGGTCCCTCATGTTACAACTTTTTGATCATGCATTCCATCTGCAGTTGTGGAACTTCCTGGAGCATAAGATCAGTCCCCAAGCATCTCTGGTCGTAATTAGGCCTTCGGTAAGTGTCCTTAACCTTCCTTAATTGAGTTTTGCTTAGTTTATAGCTTAAAAGTCAAACCATTGTAATTAAGGTTTGACTTATCGATAAATCACTAATGGTCCAGTGAATTGTCAAATTGAAAGTAGTTATAAGTTGGTATTTATGTGGGCATTAAACCCTTAAAAGGGCACCCTCTGAATTCCACTCTAACTAGATCAAATGTCGGGTCAAACTCAATCCGAAAAAGTCAACAGAAACATAATTTTCGAATTAATACGTAATTAGCAATGTAGAAGGCGTGTAACCTATTTTATCACTCATATAACTTGATAATTAGTATAAGAACTGGTCTAAGCTTGTCTGATCCGATAATTTTCTGTTTAGACTCGGTTCGGAACCGAAAGTCGCAAAAACTTTGACTTTTGCTTTGACTTCAGTTCTGACCCGATGTAGATGGGTTTAGAAATGCCTTAGAGCTTCCTTAGGACCAGGTTATATGTTGGTATAACCCTCTGTGATTGGTTCGTTGATTGCCCGATTCGTTTACACGTTTCCGTTAATTGCTTAATGTTGACCATAATGCCATTTTGACCATAAAACGAGAATTGTGGAAATGTGAAAGAACAATAATCTTTGTTACTAATTTATAAACATGTCCCTAAATTTTCACATCAGTTTGAGGTCTAGATTAGGAGTTATGCTCAATAGCGTAATTAGAAGGTCTTTTGTTAATTAAACAGCATAATTAGCGTAAAGCCTATCTAAACCAAATTTTTGACACCAAAACTTTTACCCACTGATGTAATATAATATTTTGAGATTTTTGAAGATTTTTAATTATTTTTAAACTGATCATAACCTAAGGTTATCGCCTTAATTCGGTAATTACCGATTATACCCTTTTTGCTTGTAACATGAGTTTTACATAATATTTTGACACCAATTCAATTGCTACTGATTTTATATAATAAATGAAGTATTTTGAACTTTATAACCTGATCAGAAAACTCAGATTTCCTGTATAACTTGGAAATCGCTTAAAATGACTTTTTACGCGTATTAAACACCTAGTATCGGTTTAAAACCATTTTGTCACATAAGACTTATCACCAACTGATATAACCTATTAAATTAAGTTGTTTTACTTATTATTTCAGAACCGAATCTCAGAATTTTAAATAATCTCTTTTATAATCTTTAAAATGACCAAAATACCCCTACGGGGCTTAATTTGAGATTAAACTTGTTTTGGGCATAATGGAAGGTATCCTACTGATATCACAACATATTTAAAGCATATTAACTTAGGAAACCTGTTCGTGACTCATTCGGTTACCCGTTATGCGTTATTCGCGTTCAGTTCGGTTTATGTAATTAGTTTGCATAAATTAGCCGAAACGGGTCGAACCTTATCATTTTTATCTCAAAATCCAGAATGTGTTTAGTTTACCCATATTATACAAGTCTTCAAACTTTTTGGGTCTAAATCACATTCTATTCCGGTCTTCGCTTAATCACGCGTACGAACCGTATCTTTCGTTGAAACTAGCCGGTCTAAGTTTAGGCTTAATTAAAGACCCGTTAGGATTCTAATAGGTTATTATAAACCTTCGTTCCAGAATAGGAGACCCGGTAAAAGCTACGTGCACTTGCTTGTTGTGATTATTACTTGCAAAGGTAAATACTTTAACTTATTTTCCCTATACGGGCTTGGGGTACGGTATATAAAATACCGCTTGGTCGGGCATTAAATCTTTAATCGTATGGTGGTTAATTTATTTAATTGACCCGTTTAAATTGTTTTGTTTGCTTAAAGCCTTTGGGGGGTTAATGACCATGTCCCGGATATCCTTGGCATCATTTTACGAAATAGCCACGACCTTAGCACGCGCGTGTAGGCGTACACCCGCTAGTGCATTTATAAATAATAAGGTATAACCGCTGGTTACGGGAATAACCCGCCGCGGGACTATATCATGTGGTGTGTCTATTAAGCTCTAACCCAGTGTCAATCCGGGCTACTGAACGCATAACGAACATGTAATCCTTTTACAAGTTTATATATAAATAATTATCCCAAGTTATGGAATGTTTGTGCCACGTGCATTCAAATCAATTTTTAATCATTTTAAAAATGAGTCAGTTAATTGTATTTACCAGTGTAAACTGACGTATTTTCTCAAAAAGATTAAGTGCAGGTGCTACTCGAAATAGGCTGGCTTTCTCCTTAGCATCAATAAGAGTCTCGCAAGCTTGGATGCATCAGTCTGTTGAACTATGTTTCTCTTTATTTTGATCCGCCTGTGGATCTGTTTTGAATATTTTGTGATACTTAATATTACAATTTATTAGGTTAATATAAATCTATCTTTTGCTTCAGCTATGCATTTATATATTGTGTTGTTTGACTATAATGATATCAACTACGTCACGATACTCCCCCCACCGGGCCCACCGGTAATACGTGGAAATATCGGGGTGTGACAATGCTCCTGTTGCTAGACTCGAGGCGATTAGGATCTTCCTGGCGTTCGCGTCATGGAAAGGTTTCAAAGTCTACCAATTAGATGTGAAATCTGCATTCCTTTATGGGAAAATCAAAGAAGAAGTGTATGTTGGACAACCGCCGGGGTTTACTGATCCACTACACAAAAACAAAGTCTATCTTCTGGATAAAGCGCTTTACGGACTTCACCAGGCCCCGAGAGCCTGGTACGAGACGCTTTCCCAACATCTGCTGGCCAACGGGTTCACCAGAGGGACGGTTGATAGCACTCTGTTTACAAAAGAGGTTGCAGGACATCCATTGATCGTGCAGATCTACGTTGATGACATCATCTTTGGTTCGACAAATGACGATTTGTGTAAAGATTTTGAGAATGTTATGAAGAAGAAATTTGAGATGAGTTCAATGGGGGAGATGAAGTTATTCCTAGGGCTACAGGTCGAGCAAATGCCTGAAGGAATCTTCATTCATCAAACCAAATACGTGAACGATGTTCTGGAAAAGTTCAACATGTCTGAATCTACTCCAACATCAACCCCCCTGGCTCAAAATCACGGAATCTGTCCAGATGAGAGTGGAGAAAAAGTGGACGAGACATTTTACCGGTCGATAATTGGATCTTTGATGTATCTTACTGCTTCCCGCCTGGACATCATGTATCCGACCTGTTTATGCGCCCGATATTAGTCCAGCCCATGCCAGTCACACTTGACGATCGTGAAACGCATTTTATGGTATTTGAAAGGATGCCCAAGCACCGGCTTGTGGTATCCTAAGTCTGGCGATTTCTCTCTCACAGGTTTTGCTGATTCGGATTTTGGTAGCTGCAAGCAAAATGCTAAGTCCACCACTGCAGGCTGTCAGTTCTTTGGAACTCGACTAGTCACTTGGCAGTGCAAGAAACAAACCATAGTAGCGCTCTCTACCTGCGAGGCTGAATACGTTTCGGCCTCGAGCTGTTGCTCTCAGATCCTTTGGATCCAACAGCAGATGCGAGACTTTGGTTTGCAGTTCTTGGACACGCCTATATTTGTGGACAATGAAGCAGCGATTAACATAACGAAAAACACGGTTCACCATTCTAAAACAAAACATATAGAAATTCGACATCATTTCATCCGTGATTGTCACGAGAAGAAATTGATTCGAATCAAACATATACACACCGATGAACAGAAAGCTGATTTTTACACCAAACCGTTTGATAAAAGGAGATTTAACTATCTTTTGATATTAAATGGGATGAAAAATTTGTTTTCTGGGAGGGTTGTTGAATGTGAAGCCGAGGAGGACGGCGATCTGATGTGATCCACGTTGTGTTGTCAAAGTTTTTGTACAGTTTATTTTCTGCTTTTGATAAAAACAAAAACACAAAAATATGTCTTTGTTTTTAGGTGGAGAAAGTTTGCAGAAAATCCAAAAACATGATAAAATTTCAAAAATCCAAAAACAATAGAAAAACTGAAAAAAAGTTTGTGTAAAAAGGGGAAATGATAGTACATCAGCTAGACAGATGCAGTACGCTAAAGAAATGTGAAGTTTAATTGTGTTAAGCAGTCTTGCAGATGATATGCCGATAGGTTTTTATACATTTAGTAGATTTGTTCGGGATATAAACATAAACAATTACTTGCTTTTATGTGGGGAACATCTCTCGGATATATGGGAAACCCCCGAAATCTTGTTTGAAAGGTCCCTCTTTCTGAGATACTAGGTCTTTATGCTTAGTGATATCTGGGGTATTATCCCGGGACTTCTGATTTTGCGGAAGCAATGGCCTAGTCCCCGGAGAATACTTTACTCTGCTTGAAATAAAAGCCCCCCCCCCTCAGCATAAAAATGATGAAACGTTGCAAAATGCTAATCATGTGCTGTTGAAGAAAATATTCTCTAAAGGGAACCCACCAAAAGTCGAAGCCGTCATCTCTCTGATTTTGCGGAAGCAATAGCCTGAGCTCTCACGGCCCTCGCATTTAACCCCTTACAGATATCATCTAGGTATACTCACCTGTAAGACTGAATATTGGGATATGGATACGGGAGTATATTCTGAGGTGGTACACACGTAAAAGTTAAGTCTTAAAACATTAAATCCGTATCCTGAACAGATTGAACTTTGTGTGAAAATTTAAGAGGATCAGTATATCGGCAATCAATGCAAACTGTTTAATACTGAAAATGTAATCAAAGCTTAACGGTACTTGTATCTTGTCGGTAGCTGATATGATCCCCTAACACGCTCACAAAAATATTGTGAGTATAGTTTATTTGCTTATCATAATCAAAAATCCAAAAAGATTTGCATTTCATCTTATTTTCGACAACGAACGTTGGGGATCAGATGATCAAAGTCTTATGTGCTGAATAAATCTGGATCATGAGGGTTGGGTAAGCAGAAGATTGAGAAAAAGTGTTTGGTAATTGCGTGAAAGTTTAAAAGTTCATTAACTTGAACTTAAATTGTTTCAAAAAGTCAGCAAACTTCATAAATTGGTCAACCAAGGTCATTAACTTGGACTTGGTAGGCGGAAAAGTTGACCAAGGTCATCAACTTGGACTTGGTTAATTGGGCGTGTCGGTAAAATCTCAAAAAGTTAAAAATTTGAACATTGATTTCGCTTGAAAAAGGGATTCCGTTTGAAAAACCTAATTCCGCTTGAAAGGTGATTCCGTTTGAAAAGACCTCAGTGCCTATTTCACACGAAATAAGCATGTCTATAAATAGGGGTCTAATTCCGCTTGAACTCATCAGTTCTGTTATTTCGCTTCAAAGCTCCTCATCAGGCGATTTCAAGCGAAATACTCATATCATCGTTTTTAAGCCGAAACTCTGCCCGATTGTTGTTTGAAATCCATATTTAAGTTGGTTTGCTCAACTTAGATCATGGGAAAGGTGAGTTTGATGGTCGATTTGATCCAGATCTGTCTGATTTCGTTTGCTCGGCGATGAACAGGACCAAAGACATAGATCTAGGGCTTGTTTGTTAAATAAAATGAACGTTAATCATATATGTGTGGTCGAAATAGGTTGTAGATCTGTCTTAGGGTTTTGATTGAATCAGATCTGTTGTTTCCGCTTGAATGACGACGAACAGGATTTTTGGACTTAGATCTAGGTTATGTTTATGGGTTAAAATGAAATTAAATCACACCCACATGTTCGGAATTTGATAAAGATCAAACCCAGTTAATCAATTTCATCATCAGATGTTGAAAAATCATTGTGTTGTTATTTCGTTTGAACCAAGTAATTCCGCTTCAAATGACTATTCCGTTTCAAATGGTAATTTCATTTTAAGATGTCATTTCACATGAAAATGTTATTCCGTTTGAACTGTGATTTCGTTTGTAAATCAGTTGATTCCATTTGAAAATTTTATTCCGTGTGAATATGTAATTTCGCATGAATGTTCATTTTGTTTGAATGTTGTTTGATTAGAAAAATTGTTAAAGTGTTTAACTTGGTTGTATGTTGTTCTTTCAGGCTTCAAATGTGATATTTGATCCATTACACAACAGTTGTTGTGATTACGATGAGGAGAAGATACCAAAGTTGACCGAATTCAAGAGTATTCTGGAGTTTATGAAAAGATTGCCGATTCAGAAAGCTTTGACAAATCAACATTTGGTTTTCAGATCATATATTGAGCGTTTTTGGGAGAAGGCAACATATGACGAGGAAAACAAGACAATAAACTCAATTGTGAACTTGAATGATGAAGACAAACCGATCATTATCACAGAGCAGTTAGTTCGTGAGGTGATAGACTTTCCTGACGATGAAAATTCTCCGTCAAAGTTCCCTGAGAGGATGGTCAAAGGTTGCATGTTGCGGATGGGTTATAATGGTGCACTGAACAGTGCTAACTACTTGAAATCAAAGTTTTCCAAGCCATACAAGTTTCTTATTCACTCAGTGTTGATTGCTCTAAGTCATAGAAAGGGAGGTTATGATGCAATGAGGGATTATCAAATGAACATGGTGACAGCTCTCGTATTAAACAAGAAGTATAATTTTTCGAAGACTGTGTTTCATTACATGGTAGAAAATATTACTTTAATGAACAAGACTTGGGTGTATCCACGATTTGTTCAAATGATGTTAGATCATGCTTATCCTGATCTTGAAAGAGATGAAAACAATGATTTACTGGTGTTATCTCACATGGATAATGAGTCTGTGAAACAATTGACCAGATATCATCCAAACCATCCAGAGCCATCAACAAAAGCTGAATTTTTTGGTTTCATCAAAGATAAGAATTATCAAGATCCAGTCAATCATCAGAACTGGAGAAATGAGAAAGAAATGAAAGAGAAGAGTTATGCAGATGAATTAAAAACACTTGAAAGCTTCAAAGGAACTCGAAACGAGTGGTTCTTGAAAGAGAAAAAGAAGAGAAGCAGAAAAACAACTCCGAAAGTTCAAGTGGAGGAGGGTTCTTCATCACAACCTAAGAAAAAGCGTCAAAAGAAGGTTGTTGAAACTATGCTTGTGGATGAATCTGATAAAGAAGATGAAGCTGAAGCAGAAGTTAATGTTGAAGGAGATGTTCGTTTGTCTCCTGAATCTGAAAAGTTGTTGAAATCTCTTACTGATTATAATGCTGAAACAGGGAAGACAGCTGGTGATAAAGGTGATGATGCAGATAACAGTTCTTCTAGTTCATCTGATGAAGATATTGATGAAACTGAGCGGGCAGCAAGAATTAGAGCTGAGATTGAAAAAGAAAAGAAGCTCAAGGAAAGAGGAAAGAAGATAAAGATGATGAGTTATACAATCCTTCTCCTGAGAATGTTATAGAATCTCAGACACCTCCTTCATCTGGTGGAAGAAAGAAAGTTGGTGCTAGAAAGCAAGTTGTAACTCCGAAGGCAGCACCAAGGTTGAAAGTTTTGCTAAAGAAGAAACCAATCAAAGAATCGAGTAAACCACCAGAACCACAACATCAACCTTCACCAATTCATTCACCACTTCATCAATCACCACCAAGACAACCATCACCAATCCAAACACCACCACATCTATCACCACAACATATTCATATTGCTACACCTCCACACGAACAACAACCTGTTGTTACATCTCAGCAAATCTTTCAAACACCACCATCCACACAACCACCTGTCCAAACTACACCTGGTTCTTCTGGATTCAAGACTTTTCCACATGTTCCTGAGGGTATTATTCTTGAAGACATTGGTGATTTCAATTTTGCGACTGATGTGCAAGTTAAGAGTTTGGAAAAGAAAGTTGAATTAGTTTTGGTTGAGAACAAGAAGTTGTTGGATCATGAAAAGAAACTAGAGAAGCGTGTAAAGTCTGTAGAAGCTGAAAATTCTTCATTGTTAAAGAAAGTTGAAGCTGATCAGACAGAAATTGATATTCTGAAAGTTAAAGTTGCAGAGTTGGAAGAAGAGAAAGCACGCAGAACAAATACTTTGAGTTAAAGAACAAAGAATTGGAAGCTGCTAAAGCAATGAAAGAACACGAGATATACATGATGAATAAAGTGTTAGAAAAATTGCTTGGAAAGTCTGTTGAGCAGAGTTTTGAGGAGATAAAGATTGGAGAAGTTAGAGCTCGTCGTCAAGCTGAGATTGATGCTGATTTGAAGAGTAAGGGTAAAGGTATTGAAGGTGCAGTGAAGTTACAGAAAGATCAATAGTTCCAACAACTGAACCTGAGTCACCTATCCAAAATCCTCGTCCTATCTCTGCAGTATCTGCTATATTTGAGGAAGATGTACTAATTGATGATATTATCAATGATGAAGAAGATGTTGAGGAATATGAGGAAGATGATGAAAGTGAAAAAGATGATGCAGACGATGTATTCTCTGCTAGTAGTCACAGTGATGATGATGACGATGACGATGGTCAATGTGGTACAGGAATTAAAGTTACAGAAGCATCAAATGAAGAGAATGTCGAAGATTATCTTCATGACGATGTGAATGAAGAGCCTGAGGATGCTACAGGTGAGGGGGAGAGCGTTGATGATCAAAACGTTTATAAAAGTGAAAAGTTAATTTTGCGTCTTGAACCTGAAATTGAGGAAGGAGAAATCAGACATACTTACACCATGGCTGATATTATTGAAATGACACGTATTGATGATCCTAACTTGAAGTTTGATTTTGAAGAAGAGTTGAATGCATTTGATATGAATCAACAGCCAGAGTATCAGTACAAGTATGTTAAGGAAGCTGATAATTATGATCATGTTGAAGTTGAAGATTGCAGCGACGAAGAGAATGTGAATGAAGATACATCAAACTTTCCAACATTGGTTGAATTTTTCAGTCAAGAAAATATTGATGAATTAAGACGGAAGGTTGAAGAATGTCTGAAAGATAAAAATTTTGATGGTACAGTGAAAGATGCACAGAAAGAAGAGAGGAAGAAATGGTTCAGAAAGAGTAATGAACGACAGTTTAAAAGGCCTCTGAAATTTTATAAATAAGATAGGGATGTATCACTGGGTGACATCATCAGTTGGGGCTTTCTACCACAGGTCAATGCTTATGCTATTCGTCGAGAATATGGTGTTCAGTATTTTGCATTCATTAATGATATAATGTCGTTACCCTGGTGGGATGTTGAACAGCTTGCAAAAGTCAGAACATTGAATTATCCTGTTAGAAAGAATGATGTGCCTGCCATGAGCAGTTTGCATCTGGTGTTGATGTGGCTGTTGAGCAACTTGATGATAAATCGATTTCCGATAGTAATCATTGTTGTTGAACGGATTTTGAGCTCCACTTGCTTCGCGATTAGTGCACTCCCTCTTGAAGTGTCCTTTTTCCCTGCAACGAAAACAAGTAACTTTAGATTTATCAAAACCTAAATTAGAAACACATGCATCACGGAAGTCATCTCTTCCTGTGATCTGTTTGAATTTCTCAGCTCGTCTCAACACACTAGCCAAACACCATTTTATATCCATCAATTCCATCTCTTCAGCATTAATCTAATCGTAATCCTCTTTGGTCAACATTGGATTCCCGATCCTTCCTGTTACTAAACTTCCATAGGACTCCAACACAGTCCCCAACAAAGACATGTGACTTTTCGCAACTTCTTCAGAATAATCCTGATCATTTTCAAGATTCAATACAATATTGCATTGTAGCTTCTTGCCATTCTTGGTTGCTGAAATGTTCGGATCAAAAGATGGATATGATGAAAAAATTGTGTTGCTGTTTGATCCTTTGGATGAACTTCCTGATGAACTCTTTGCATTGAATGCAGTCTCAACCTTTGGTGACATGTTGGTAGTTTTGTCATTCAACCCTGCTTTGTAATAAAGCCCAATGTCTTGTTCACCATCAAAATCTTTCATTCTTAAGACCTTTCTCTATTCCATCTCCTGAGCCTCAATCTTTTCAATAAACTTGCTCAGTATTAGACTGCTAAACCCTTTCTTGTTCCTTAACATCATGAGATATGTGCCCCAAGTCTCGTGTGGCAATGCATCAGCTAGCTTTTTAATCAACTCCTCATTATCTTTTGTGATGCTCAACCTCTTCATGTTTGCTAATAGATTGTAATATCTTTCTATGATCTGCTTTGTGTTTTCATTTTCTAAGCCTCGAAATAAATCGAATTCTTTTTTTCAAAAGCGACTTTTTGTTCTTGACCATCTCTTGGCTTCCAACAAACTTCGATCTTAAAGCCTTCCATATTGAATAAGAAGTTCCATTGTGTTGCAATAAAACCAAGATATCTTCCTTAACAGCTTGATGCAATAAACTCGTCATCATTTTCTCATCTTTGTATTTCTTTTTATCTTCGGCACTTAGATCTTTAATTGCAATAATCTCCTCATCATCAGTCATCGGTCTAACATATTTCGTCTCAACACACTCCCAAGCATCTAAGTAGTTTGCTTGTACCCAATTCTCAAATCGTTCTTCCCATCCTTTATACTCCTCAATATTCATAAGTTTTGGCGGTTTTTGCATAGTGCCCGTTTCATTTTCTAACATTGTGTTCTGTGCAAGAGTAATCGGGGTAACCGGAGTAGCAAATGCGTTGTAAAATTCCTCTTCCATGATTCGGTTTTAAAATTTTCTCAAAACAGTCTTTCAAACGGAATTATACTCTCAAACGAAATTACTTGTTCAAAACGGAATCAACTTCAAGACAACTTCAAGCGAAATCCCTACTTCAAACGGAATAACCTTTGGAGCGAAATCAGCACTTTCAAACGGAATATCTAATTTCGTTTGAACTAATACCCTTTCAAACGGAATCACTAATTCCGTATGAAATTCCCAAACGGAATTACAAGTTGGAGCGGAATAGCAAGTTTAAACGGAATCACTCAAACGGAATACCAGTTTCAAGCGAAATCAACCAACTTCTCAAGCGAAATACCAGTTTCAAGTGGAATTAAGGTCTTATTCCGTATGAAATGCTGCTGACGTCATCATTCTCGAACTGTTTTTCAAACGAAATTACAGATTTTACCAATTTTAGATCGAATTTGAATCCAATTCTTTCAAGGATTCATTAAAACATAATTGCGCACATGTTGTGAGAAAATTAGCCGATTTTAACCGTAAAAAGTTGTTAATTTTGAAAAAGAAGGTGTAGAAATCAGAAATTGCAGCTGAATTGGTATGAACTCTTCCTCCTGAGCTCTGATACCACTTGTAGGATCGTTTTCAGACCCGAACGAGTCGATCAGAAGAGTTTTTGCTCGATACAAAAGGCGGAAACAGACGTATTAAGTCAATTCAGCTAGATTATCACTTTAAAATGTCTTTATATTGATTTGACAAAGTATTACAGCAAGTAGACACTTCGGCAGCAGTTCGGTACTGAAACCGGAATCGTTACAAATGAATAGGCACACAAGGTATTTATAGGCATGTTAATTCCGTTTGAACATGTCTCAAACGGAATCACATTAGCGAAATAACTGATTTCGTTTGAAATGACTCAAAGTGAGTTCAAGCGGAATTAACCAAGTGATTTAGTTTGAAATGACTGTTGACCATTTCAAACGGAATTACCTATAAACACATTTTCTCGTTTTCCGTGCTCTGATCTATCTATATACAAACAAGACTCGATACAAGACGAAGTCGACAGACGGATGCACCAACACCAAAGATGGAGCAAGAGTTTTACAAAGGGTTTGTGTATTGGGTATACAACTGTTTGTCTACTGAAGCTGTGATTACTTACAAAGTTGAAAATGAAGTCAGAGACATTCATGTGTTTGATCCTTTGTGGTTGGTGACCTGCTCTGCAAAAGACATAGAGTGCTTGTTCGTTAATAAGATCGGGTTCAAAGCAGAAGACAGAGAGCAGGCTATGCAATTTCAAAAGGTTGTTTCCATTTGCTTCCAAAAAGGAATCAATGCTGAAAGTAAATGGTCATCAAAGTGGCGAGAGATTGAGAAAGAGGAAGCGTTGAAGGCTGAAAGGGAAAGAAAAGCTCGTGAAGATAAAGACAACATGCTGAGGCATACTGTTGTTCAAAGAATGGCTGCTGAAGAAAAGAAAAGAAAAGAGTTGAAGAAAATGAGAAGCTTAGGAAGTTATTGCTGAAAAAGCCTAAGCCGAGGGAAGAGAAATCAAGTCGTTGTGAAGAAAGCATTGAAGACCTGACTGAAGACTCCGGCAATATCCAAGGGGGAGTTTGTTGGTGCATAATGTCTATAGCCTACGTCTAAAGTCTAGGTCATGTCGGTAGCTTGTATAGGGATCAAAAATGTAATTTTATGTTGTTTTGTAGTGATTTCGCTTGAAATGACATGTGGTCATTTCAAACGAAATTAGAGTTGTTAATTTCGCTTGAAATGACATGTGTCATTTCATGCGAAATCAGAAGCCTATAAATAGGCAAGTGTAGCTTCTCATTTGGCACGGAATTAGTTGTGGTGTAACGAAGTGCTGCCCGATTTTCAAGTCAAATATCAATGAGAAGCTTGTTTTAAGTATCATACTCTGTTTCTACTCATTTCTTACATTGATTCTAGGCTGTTTGTTTGTTTCCCCCCTCTCAAACAGTTGTGTATTGATTATGATCGACTCATTAGGTCGCTAAATCGATCCTACAATAATTATTAAAGTAAATAAAAAAATCATCGTTTATGTTGACACTAAATTGCAAAGTGTTTGTCCTTTGTTTTTAAAAAGTACAAAAAACATACTCGATGTTTGCAAACCATTGCACGTTATGTCCTTTAGTCTTGATTGAGTTAAATTTTAATGTTAAGTCAGGACAAATTGGTAATTTTACTCATTTATTTAAAATATATTTAATAACTACAAGAAAAATGAATTTTAAAAAAAACTCAAAATACATAAAAAGATACAGATATCAATTAAGATCCTCTCTCTCAACTCTTTCATTCTTTCTATTAACTCTTCCTCTCTAATAGCATGTTCTCACTACCACCATTACAAAACCACCTTTCATCCTTATGCCTCCATGTAAACACCTCAGCCATCGCCTCCTACCGCCCATCATCTAAACGGGGTTTTCTAGCCGAAAACCTCCCTCATCGCCCTTCATAATTGCTGGTGGCCACCACCCTATAACCTAAATCAACTATCGCCCATCTTCAAAGAGAGAGGCGTGAGATCGTTTTTGGAAATACAGAGGTGGGAGATCGCTTTTGGAAAGAGAGATGTGGGAGATTGATTCAAAACCCTAGATACCAAATTAAAGCCTTAGATCTGTAATTGAAGCTTTAGATCCGTGATTGTGTATGATTTGGAAAGATAAGAGATGTGGGAGATCGATTCAAAACTGGAGATTAAGCGGTTGTCGTGGTTGCAGGCGAGGTGGTGGTGGTTCAAGGGTGGTTGAGGTGATGTAGGTGGTGATGGCCGGAGATTGCAGGCGAGATGGTGGATTTAAAAAGTTCAGGAAACAGGTATATAGGTACAGAAAGGGGCGGGGTCGCCCATCGGCCCAGAATTTGAAGGAGGAACGGTTAGAGCTCGATGTTAAGATTAGCGTCGAAGTACAACTGCCGGATTATCATGGAATTCAAGTTTTTACTCCTTCTGACTTCCTACTATTACATATTAGATTGTTTCTGATGGTGTGTGTTGTTGCTTGGGTTTATGTCTGAGAGGTGATTGTGGTTAGCCAGTATCACCGATGGTTGAGATAGGAATTGTGGTGGCAGTAAAGGGAGTGGTGGCTAAGTGTGTTATTTGTGTGTGTGTGTATATGTGTATACTAGGTTTTTACCCGGGATTGCTTCCTGGGCTCGGGAAACTTAGTTATATTAATTACTATTTGTTATTAATACAACACATTACATCAACCATCTCATTCGATTCAACAACAATTTCTTCAAATCACCGGATTAGATCATGAACCTATATTAGAGGTCAAACAAAAGCACAACATGACCACATGAATAATATCATTTCCACTTTTACTTCAATGCACTTACATGATAGGGTGATTTGACATTTTGTAAAAATGTTTGTTTTTGTACTTCTTTACAAAAAAATATGTTGACCAAAATTCAAATAGATGTTGACCAAAAGTCAATCAAATGTTGACCAATAGTCAAACAGATGTTGACCTTAAATTGATGTTTGGTTTAAGGCCAAACATCTGTTTATGGCCAAACATCTGTTTAAGGTCAAACATCTGTTTAAGTCCAAATATCTGATATAGAAGGCAAAACATCTGTTTAAGGCAAAGCATCTGTTTAAGGTCAAACATCTGTTTATGGCCAAACATCTGTTTAAGGTCTAACAACTGTTTAAGTCCAAACCTCTGATATAAAAGGCCAAACATCAGTTAAAGGCCAAACATCTGTTTAAGCCTGAACATATGTTTAACTTAATAAGATCTACTGTCTTCTCACACTGTTTACCTCTTCAAAACACTGTTCAACCTAACATCGGTTTCCATTAACTATTGACTAAAATGCAAACAGATGTTCAAACCACTGTTTGTTATTGTACTTCTTTACAAAATTACATAGAATTCAAGAAAATGAAACAATGACTTAAAGAACTATAATTTAACACATAATCTAATCGGGCAAAGCAATCTATTATCTGACAATTCCCTGGTTTTTACAACATGAAACATAACATCATCATGCCAAATACAGTCATATATATCCATCTATTATTCTGAATTCATAAACCCATAAATGCAGAAGAATGTCACATTTGCAATTAATAAACCAAGTTTCTACTTCATTACAGTTACTATTAGCAAAAAGAAACATCATATCATCTATAAATAAAACATAAAGTGCTAATAACAGTGTTTTATCATGTTAGCCATACATAACCATCAAGTTAATAATTAAAAAAAAACATACAGTATCACCATCAAAAAATTCATAGTTATAGTATCTGATATCAGAACATCGTTAAATGTCTTCGTTAAACTGACGTAACTTGATTTAATACGATCTTCTGTTGCGAAGACACGTATATGAAGTGCAACATATCACCAAACCTCAAGTTATTGTCAGTCATAAAGTTTCGCCAACCATCCAACGAATAACGTGGGTTCAATTCATTTAACTCCGACTTAACATGATAAACCTTCACAACTCCAACCATGTTTTGAACTTTTAAAGGATGAAGATCAAGAGAAAGACCTGCTCGTCTGGCAACTTCAGCAGGAAGACGCTACATGTATTGTATGGAAAAAAAATAATAGTCAGACAAATAAACATAAATCATTAATTTGTTATAAAAAATGGTATACCAGCCTATAGTCTCCTTTGCGATCAAAATGAAAGAACTCAGGGTCAATAGGATGTCCAGAATGTTTTTTTGTAGTCTTTGCAATCTTATTTCTACGGTTAAGCTTTTTCTGAACGTTGGCGGCTCTCTTCCCCTTGATGAAAAAGTAAACATATACATGTGAATTAAAGGAATGTTGAATATATGCACAAAAAAAAACAGTTTATATAACATATACTAATTAACTGGCAAGTATAGATACCTTAACTTTATGAACAGAAGAAGAACATCCAATATGATCACTTGTGTCGACAGGTAAGGCAGCATTTCCCTTAGTCCTATTCTTAACCATCTCCTTTCTCTCAGAAGTAACTTTACCTTTCTTCTTAACCTGTTGTCATAGAGTAACTTAAATTATAATATGTGTTAAATTAAAAATAAATAATTTTAATAATTTAGTAAATACCTGAGTAACAGTTCTGCCTTCACCTACAGAAACAACTTCTTCATCCTCATAGATGTCCTGGTCAACATTAATGAAATAATTAATATAATGCTAAAAAATTAAAACTTTTACTGCTAATGCTAAATACTTACATACCTTGAATGCATTCTCAACATAATCAACCTTCGATATCTTAAGTACACTATCATCGTCAGATTCAGGTTTCTTCAAAAAGCAAATCTCAATCTCATCTCTATAAACTACTACCTCAAAAACAACATCATCAATTCTGCTAAACACAAGCAAATCATCCTCCAGTATCCCAACATCGTTGCACATTTCCGGCCATCCTCTAGCAAATACAAAGTTATTGTCAACCTTAGACCCCTCAACATTCCAATGGGAACCCTTATAACAGATTTGAAATTTGCCACTTGGTGGGCTGTTTACGTAAAATTGTTTAATGAAGCAGTCTTCGATTACCTGCATAAAATTAAAAATAATGAATATTATACGTGAAGTATATAACTTATGAGAATAAGTGTTGACACGTTAAAGATGCAAAAGAATTCAAGTTAAGATTAATACTCATAACGTAAAACCAAATCTTGCATAACGATTAAACGTGAAATAAGATTCACCACACATGCCATCAACAAAACATGGAAGTTCAGGCCCAAAATCACCTAACGGTTTGAAAACCAACAAAGTATCACTCGGCAGATTGAGATCTTTAACAACATTGTCCCAACCGTCAGTTATTATTGGCGTTGAATTTTCTGTTCTGACCCTCACAACCCAATTTTTACCAGACTCATGATAGATTCGCAACCTATTTTTTTGCCAACAATCTCCCCACTTTTGATTAGCAAAGAATATAGGTACATCCTGTATATAATTTTTAAGTAGTGTAAGAAAATATAAACCATAAGAACTGTTAAATATATATCTCAATAAAAATAAATTATGTATGTAAAAACATGTCATACCAGTTTCAAAGATTCTGGGTTATCAAGAAACTTGACAAATATAGTATACATCATAAAACCTGAATTAGTAAAGATGTTAAAAGATTGTAATAAAAAAGTTGGCTTCGAAAATGAACATTAACTTTTTGTATTAACAGAGTATGTAGTGAAATTAATCATAGAAACAGAGTATGAGTTAAAATTTTTCTGCAAATAATAACTATTTTAACATGTTCTCAACAAATGATTCAAACACCTAAGTAAACCCTTCTTGAATGTATAGCAATAAACGTTTAAAATCGTATTAGTAGCAAGATAGGATTTGAATTAAGATCGGTTAAACAATATAAAGTTCATTACAATATGAATGTACATACCAGTTGCTGAAGAAAAAACAATAAAACCTCAGGTGATTGAAGTGTAGAAGACGGAGAATAAGAAAGTTAAAACCCGAGAAAATGACTGGGAAGAAGAAATTTTTGAAAGAAGAGATGATAGATGTTTGATGTGTAAGTGTAATAATGATGAAGAAATAATGATGGTTGTGTTTTTCTCTTCCCATATTTTCAACTGATGAAAAATATTTACACATACACCCCTTATTGAATTTGTTATTTACATTTACATTGAGATACAAGAGTAAAGCGGATGATTAGTTGAATTGATTTGGTATTCAAATTAACAAATAAAAATAATTTTTCTTATAGCAAAAGCCATTAACATATCATATTTTTGCAAAGCCATTAACAGTGTTTTATCTATTATAATTAGCTTTTAACATAAGTAGTTTGACTTTGGTCAAACAGCGTTTTAACATTGCTCAAACAGTGTTTTATCTATTATAAGTAGTTTTTAACATAAGTAGTTTGACTTTGGTCAAACAGACTTTGGTCAAACAGCGTTTTAACATTGCTCAAACAGTGTTTTATTTATTATAAGTAGCTTTAAACATAAGTAGTTTGACTTTGGTCAAACGGCGTTTTAACATTTCTCAAACAGTGTTTTATCTATTATAATTAGGTTTTAACATAAGTAGTTTGACTGTGGTCAAACAGACTTTGGTCAAACAGCGTTTTAACATTGCTCAAACAGTGTTTTAACTTTGGTAAAACAGACTTTCAAAACACTAAGAATCATATTTTTGCAAACAGTTGTTTGACATTGGTCAAACTGTGGTTTGACTTTGGTCAAACAGTGGTTTGACTTTGGTGAAACATATTTTTGGCTGGTATAGTTTTGAAATTGATAATTTCGTAGCCTCTTATGCAGTCCAAATCCGGTATAATTTTCTTCCATATTAATAGTGAACACGGGGATCTTCAGAATTGTCTGCGTTGTAAATTAATTATGAATAAATTTATCACACATTGTTATGAGATGCAAAACACAATAGAGTTTATAAAGTTTAAACCAAATAAAATTTAAACAAAATAGTAATTAAGAAAATATATATACAACTATACTTAGAACGGTGGAAGTTAAAACTCAGAAAAAACAATGATTACAAGCTAGTAAAAACTTCTTTGTAAACAACATTAGAAGTCTTATTTGTTGGTTTTCCATCAGCGTCGAATATTAGTATTTTAACGCCTTCTCAAGTCTTGACCCTTGATAATGCAACGTACAACTGACCATGAGTGAAGACAGGATCTTTCAAATAAAGACCAACCTTTGATAACGATTGTCCTCGACTCTTGTTAATTGTCATGGCAAAACAACTGATAAAGGAAATTGTCTTCGTTGAAATTGAAAAGGTATTTTTTTGTCAGACGGGATCATATTAATCCTTGGAATAAAAACTCTCGTGCCAATGTTACCACCAGATATTACTTCAGCTTCTATAACTCGTTTACCAAGAAAAGTAATTTGAAGCCTTGTACCGTTACATAACCCTTTCTGTTGATCAATGTTTCGAAGAAGCATCACAGGAACACCAACTTTAAGAACTAATCTGTGATTAAGCAAGCCAGAAATCTTAAGAGCATTCAAATTTTCTGTTGAGTATAAGCTTTCTTGAAAAGAATCAAGAATTTGTTCAGTTTGACATATACTATCAGAACTTAGATACTCTTTCGCATCACCAGGAAATAACAAAAGCAATCGATCATTAATTTCATGAACTACCTCATTTTTGGGTGCTAGAATTGCTCGCTCAGAAAAAATCCAGGAATCCTAAATTGTTCAATAATTGAAGGATATACAAAGTCAATTAAACTTTGTATCGGGTCACAAATATCGGTGATTAGTAGATCATCTGGTATCTCTATAATGGCGTCACCATCATTATCATCTCCAACATTTTGCTTCACCAATATCAATAAGCCATTTTGCAAATTCTCTGATAGACTCCATATTTGAACTTTCAGCTCCAATAGTTAGACGCATGTTTTTAGTCAGCCGTAACAGTCTGCATTTTGACCATATGTATGAAGAGCTTAAAGATGCACTAACAATTTCTTGTCTAGTACCATTAGGAATAACAGGCAGGATTTGTCTAAAGTCACCACCAAATACAATAACTTTACCTCTAAAAGGAATATCCGAACGAATACTCCTACCTTCCGAAAATACGTCGGTCGTCGTCCTATCTAAAGCTTCAAAGGCATGTTTGTGTACCATCGGTGCTTCGTCCCATGTGATTAATTGGGTTTCCTTTAATAATCTGGCAATATCACTATTTGGCTTAATATTGCACATTGAATCTTCTATTATATTAATGGGGATATGGAACCGAGAATGAGCTGTCCTTCCACGGGAAAGTAATAACGAAGCAATACCACTTGAAGCCACATTTAAAACTATTCCATTTCTACATCGAACAGCTGAAGCCAAAGTCATCCATAAAAAGGTTTTTCTAGTTCCACCATAACCATAGACAATAAAAAGGTCTCCTTTACGCCCTACAACTGCTTCCATTATTTCGTTAAAAACCGCTCGTTGTTCATCTGTAAGAGATTGATGCAACCTGTTAAACTCAGCTTGTACTTCATCTAGGTCATGTGACAGCTCTTCATTGATCAGACGATTAGAAGCATCACATAAGGAATCGTCATCAGGATACGGCATAGTGACAAACCTTCGTAATGATGAACCATTAGAAATTAAATAGTTTTCAATTTTCAACAAAGTAAGGTTCTTAATCTGATATTCAGGAAGCACTAAATCTAACAAATAAAAAAATTAACATTATTAATTAAAAAAACAAAATGTAGATGTGAAATAAAAAAGATAGATCAGAACCTGAAATATTTGTTTCTTTTTGACGTTTATAAACAATATCATCAGCTAAGTATTTCCACGTGTTCTCCCAAACAAATTCTGGCCGTGAAAGAGTATTTGACAAATGCAGGGTAGCAAATAACACTCGAAGATACCCATCATGTCCTTCAAAACTTGCTTCTTTAATGGCCTCAACGTATTCATTGTCATCATCTAAGAGTCCCATCGCATAGCAAGCATCTCTAAAAGTTGGGAATAATTGACCATTAACTGTACGTATCTCCTCGAATGATCTAGGCCCTTTAACTTTATTGAGTAGTATCCTCAAAAAATAAGGTTCGCCCAACACACTGGTACGACTTACGTACCTGCCAACATCTATCTTTAAGTATCTAAACAAATTTGGAAGGAAACTCAACATAAGTCAGCTTTCTAGCATCTTCATTTGTCTCGTTCAACTTCATCCATGGCACAAATATTGAAGAAGCAACAGAAGGCTTGCTTAAAACATTATCAATATCGTCATCCGCACCATACACAACATTCTGTTGGCCCGGCAAATGAAAGGGAAGCCTCATAACAGCAGCATACCTATAATGAACCTCATTACAGAATATTCTCCAGGATGCCTCACAAGCTGAAATATATCTACAATCATAATACTCCTTGATCTCGTCTTTTGGCTTTTCCTTAATGGTTGAATTTGTATCACCAGAAACTACCGCAGTAGCCATATCAGGACCTTTGTTAATGTACTTAAACAAATATTTCACTGAACCGGCTTGATTACACCACTCAACATTAATGTGTGCTTGATATCTTTTCAAAAGCCTTTTGTTATAAGGAACAACATTTCTGTTGGCTGATCTAACACCAGATTTTATAACTGTATAACCTGAATCTCTTCTTCTGTATACATGAAAACCAGTTGAATCAATATTTGTATTTGGTGTGAATTTCTTCGGAAAGTTTTTTGAACATCTTTTATCAACCATGCAAGGACAATTCAAATTAGCATTCCCACACGGACCATGAATCATATAATCAGTCACAAGAGAATAAAGTTCAGTATCTTCTTTTTTTATCGGGAATCTCAGCAGAAATAAATGGATCTATGTGATCTATGGTTGGAAGTTTGTGATCGACCTTCATGAATAAGCATATATGTGCATGAGGAAGATCACGCTTTTGAAATTCTACTGTATAAACAACTAAATAAAAAGGAAAAATAAATAGATAGTAGTTGATAACCTTGATTACAAAATATATATAAGAGGATAAGATGTGAAAACGAAATAACATACCAGCGTTAATCTCCCCGAAATACTTAGAATCCTTCAAATCTTTGAGTAAGGAATCAAGCTTCATTTTAAACAATCGACACAATATGTTAGGCCTGTCTTCGGCTTTGATGGTTGAATCTTTTAGAAATCTTTTTACTTCAGGCCACTTAGGATTACACGTTATAGTTATGAAGAAATCAGGGTACCCATACCACTTACATAAGGCCATTGCATCGAGGTAATTTTGTTGCATGAATCTTGCACCACCAGTAAATGAAGAAGGAAGTATAACAGGCTTTCCAGTATCTGTTAAAACTTCCTTACCTTTAGATTTATACTTTTGAAGATTCTCAAATGTTTCAGAGCGAAGGTTCGCTTGTTGCCTACGGATGTACTTTAGTCTTTCGCTCTCAATCATTGTGTACGCATCAACCAAAAACTGTTGTAACAACCTTCGCCCATTTAAAATTAACGAAAATCCATAAGTTCTATCTTGGATCCTATACGAAAAAAATTCTCTCATTGTGCACTTTGGTTTTATTTTCTTTTGTGTGGACATAAAATCTCTATGAGGAATATCAACTCTATAACCATCATCACCATATGGGAAAAGTAACGGATATTGCAGAGCAAGATACGATGGGTGTAATTCGCTAAAACGCTGCAGCATTCCCGACTGAGTCTCGACAACAATATCACGATGGTCTATAGCTTTATCTATGTCTCCGACAACCAAAGCAACAACTTCAGATGTGGTGGGTAAGTTATATGTCCTGCCGTCTTTTTCTCTTCTATAAATAAGTCGAAGACTAAGGTTGGCCTCTGGAGATTTGTGAAAATGGTCTCTGACCATCCTATATGTCTTAACCAACATATTTTGTGAATCTAATAAAGCCCTCAAATACTCTATCATTTCAACATCAAATTCTTTATCAATAGGCGATGAAGGTTTGGTTCCTTTGCTGTTAAAAGAAAAAAAAAACAACAAAACATTAACATAACATAACTATAAAAGTATCTCGTTTTATAAAAACTTATAGAATATGTTGACAAAAAGTAAGATTTCAGTTTACCTACAACCACTAATGAGTTTAGATTGAATAAACCAAACTATTGTTTAGTACTAAGTCAAACAGCTGATGGAAACCTTGTAAGCACTGCTAGTGATTAAAACACTGATGGTACTTAACAACTGATAGTGAACTACATATGGTTAACAACTGCTATTGTAATAATAAGTGGATAGAGAATCAGTGATTAATAATTAATTGTTAAGGAAGAGAAGTTGTTAACAACTGCTAATACCAGCCCAAAACTTATAGAGTATGTTTAGAAAAAGTAACATTTCAGTTTACCTACAACCACTGATGAATTTAGAATGAATAAAGCAAACTACTGTGAAGTCAAACAGCTGATGAAAACCTTGTAAGCACTGCTAGTGATTAAAACACTCATGGTACTAAACAACTGATAGTGAACTACTAATGGTTAATAACTGCTGTTGTAGTAATCAGTGGATAGAGAATCAGTGATTAAGGATAAAGTGATGGTACTTAACAACTGATAGTGAACTACAAATGCTTCAATTTCTAGTTGTTCTTTAATAGAATAAAAATGGAACTTAGAAATCACACGTACCTGAATAATGCCTGTCTGTTTGTTATTTCATTTTCGGTATCATGTATGTATAGCTGACAAAACTTAGCTTCATTTCCATCTGGAGGTTTGAGACTCCCCATGCAATGATAGTTTTGGCCACTGATACGATATATAAATGGAGCATTGCCCTTGTTGATATTAGAATCAACCTTTCCACCCATAGATGTAAAAGAGAACATAGAGTTGTATCGTCTTATGTTCTTCAGGAAGAACTTGCTTTTTGGATTTGAGGAAGAAAATTGTAACACCTCGAAAATTTACGTCCAATAATGTATTGACACGTGTCATAGGCTTTGAATATGTGAAAACATACTTTAGAGGGACTAAAGTTGACAAACAGTGAAACTATGTGAATATAAGGGTCCAAAGTGTCAACAATGGATAAATAGGCTCTAAAATAACCCTACATGATGTTTATAATCTTAAACGGATAAATCATGGATCATACGAAGCGGGAAATGAAAGAAAGTGAGGAATTACAAACTACAAGGGCTAAATGTGTCAACATGTTGAAAGTATACCTCTGAGTGACCTTTTGGCAAAACCGAAGCTTTGTGATGATAAAATATACTCACTAGAATATGTGATAAAAATTTCATCAAGTTTCGTTATCGTATGAGAAAGTTATGATCAAAACCGTGCACGAAGGGTTAATTGCGTTAACGTTAAATTTCGAGACTTTTCGGGTAAACACAAAGTTAACCAAGGACTTTACCATGTTTATAAAAGTCCCAAGGTCCTTAAAAATAAGATTTGAGGGTCTAATGAGCAAGATAAATCGCCAAAACCACGTTACAAAGGTTAGGGACTGAATTGTAAAATGTTGCAAACTTGTAACCTGATCTGCGCCCGGTAGAATGTCGCACAGCGTAGAATGTCGCACAGATGCCAGTTAACAGACCTGTTGTCGATTGTTTCCAGCTGTATACGACTCCAGAGCCTCACCAATCGACTTACATGCAGCTAGGGGCACTTGGACTCATCCTAGAACACTTGTAGACTCATATGGCAGCCTCTAATCAGATCAAATTGTGATAAAAAGGGACTTGAAGCTTACAACCTTCAACACTTGCAATTTCAAAAATTCACAAGACAACTTCTGGAGCTCTCTGGAGGCCAAGACATCTTCCTAGTGATCTCTAAGCTTTATTAGGACTCTTGTAAGTGTTCATAACCTTCTCAAATCCGTTCTAGCTTAGTTTATTAACCGAAAGTCAATCCATCGTAATTTAAGTTTGACTTCATGATTAAACGAAATTGGCTCAGTATTTTCTCAAATTGAAAGTACCTACAAGTTGGTATTTATGTGGGTAACAAACCCTCAAAAGGGTATTTTCAGATTCCCACTCTAAGCATGTTAATTGTCGAGTCAAAGCTTGTTTCAAAAAGTCAACAGAATGTGTTTTTGCAAATTTAAGCATGATTAGCAATGTAGGGTACATGCAACCTGTTTGATCATTAAAATAACTTGATAATTAATGTAAGAACATGTCTCAACATGTTCATCTCGACAATTTTCAGTTTAAACCCGAATCGGAACCGAAAGTCGCATAAATTGACTTTTTCTTTGACTTTCAGTTCTGATCCGTTCATGCATGTTTGAGATCTGCCTAAGAGCATATTTTGGACCAATTTTCATATAAGTATAACTCTCTGAGATTTTATAACTTGGTTCAACACTTATCCGGTCATATGCATGTTTCCGATTAATGCTTAAAAGTTGACTATTATGCCCTTTTTACTATAAAACATGATTTTTGAAAAAGTGAAAGAGTAGAAACATTTGTTACTGATTTATAAACTTGCACCTAAAATTTGATATCAGTTTGAGGTCTAGATTAAGAGTTATTCTCAATATCGTAATTTGAAAGCTTTATGCTACTTAAACGGCGTAATTAGCATATAACCTATTTAAACCCACTTTTTGATATCAAACTTTTTACCCACTGATGTTATATAATAATTTGGGATTTTTCAAGATTTTTATTTAATTTTTGGCTGATCATATCATAGGTCTCTAAGTTTAATTCGGTAAATACCGATTTTGCCCTTTTAAGCCATAAAATGAGTTTTATAAATCCTTTTGACCCCAAACCTTTTTCTAATGATTTTATTTGATAAATAAAATATTTTGAGCATTCTGGAAATATAAAAATATCAGCTTTCTTTTAAAAAACCCGGAAACGGCTCTAAATCGCATTTTTAAGCGTTTTTAACGCATAGTATGTACTATAACCATATTAAACATATAAAGTTGATACCTAATGATGTTTTTAGTATATTTTTATAAAATAACAGTAAGTACAAGTTTTTGAACTCAGACTTCCAATTTTGACATTTTTAGCCCTTGTGAAATTACCAAAATACCCCTAAGGTGCATGCTTTGGTTTTAAATGATAAGTTTCACATATAGATCATACCCTACTGTTATAACATGTTAAATTAAGTATATTTACTGTATAAACCAGACCTGTAACTCAGATTTCTAATTTAACTCTTTTATAATCTTTTAAATGACCAAAATGCCCTTATGAGGCATAATTTGTGTTTAAATCCATTTTGGGCATAATAGAAAATATCTTACTGATATTATAACATATTTAGAGCATATTATCTCCGGGAACTTGCATATGACTCTTACGGTTACCCGTAACGCTCTTTTCGCGTTCGGTTCGGTTTATGTAACTAGTTTGCATAAATTGACCGAGACGGGTCAAACATTATCATTTTTGTCTCAAAATCCAGAATGTATTTAGTATACCCATATTATACAAGTATTCAAGCTTGTCGGGTCTAAATCACGTTCTATCCGGTCTTCGCTTAATCGTGCGTTTGAACCGTATCGTCCTTAAAGCTAACCGGTCTAAGCTTAAGCTTAAATAAAGACCCGTTAGAAACCTAATAGGTTATATTAAACCTTCGTTCCAGATTAGGAGCACCGGTAAAAGCTACTTGCCATTTTTCTTGTTGAGAATTATACTTTATTCAGGTAAATACTTTTAACTTATTTTCCCTATACGGGCTTGGGTTACGGTATATAGAATACCGCTTGATCGAGCATCAAATCTTACATCTTTGGGTGGTTAATTGAATAATTTGATCGGCTCGTTTAAACAGTCTTGTTCACTTAAAGCCTTTGGGGGTTAATGACCATGTCCCGGATATCCTTGGCATCATCTTACGAGATGGCCACGACCGAGCACGGGGTGTAGGCGTACACCCGTCAGTGAATAACTCAATGTGGAGGGTCTATTGATCTTTAACCCGGACAAGATCCGGGCTACTGAACGCACAAGTAACATGTAATTCGTTCACAAGATTATTATATTAAATAATTATCCCAAGTTATAAAATGTTTTGTGCCACGTGCATTCAAATCAATTTTCAACCATTTTCAAAATGAGTCAGTTAAATTGTATTTACCAGTGTAAACTGACGTATTTTTCCCAAAAGGTTAAGTGCAGGTACTACACGTAATAGGCTGGCTGTCTTCTAGAGCGTCCACAATAAGTCTCGCAAGCTTGGACGACATTAAGCTGTTGAACAATATCTTATTTTATTTTTGATCCGCCTGTGGATCCGTTTCAACTATTAGTGATATTTAATATTACACTTTATTAAAGTTGAAATGAATCTATCTTTGCTTCCGCTGTGCATTTATATATATTGTGTTGTTTGTCTATGATGATACCAACTACGTCACGATACTCCCCACTGGGCCCACTGGTGACACGTGGAAAATAGGGGTGTGACAGGTTGGTATCAGAGCCAACTCTGAGTGAATTAAACACTAGTCTTTTGTGTTTAATCTCAGTTACACAATTGCACAATCCTCGATTCTCGAGTCTAGACAAAGAACTTAGGAAATTTCCAAATTTTTGTTTAAATTTTTCTAACTTTGTCTTATATATATTTTTGTTGTATCACTTGTTGTTTTTGACAGGATCACCAGAATGCCACCACGTATGAGAGGTAGAGGCCGAGGACAAGGAGCACATGTAGCTCCAAACGACCACGAGGCCGAGCCGTCACACCGGCGAACACCTTCGGATCCTCACAACACTGATGCTCAAGACCTTTGGAGGTCTTTTACCGAACCTGCTAGGCGCTCAGTCTCACTGAGTACCTCTCCATCGATCCCACACTCCTTTGGGCCTCATTCGGAGAATGTGCCCCACAACTCTCAACAGTCCTACATTCCCTTAATAGGACACAATTCACCTTTTAACCAACCATCACCTGTCTTCCAGGGTCAGTTCAACCCTGATGACTACTTAGCAGCAGCAGTGGGTTTTAACCCACTTGGACCAGAAGACCATTTTTCTGGTGGCAACCCGATGGACATCGATGAGGATACTGATCCTGTAATGCCACCATCAGGAACACCGAACCACCCCATCGAGATTTCTGATGGGTCACCGTTTATGGGATCACCTTATAATGGTCCCGACAGTTATGAGGAGATGTTCAAGCAGTATGACTAGGCATTTACTCCCAGTTATCATAACTCTCCCCTGCACCAGCCGCATCACTCTCCCTTACACCAGCCACATAACTCTCCCTTGCACCAGCTTCAACCCAACTCTCCCCTGCATCAGCTACAACAGCACCAGAATCCTTCTGAGGATTCTCGACTAGTCGCGGTCACTCCGCCGCCACCACCGCCTCAGCTTCAACCTCCCTCGCCTCCGAGGCGAAGGAGAACTACCTTGCGGATGTCCGCACGAGGGGGAGTGCGTATCAGCACCCCTCCACTTTCGAGTGGCAGCCGTTACTCACCGGTCCACGAAGAAACAGAGATGGGTGAATCTTCACACCCCGTCTCTGAAGTAGCATCTGCGCCAGTCGCGCCACAGCCACCATTGGGTTTTGGAGACCCAATCCCCACTTACACTGGTGCTGCAGCATTCAACCCCTTCGAGCAGCAGATTCACACGGGTTACAACTTTACGGAGGACCCCTATTGGATAGCAGCAAACTCCAACACGTTCCATCAAGAAGGCCCATACGGAGGTCCCTGGGCTACGGGACCCTCGACCTATGGGTACCCATCATATGGGTATCAGCAGTTACAGCCTCCTCAACCTCCGTATTATCAACCGCCGCCTCCTCAACCACAGCATTACCAACAACCACCTCAGGCACCGGCGATGTCACCACCCCAGATGCAAGAAATCCTTCATGAGATACAAGAGGTGCGTCAAGAGATGCGGCATGAGTTGCAGCATGATCGAAGGCGTAATCGGGGGATGTTTAAGAAGATGGTGGATCTAATCAAGGGTAAAAGCAAGAAGGGTCATTGAAACCTTTGTTTGTTTATTTATCTTAGTGTGGTGCTAATGTCCCTGCGTGGACATATATTTATTTCTGTACTCTACCCCTGCGTGGGTATTTCTTTCTGTTCTGCCCCTGCGTGGGCATATCTTTTTATTTGACCCTTGCGTGGGTTTGTTTGTTTGTTATTTGGCCCCTGCGTGGGCATGTGGTTTATGTAAAAGACCCGTTTAGGGCAAACTTGCACTGATTTAATTTTTATTTATTTGAATGGTTAATTTAAGATTTTCATTTTAAATTATGTGCATAAACATAGTATATGAATAAATGAAAAATAGCATTTATTATTTTGATGTACCATTTTAATAATATAATAAGGATCTTAAAAGGTAAAACCTAGCTGTTATGTTGTCATAAATCTAGCCAATATGGTAGAACCTGTTTAAAAAGATTCAACTCTCTGTTAACATCTGTAAACATGTTAACATTCTTGGCTAGCGTGATCCGTAAAATCACACGCCACCCTTTTAATAAAGTATCCAAGTTTAATATTTCTAAATATATTTGGATGTGACATAATGCCTACGGGTTATAATTAATCCTGTAAGATCTAAATTTGTAATTTAGAAATTTGTCTTTTTATGCAAACTTTAATCCTGTAAGATCTAAATTTGTAATTTAGAAATTTGTCTACGTGACTAGGCTTATTATGCCAATATTATATTTCATTCTAAAAAGATTATTAGTAAAAATCCTGAATGAAATTATTAAATTAACTAATATGGCTTTTACTTACCATGGTTAATAAATCGTCAAGAACGATAATACTGTTTAGGCTTCTAAATAGACCCTGTCCTTATTTTTATGTAGCAATTAAGACTACATGGCTAAGTCTGAAGAATTAAACAGTCGTCCAGTGGAAAACCCTGATAATACTAAAATACTTGTAACGGGTGCGGAATTGAAAGCATTAGTGAATGATGCTGTTATCGAAGCGCTAAATAGACAGTATAGTGAATCGAGCGGGACCTGAAGTAGGACCCGATCTGCACCGCATTCCAAACCAAAAGTTCACTCGGAAGCTCATAGCAAACCGCCCTCTAAGAAAGAGGTACCTAAGAAAGATAAGCCAAAGAAGGATGATGATGATCATCACTCCTCGAACCAACATAGTGTCCCGTCGAGGAAGGTCGAGCATAAACAGGAACCGCGTGGTAAGTCCTGTACATACAAATACTTCGTATCATGTAAACCCCGGGACTTTACTGGGGAAAAGGGAGCGGTCGACTGCATGACCTGGTTGGACGAAATGGATACTGTAGTGGACATCAGCGGTTGTGCTGAAAGAGATGTAGTGAAATACGTATCCCAATCGTTCAAAGGAGACGCACTGGCGTGGTGGAAGTCTCTCATACAAGCTGCCTGAAAGATCCCACTCTACAGTATGTCATGGGATCAGTTTGTTGCCCTTATTAAAGAGAATTTTTTCCCACAACATGAAGTTGAAAGGATCGAGTCAGACTTCTTATCTTTGGTGATGAAAAATTTAGACTGCCAGGCATACCTCACCACTTTCAATACTCTATCTCGGTTGGTTCCGTACTTGGTAACCCCAGAACCGAAAAGGATTGCCCGTTTCATCGGGGGTTTAGCCCCTGAAATTAAAGCAAGTGTTAAGGCATCGAGGCCTACAACTTTCAGACCAGTAGCTGATCTGTCTCTCTCTCTTACCCTGGACGTAGTCAGGTTGAGAGCACTCAGGAACTCAGAAGAGAATAAGAGGAAGCGTGAGGACAATACCTCACGAAGATCAGAAAAGAGACACCGATGAAATAACGACCACAGGAAAGGGTCGGGATCTAAGAGAGATGGGCAACAGTCGGGGGATAAGCCCAAATGTAAAACTTGTAAGAAAAACCATTTTGGGAAGTGTCGCTTTGAGTCGAAATCCCAGTCTCATGTGAGACCCTGTGGGATTTGCAAATCTACGGATCATAAGACTTTGGAGTGTAAGAAGCTAAAGGATGCAACATGTTATGGTTGCAACGAAAAAGGGCACATTAAGTCTAATTGCCCAAAGAACGCAAGGAAAGCCGAAGATGGGAAGAAGACCAATGCGAGAGTCTTCAAGATGGACGCTAAGGAAGCTGTTCAAGATGACAACGTTATTACAGGTACTTTTCTTGTAAATGATGTTTTTACTAGAGTATTGTTTGATTCTGGAGCAGATAAGTCCTTCGTTGATGATAAGTTCTGTAAGTTATTAAACCTACCTATTAGAACCTTAAGTGTGAAATATGAAGTGGAATTAGCTGATGGAACCATAGAAACAGCCTCAACTATTTTAGATGGATGTGTTATATCCATTAGGAATCATTCTTTTCCTTTATCCTTACTTCCCTTTAAGCTAGCCGGCTTTGATGTAGTTATAGGCATGGATTGGTTATCGCATAACCAAGCCCAGATTGTGTGCAACAGAAAGCAGGTGATAGTCAAAACTCCGTCTGGGGAGTCACTTACCATTCAAGGGGATACTCAGCATGGATTGCCTGAGCAAGCGTCCATGCTCAAGGCATCCAGATGTCTGCAGAAGGGTTGTGTCATTTATATGGCACAAGTTACTATTGATGAGCCAAAGCCCAAGATTGAAGACATCCCTATCATTTCGGAATATCCTGAAGTTTTTCCCGAAGAACTACCTGGTTTACCACCGGATAGGCAAGTGGAATTCCAAATTGACATTATCCCGGGTGCAGCACCAGTAGCGAGAGCACCTTATAGGTTAGCACCAACGGAGATGAAGGAATTAAGGACGCAGTTAGATGATCTGTTAGCTAAAGGTTTTATTAGACCTAGTTCGTCTCCTTGGGGAGCGCCAATCTTATTTGTCAAGAAGAAGGATGGATCGATGCGTTTGTGCATCGATTACCGTGAGCTTAATAAAGTCACCATCAAGAATAGGTATCCTTTGCCCAGGATCGACGATCTGTTCGATCAATTGCAAGGGGCAAGCTACTTCTCTAAGATCGACTTGAGGTCAGGCTATCATCAGTTGAAGGTCAAAGATGAAGATGTACACAAGACAGCGTTTAGGACTCGTTATGGACATTACGAGTTCCTAGTGATGCCTTTCGGGCTCACTAATGCGCCAGCCGCATTCATGGATCTCATGAATCGCGTCTGCAAGCCTTATCTGGATAAATTCGTCATCGTCTTTATTGATGACATTCTCATCTATTCAAAGAGCCAAGCTGACCACGAGAAACACCTTCGTTGTATTCTCAAACTTCTACATCAAGAGAAACTCTACGCCAAATTTTCGAAGTGCGAATTTTGGCTTCGGGAAGTCCAATTCCTTGGACATGTGGTAAGTGAGCGTGGTATCCAAGTGGATCCCGCTAAGGTAGAAGCAGTTATGAATTGGCAAGAGCCAAAGACACCCACTGAGATTCGCAGTTTTCTGGGTTTAGCAGGATATTATAGGCGCTTTATCGAAAACTTCTCAAGGATTGCTGCGCCCCTAACTTCGTTGACGCGTAAGAAGGTTAAGTTTGATTGGGGCCCTAAACAGCAGGAATCCTTTGACATTCTGAAGAAAAGGTTGAGCAATGCACCGGTATTAACATTGCCCGATGGTATAGAAGAATTTGTGGTGTACTGTGATGCATCGCACACTGGTATGGGTTGTGTACTCATGCAGAAAGGCAAGGTTATTGCCTACGCTTCACGACAGCTAAAGGTGCACGAAAAGAATTACACCACCCACGACTTGGAGCTGGGTGCCGTTGTATTTGCATTAAAACTTTGGAGACATTACTTATATGGAACCAAGTGTGTGATCTATTAGGATCATAAGAGCCTTCAACATTTGTTCAATCAGAAGGACTTGAACATGCGACAAAGACGATGGATGGAAACTCTAAATGATTATGATTGTGAGATAAAATACCATCCAGGCAAAGCAAATGTAGTTGCTGATGCCTTAAGCAGAAAAGAAAGAGTGAAGCCGATAAGAATCAATGCCAAGCGCATCGAAATCAGGAATAGTTTGAACGAAAGGGTGTTAGCTGCACAGAAGGAAGCTGTGTTGGAAGCTAACTATCCTGAAGAAAAGCTAGGAGTAACTGAGGAGCAGTTATCCTGTGACAAAGACGGAATGCTTAGATTGAATGGACGAATATGGGTTCCAGTTTATGGAGGACTTCGAGATGTTATTCTCCAGGAAGCCCACAGTTCCAAATATTCCGTTCATCCTGGAGCTGATAAGATGTACCAGGATCTAAAAGCAAACTACTGGTGGATTGGTTTGAAAAAGTCTGTAGCTGCTTATGTAGCTAAATGTTTGACTTGTGCGCAAGTCAAAGCTGAGCATCAGAAGCCGTCAGGTTTACTACAACAACCTGAAATTCCCACATGGAAGTGGGAGATGGTGACGATGGATTTCATCACCAAATTGCCAAAGACGAGAAAGGGAAATGATACAATATGGGTCATAGTGGATAGACTGACGAAGTCAGCACATTTTCTACCCATCAAGGAGACTTATAGCTCCGATATGTTAGCCCAGTTATACGTTGATAAGATTGTAGCTTTGCATGGAATACCTGTGTCTATTATCTCTAATAGAGATACTAGATACACATCACATTTTTGGAAGAGTTTCCAACAATCTTTGGGCACTCGTTTAAATTTTAGTACGGCTTATCATCCTCAGACTGACGGTCAGAGTGAGCGTATTATTCAAACATTGGAAGATATGCTACGTGCATGTGCGATCGATTTAGGTGGTAGTTGGGATAAGAACCTACCACTAATTGAATTCTCCTACAACAATAGCTACCACACCAGCATAAAAGCTGCGCCTTTTGAGGCCTTATACGGTAGAAAGTGTAGATCGCCCATTTGTTGGGCGGAAGTTGGAGATGTCCAACTATCAGGACCAGAGATAGTTTTTGAGACGACGGACAAGATTGTCCAGATTCGCGATCGTTTGAAAGCTGCCAGGGATAGGCAGAAAAGTTATGCGGATCCAAAGCGTAAAGCTTTTCACTTCGAAGTGGGTGATAAAGTGTTGCTTAAAGTATCACCCTGGAAGGGGGTGATGCGATTTGGTAAGAAAGGCAAGCTAAGACCGAGATACATAGGACCTTTCGAGGTTATCGAACGTGTCGGGTCAGTTGCTTATAAGTTAAACTTGCCTGAAGAGCTTAGTGCTATCCATAATGTGTTCAACATCTGTAATTTGAAAAAGTGTTTCGCTGATGAATCACTGGTTATACCGCATACGGATGTACATATAGATGAAAACTTGAAATTTGTGGAGAAGCCATTGTCGATTGAGGATCGACAGGTGAAGAAACTTCGAAGGAAGCATGTACCAATTGTTAAGGTCAAATGGGATGCCCGTAGAGGTTTCGAATACACATGGGAGGTAGAATCCACGATGAAAGAAAAATACCCTCATTTGTTTCAGTAAATCTCGAGGTCGATATTTCTTTTAAGGGGGTGAGGATGTAACACCTCGAAAATTTACGTCCAATAATGTATTAACACGTGTCATAGGCTTTGAATATGTGAAAACATACTTTAGAGGGACTAAAGTTGACAAACAGTGAAACTATGTGAATATAAGGGTCCAAAGTGTCAACAATGGATAAATAGGCTCTAAAATAACCCTAAATGATGTTTATAATCTTAAACGGATAAATCATGGATCATACGAAGCGGGAAATGAAAGAAAGTGAGGAATTACAAACTACAAGGGCTAAATGTGTCAACATGTTGAAAGTATACATCTGAGTGACCTTTTGGCAAAACCGAAGCTTTGTGATGATAAAATATACTCACTAGAATATGTGATAAAAATTTCATCAAGTTTCGTTATCGTATGAGAAAGTTATGATCAAAACCGTGCACGAAGGGTTAATTGGGTTAACGTTAAATTTCGAGACTTTTCGGGTAAACACAAAGTTAACCAAGGACTTTACCATGTTTATAAAAGTCCCAAGGTCCTTAAAAATAAGATTTGAGGGTCTAATGAGCAAGATAAATCGCCAAAACCACGTTACAAAGGTTAGGGACTGAATTGTAAAATGTTGCAAACTTGTAACCTGATCTGCGCCCGGTCGCGCCACGCGAGGGGGGTCTCGCACTACGCGAGCGACCTGCCAGCGCAGAATGTCGCACAGATGCCAGTTAACAGACCTGTTGTCGATTGTTTCCAGCTGTATACGACTCCAGAGCCTCACCAATCGACTTACATGCAGCTAGGGGCACTTGGACTCATCCTAGAACACTTGTAGACTCACATGGCAGCCTCTAATCAGATCAAATTGTGATAAAAAGGGACTTGAAGCTTACAACCTTCAACACTTGCAATTTCAAAAATTCACAAGTCAACTTCTGGAGCTCTCTGGACGCCAAGACATCTTCTTAGTGATCTCTAAGCTTTATTAGGACTCTTGTAAGTGTTCATAACCTTCTCAAATCCGTTCTAGCTTAGTTTATTAACCGAAAGTCAATCCATCGTAATTTAAGTTTGACTTCATGATGAAACGAAATTGGCTCAGTCTTTTCTCAAATTGAAAGTACCTACAAGTTGGTATTTATGTGGGTAACAAACCCTCAAAAGGGTATTTTCAGATTCCCACTCTAAGCATGTTAATTGTCGAGTCAAAGCTTGTTTCAAAAAGTAAACAGAATGTGTTTTTGCAAATTTAAGCATGATTAGCAATGTAGGGTACATGCAACCTGTTTGATCATTAAAATAACTTGATAATTAATGTAAGAACATGTCTCAACATGTTCATCTCGACAATTTTCAGTTTAAACCCGAATCGGAACCGAAAGTCGCATAAATTGACTTTTTCTTTGACTTTCAGTTCTGATCCGTTCATGCATGTTTGAGATCTGCCTAAGAGCATATTTTGGACCAATTTTCATATAAGTATAACTCTCTGAGATTTTACAACTTGGTTCAACACTTATCCGGTCCATATGCATGTTTCCGATTAATGCTTAAAAGTTGACTATTATGCCCTTTTTACTATAAAATGTGATTTTTGAAAAAGTGAAAGAGTAGAAACATTTGTTACTGATTTATAAACTTGCACCTAAAATTTGATATCAGTTTGAGGTCTAGATTAAGAGTTATGCTCAATATCGTAATTTGAAAGCTTTATGCTACTTAAACGGCGTAATTAGCATATAACCTATTTAAACCCACTTTTTGATATCAAACTTTTTACCCACTGATGTTATATAATAATTTGGGATTTTTCAAGATTTTTATTTAATTTTTGGCTGATCATATCATAGGTCTCTAAGTTTAATTCGGTAAATACCGATTTTGCCCTTTTAAGCCATAAAATGAGTTTTATAAATCCTTTTGACCCCAAACCTTTTTCTACTGATTTTATTTGATAAATAAAATATTTTGAGCATTCTGGAAATATAAAAATATCAGCTTTCTTTTAAAAACCCGGAAACGGCTCTAAATCGCCTTTTTAAGCGTTTTTAACGCATAGTATGTACTATAACCATATTAAACATATAAGGTTGATACCTACTGATGTTTTTAGTATATTTTTATAAAATAACAGTAAGTACAAGTTTTTGAACTCAGACTTCCAATTTTGACATTTTTAGCCCTTGTGAAATTACCAAAATACCCCTAAGGTGCATGGTTTGGTTTTAAATGATAAGTTTCACATATAGATCATACCCTGCTGTTATAACATGTTAAATTAAGTATATTTACTGTATAAACCAGACCTGTAACTCAGATTTCTAATTTAACTCTTTTATAATCTTTTAAATGACCAAAATGCCCTTATGAGGCATAATTTGTGTTTAAACCCATTTTGGGCATAATAGAAAATATCTTACTGATATTATAACATATTTAGAGCATATTATCTCCGGGAACTTGCATATGACTCTTCCGGTTACCCGTAACGCTCTTTTCGCGTTCGGTTCGGTTTATGTAACTAGTTTGCATAAATTGACCGAGACGGGTCAAACATTATCATTTTTGTCTCAAAATCCAGAATGTATTTAGTATACCCATATTATACAAGTATTCAAGCTTGTCGGGTCTAAATCACGTTCTATCCGGTCTTCGCTTAATCGTGCGTTTGAACCGTATCGTCCTTAAAGCTAACCGGTCTAAGCTTAAGCTTAAATAAAGACCCGTTAGAAATCTAATAGGTTATATTAAACCTTCGTTCCAGATTAGGAGCACTGGTAAAAGCTACTTGCCATTTTGCTTGTTGAGAATTATACTTTATTCAGGTAAATACTTTTAACTTATTTTCCCTATACGGGCTTGGGTTACGGTATATAGAATACCGCTTGATCGAGCATCAAATCTTACATCTTTGGGTGGTTAATTGAATAATTTGATCGGCTCGTTTAAACAGTCTTGTTAACTTAAAGCCTTTGGGGGGTTAATGACCATGTCCCGGATATCCTTGGCATCATCTTACGAGATGGCCACGACCGAGCACGGGGTGTAGGCGTACACCTGTCAGTGAATAACTCAATGTGGAGGGTCTATTGATCTTTAACCCGGACAAGATCCGGGCTACTGAACGCACAAGTAACATGTAATTCGTTCACAAGATTATTATATTAAATAATTATCCCAAGTTATAAAATGTTTTGTGCCACATGCATTCAAATCAATTTTCAACCATTTTCAAAATGAGTCAGTTAAATTGTATTTACCAGTGTAAACTGACGTATTTTTCCCAAAAGGTTAAGTGCAGGTACTACACGTAATAGGCTGGCTGTCTTCTAGAGCGTCCACAATAAGTCTCGCAAGCTTGGACGACATTAAGCTGTTGAACAATATCTTATTTTATTTTTGATCCGCCTGTGGATCCGTTTCAACTATTAGTGATATTTAATATTACACTTTATTAAAGTTGAAATGAATCTATCTTTGCTTCCGCTGTGCATTTATATATATTGTGTTGTTTGTCTATGATGATACCAACTACGTCACGATACTCCCCACCGGGCCCACCGGTGACACATGGAAAATAGGGGTGTGACAAAAATAAATTTTGATAAGACGGAAGTGCATCCTTTAAAGGTGGTAGCTGAACTTTACCATACCCACAACACATACTATAACATAGCTTATTTATAGTTAAACGACCTTTTCCACCTTCTGATGTCCATAACTTTGCACTACAAACCTGACATGGAAGCACTTGGTCACCATGGTCCAAATAATCTGTTCAAAAATCATTGATAGTTATATTACAGGTGGAACACAACAAATGTCCTAAAACAATAAAATAGATTAAAACCTTTAGATATCCCTTTATAAGGATCTTCATCAGTGTACAAAAACACATTGTCTTCATCTGAATCCAAAGTCAGCATAGGTACAGGAGTATTATCACGTTTCTTGCGCTCGAGGTTATGTTTACCAGAAGACAGCCGTGTAAGGGTAGAGGTACTACAAAATATCGGCTGATTGTTACTGCTAATGATGCTAGAAGTAATGGAATATCGACGGTTGCTATCTAGAGGTGTACTTATGTTTATGCCGTTATATGAACATTCAATATTAAAACATACATGTTAGTACCGGTATGTTGTTTAGTAATATATTTATCAAAAGAAATAATAAAGAAACAAAATACAAATCTGGTGTAGTTGAAATTAAAGAACCAGTAGCATTTCTAAATGCTCGACATGCAATGGAGTACATATGTTTATCCGTAGTATCAGAACATTCAAGCAAATTTGCATGGTCAGAAAAGATGTTACGAACATTCGTTGATGATGACGATGAATTCTTTGATTTCTTATTATCAAGTATTAATTTTCGAAGCTTACGCCTTTCTTTCGCTGAAGTAACTAAAGTACTAAACAACGGAGAAAGTATAATATGTACAAAACACAAGAATCAGTCCAATTGGAAACATAAAATGGAAAAAAGTATACTTATAATAAAATTCAAGAGTTATTACCATTTGTGATATCTGAAAGAGGAGATCTATTTGAGATATCTGAAAGAGCAGTTCTCATAAGAGGACCTAGAAAAAAAACCAAGTAGAATTATGATTTCAATCTGAAAGCTGATTTTGATTTGGGAAATGATGAGTTAAGAAGTTATAATTTCACTTACTGTGTAAATTTCGTTGAGATGAATTACCAGCTGTAGAAGATGAACGGGAATTCTTTGACATTGCATACAATGAGAGAAGGAGAAGGATTCAAAAGAAGAAAGAGTAAAAGATAAGGAACGTTAAAAAAATAGAACCAAACAGTTGTTTTTAAATTTTGAATTAAATTATGTCATACCTAGGGATTACATATCCTCAATAAATTATAATATTCCATTTTATCATTTTGTAATTAAAAATCATTTCATGAAAAGCAAAATGGAATTGTTTCAAATTATTGAATTAATTATTTCAAGCAATCTATTACATTGATAAAAAAGTTAACAACAAATTTAGTAATCTTTGTGGAATGTAAATCGGGTGTTCATCGGTTAGGTTTATGGTTTATTTGTATATGATTTTTACAATAAAATATTATTATCCTTATTTAATAAATAATTAAGTTAAACGGTTTTTTTATTCAGTTATCCAAATAAACGAAACAAAACAAATAAAATAAAACGTGGATCCATAATCCGAACAAAAAACCGAATAAAATGGGTTTGCGTTTATGCTTCTTACTTGGATACAGTTTTTCTAAACACCCTACTTTGAATGACTTAAACAAAATTTGAAGTATATAAATAAACTATTGAATGAGATTACTTAAATAAATTATTGGGAGAAACAGGCACAAATTAAATATTTTTTTATAAACTGTAATATATGACAGATACTTATTAAACCTTAGTGAGTAGGGATAAAGGTAAAAACCAATAAAGAACAACCACATCCACTGATAATCTTATATAAATTATGAGATAAGATAATAAGATTAAAATTGCTTAAAGATTACAAATGTTTGTAGATAAAAAAGTTGTTATTTGGGTTTATACAATATATATTATAAATTGTTGCTCCTATTCATACACATAAGTTTTAAACATAAATATTGAATATTGACCATCTCAATATTTATTTAACATATACACTATAATAAGCAAAGAAAGGTCATACTCATTATAATATTAGAACATAACAGTATAATAAGCAGATAAGTTTTCAGGAATTCAAAACCACACAATCAGTCCAAAACATAACAACACCAAAAACCCCAAACCAACAAAGCGAAAACCATAAGTTCAACGTGGCAACAGCATATGAAATCAACACTTAATGTATTTGAAAATACAGAGAAAACTATTTCTCAATCTTGGGAATCAAAAGCGTCGAAACACCAACATCTTCATCCTGAGACAGTTCATCACTCATTCGGCGCTTTGTCGAAGAGCAACCTAATGAATCATCTACATCACACACTTCACGAATATTACGTTTTGTTTCATCAGAAAAGGGATTCTTATTCCCTACAAGTGCTTTGGATGCAGGTGTAACATTGTCACCGCTAAATGACAACTCATCCTGATATAAAAAGACAATAAATATTAACGTTTCAAAAAATTTAGTACAAATAACCAAATTCTTAAATTACATTCATAAGGTCAACAGGAGTAGACAAACTGCAGGAATCTGGAACTTCCAACGATTTGGACTGCTCATGCTTTAATTACATAATACACAGTAACATAAAATACACACAATTGTATAAATCTATTTCAAGAGGATATGACTATGAAATGAAAAGAATGACATAATGAAGTTTTAAACCTGGTTAAGATTGAATTTGGCGCAGAGCACGGCAAGGATCTCATCATCGTTAGTGGCCATTGAAATACCATAGTTTTCAACCTGATGCTCAATGTTATAGTCTTTAACATTTATGATGAACGCATACTTCTTTCTAATCAACGTGTCAAAAATCTCAGGATATGGGTTCGGTATCTCTCCAGAATTAACAACCTATGATTTTATAAAATTTATATAAATTACAATGAGCACAATGATTCAATAATTGAGAACCTGCAATTTTATAAAAAAATAATTTTAAATTATATTTACTACATGGCCAAATAACTAAATGCATGTATTTGTTACCTGATCTTGGATAGCAAGTAACTCTTTGGCAGTTTTCTTAAGAATCTTGTAAGCTTCGAAATCAAACAGTGTCAAAGACATAGTACCGGAAGAGTCTTGCACCCTAATAGGTATCTTGAACCTATCAAAGTTAAAAACAAATGAAAACATTAGTATTACGAATAACAGAAGTGTGGTTCATATTAGTATTTAGTATAAGGAAATAAAACTGTAATCTCAAACCGCGGAATAGAGTAGATGTCGACTCCTGCACATTTATCATTTGTACACACCAAAGATTTTGCATTATCAACATCAAATGAACCATCCGCATTTTCTTTCGTTACAAATCTTTCCTCCACACTCGACTTACAGTAGTTACAACCATTGTAATACCAAAGTTTATCAGTGCATATAGTTGTGATTGTGCCAAGAACCAAAACCTTCTTTGTCTATCAATATCAAACAAAAATAATAATACTTATAAAAGACTATAAATAAACTCAGCATGTAAAGTACTTACAAGAAATTACACACCATTGATATGGTTCCAAGGAAACCAATAAGCATGAAATCAGGGTTATTAGGAAACTCATCTTCAACACTTGAGATAACATTTGAACCAACATGCTCATTTGATGAAGATGAAACAGAAATTTTCTCTACATACCTAAACAAATTCATGTGATCAAATTAAAACATAAAAAGTAAATGTAGGTACAAAATAATACTATTTAATGTTTATATGCATATTACTAACTATACCTCTTCCTAAAAGAGGATATCTCTTCAATGTCAGTGTCGATAAAAAGTCTGCTAAGATCAAACCCGTTTGCAACCCCACGCTTGCCTGAATTTATTTATAAAACCAAATGTAGATCAATATAAACTGTGTCAAATCTAAAACATATAAATATAAATTACTAAATAAAAAAATTAAACTAATTAAGTTTAAATTATACCTTTGTAAAGGTTGACCATACCAAAATGACAAAGGATAACAACATATTTCTCTCATTTCTTATCATTCATGTAAGCAAACATGTCAATAGCAAAAGCATCCCACAAAGTAACCGTACACTTTTGCCCTCTAAAATATTAACATAAAACATAATAACATCAAGAAACCTTGTAATGCTTTAAACGTCAAAATGCAACAACTTAATAAAAAGAACTCACTCAAGGTCTTCAACTCTAAGATTAAGTCTCTTGCCCTTGCTCCCATCCTTCTTTGATGTATCCTCTAGATTGAAACAAACTTCCACATAACCAATCCAATCTATAAACAAAAATATATTGTTAAAAAAACAACATTAAGAAGCGATAACATGAAAAAAAAACAATAAGACAAAAAGTACATATATATTATATAGTGATTTACATACCAATAACTATATTAACTTCAATTTATTTTGAACAACATCTTTGAATATGTAACGAAATACTTTAAAATGGCAATTTCATTGTAATTCTAGTATTCTTTTGATAATTTCATTCTATTACTAATTAACCACATCAATAATAAAAATGTGAGCAGTGGCTGTTTTTTTACTATCAGTGGATAGCCAACAGTGATTGAAACAGAGGTTGTCTTTCAGTAGTGTATAACTTTTAACAATCAGATGTTTGAACCAACACAGTGGTTGTAACATACTTTTAAGGATTAATTAAAACTATCATTTTAAGTATTTTGAAGAGTGTTAAAAGATGAGAAGACAGTGGATCTGTTTAAAGATCTGTTTAGACTTAAACAGATGTTGGGGCATAAAAATAGGTTTGGCCTTATATATCAGTTGTCTGGACTCAAACAAAATTTGACCTTAAACAGATGTTTGGCCATAAACATCAGTTTGCAAAAAAAGACCAATTTCAAGAATACTATACTAAAGAATACATTAGTATAAAGATCAAACAACTGTCCAATATATAAACAAAAATATATTGTTAAAAGAAAACAGCATTAAGAAGCGATAACATGAAAAAAAAACAATAAGACAAAATAGTACATATATATTATATAGTGATTTACATACCAATAACTGTATTAACTTCAATTTTATTTTGAACAACATCCTTGAGGTTAACGAAATTAAAACGGTATTTCGGTCCAGACCAGTCAAGGCATTTCTCAACAGAAGTATAGAAATACAGTGATATTTTGTCATTTCTCTTGGTATACTTAGCAGAGGACTTATTAGCAGCAAGAGACGGTTTGGTGATAAGAAGACATTCATCCAACTGAAGGAAGTCTTTGAATTTTCCTAGCATCTTATGCAGACAGCTGGCTTGTATCATAGTTCCATAAGAATATGAAACATCCGATTAAATAAAAAAGGTGTTATATAACATTTGGGTATTCATATGTCCAAAATAATTATAAGACAAATATATACGGTACCATCTCACCCATGAAGATCATATCAAGACGATATATTTCATTTTTGTTTTCATTCATCATCTTCTTGGGCATGCTAACAATCTTCACTCTAATCGAATAATGTTTGAGAATGTATTAAGATCATTAAGCATGCTAACCTTTGCAACCTCCATTTGACAACTGTAGATAAAAAAAAAAAGAATAAGCAAAATATATCTATTGCTAAACGTAATATGAAAATACAATAAGCATGGAAGTTCTTAAAAAAATATCAAGGTTGGAATTCAAGCTTACCGATTCTCCATTCAAAATTTTAATTGAATGCAGTGGCAAATGTAATTTGAAAGGTAAGTAGTGTATATCCTTATATCCTGCTTTGTTAAAGTAATTAAATATTAGAAATGATATGCAAATTAGGAAAAAAAAAAAAGAGAGAGAGAGAACGTCAATTTTAAATTACCATTTTGCATATTTTGAATTTCAAAATTACTGATATTATCAGTAATTACTGATTTGATTTGAAAGCAATTGTCATGATGACTTTTCTAATTTTTATTTTAACTTTAATTAAGAGATAATAACCGTCAATTTGAAATTCAAATTTTGAAAATTTTCAATGTCCAAAGCTCAAGAAATTAGCATTAATTACTGATTTGATTTGCAACAGATAGCCATCAACAATATTTTATTTATTTTTTATTTTAACTTTAATTTTTATCATGAAAACAATGTTGGATGAACTCTTATCTCATTGGAATGTAACGATTTGGTAAAATGGTAATTTCATTGTTATTCTAATATTCTTTTGATAATTTCATTATATCACTAATTAACCACATCAATAATAAAAATGTCAGCAGTGGCTGTTCTTTAGGGAAACCACTGATGGTCAATATCAGTGGATGTCAACAATAAAAATGTGACCAGTGGCAGTTTTTTGACTATCAGTGGATAGCCAACAGTGATTGAAACACTGATGTTTAGTCAGTCAATGGTCAACATGAAGAATAAAGAAACAGAGACTGTCTTTCAGCAGTGGTTAACTTTTAACAATCAGATGTTTGAACCAACACAGTGGTTGTAACATAATTTTAAGGATAAATTAAAAATATCATTTTTAAGTATTTTGAAGAGTGTTAAAAGATGAGAAGACAGTGGATCTGGTTAAACATCTGTTTAGACTTAAACATATGTTGGGGCTTAAAAATAGGTTTGGTCTTATATATCAGTTGTCTGGACTCAAAAATAAGTTTGACCTTAAACAGATGTTTGCCCATAAACACCAGTTTGCAAAAAGAGACCAATTTCAAGAATACTATACTAAAGAATACATAAGTTTCCAAGTGCACATCATTTTTATTTAGTAGTATAATAAAGATCAAACAACTGTTCAATTTATAGTACAAATCAAACCATTGAGGTAATGTGATAAATACTGTTACATATAAACATTGCTGTGATAAACACTGTTACATATAAACACTGATGTCATATATATTGTTACAAATAAACACTGAGGTGATGACATCTAACAACCTAACAGATTATAAAACACTTATGTATAAATACTGTTACATATAAACACTGTTAAAATAAACAAAGGTAGAATAATTGTTGTTGATGATGAACCACTGTTGTTATTGGGCAGTGGTTCACCTTTGGTTGATCAGAACTTTGGTTCATCAGTGCTCGTCTGTAACACCCTAAAATTTTACCCTTAAATTTAAGCAAAATATAGTTTAAATACACGTCATTCTTTAACAAAGATCATATGTAATTAAAACCTTAGTCAACTAATGACTAAGTTAAAACGTTTCAAAAATTGTTTAACAAGAGTTTACAACCCATATACAAGAGCTACAAAAGATTCATATAATAGCGGAAGCTTCATAAGACGTGTTCGGTTCTTCGACGTTGCTTGATCACCATCCGTAAGGTCCATCTAGTTACCTAGGGTCAAAACCATTAGAACATTAGTTTTGACTTTGGGAAAATAAGGTTAAACGTATATTACACATTAGTTTAAATAACATAAAGATATAAAATTTCCTGTCTCCACCGTAAATTACGGTATTACCGTAATTTACGGTAACATCTGAAAATTCCTGGTTCCACCGTAAACCAGTAGATCCTCACCGTAAACTTTCTGGCATCTACCGTAAATTACGGTAACACCGTAATTTACGGTATCACCTGGGAATTTCCTGTTTTGTTTGTTTATTCATTACACCAAGATTTCAACTCTCGAATTTCGATTCATCTATGATACCGAAACTTAAAACCTCATATTACTTAAATGTTATATAATAACCAATCATCAAAGATCTTTCAATCATAATTCAAAGATTTAATCATGCCTTGTTAGATTGTTCGACCCGTTTAGACACCAAGAGTTAATCATCAAACCATGTAATTCAAACCTCAATTTCAAACAATTGTTTTGACCCGTCTCACTAGATTAAGACGAATAGTCACTTCCGTAATGTATTGATTCATCTTGTTTACCATGTTTTCAAACTACAACGTAAATCTATCAAATCATACATAATGTAACGAAATGACAATTTCGTACCTTTAGAGCACGCCTTTCCCCCGTGAATTCCCTTCGGCTTGTCCGCTTGATGATCCGGACTCTTTGCCTAGAAAATTCAGTTTTACAACTTGTTTAGAACTCTTTCCATGACCATATTCATATCATTGTAAAACATGATCAAATCTGCGTTCTCATCAAATTTAACATCAAAAATCCTCACTTAGGCATTTCTACAAACACCTAACGGGTCAGATTTTCCTGCCATCATTTCCAAGTTCATGACTTGAACTTTAAACCTCAAATTTCACTTTAATTAGTAACCTTGCACATATTTTAACATCAATATCACAGGAATTACCTCCTATGATGAAATTTATGCTAGAATTATCATTCAAATCTTAGTGTTCATCATCATCTTATAAAACCCATAACCTAGCTTCCATGGATTCATAGAATTCTCTGAATTTGGGCATGATTTCTCAAATAGTTAACTAGGTTGTACTTCTAAACACCTATTCAACTTCAATCTAACCAAGTAACAAACATGCAAGCATCTAATTTCAGATTTCCAAAATCATGAGAATTTCAAACAAGGATTTAACACGAATTTTTACATACCTTATGATCCTCTTGTGATGAGGATCGATAATCTAAACTCGAATTTCGTTTTGGATCAGGATTTCATCTTCAATTTAAGAGATTTGTGAGATTAGGGTTCTTGGGTTGGGGGTGTCGCCCCCTGCTTCTCTCTGATCGACCAACACCTCTAATTGAGGTGTTTGGTTTATTTTTTTTTTATTTGTTCTAATTAGTTAAGTTTTCAATTTAAACAACTATGGTCCCTCAACTTTGTTCAACATATAGTTTGGTAGCTTTTAATCAAGTTATAAGCTATTTCTAGACTAGTTTTAACTAACTAGGTTAAAACTCTTAGTTAGTAAACTCCCATTTATTTAGGCTTTATAATTCTGATATAATGTTTTATATTTTCGGGATGTTACAAGTCCATCCCCCTTAAAAGGGTTTCGTCCCCGAAACCAAAGTACGTACCAAATAACGTAGGGTGAAGACGTCGCATCTCCTCTTCGGACTCCCATGTAGTGTCCGAACCTTTCCTATGCTCCCATTTGACTTTGACTTGGTCAATTTGTTTATTTCGTAAACGTTTGACCTTTCTGTCTAAAATTTCAACCGGTCTCACCACATAATTTAGACTATTATCCACTTCGATATCGTCGTAATGGATATATGTCGTTTCGTCTGCTAGGCACTTTCTTAATTGCGATACATGAAACGTGCCATGGATCCCACTCAGCTCCTCCGGTAGTTCAAGACGGTAAGCTACCTTGCCAACTCTTCCGATGATTTTAAATGGCCCGATAAACCTTGGGCTTAACTTCCCCTTCTTTCTAAATCTAATAACACCTTTCCATGGGGACACTTTTAGCATGACCATGTCACCGACTTGAAATTCAATTGGCCTTTTCCTTTTGTCAACATACGCCTTTTGCCTGTCTTGAGCCGCTTTCAAGTGTGCCCGAACTTTATCGATCTTTTCGTTCGTGGCTCGTACTATGTCTTGGTGGGCAAGTTCACGTGGACCCACTTCACCCCAACAAACCGGGGTTCGACACTTCCTACCGTAAAGCAGTTCGTATGGTGCCATTTTAATACTAGATTGGTAACTGTTGTTGTACGAAAACTCGACTAACGGTAGGTGAACATCCCAACTGCCTCCAAAGTCGATTATACACGCCCGTAGCATATCTCCCAATATTTGTATCGTTCTTTCACTTTGTCCATCCGTTTGGGGATGGTACGCAGTGCTAATGTACAACTTGGTCCCCATTTGTTCTTGGAAATCACGCCAGAAATTCGAAGTAAACCGGGTATCCCTATCAGACACAATGGACACCGGCACTCCATGACGTGCTATGATTTCATTGGTATAGACTTCTGACATCTTTTCTGACGTATAAGTCTCACGAATCGGAATGAAGTGAGCACTTTTCGTCAATCTATCCACCACTACCCATATTGCATCAAAACCACGATTCGTCTTAGGCAACTTGGTTAACAGGTCCATTGTAATATGTTCCCATTTCCAAACCGGAATTTCTAACGGTTGGAGTTTGCCATAGGGTTTCTGATGCTCCGCCTTGACTTGTAAGCATGTCAAGCATTTTTCCACATACTTCGCCACATCCCTTTTCATTCCGGGCCACCGATAATTTTGTTTCAAATCATTGTACATCTTGGTCGCACCCGGATGAATTGAATAACGGGATTTATGAGCTTCATCAAGTAGAAGCGCCTTTACTCCACAGGTATGTGGGACCCATATCCTTCCGGATCGAGTCTTCAACCCATGATTCCCATCCGTCAAATCTTTCAATTGTCCAATTATTCTTTCTTTCTTCCAATTTTCTTCTTTCACTGCTTCTAACTGCGCTTCTCGAATTCGTTCAAGTATACCCGAGGTCACCACGAGTTGCATTGACCTCACTCGTATTGGGACATAGTCCGCTTTTCGACTTAGAGCGTCCGCTACCACGTTTGCTTTTCCGGGGTGATAATGTATCTCACAGTCGTAGTCCTTCACCGTCTCTAGCCATCGCCTTTGCCGCATGTTCAACTCCTTCTGATCGAAGAAGTATTTCAAACTTTTGTGATCGGTGAATATAGTGCACTTTACCCCATACAAGTAATGTCTCCATATTTTTAATGCAAACACTACCGCTGCCAATTCGAGATCGTGCGTGGGGTATTTCTTCTCGTGCATCTTCAATTGTCTCGAGGCATAGGCTATTACCTTGCCCCGTTGCATCAACACGCAACCGAGCCCCGATAACGAAGCATCCGAATAGACCACCATGTCTTCGACTCCGTCCGGCAATGTCAGTACCGGAGCTTGAGTTAGCCTTTCTTTTAGCGTCCGAAACGCTTTTTCTTGATCGACTCCCCAAACAAACTTTGCTTTCTTTTGGGTTAACTTTGTTAGCGGCGATGCTATTTTGGAGAAATCTTGAATGAATCTCCTATAATATCCAGCAAGCCCCAAAAAGCTTCTAATTTCAGAAGGGTTCCTCGGGGGATTCCATTTCGACACCGCCTCTATCTTTGACGGATCCACCAAAACTCCATCGGCACTTATGACATGACCGAGAAATTGTACCTCTCGTAACCAAAAGGCACATTTAGAAAATTTTGCATAAAGCTTCTCTCGTCTAAGTGTCTCTAACACTTCTTGTAAGTGGCGTGCGTGTTCAGCTTCACTTTTCGAATACACCAAGATATCATCGATAAACACGATGACCGACTTATCCAACATTGGCTTGCAAACCCGGTTCATGAGGTCCATGAATGCCGCGGGCACATTTGTCAGCCCAAATGACATCACGAGAAATTCGTAATGTCCGTATCTTGTGCGAAAAGCCGTCTTCGGCACATCTTCTTCTTTGACCTTTAGTTGGTGATACCCCGACCTAAGGTCAATTTTTGAAAACCAATTCGCGCCTTGTAGTTGGTCAAATAAGTCGTCTATCCTCGGAAGCGGGTATCGGTTCTTTACCGTGAGTTTGTTTAACTCCCGATAATCGATACACATGCGCATGCTTCCGTCCTTCTTTCTCACAAACAACACCGGTGCGCCCCAAGGAGACACACTCGGCCTTATGAATCCCTTGTCTAGCAAATCTTGAATTTGGGACATCAACTCTTGTAGTTCCGACGGTGCAAGTCGGTATGGGGATTTTGCTACAGGTTTCGCGCCCGGAATCAATTCGATCCCGAACTCTACTTCCCGTTCAGGCGGTATCCCCGGCAATTCTTCCGGAAAAACATCTTCATAATCTCGTACTACCGGTACATCTTCAATCTTCCGTGATTCTTTCTCGGCCTTATTTGCATAAATCATGAATGCCTTGCATCCTCGCTTCATGAGCTTGTGAGCTTTCAACATCGAACATACTATGGGGTTGCCTCGTTTTTCGCCATAAATGGTGACGTGTTTTCCGCTCGGAGATGTTAGTTTTATCTCTTTGCGAAAACACACGACCTTTGCATGGTATTGAGATAGCCAATCCATCCCCACGACTACTTGAAATTCTCCCATCGACATCGGGATTAGATTTATCAAATATTCTTCATCATCGATGCTCAGTTTACAATTTTCACATACATCACAAACAATAAAGCTTTTGTTATTACCTATCTCTACTTCTAAAGGCACAGGTAATTTCGTTAGAATAAATGAAGGATGTCGAATAAACCCATATGAAACAAAGGATTTATTCGCACCCGTATCAAATAACACGTGTGCGGGAATTGAATTTACAGCAAATATACCTGAGACCACGTCAGGTTCAATTTTCGCTTCTGCAGCAGTTAGTTGGAAAGATCTTGCCTTTGCTTTCGGTGCTTCACCTTTCGGTTCTTGCCCATCCTTCTTTCCAACCAGTTCCGGGCACTCCGACTTCTTGTGACCCGTTCGATAACAGTTGTAACAAACCGTCACCTTCTCCGGGCATGACATAGCCATATGTCCCTTTTTCTTGCATATGGGACATGGCTTATCTTTGTAACGACATTCGCCCTTATGATTCTTCCCACAAATTTTGCAACCTGATGTACTACCTCTAGCGTCGGATTTCTTTGCGGATTCACTCGTTCTTGCTTTCTTGGCAGGGCTTGGATTCACATCTTGTGCCCTTCGTTCGCCCCGTTCTATACTCTTCTTCAATTCAATCTCCCTTTCCCGAGCAGCGTTAACAATCTCGGTAAGGGTCTCGTACTTTGAAGGGGTTATGAACTCTCTATATTCCACACTTAGCATATTATGATAATAATAGACCTTTTGCTCTTCGTTCGTTATCAAATCATCACAGAACTTCATTTTGTCCATAAACATTCCCGTGATCTTGTCTATGGATTCACCTTTGTGTCTGAGTTGCATGAACTCTTCCTTGATCTTGTTTATGACCGCTTTGGGGCTATGGTGTTTAAGAAACGGCGTCTTAAACTCCTCCCAAGACATGGCCTTAGCCGCTTCACTTCCAATCTCCTTCTTTTTGTTGTCCCACCAATCTTTCGCTTGATTCCTTAGTTGACCCGTACCAAAGGCTACGTAGTCTTCTTCGTCACAATGGGTTCTCTCGAATACCCCTTCTATGTCACTTAGCCATCGTTGGCACACTATTGGGTCAACCTCCCCATTATATATTGGTGGCTTACAAGCCATGAATTCCTTGTATGAACAAGGCTTTCGTCCTCCACGCTTTTCCTTTACTACATTTGAATCATCTTCCAGTTTCTTGATTCTATCTTCTACTATTGATAAAACCGTGTCTTGGATTTTATCAATAAAGTCCGACAAACTGTTTTCGATCGCCTTTCCAACCTCTTCGGCAATCACTTCCCTCACTTGTTCGGTGACTCTTGGCACCGCATTATCATTGTCTCCATCAGCCATCTCGATTTCTGAAATGTTTACATAGATTGTTAAACATTCTATTTATAACACATGCTTTACTTGTTTTGATTTAATCAAGTTCGTAACTTGATTTAATCATTCTTGTTTTAACTCAATCAAGTTCGTAACTTGATTTAATAATTCTTGTTTCTATCCAATCAAGTCCATAACTTGATTTGATCATTCATGTTTCTATTTAATCAAGTCCATAACTTGATTTGATCATTCATGTTTCTATTTAATCAAGTCCATAACTTGATTTGATCATTCATGTTTCTATTTAATCAAGTCCATAACTTGATTTGATAGTTCATGTTTCATGCATTTCTTGCTTTTTGAGTGAGCTTACACACTATTTTCATGCATATTGTCCATTTCTCATTTTATACGTAGTACATAATTTATTAACAAAACAAGTTAATTCTTACCGGACGATCGATCAAGCTTGAACCGAACACTTATTGACAACCATGAGCTCTGATTACCAACTTGTAACACCCTAAAATTTTACCCTTAAATTTAAGCAAAATATAGTTTAAATACACGTCATTCTTTAACAAAGATCATATGTAATTAAAACCTTAGTCAACTAATGACTAAGTTAAAACGTTTCAAAAATTGTTTAACAAGAGTTTACAACCCATATACAAGAGCTACAAAAGATTCATATAATAGCGGAAGCTTCATAAGACGTGTTCGGTTCTTCGACGTTGCTTGATCACCATCCGTAAGGTCCATCTAGTTACCTAGGGTCAAAACCATTAGAACATTAGTTTTGACTTTGGGAAAATAAGGTTAAACGTATATTACACATTAGTTTAAATAACATAAAGATATAAAATTTCCTGTCTCCACCGTAAATTACGGTATTACCGTAATTTACGGTAACATCTGAAAATTCCTGGTTCCACCGTAAACCAGTAGATCCTCACCGTAAACTTTCTGGCATCTACCGTAAATTACGGTAACACCGTAATTTACGGTATCACCTGGGAATTTCCTGTTTTGTTTGTTTATTCATTACACCAAGATTTCAACTCTCGAATTTCGATTCATCTATGATACCGAAACTTAAAACCTCATATTACTTAAATGTTATATAATAACCAATCATCAAAGATCTTTCAATCATAATTCAAAGATTTAATCATGCCTTGTTAGATTGTTCGACCCGTTTAGACACCAAGAGTTAATCATCAAACCATGTAATTCAAACCTCAATTTCAAACAATTGTTTTGACCCGTCTCACTAGATTAAGACGAATAGTCACTTCCGTAATGTATTGATTCATCTTGTTTACCATGTTTTCAAACTACAACGTAAATCTATCAAATCATACATAATGTAACGAAATGACAATTTCGTACCTTTAGAGCACGCCTTTCCCCCGTGAATTCCCTTCGGCTTGTCCGCTTGATGATCCGGACTCTTTGCCTAGAAAATTCAGTTTTACAACTTGTTTAGAACTCTTTCCATGACCATATTCATATCATTGTAAAACATGATCAAATCTGCGTTCTCATCAAATTTAACATCAAAAATCCTCACTTAGGCATTTCTACAAACACCTAACGGGTCAGATTTTCCTGCCATCATTTCCAAGTTCATGACTTGAACTTTAAACCTCAAATTTCACTTTAATTAGTAACCTTGCACATATTTTAACATCAATATCACAGGAATTACCTCCTATGATGAAATTTATGCTAGAATTATCATTCAAATCTTAGTGTTCATCATCATCTTATAAAACCCATAACCTAGCTTCCATGGATTCATAGAATTCTCTGAATTTGGGCATGATTTCTCAAATAGTTAACTAGGTTGTACTTCTAAACACCTATTCAACTTCAATCTAACCAAGTAACAAACATGCAAGCATCTAATTTCAGATTTCCAAAATCATGAGAATTTCAAACAAGGATTTAACACGAATTTTTACATACCTTATGATCCTCTTGTGATGAGGATCGATAATCTAAACTCGAATTTCGTTTTGGATCAGGATTTCATCTTCAATTTAAGAGATTTGTGAGATTAGGGTTCTTGGGTTGGGGGTGTCGCCCCCTGCTTCTCTCTGATCGACCAACACCTCTAATTGAGGTGTTTGGTTTATTTTTTTTTTTATTTGTTCTAATTAGTTAAGTTTTCAATTTAAACAACTATGGTCCCTCAACTTTGTTCAACATATAGTTTGGTAGCTTTTAATCAAGTTATAAGCTATTTCTAGACTAGTTTTAACTAACTAGGTTAAAACTCTTAGTTAGTAAACTCCCATTTATTTAGGCTTTATAATTCTGATATAATGTTTTATATTTTCGGGATGTTACATCGTCTTCAACAGAGCTTTGGTCTTCATGAGTGCTTTGGTCTTCAACAGTGGATAATCCTCGTCAGTATTTGTGTATAACAGTCTTTATATCCAACAGTTGTTAGGCAGATCAATGTTTTGCCTTATTAACTTGTTATAACTACTGTCATTGGAGGAAACTTAGATGGGAAGTGCTTATTGTGGATCAACGTGCAGCTTCAACAGTCAGATCAACATCATCTTAATCACATTGAGCAATATCCGATATCTTTTCTTCGGCCCTTGGATCAAACGGCTCGAACGTTTTCCCTTTTCATCAAAACAAAACCAATATATATATAGCAACAATTAATCTGAAATAAACACATGGAACTAACAGCAAAAAGTGTACCTGAAACAGAATCAACGATTAAGAATAAAAAAACATGAGGAATTAACAAATGCATGGATTAATGAACGAAACTTATCGTGCTGTTTAAGAAAACTCCGTTTAATTGCTCAAATTAAGATGACGGGTGATCTGCAAGTGATTAGAAATGAATCAATGCATCAATAAACAGTAAATCAAAATGTTACAAATACCAAAAAATAAATCAGACCAATTGAGGTTACCGTTTATATAGCAACAATCATTAAAGTAAACACAAATTAAGTGACAACCAACCTTAATTCACAAGCCTGAAAATATAAAGTTGCCACATGAATAATCAAGTAGAACATGCTGCAAAAATAATAAAGTGTGAAAACAATCTCAAAAACTTCTCTGTAATTGAGTAGTAGACCGACTCAATTTAGTTAACTACATAAACAATCCATCAATGAATTTACTGTCCTTCTCCTTGTCTTTCACATTTCCAACTCCTCAACAACCATCCGACAGAGGTTACTTCTAATCAAAAAATAACAGAGGATCAAGAAACATAGGTGCATCCAACATTACTAACATGGGTAAATAAATCAACAAAACATATTGTGAAAAACAAAAACTACAAACATATCAAAATCAATCTACTCGTAATCACATGATACAACAAAGCAAGCATCTGAATAAACAATAAAAAATAAAACGCAAAAATCAAAACCTACAAAAAGTTATTCATATAAACAATAATAAAAACATTATTACAACATACCATGGTCACCGATTAACAGGAGCTTGTACAAAAGGGTTCATTGTGCAAGATAAGAAACTCTATGAGAGCTTCTTCTTCTTCTGAATGTACAAAAGGGTTCATCGTGTTCAGTATAAGAAAATAGATAAAACCAAATAAAATTTGTGAATGAGAAAATAGATCTTACATGATTATTCTGTTCTTCAACTACTCAACGGTACAACAAAGCAAGCATCTGAATCTGAATAAACAATAAAAAATAAAAGACAAAAATCAAAAGCTACAAAAACTTATTCATATAAACAATAATAAAAACATTATTACAACATACCAGGGGCAGGGTCACCGATTAACAGGAGCTTGTACAAAAGGGTTCGTTGTGTACGATAAGAAACCATATGAGAGCTTCTTCTACTTCTGAAGGTACAAAAGGGTTCATCGTGTTCAGTATAAGAAAATAGATAAAACCAAATAAAATTTCTGAATGAGAAAATAGATCTTACATGATTATTCTGTTCTTCAACTACTCGACGGTACATGATTTAGGGTTTCAAACGCAGATGTATCCAATAGATGTAACCTCTGCCGGACGTTGTTGATGAGATGAAAATGTGAAGAATGAGAAGGATGAACAGCAGAGAGAAAAGGGAACTTGTATGGAAAGGTTGTAACGCCCGGCTTTTTCGTACTTTCCATTTATAGAAAGTTTTGTTCGTATTTCTATTTTTGGAAACGTTGTATTCTTGTAATCGTTCCTTCCTTGTAATCGTTGTAAAACCGAGACTTGAATCATTAATGAAAATCGTATTTTGATACAAATATGTTATACACACTTTATATATGCTCGTATGTTCGAATTGGTGAATCAATTGATGTTTAATCGTCATTCTTGGAAACTATGTGCTAAACTTGTAATTAATCTAAACTTATGCCTAAAACGTGTATTGAACGTAAATGAAACTTGATTATGATACTTATACGCTTAATTATACTTGGTTTATACTTCTCGTACTTGAACTTATCTTAAAATATACTTATATGGCAAGAATGGCCCTTAAAAGTCCTAAAAACACCAAATTTAACAAGTCTGGGGGCTAAAGTGCAATTTTTGAAACTTATAAGGAAATCAGAAGTGGCGGGCGGCCCGCTTTAACTTATCAGAAACCTAATGCGGGCCGCATTAGCCTTGTATTCGTAGAAAACACAACCAGCTTCGATCAGACGCGATTTTTGCACGAAATCCAACTTCTAAACACTCCCCAATCACCTTAATTCCACCTCTAAACTCCTCCAATCACTACCAACCTCAACCACTATAAATATAACACCTCTCCACACCATTTGACACTTTCACAACACTCAAAACTCTCCAAAATACTCTCTAGTTCTTGCAAGAAGCTGAAATTCGGGTAAACACATACCCTTGCACTAAAATGAGCATATCTCACTCATTTCTTAACCAAATCACTCGATTCTTCTTCCTACATGCTTGGTTTATCATGGGGTTCGATTCCTTGACTTCTCCTTGGAGAAATCAGACCTGGAATTGCTCCAAAATCGACCACAAACTTTCTGTTTTACTTTATGTTCTTCAAAAGTATGTTAAACTCATCCAACTTGTGTTAAACACATCTCATACCTATGTCCCAATGCTTACAACCTCTTCCATGGTTGGTTAGGCTTAAAAACAAGGTTGAGAAACTATAAATCAGAGGTTAAAACCTCAAATAATTCCGTTTTGTTTAGGGTGTTTAACCCACAAATCATGTTCAAACTTATGTTTTGATAAAGAAGTGATTATGGAACAACTTGGGTTGTTCCAACATAGAATCCTCACATGATTTGATGATTCCCTCTTAGTATAGTTGTTATATTATTGTACTTACCTTAGTTCTTGACCCTCCTTGGTTGTTTTTACATCAAGTGTAGTGGTGAACATACAAGGGGTTCCTAAATGGAAGCTTGTCTTCCTACCCCATACATGACATCTATGAACAACTTGAGGTGCCTAAATGAAGATCTTATTCTTCTACCTCCTACTTGAATTATTGGACTTAGTAATATATAATACTTAACCTAAGTATATATACACTCATTCGAACCTTTAATATTAAACTTGTGTTTATATGTTAAAGTAGTAGAATACCATCTAAGACTTAACACTCCAAGTATGATTCTAATGGGCATACTACCCATGAAATACAATATAACCCTAGTGGTTACGTAGTGTCATACAAGAGTATAAGTTAAAGATGATTATTTTGATATCGTACTTTATGTTATGTTAAACTCCAAAATTATAATCCTCCGTTGAACGCCAAACTCACACACCTACGTTTCCTCGTGTAGAAGGACTAGGTGCTCCAACTTAATTCATCCACCAAACTCGCTCGCGGGAATTCCAAGTAGGAAAGCTTGCAACCACCGTGAGTATACTCGATCCCTTTTTCCCCTTTACACTTTGGGATGCAACATGTATAATTATGCAAACATCTTTAAACTAAACTAAACATACTCAATCCTTGTACAAACATGAAACTAATGTGCTTTACTTATGATTCTTGTATGCTCTATTTGAACGATTTGGAACGTATATGCTCATTAACTTTCCTAGCCCACCTTAACAATTATAGCGCTATAGGATTTACGCACCGCCCTTGAGACTTGGGGGTATTGTTAAGTTAAACATTTACTATCCCGCTATCAATTGGGATTAGTCTATTTTATGCGTTGGATTCTTGGGTTTGATCATAGTGTACGCCAAAATTGCATACTAGTAATTCACATATTATGAATCATGTTGGATTTGAGCTTTTATTCTATTATGCTATGTAATCAAACTTGTATACTCGCCATTGCTTTTGCATTGAAACTCTATTTTAATACATGTTGCAGGTTAGATTGTTGAAGTATGGATGAACGATGAAACAAGTTTAGGGTGGACTAGATACACACCTAAATTATCTATCTTTCTCATGTTATGTTATTTGTTGAATAATGTTGTATTTCTTTTTGGGGATTTTGTATGACAATTTAGTATTGAAATGAAATTTGGATCTATTTAAATATTGTCACATAGTGTTAGGATGTTTTGAGCAATTTGTTCGTCTCATCCCGATGTTTCCGCCATCGGTTGGGGTGTGACAAAGGTGAAGGAGAAGAATTAAATAGGGTTTGTGAAAATGTGAGAATAAAGGGCAGTGGTTACTGTTGGGCGAGAAAAGGGGAAAAACGATGCCCTAATTAAGTGACACGTGGCCCAAATCACTTTCATTTATTATATATATATATATATAATATTTTTAACATAATTATTTTATTTAGGGTAAAATGACCAAAAAATACCCTAATGTGGAGTCCACTTGGTTAGACTTAACTATGAAAACTAACTGAGTTAAGGCTAAAAGACATAACGTGCAAGGGTTTCCAAACACTGAGTACGTTTTTATACTTTTTGGAGACAAAGGACATATTTTACTATCTAGTGTCAATATAAAGGACAATATTTGTAATTTACTTTAATTATTATTTTTTATTATATGGTAATATAATAGCATATATAAAATACTATCCTACGTTTCTATTCGTTTATTTTAACACTATTACTCTTTTGTGTAATTTAGTTATTTCATGTATGTATTACAAATTATTTTATTTTATTCAATATTTGTAACTTTATTTTTTATTTGTACTCCATTCAAAACATTGTTTTATAAATTTTGAAAATAAATACATTTTCAATGGTTTTAAAATGGAGAACCTTAAAAATTACAATTAATGTATTTGCTTCTTTATATATATTTTTCAAAACGATAACACATCCATCTAATAACCATCAACCTCTAGGGGAGGTGTCACAAGGGGTGCAAACGAGCCTAGCGGCTCGCGAGCTACTCGAGATCGGCTTGAGAAAAAGCTCGAAACGAATCGAGCCTTATCAAGCCCGAGCCGAGCTTGAGCCTAAAAACAAAGCTCGTTTGTTTATCGAGCCCGAGCTCGAACCTCGCATGTGAAGCTCGTTAGGCTCGTCGAGCCTTAGTGTAAACGAGCCGAGCCGAGCCGAGCTTATTTAAACTTGTTTACAAGCCGACCTCGAACCTAAAAATAAGCTTATTTAGTAAACGAGCCCGAGCCCGAGCTTCACTTATCGAGCTCGCGAGCTTAAAAAGTCTATTATTTATATTATTTTTATTTAATATACTAATTAATAGATAATAAACGAGCCGAGCTCGAGCTTGAGAAAATACAAACGAGCCGAGCTCGTTTGAAAACAAAGCTCGAATCGAGCCTGAGCTCTCATAAGTTAATCGAGCTCGGGCTCGGCTCGACTCGTGTGCACCCGAGGTGTCACCATTTAACACACTAAGATACCATTAAGCTAAATAAATTTTGGTTTTTAGTGTGTTATATAGACTTATGATGCATTCTTTTACTTGGATTTGGAAGAATCATATGATGTTGAGTTGAATTCTTGAGTATGTTAAATTGGGCAATTTAGTGATCTAGACCAAAATTATATTCTTGCAAGATCATGCTTTTGGTTCACAAACAAAACAAAATTTGAGGATTATCTCTTTAAAAGCAATCTTAGGTGATTAATATGTTTTTTTTTTCAGATTAATTTTCCTGAGGTTGTTGGGTTAGGAATTTTGACAAATGAGTAACTCGTCTTTTAAGATTAATATTAAGTTTGCAAACGAACTTCAAAGAATGACTTTTAGGTGATTAGACCATGTGTAGTGGTTTAGTGAATAATGCTGATGTGTGTAAAATGCAACATATAAATTACATCAAATGAGGCATAAAACTAACCCTTTTTTAGTACTAATATTGGAAAAAGTGTGTTTTTGTCTTCCTTTTGTATTTTCAGGATTAAATGAGCTCAAAAACGCAAAAGAAGCAAAAAGACAGCTAAATCCAACATAAATACAAGAAAAGGAACATTAGTGGATTGCCCGAACCCTCAACGGCACCTTCCAAAGCAAAATAGAGAAAACAGAAGGCTGAACACGCCCCGTGCTCAGCCAGCACGGGGTCGTGCCCAAGAAGCAGCAGAAAAGACAAACCTATAGAAGCTTCTATTGCCCACCACGGGCCGTGCTCAGCGGACACGGGGGGCGTGCCGAAAGTACTGCAGGCGCATTAATTGTAATTGCGAATTACAATTAATGAAGAGAGAGAGTGTCAGACAGGCACGGGGCCGTGCCCAGCGGACACGGGGCCGTGCCCAGGCCTCTGTTCAGCCTATAAATAGGAGTGCTTGGTTTCATTGCAACTCATCCCTTGGCACACCACCTCTCTCACACTTCATCCACCACCCACCACCATCACAACACCATCATCCACCACCATCATCCATTGTCCATCATAGAGTGTGTGAGTCGTCTCGGGATCCAAGATTGATCGTAAGAGTTCTTGACAATCAAGGCCATGTTTGCCTAAGTCTCTTACATCACTTGGTGAAGACAAAGTGTCTAGTATAATACTTTTTATTTCTAATCTTTTGCACTTTTTATTTGGTTTTGTATTAATGACTTTAATAACTAGTTACTTATGTTGAAGGTGATCTTTCCTTATCGTTTGTCCGTGGTGTCTTGGCATTATTTTACTGTCTATATAAAATAAAGGATTTTCACCATTCATATCTCCACGGTCTATATGGAGGTATGTTGACTACCTGGTAGGGGGTTAAGGGAACGGTTTGGTAAAGGTCTTGCCATTGTTCAGCGTTTAGAGGTCCTGCAATGGACCTGGGTCAAATTTAGTAGGACCTCCTTCAATACTTCACGGTATTGGATGGCGGGGGTCCAAACTCTTTGATCCCCTCATAAGTTAACTACTATTAATACTATAACCCGGCTATTTAGGACTGTATCCCTGCTGACTCAGACTACTTAGTCGAGGGTAACGTCACCGCCAAAAGCGGGGCCTACCACAATACTGCATTAATAACTTAATTCATTATCTTCCAATAATCCACCCCTTTAGGATTGTATCCCTGCTGACTCAAACTACTGGGGTGAGGGTAACGTCACCTTCAAAAGAGGGGCCTACTACAATAACTAAGATAATCTCTTAATTATGTGCAAAAGTGCGGAAATAATCAAAGGTTATACTAGATACGAGTCGGAACCAAGTGATTCATCTTGTCTATCTGTTTTTATTTTATTTTTATTTTCAGCATTTTAGTTAGTTTTTATTTTTCTTAGTTTAAAACATTTTTCCAAACTTTTATTTTGGTTAGACGTTGAGGATAAACCGGTACTAAAAGCTCTTGTGTCCTTGGACGACCTCGGTATCTTACCAACGCTATACTACACTCAACGATGGGTGCACTTGCCCATATGTGTGTTTAGTGTTAGTGAAATATCGTGTTTTATAAATTTAAAACTTGGCTAAAATAAGTGTTAAAAAGGGCTTAAAATATATACCTAAAATATACGACACTTTAACGCACATCAATGCCCTCACCCTTGGGCGTTTTCCGTCATGTGGCAGTCCAGTCAGCAAGGAGGCATTATTGGACGTTTTTACAAAGGGGGCGTAGTGGAATAATGGCCCAACCAATCATTACACAATTATTAAGTTTTTTTAAATTAAAAACTGATAATACTTCATTAAATAAAACAAAAATTACAATACTAAAAAATTACATTGCAAAATTTTAGGTTTTATAAAAGATCCAATGAGACATTTAATAAACAAAACTTTAGGGACTGATATAACATTTTTGAAACTTGAAATATTAAAGATTTTGAAGTTTAAAACCATAGGGGCCTAATGTGACAACTGAGCAAACTTTTAAATCAAACCACCAGCCTCCCATCCCTTCTTCTTCTTCGTTTGACCGGCAAAAACTCCGGCTAACCACAAAACCCAAACCCAAAAATTCCGGCAGACCCAAACCCAAAAATTCCATCTATATCTCTTTAAACACACATGGTCTTATTTGATTGGCCAACAACATGCCCCAACAACGTGATTTAAAACACGCCAAAACAAAAAAAAATGGTGAAACACGCCCAAGGGGTGGCCTTACGACGTGAGGGGATGATTTTATTAAATATCATTGTTGTTTGTTAGTAAGTCTTAAGTCAAATACTTTATGGGTCAAGTTATTCTACAAAGGCTTCTAATTGTAAGAATGATTTATAGAGTGACAAGTGTCCAATAACCTAAAATTAAACTCACTACATCACCACCCAAAACCTAAACACCCACCCCCACCCCACCACCACCCAAAAACCTACCCCCCCCCCCCCACCCCGCAAAAAAAAAAAAAAACAAAAAAAATATATACCTCACCAAAAAAACTCCTAAAAAACCTACCCCCAACCACAAAAAAAACTAAACACCCACCCCCACCCCCTCGGCAAAAATTTTTTTTTTTTTTTTTTTTGGTGATGGGGGTGGGGGCTTAGGTTTTTGGGTGGTGGTGGATGTTTAATTTTTTTTTTGTATAATAGATTTTTTTTAGAAGTCTTTGTACCTTTCTTACAATTAGGATCCTTTGTATTTGATCCTAACCCCTTATTATTATCCTACACATAATTTATTTATAAGCTATCAATATAAAAGCCCAAAACTGATGTAACAGCCAGCCCGATTGGAAGATACACGACACCGAGTTGGGCTTAGGGTTCCAGAAACATCATCCTATAAAATGCCAACGCCACCTTCCTTGATAACTCAGATTGCCTTTTGAGAGAACCAGGCGACAAACCAATGTCTTCTGAGTTCCGTTGCCGGCATATAGCAACTACAGCCCCTTAATCTTAACCGTTGAAGCACTTGCTTTTGCTCAGATCAAGGGTTTACATCTTAATCTACAACTAGTTTTTTTTTTTTTTTTTTTTTTTTTTTTTTAGGGGGTAGGAATGGCCGATCCAAAGGGATCTCGTGATTATTATGAAATCGGGTTCTCTATTTCACCCGGCCCATATTAAAAGATGGGGGGCAGCCTCAAGGGTTTGCATGATTTCTTGAATTTCCGTCGTGTTTAATTCAGGGAACCGCCCCGATATCTGTCTTACATATTTTTCATTTCTTAACTTTAGGTTTTACAATGCCTTTTTTTTTTTTTTATAAACTAGGTTTATTCGCTCACGCGCGCTGCGCGTAGGACTCGGATTACCCAACACTCGGATTGTGTGTTTATTATCACCGTCTTAAGTACCTAACCGATCGGGTTGAGACAGACGTGTCCATTATCACCACCACCAACAATATAAAGTAATAAAACAACCCTGAACATCAAAATCATCGACACATCACACGACATATCACACACCAAAGGAAAAAAAAAATCAAAATAACAATTTATACATAGGTGAGAGGTTTAGCAAATGGTAAATCAATTTTCCCAACATGAATTTGTATTGCAATACTAATTCACATCATCAATGACCGACTAAAATTTATTTTCAATTATATTTTCGAAAATCAATAAGTCCACAAACTAATAAATTAATTGTAATATCGAAATTCCGTAGGTGGTTGGATACTTTATTATACTATTGCTACAGATTCAAAATTTTGGTTGTCAATCGTATATTATCGCCACACATTCAAAAATCGGTAGTTAATCATAGATTCGTATCAGTTTCATAGCCTGGTCATATTGCAGCGCAAATTTGATCTGTATCAGTTTAGTTTATAATGGTATGACATTGATACGGTATTGACACTTGGTATCTATAGGTTAAACTATTTTTACAGTAGTTCATTACTAACAACACGCTTGTGAAGATATAGATTAGTTAAAGGGGGTTAATTGGTTAAACCAATCTTTTAATAATCATTAAATTGTGTAATTAAAATTTGCGTAACACCTTTAAATGTGAATACTATTTAGTATGTTTGTTATACCCGACCCACATTTGCTTATCACACATATAATAAAAAACAGAACTCTCATAGTCCGTTTATCCATTGTCAAAACTTTCTATAACCTATATTATTGTTGATAACCTATTTAATGTATAAAAATTAGCTTAAACTAAATTAAATATTACTTTTGTCGAATGACGTAAAAGGTTCATGAGGAATTTAATCAAAGCGTCTTCTCTGTTCTTTTGCTTAACTTTTTTTTATTTATCGATTGCCTAGATATTTTATACTTTGAAAATTATTATTTATGCTAATATATTTTTATAATATACATATCTTTTCAGATTTGGATTTTAATTATAAGTATATATTATTTTACATAAATAATAATTAAACCTATGTGTTATACATATTTATTTGTATCATATTTAATAGGGTCCTACTAAAGCTATATCTCAAAATCTTAATTTCATACCATCTATATCTATACGGACCGTATAACATTATATGACATGTATAGAATAATTTGACATGACAAATATTGAACCGTATAATGTTATACAGCTTTTATAGAATGAGAAAATATTATGTCGTATAATATTCTATACGGGGGTCGTATAACATTATATGTGATATATGTATAACTCTATATGAGTTGTATAGATATAAGGGTGTGAAAATAAGATTATAGGATGTGTATGAGCCATTTAATATTAAGGTAAAAACCCATCCCATTCGTATTGTTTTTAATTAAGTAACAGTAACGTTTGAAAGTAATTATAATTATGTAGCTAGATGTTAGTGGACTTCAAATGATAATAAATTGAAATTGATAAAGATTGAAAAAGTGTGTCAGTAAAAACCAGTGTTAATAAGCTTTGGTTCTTGTGAACTTTTTGACTCAAATCTCAATATGTTAGTTTTTATTTTCTATCATTTTTTTCTTTTTCATTTCCTTTCACTTAACGCTTCTTAAGATCTGAAGAACAAATATGAGCAATGCTAAACACAGACAAACCCCAAAATGTAGACATCATAGTCTCCTTCCTCCGGACTCCACCACCACCACCACCAAGCAGCCACTGTCACAACCACCATCTAACACCACAACGACACAACCTAACTCATAACTCTTCTTCCATTCGGGCACATGCAGCCCCTGATCGGCGCTGGTGCTTCTCACCGGAATCCATGGCGGTAGTCTCAAAATCCTATTCGACCGGAATCCATGGCGGTAGTCTCAAAACCCTATTCGCCTTTACAAGCAAAGGTTCCATCTGGAAGTCATTGTCGTAACACGAAACCTTTAATCACTGCCGCCGGAGAAATGGGTTCGTGGTGAAAACCCTAAACAATTGTAAATGATGACTTGTCGGAGTACGCCGACGGAGATAAGCATGACCTGTCGGAGTACGCCGACAGAGATGACCGGAATGGTTGGATCCCGCCAGAACCTTTGTCTCCTCCTGATTAAGACTCACTCTTTCTTCCACATCTCCGTCTGTTTTTCTGTCGGTTCTCACTTTCTGTCTCTCAGGCTCTTTTTGTAGGTGAAGACAAATGTTGGTGTGACGGTGGTGATCCTCCGGGCACCGCCATTCTGGCTCCTTTTTTTCCTCTCTCTTGTTGTTAGGCTTAAAAATAGGTGAAAAGAGAAGACACGTGTGTTAAAGGGGGATGACCTCCAAGTAGGTCAATCAGAAGAAACCACATTTCAAATTACTGTTCATTTCCATTCTATTATTAATAGATATAAATTGTAGCTTTGATGTATTGGTTGATTAGTTTTTTTTTTAATTTTGTTTGCCATTGGTCTTGTGTTTGTGTTTGGTTGAGAAAATGGCTTAGTAACTATTTTATAAAATTTATGTGTTTTAAAGGTTTTGTGATTGCTTTTGTTTGCTTCGTTTGGTTTTATTTATGTGTTTTAAAGGTTTTGTGATTGCTTTTGTTTGCTTCGTTTGGTTTTGTTCAGTTTTAAAATTTCATGGTGGATCGGGTTACAAAGTTTTAAATAGCGAAATTGATTAACCTTAACTTTAAGAATTAACATCAATGATCCCTAAGAGCATTCACATCCAATCCATCAAATTATACATACATTCCACTAAAAAACAATTACTATATCAATATATTTTCACTAAAAACAAATACTTTTTCTCTTTCCTTTCAATTAAATAATATTATCATTACATTTTTCTCTTACTTCCACTCACAATCACTTTCAAAATATATTAAAAAATTATAACGGGTGAACAGTGTCCTCCCAAATATACAGATGAACAGTAACATTTTTTCTCTCCTCTACTCACAACCACTTTTTATACCCTTTATAATATAAAAACCCCTCCTCACATAATTTGATGGTTAGGATGTGAATGCTCTAAGAGCATTCAATCAAAATTACCCAATAAGTCTACAAAAAATAAACGCATTTTTGCTCTTTTTCACCCACAACCAATTTCAAAATATGGGTGGAGATATAATAGGAAGTTTATTTGGTTAGGAAGGCTAGGAAGTGATCTTGACCATCCATTTAGTTAATCAAGAGCTAAGATTAAATCAGGGAAATTGAAAGAAAGAAAAGAGGCGCGTGAGTTTGTTTAGAGGCATTCTAGTTAATCCAAGCCAATAGTTTCTCTCTCCTCCAATTCCCCTCATTTTTTAAACGTTAATAACTCTTTCATATGACATTATTTTTTATAAAAATTGCACCAAAAAAACGAGCGTTTTTTTATCTTTAAAACGAGTATACTATTGCTATATTTAAAAAAAAAATTAACCCAGTTGCGTAAAACGCAATAGAACCCCCCCTAGTTACGTAAAACGCAATGAAAAAAAAAACCTAAAAAATGACATTTTTCTAAAACGCAATGCATCAAAAACACAAATAAATGACTTATTTGTAAAACGCAATGGCCAGAAAACACAAAGAAAAATGTTATTTCTAAAACGCAATAGCCTAAAAACTTAAAAGAAAGTGTAGTTTGTAAAACGCAATGGACTGAAAACACATAAAAATGTGTTTTACCTAAAACGCAATGCACAAAAAACACAAACACATGTCTTATTTGTAAAACGCAATGTCCAGAAAACACTTAAAATATCTGTTTTCTAAAACGCAATGGACTGAAAACACATAAAAAAGTGTTTTACCTAAAACGCAATGCACCAAAAACACTTCAAGAAATGTGTTTTTCTAAAACGCAGTGGCCAGAAAACACCAAAGAAAGTGTTCTTTCTAAAACGCATTGAACAATGTGTAACGCCCCAAAAATCTGAATGTTAAATATTTGTCGTATGTTCTGATGTGACACGTTATGAAATAAATAACTAGACTATTTAACCTAGTTAAAGGTATGGTTAAAAGTATTAAATGATGAGGGTAGTGTCAGTTATGTTTTAAAGGTAAACCCGAGGGGCTAAAGTGGAACAAATGAAAGTTAAGTTATTAAATAACTTAACACACACACACATGCGTGTGTTCGAGAAGGAGCAGGAGGCTCCCATGGAGCCTCAAACCCTAAATCCATCTTTTATGCTCAAATCAGAAGGCAAAATGAAGCTTAAATCCATAACCGAGCATGGATTAATGATCACCAACACGAGAGGATCATGAGGTATGTTTTAAATCTAAGATTGGTGATCATGGGTGAAGTGGGTTATGTTCTAATCCAAGAGTTTAAGTGGAATTGAGCATGAGTATGTGTTATAATCATCATGTAGAACATGGATTATGAATGGTTTGTGCTAATTTGATGTTTAGATGATAAACCCATTAGTTATGGTGATGAAGATGACTAGACTCATCACCTATGTCCAATTCTTGTTGAAAGATTGATGTATTATGTGGGTACGATGAATTCTTGTTAGATGAATTAGAAGAAAAATGATGATGATATGATTGATGTTTATTGGGGAATGATCCATGATGGTTAGTAGTAGGTTTTGATGGGTTATGTAAGAGTTTAGAAGATTTATGCATGAATGAGTTGTACGTTATGCTTAAAGGTAGTACATACATCAAGTGAATGATAAAATGTATATAGTGTCGTCCGTATAGTCGATTATGATGTTACGGGTATATGTTGATAAGTCGATAGTTACATATGGTTAATAGTTGACTTTTGAAAGTCAACTAAGTATAAGAAACATGATTTGACTCGTTGTCGTAAATGTAGGTTGATGGGAAGTCGTATGGTACATGTAATAGCAATCCGTGTTAAATGTAATGACATGATGAGTTACATGAGTTTAAACGTATACGGACATGATTATATGAGTTATGTTGTTAGAAATGATTAATGAAAGTTAAGTGTGAAATATGTGATTGATACGATTGTTATCATGTACGAATGCATATGCTAATAAGAGTGTGATCTTGATGAAAAGAGGGTATAGGAATCATGTCAAGACGGACCCAAGCATGAAAGGCTAACGGGTCAAGAAAAGGCGAGGAATCGGATACGAGCACGGACGCATAAGGTAAGTGATTTCCGTAATCACTTCTTAGTACCAGTAAGTAATAATGTGTTGTAATGAATTAAACATGATGTTTGAGGTCAAATATGTGTTAAAGTCTTTCGTCGTAAAAGATGGGTTTAAGGTTGACCAAAATGCCCTTGATGGGTATTTTGGGGTAAACGAGCTTAAAAGTAGTTTTGAAGCAAGTTATTCGATTAGTGTAATGTTTTGGACAAGTATGGAAGTGGGGATTACGGTTTGGTTAGTCGTAGACCAATTAATGCACGAATACCCTTAACGGGTCAAAAATAAGTATATGAACGATAAGGTGTTAAGAGGATGCAAGACATCCAAGAATTGGGTAATTTATGATAGACGTCTCTTACATTATTATGTTTATAAGAGGTTTTGGTAAAACGAACAAGTTATGTTGACGTATGCATAAACGAGTCGAAAAGTGGTAAAAGGGTAATAAGCCGAAGAGTTAAAAGTCGGAAATTATATTAAGTCGGATGTTGGATTTTAGTTCCATTAGATAGAGAATTAAATTACGGACACGTAGGAAAAAGAATTGGGTAAAACGGATAAAAAACGAGTGAGTTATGCTCGTTTCCGTGAAACGGGATCGCGCTGAAAATATGCAGCACAGCAGCAGCAACCTTCTGCTGTTTTGAGGGGGTCGCGTAGCGCGACGGCCCGTCGCGTCGCGCGACGGGTCCAGTTTATCCGGAAATTGTTTTCGTGCTCCGTTTTGGCTCGGGAACTCGTTTAAACGCGTTTTAAGTTGCGTACGACTAATTTAACTCATGTTTTGCGACCATTAGGGTAAGCGTATGTGTGGATAGGTATGTATGGATGTTGTATATCTCTATACACGTATGTAAAAGTGTATGTAAGCGTGTATGCGCGAATGTATGTGAGATTATAGTATGTAAGTGAGTACATAAGGATATATATGAAGGCGTGTATGAGTAGGCCAGTATGAGTCGGGTATATTGCAATGGTTGATGGAAAATATGAATGTAGGCATGTATGTAGGTGGGTACGTATGTATGTTGTGTAAGTATAAGTGAATGTATGTAAGGGTGTATGTAGATAGTATGTATATGTAGTCAAGTGAGTATGTACGAAGCTATGCACGGATGTAAGTTGTGAGAAGGTATGGAATAAGTATGTACGTATGTATGTAAGTATGTATGTCTGTTTGTATGTAAGTATGTATGTAGGTTTGTATGTATGTATGTATATAGGTATGTATGTATGTATGTATGTAGGCATGTAAGTATGTATGTATGTAAGTATGAATGGATGTATTTAGGTATGCACGTACGTATGTACGTAGGTACATAGGTATGTATGTTGTTATGTGTGATCGTAAGTGTATGTATAGGTTGTATGAAAGTATGTACGCATGCATTCAATGATATTGAGTACTAACGATAATAATATCGTGCCTGGTGGTGAAGTGTAACGCAGGATACCAAGGAAGTCTCACTACGGATCGTATGATCAGAGGGAAAGCCGAGATGTAAAGAGTTAATGAAATGAAAAGTAAACGTGTACAAATCTTGTATGCTTATGATATGTACTAATGTTATGAATTTTATGTGGTGAGCGCAGGTAGTACAAGCCATGAGGATTACCAAGGAGTAGAGATCGAAGATCGAGTCACAAGACGGATTGTACGGGAATGTTTAAATATGTAATTTAGTGTCGATAAGTTATGTTCTTATATTATAAAATGAATTTTTTAGAATGTCAAGATGTATGTCATGAAAGAAATTTTCAGACTCGAATTTCCGCTGCGTCGTTTTAAGGTCAAACGTGATTAGGGTGTTATAAGTTGGTATCAGAGCCCTGGTTTGAGGGAATCAAGTACGAGAAGGTAAGTACTTGAACTCAAACTTGTGTGCTCTTGAGATAAGAAGTCCGTACAATCTAAGACTCGATCAAGATCCAAAGGTAAAGGCTAAGGAAAGTATGTACTTATGTATATGTATAAAGAAACTGACGGTTTTGTATGTGCAAGGTAAGCATAAGTGTCGGAAGAGGATGATCCGTGAATGCAGTCTAGGATGAATACTAAGGCAGGCAAAGAGGTAATAAGATAAATAGGCAAATGAGCCCAGGTACGTAAATGTAATATGTGGGTGTAAGTAATGGTAAAATTAATTAAGGGAAGGAAAAAAAATTTTAAAATGAAAGACAATGATCGTATAGTAATGAAGTACTGGAAGTAATACACGCGCCGAAACCTAAGTCTACGGACATAAGGTGACAATTACATGAAGGCACGAAACTACTATGTGGATTGTGTACCTGGCCAGTACACGAGAAACGTAGGACGTTCGTGAGAACATGATAATGGTTACAGGTATGTCCGGTAGAGTTAGGTAGCAGGCGGGCGTGTGGGTGAAATGGGAAGTAAGACTCTCGGGAAATTGAGAGTACTATGAAAGTATGAAAAACATGCCTGATAAGAATGAAGGATGTTGAATCCGTGATTAAGTGCGGATCAACGAGGTATGAATAATATGTTTGAATCCGTGAGACGGATTCAGGGAATGAAAGGTATGAATGTTATGTTTGAATCCGTGAGACGGATTCAAGGATGAAAGGCATGGATGTTATGTTTGAATCCGTGAGACGGATTCAAGGATGAAAGGCATGGATGTTATGTTTGAATCCGTGAGACGGGTTCAAGGATGAAAGACATGAATGATATGTATGAATCCGCGAGACGGATTCCAGGATGAAAGGCATGAATGTAATGTTTGAATCCGTGAGGCGGATTCAATGAATGAAAAAGAATGAATGATGCGTCTGAATCCATGAGACGGATTCAAAAATATAAAAAGATGAAATTAATCCGCCTAAGAAGATGTCGACAGTTTGACCATGATTGAGTCGAACGGGTCATAAAAATAAGTATAAAGTAAAAAGTGATAGTATAATAGACGAAGTTTTGTATAAGTTACGTGTTAGATGTGTTAGTAATTGACTCTTAGAAGTCAGAATGATGACGGGCTGTGACCCGGACAATAACTTGAGTATGGGCGGGAATGGTAAGCTTAGTAAGAAATATTGAAACGATGTAATAAGGTCATCGTAAGTAAGCAAGAATGGAAGGAAGTACGAGCGTGTACTTCAGTTGGCGAAATGGTTAATTGAATGAAAGGATTGCATGTGAGAAATAGAATGTGTGGTATGTTATAGCAGGTACGTAGGAAATTGTAGAAGGGTTATAGGTGGGTAATCACCTAGTGTAATGAATGGTTGAATGACATATGCTAACCGCTGATGTTGTTGATGATAATGTTAGAACTATTGATGAAATGAAACCAATCGTATTGGTGAAAGGACGTGCACGAGCGGAAGCTCATTATACGAATGAATGAAACCTGGCCTGTACGGCTAGTACTCGAGGAGAAGATGATCGATCTGGGTTGAGGATCGTGGTTTGGGAAATGAAAAAAAAAAGAGGTTAGTAAGATGTTTAACTCCATATTGGAGAAATATTAACTATTTATACACGTGAATTAAGGAATGCATGAAGTGAAAGCAATAGTAATGTGAAATGAACTAAATGATTTAAAGATAGTATAAAAGTATGCAAGGTATACGTAACTGTAGAAAGAGTAGAGTAAGGTTAACGTTAGAGTTAAGCACGTAGGTGTGACTATGAAATAGTAGTTTTGTGGAGGTAACAAAACAAAAGTTAAATGTTATACAGAGTATGTAGAGAATGTAAATTTTTAGGGGTGAGATGGAGATATTAGATCCATTAAGAAAGGATCATATCAAAGGACGGAAGAGTATGTGTATTGACCAGTTATTGACAGGTCAAGTAAATGAAAATGAAAATGATATAAGAAAGAATGATCAGGAAAGTATGGGCTAGCAGTCGTATGGATGGACTAGAAGAAAAGATAATGTGTGTTTGATGAAAGTGAGAAAGGTTTCGGGGACAAAACCTTGTTTAAGGGTGGTAGACTTGTAACGCCCCAAAAATCTGAATGTTAAATATTTGTCGTATGTTCTGATGTGACACGTTATGAAATAAATAACTAGACTATTTAACCTAGTTAAAGGTATGGTCAAAAGTATTAAATGATGAGGGTAGTGTCAGTTATGTTTTAAAGGTAAACCCGAGGGGCTAAAGTGGAACAAATGAAAGTTAAGTTATTAAATAACTTAACACACACACACACACACACACATGCGTGTGTTCGAGAAGGAGCAGGAGGCTCCCATGGAGCCTCAAACCCTAAATCCATCTTTTATGCTCAAATCGGAAGGCAAAATGAAGCTTAAATCCATAACCGAGCATGGATTAATGATCACCAACACGAGAGGATCATGAGGTATGTTTTAAATCTAAGATTGGTGATCATGGGTGAAGTGGGTTATGTTCTAATCCAAGAGTTTAAGTGGAATTGAGCATGAGTATGTGTTATAATCATCATGTAGAACATGGATTATGAATGGTTTGTGCTAATTTGATGTTTAGATGATAAACCCATTAGTTATGGTGATGAAGATGACTAGACTCATCACCTATGTCCAATTCTTGTTGAAAGATTGATGTATTATGTGGGTACGATGAATTCTTGTTAGATGAATTAGAAGAAAAATGATGATGATATGATTGATGTTTATTTGGGAATGATCCATGATGGTTAGTAGTAGGTTTTGATGGGTTATGTAAGAGTTTAGAAGATTTATGCATGAATGAGTTGTACGTTATGCTTAAAAGGTAGTACATACATCAAGTGAATGATAAAATGTATATAGTGTCGTCCGTATAGTCGATTATGATGTTACGGGTATATGTTGATAAGTCGATAGTTACATATGGTTAATAGTTGACTTTTGAAAGTCAACTAAGTATAAGAAACATGTTTTGACTCGTTGTCGTAAATGTAGGTTGATGGGAAGTCGTATGGTACATGTAATAGCAATCCGTGTTAAATGTAATGACGTGATGAGTTACATGAGTTTAAACGTATACGGACATGATTATATGAGTTATGTTGTTAGAAATGATTAATGAAAGTTAAGTGTGAAATATGTGATTGATACGATTGTTATCATGTACGAATGCATATGCTAATAAGAGTGTGATCTTGATGAAAAGAGGGTATAGGAATCATGTCAAGACGGACTCAAGCATGAAAGGCTAACGGGTCAAGAAAAGGCGAGGAATCGGATACGAGCACAGACGCATAAGGTAAGTGATTTCCGTAATCACTTCTTAGTACCAGTAAGTAATAATGTGTTGTAATGAATTAAACATGATGTTTGAGGTCAAATATGTGTTAAAGTCTTTCGTCGTAAAAGATGGGTTTAAGGTTGACCAAAATGCCCTTGATGGGTATTTTGGGGTAAACGAGCTTAAAAGTAGTTTTGAAGCAAGTTATTCGATTAGTGTAATGTTTTGGACAAGTATGGAAGTGGGGATTACGGTTTGGTTAGTCGTAGACCAATTAATGCACGAATACCCTTAACGGGTCAAAAATAAGTATATGAACGATAAGGTGTTAAGAGGATGCAAGACATCCAAGAATTGGGTAATTTATGATAGACGTCTCTTACATTATTATGTTTATAAGAGGTTTTGGTAAAACGAACAAGTTATGTTGACGTATGCATAAACGGGTCGAAAAGTGGTAAAAGGGTAATAAGCCGAAGAGTTAAAAGTCGGAAATTATATTAAGTCGGATGTTGGATTTTAGTTCCATTAGATGGAGAATTAAATTACGGACACGTAGGAAAAAGAATCGGGTAAAACGGATAAAAAACGAGTGAGTTATGCTCGTTTCCGTGAAACGGGATCGCGCTGAAAATATGCAGCACAGCAGCAGCAACCTTCTGCTGTTTTGAGGGGGTCGCGTAGCGCGACGGCCCGTCGCGTCGCGCGACGGGTCCAGTTTATCCGGAAATTGTTTTCGTGCTCCGTTTTGGCTCGGGAACTCGTTTAAACGCGTTTTAAGTTGCGTACGACTAATTTAACTCATGTTTTGCGACCATTAGGGTAAGCGTATGTGTGGATAGGTATGTATGGATGTTGTATATCTCTATACACGTATGTAAAAGTGTATGTAAGCGTGTATGCGCGAATGTATGTGAGATTATAGTATGTAAGTGAGTACATAAGGATATATATGAAGGCGTGTATGAGTAGGCCAGTATGAGTCGGGTATATTGCAATGGTTGATGGAAAATATGAATGTAGGCATGTATGTAGGTGGGTACGTATGTATGTTGTGTAAGTATAAGTGAATGTATGTAAGGGTGTATGTAGATAGTATGTATATGTAGTCAAGTGAGTATGTACGAAGCTATGCACGGATGTAAGTTGTGAGAAGGTATGGAATAAGTATGTACGTATGTATGTAAGTATGTATGTCTGTTTGTATGTAAGTATGTATGTAGGTTTGTATGTATGTATATAGGTATGTATGTATGTATGTATGTAGGCATGTAAGTATGTATGTATGTAAGTATGAATGGATGTATTTAGGTATGCACGTACGTATGTACGTAGGTACATAGGTATGTGTGATCGTAAGTGTATGTATAGGTTGTATGAAAGTATGTACGCATGCATTCAATGATATTGAGTACTAACGATAATAATATCGTGCTTGGTGGTGAAGTGTAACGCAGGATACCAAGGAAGTCTCACTACGGATCGTATGATCAGAGGGAAAGCCGAGATGTAAAGAGTTAATGAAATGAAAAGTAAACGTGTACAAATCTTGTATGCTTATGATATGTACTAATGTTATGAATTTTATGTGGTGAGCGCAGGTAGTACAAGCCATGAGGATTACCAAGGAGTAGAGATCGAAGATCGAGTCACAAGACGGATTGTACGGGAATGTTTAAATATGTAATTTAGTGTCGATAAGTTATGTTCTTATATTATAAAATGAATTTTTTAGAATGTCAAGATGTATGTCATGAAAGAAATTTTCAGACTCGAATTTCCGCTGCGTCGTTTTAAGGTCAAACGTGATTAGGGTGTTATACAATGACAATAGTTCTGTCTGTGCTGTGAACTGTCTGGACCAATGTAGTTTCCTGAGGCAATTTACAGAAAATTAATTTTTCTGATGCATTTTTACTACAGCAATTTAATCGAAAAAAAAAAATTCCGAGCTGACGCCCCTGGGACCCCGCTACCAGGGGCGCTGCCCCCGGACCCCCGCTAAGATCGTAAAACGCAATGACTAAATCAAAAACCCATATCGTAAACATGAAATTAAAGAATTTCTTACATGGATCGAAGTGATTTCTTCAACAATTGACGATTTTTTAATGATTGAAACACTTATCAGCGCTCGAATCGAACGGATCGAGTGATTATCTTCAAAATCACCGGGAAAAACGAGATTTTGTATGAAATTAAACTGGGTTATCTTCAAAAAAGCTGATGAACACGTTGATCGGGTGATTGAATCATTGATTGGTGATGAAAATCCCACTATAATGTAGTGATTATTGAGATAGAAAGTGAAGAATAGGTTGAAGATGGTGGGTTTTGAAAATAGTGGGTTTTGAAGTTACTGGGTTTTGAAAAGGAAGAAGAAAGTGTTGGATTGACTAAAATACCTTTTTTCTTTATTTTAAAAGTATGTCCTAATCCTATTGCTTCATAGACTTCCTAGCCAAAATAAACTTCCTATTTGATCTTTTCCCTCAAAATATAATAAAAAATTATATAGAGTACCCTCACATAGCCGTATAAAAGTAACACTTTCTATCCTTTATTTACAACCAGTTTGTATATAGAAAAACCCCTCTTGCAAAATTTGATGAACGGGTAGTGAATGCACCAAGACGTATCTTACCTCCAAGATGACATTAGGTTATAATACTATAGACCAAACTTGCTTGTTATATGCTGAAGATATTGCAGAGTTGGATTATAAAAAATGTTGGTTCTTTTCTTATTTTAGATTCTAGTTTAATTTCACACCCGTTTCTTTGTATCAATTTCTTCTTATTTGTAATCATTCAAAAGTCTAACCTAGCCGTTTCTACTTCTATCATTTTTTTTATTTTTATTGTTGTTTAGTGTTGAAATAACCGTAACTTCACAACTCCGAAGTTTCTACTTTATTGTCAAAAATCTGATGTCAAATTAAAAGACACATTTCGAACATCAAAGTTTCGGAGAAGAAAAAGGACGCGGTTCAAGGAATTATTTTGATCTGTTGTTGACTTTGTGGCGAGCTAGGAACTAAGGGTGTGCAATAACTGAACCGTTAACCGAAAACTAACAAAACCGAAACCGAATTAACCGAAAGTCGGTTAACGGATATTTTTTTTACCATCGGTTTACCGAAATTAACAGAACCGAACTAAACCGAATCATTTATTTCTTTATATATTTCTAGTTTTTATACCTCTATTTCATGTTTTATAGTTTCATTTCATGTAATAATACCTTTATTTCATTTATTTATGTCTTCATTTCATTTATTTAAATATCTATTTATGCATTTATACCTCCATCTCATTTATTTATACATCAATTTCATGTATTTATACATATATTTCATGTTTTTATACTTCCATTACATGTATTTCTAAGCAAAATTTTAGCCCTTGTTTGAATTGGTTATTAACCGAAAATTAACCGAACCGAACCAAAAACCGACAAATTAACCGAATTTACCGAACCGATTAACCGACGACTTCGGTTACTGTTACGGATAATGCTAATAACCGAACTGAACCGTGCACACCCCTACGAGGAACAATGCAAAATTTTCTAATACCCCTATTAGAATAGATAATATTATGAGTGAGATTAAGGTATTGGGTTTTTTATGGTTTTCTTATAGATCGAAACATAAAGGTTTGGATTGGAGGGAGTGGATGTCTTTTGTAAATATGTAATCGTTGTTGTTTTGTTTTTGCCGGCCCGGCTTGGGTCGGTGTTTGTGTTAATGATAGTTACCTTTCAAAAAAAAAAAAATCGAACATCAAAGATCTGTTGGGTTTTATCTTCTGTGAGGACCATCTAGGTCAATTTAATTTGAAAATGGCTGATCCAAGTGATCAGTAATGAAAGAAAACTTGAAATTGCCAGTTTAAGGGTATGTTTGGAAAAAAGTAGCTGAAAGCTGGTAGCTAGTAGCTGTAGCTTTTTAGATATATTTGGCGTTGTCAGAGTACTTGGAGTTTTTAATAAAATGTATAAAATGACCAAAATGAACATAACTAAAAATTTAAAAAGTTTGTGTATTAAAAAGTTCATTATCTTTAGAGGTTAAAATAGTCATTTTATTTCCCTAAAAGGTTGTAGCTCCTTTCAAACGATACTAGTAGGTGCGTTCAACCAAAACCTTCAAGCTCTTTCAACCAAACAAGGCTTTTTATTGAGTAGAAGCTTTTTCTTAAAAGTTTAAAGCTAAAAGCTCATAAAAACTTCATACCAAACATACCGAGTAAAATGCAATTTGCGTCCCTGTGGTATGTCCCAAACATCAACTTGAGCCCCCTAAAACATTTTTTTGCATTCTGAGCCCCTGTGGTATTCATTTCATAACACTTTGAGTCCCTGCCGTCAGGTTGACTGTTAGAGGCAGGGGTAAGACCGTCTTTTTGCATATATTAATAACACTTTGCGTCTCTATGGTATGAGTGAAATATCAACCTGAGCCCCTAAATTCTTTTCTTGGTTTTTTGTTAAGAAATCTAATAATTAAATTTATACTATATTTAACAAATTATTAAAGCCTAAATTGTATATTAAATGTAAACTTTTTATACATACAATACAGAGACAAAACGTCATACCAACTTCGTAGAGTTGACGGAACTTACAGACCCAAATAACAAAAGACCGTAACATACAATACAGAGACAAAACGTCATACGACCACAAGCAATTGTGGATTTTTACTGACGGGTGCACTTCGGGAAGCTGATCCAGATATGAATGAATATAACCCCAGTGTATCTAATTACATATCTGCCACTTGGGTTATATTCATTCATATGAATGAATATAACCCCAGTGGTAGATATGTAATTAGCGAGCTTTGGAATTTCAAGGAAAATCGAAGAGCTCCACTAGGGTTATATTCATTCATTCATATCAATCACTTCCTTATGTGCACCGCATCTTCTAGGAGGTTGTCAAGTGTTCTCGCCTTCGTAGTTGGTGTTTTGCGTATCTTTACATCCGCAGCCATTCTGTACAACAAAACACATTCAAACCAAAACACATTCTGTACAACAAAAATCAAACCAAAAATCCATTCAACCCTAAACCCAAACACATTCTGTACAACAAAAATCAAACCAAAAATCCATTCAACCCTAAACCCACAAGAATCTGTACAAACCAAACCAAAACACATTCTGTTGACACCCTAAACCCTAAACACATTCTGTACATCCGATCAGTTCTTAATTCTCAGTTGATACCCTAAACCCTAAACACATTCAAACCAAAACACATTCTGTACAACAAAACAAAACACATTCAAACCAAAACACATTGCTACCCTAAACCCTAATCCATTCAAACCAACACTCTGTTTTGATGCATTTTGAACAAGAATCAAACCAAAAAATCCATTCAACCCTAAACCCACAAGAATCAAACCAAAAATCCATTCAACCCTGAACCCTAAACCCTAACCCCAAATAACACATTCAAATCATACCCAAAAATCCATACCCAAATAACTGTTATCATCGAATCAAAATGAGGAACACATTCAATCAAAATGAGGAACACATCGAATCAATAACTGTTACCCAAATAACACATTCAAACACATTCCAAAATGAGGAACCCAAAATCAACCCTCTGTTTTTCAAAATCAACCCAAAATCATCGAATGGAACCCAAAATCAAACCCAAAAACATCGAATGGAACCCAAAATCAACGCTCTGTTTTTTCACAATATAAACACATAAACACATCGAATGAAATCAACCCTCTGTTTTTTCAAAATCAACCCAAATCATCGAATGTAACACAAAATCAACCCAAAATCATCGAATGGAACCCATAATCATCGCTCTGTTTTTTCACAATATAAACACATAAACACATCGAATGACCAATATGAGGATGAAGATGAACCTGATCTGTTGATCTCTTCGATGAAGATGATGATGATGATCTTGGGAGTTGGGAGAGGAGAGCTGTTGATGATGATGATATTGGGAGTTGGGAGCGACTGTTGATGATGATAATGAAACTGGTCTGCTTTAAGTGTAGATATTAAAGGGTGGGGGGGTATTATGGACTTTTCACAACTGGAAAACGGTCAAACTGACGGAAGACTGACGACAGGGACTCATACTGTTATGAAATGAATACCACAGGGGCTCAGAATGCAAAAAATTGTTTTTAGGGGCTCAAGTTGATGTTTGGGACATACCACAGGGACGCAAATTGCATTTTACTCCCAAACATACCCTAAGAGAAAGTTGGTTGACTAGCAATTGATATCAGCTACTACTTTTAGTAATCGAGTGTTAAGGAGACTTTAGACAAGTGTCATATGAGGCTTCTAAGACTAATTGGTGAGGGGAACGGCCTAGGGCCGGCGGGCTCTGGCGCCGGGCCATCACACTGCCCCTAGGGCCGTACCCGTCCTCTCCGGCTTGCCAAAGACGCCTGCGACGGGGCTGTCATGCACACACATATATTTTGAGTCCCATTCCACACACCCTAGGTCCATCCCCTTCATGTTCATCCTCACACCCGCTTACGTGGACGCTTGCATGGCGGAGCATCCTTTGAGGACTACCCTACTCCACACCCCATAGTCTAAACGTTGGATGAGTGTTATTGAGGTGTCAATTGGAGATGAGAAGTGACAATGGAGGTAGAGAGGTTTCAAAGAGTGTGAAAGGTGGCAACATTTGCGGCTGCCAAACAATTTTTAGTGATCCAAGGCCTATTGCGAATCGCAATGGGCAACATGGTCCGCAACGCCTCCCAGAAAATACAGTTTTCCTTTTTCATTTCAGGCTCCTCAACTTCCACCTTTGATATGATGATTGTAAAATATTTTAAGACCAAACTTCCAGGAGATTCTTGTACACACTTTGTTACTTTTGAAAAATCGGATTGCTTGTGTTTTTAATAAACAATGGTGCTCTATTGATAAAATTTAACCTTAGACATACGCCTAAATGGAAACCTGTAGATCAATGTTTTTGATACCAAGGTTGCTTTTGATTTGTTTGGTAATTAACGGTGTTTGTATATTGTATTTCGTGGTTGGGCACAGTACTTAATTCAACTACCCAACAGCTACCCGTCCCCAAGTTGTAGAACTCACCTCCTATACTCACATGAGTTGTGGCGGGGTACCAAACCGGCTCCCAATCGAGTACCACGTCCCCTCCACCACAAGAGGGTTGTCATCTTTTGGATATGCAACATTAAATTCATTAAAAAGAACAAAACTTTGGACCTAACCTTAACATTTTCATGAGATGTTAGAAAGACCTATGACTATAAACACCAAGCTCATTCTGACGGACTCTCGACTCGCTGATCATTGCAAACTCAACTTGCCACCTTTAAGTTGAAGATGCCTAATTTTGCGGCTCATTTGTTGTTAACTTTTCATTATAAGACCGTGGGGTATGGTGGGGCTTGGGTTGGGGGCATGAGTTGACACGTGGAGTTCGAGCCCTCCCACCGCCTAGTGATGTGTCCATGGGGTATGGCGGGGCGTGGGTGCACCGCGTGGGTTGGCAGGCTATTAAAATATATATATATATATATATAAAAATTTAAAACCCAAGGCGAATAGGAGGCCGCCACATCAAACCCAAGCCCGCCCCACGCCCGGCTTCAAACCCAAGCCCCAAGGGCCACGCCCCAACCCAAGCCCCAAGGGGTGGTGGCTTGGGCGTTTTCCCCCAACCCAAGCCCTATACCCCACAGTCTAAGTGTAGGTAAATTTGTTATCAAATGAAAAGAAGAAATCTTGAATATAAAAATTGCATAATTAAATCTAAAGACAATAAAGAACAACAAAGTAGAATAGACGATTACAAGGATAATATAAAGATTCAATTAAATGACTAACCACAGTCGAAGGTCTATTTTTGCGTTTATAAACGTTCATGGTCGAATAAAGAGTAATCATTTATATTCTTAATCCTGTACATCTCACTCTGCTTGCTGACATCGATCACCAGTCCCAATCCCAGTCCCAATCATCATTTGTAACACCAAATATCACAGCAGTTGTTCCAATAATAGCCTACAACAAGGTATGAAATTTATAAACATTTGTTTTTAATCTTGCATAAAAATATAACCATTTGCTATCTTACAGCGATTAGGCATGCAATATATCCAGGTTTCTCACGGCGATCATATCTGGCGCATAATAGAATGAATGCTCCAACGTACCATGGTATTGCAGCCAAGAAGAAACCAATTATGAACCTTTAAAAAAATTGGCCAGATTAGATCAACTTAACGCATCAATTATCCTTATTACGTGCTAAATCATGATCAATAGTAGTTTGAAGTTATAAAGATAACGACTTACAAGCACCATCCCATACCAATACCACAGCAGCATGGAAGCCGCCTCTGTCTTACGGGTCTTCCTTCAGCAATTGCATAACCTGCAACATCATTGATCATACCAAAATGTAAAACAAAATAAAAACAGAACATATATAATTCAGATAATGCTCTATCTACTGTTCTTAAAAGTTAATTACTACTCATTATAACTGTGTACTAAGTTTTTCCCTAGAAATTGATGATTCATGTTGTTAGAAATCAGGTCCCAAAAACAAAACTCGACCAATTGGTTTTTTGTGATCAAACCAAGACCACGACGACTCTTTTTATCGAATAAACTTGCATACATGCAGACTTCTGGCAGACTTAATAAACCAATTAAAGTAAGCGATAAACATACTAAATAAAACAAACCTATCTTGACTTCTTGCGGTCCAACCGCTTTAACTTTCTTCATTCTTTCATGATCAAATTAATTAGGATTAAATGCCTTCACATGTTACATACTACTGTCTCGACTCTCAAAGAGATTCATGATCCAATCTTACTATCAGGTGAGATCATATACTTATTATATCATGATTTATGGATAGGGGTGGATGTAAACGAGCCAAGCCGCCGTGAGATACTCGAGCTCAGCTTGCTATAAGCTCGAATCGAGCCAAGCTTAAACAAGCCCGAGCCTGAGCCTAAGCCTAAAAAACAATTTAATAAACGAGCCTGAGCAAGCTCGCAAGCCTAAACTAGCCTTTTATTTATATAATTTTTAATTAATATATTAGCATATATTTATATAATACTTATTTATTATATATAAAAGAATGCTATAAATAACTAAATAATATGTATTATGCTGTATATAAAAATTACAAGTAAAAAATATATAAAAGAATATTAGAAATGTCTATAGACTATTTATTAAATAATAAACAAACCGCTTAAAAAACTACCTACGAGCCGAGCTCAAGCTTAACAGAGCTCGAGCCAAAGCTATCACATGTTAAACAAGCTTGAGCTTGAGGCTCGGTACCGGAGGCTGAGAGCAATCTCCATAGATCTCATAACATTTTGCAACAATTAGCAGAACAAATGACAACTAATCACATAACTACACAACAAACCCTAGCTAAGACAGAACAACAATTAAACAATCAACCTCTTTCAATTCCAACAATCTGATCAAATAATCAACTGATCATCCAAATTAGCCTCATAAACTAACGTAATCAAACAAAATCACTTCAAAACAGAACAATTCAAATTTCAAAATCAACAACAAGCCGAATAAACAATAACCTAACACAAACTCCGATCGAGTACGATACCTGTAACGGCCTGATAACCGTGGACGTAATGGTTGACTGCCGGACCACCGGAGGTGCCGGAAGGCGGAACCGGCTGAGGAAAACCGATCACCGGCGGTGCGGACGGCGGCGGATAGGTGTTGACGCCTTGAAAAGTGCCGTAGTGATGAGGCGGTTGCTGCTGATCTTGATCGTACTGGTGCTGGTTGTAATCGTTTGGTGATTCACTCATGATTTTGTTGCAGAAATGAAGATTGAAGATGTTCTAGGGTTTTAGGTGATTTTGAAGAAACTGGATCAGGTGTGTTCAAGAAGATCGTACAATAACTTTACGAACAAGAATAATAATACACATATCACATATGGATAATTCCAATCCAGCTTAGACTAATCGGATGCCGACACGTGGATATATAATATATACACTTATATATATTTACGTACACATAATTAATTAATTTTTTTTTCCGCGAATTTTCAACGGAACTGGAGATGGTGAGCTTGGGCTATCTATCGCTGTTTGCGGTCGTGAGCGTATGAGATCGCTTTTTGCCATTGGGTTACCTTAGATAGTGGGGCTTCTATTCGTTGAGTTTTAAAAAAAAAAGGTGGTTATGCAACCGCGTAACCACCTTTATTTCTTTTAATTATTATTATATGTAATGTAATTAGTAGTGTATGTGTTTGAGTTATTCTTGTAGTTTTCTGTTTTATATTTAATTGGTATTAAACACGCCTTGGTATCTATAAGGCCATGTACGTGAGATAAGAGACAACTCATGTTTTGTGCTTTATAACTTGTTCGTTTGACTTTTGTACATGAGGCTATCAAATCCGTTTTTCCAAGAATATGAACCAAGATACGTGTCAACACGAGAGTCATTTATGGTCGTTTTATTCTTTTACGTTATGTTTTTAAGCTTTATCCCTATACTGTTTTAGTGGAAATGAAATATAAAATTAGGAATATAATAAAGGAAGCTGATTATGTTTTTAGATATATAATAAACCAATCAACTGAATGGGTTAACTGAAACCCACAAACATTATAAGTTGATTTACAAAAAAAAAAAAAAAGTGTTGTCGATTGATATAACTTAACTACTTCACTTTTGATTAATTAATTTCTTGCCACAAAGCACCATAACCGTGCTCTTCAACATTATTTCCATAAGAAAATTGCGAATAATCTTTGACACCACCAAACTCTAGTATACCGCCCATCGCGTCTTCATAACCTTGGATGTACATATCATCCATCTCCATCCAATTATATTCAAGATCTTGTGATTTTGTATGGTTTTGAGCAATTGGATATTGGTAAGTATCTTCAGAGTCAGCATTCCATTCAAGTTCCAAACTCATATCACGGTCCTCAATTACAATTGGATTAATCTCAGCTTCTAAAGAACGGATTACACTTGATAATCTCTCGTCGTCACACTCGTTTTCCACATGTGGTTCATCGAGTATTGACATCAAAAGGGAGTCATCGATTTCCAAGGTTTCAAAATCATCGAAATCAACTTGATCATTGATGGGTGCTCGGTTTTCTTGAACCAAAGAGGCCATCAAGCAAATCAAATTGTGAAAAAATGAATGTAGAAAGAAAGAAGCAAATGAGGTGATGAGAATATGATACACAATGATGAATTGAAGAAGAATGAAGATGCGTTTATATAGGCAAAGTAAAGCTCCCTCAAATAAATCAATGTATTAGTGGGCCCTAATGTTATGATGGTACAATTATCTTTGGATCTACAACATAGAGGTTGATGACTAGGATGGACCATATCCCCAAACGTAATCACCACTTTTTTTCTATTCTACATTTAATAACAATTTAAAGTATACAAGATTTGTCAAATCTAAATCGTGTTAAACGAGTAAGTTTTATTTAAAATTGAGATATTAATTATGATATGATCCATTGTATTCATTTGTTGTTTTGTCTTTTCATTTATTTTGTTTTTTTAACACTAATTTATATGTCAATATAAGTTCAAAATTTACAATTATTAATTGTATTTTAAATTTTAGAGTAGAAAAGAAATGATGTGTTGAGAATATTGATTGTGGTTTAAAATGTTTGTTGTGTATGCAATATTTAGGAACATTAGGTAAGAAATGGTACCCATGTAAGTGGAAAAAAGCCCCACAAAAAGGAGACAAATAATGGAGCATTCAAGATTGTGTTAGATATGATAAAACTAAAGTGGAATTGAGTTGGGAAACTATATCTCCTATGTTTTAATGGGGTGACCCCACTTCCAACTAACCTTAACACCTTTTAAATTTTATCTCTAAATGCAATCAATTCTATCTTTACACCTAATTGCCTTATAATCAAATATTTCTTAGGGTGAACGGTGTGGTCGGTTTCAACAATCGGTAAACACCTTTACCGAATAGGTAAACCAATGCCATCAACCATTTTACCGAACAAGGGGGAGCAAAGCGGTGAACCTTCACCGATTCGGTGAAGGTGAAGGAAAGGGGGAGAGAGAGAGAGTGTGTGGTGGGGTCCAATTCTTCTCAACCAATCACACATTTTTCTTTTTTTTAAATAGTTTACCTAAACCCCATTAGGTAAATCACTGCCAACGTTTTTGAGCATTAGGTAAACAATTTAGGTGAATTGACGTGGCACTGTCTGATTGGGTGAATGAGGAGTTTACCTATTCTAAATGTTTAACCACTCCCTTCACCCTTAGGACGTCTGGCATATTCTAACGCTCATAGGTATTAATCCTAGTTGATATTCGTTAACAATCGTCATACCACTCCTGGAGAATGTTAAAGGGCATTAAAAGCTTCACGTGTTAAGATGTTAACTATGAAAGAGAGGGGGAATCAAGCATTGAAAAATTTGTACACACACAACATTCTATATATATATATATATATATATATATATATATATATGTATGTATGTATGTATGTATGTATGTATGGGGTGGGGTTCGGCTACAAAGTGTACAAAGTCATAAAAAACCACAATTTCAGCCATAAAACCCACAAATAACAGTGTGAAGATCACTAAAACACAATATCCAAACCCTAACATTCCATAAAAACTTCAAACACTGCATCGTAGAACTATGAATATAAAACACAACATGATGATCATCATAAAACACACTAATGTTAGTGATTCGAAAATCAAAGCCTTATCATCCAAAACACAACATAAAACCCACAAATATGGCATTCTAGTAATCTTTACTTTATTATTTGTGGGGTTTAAGTGTGTTTTATAGTTGAAATTGTGGTGTTTTATGACTTTGTACACTTTGTAGGAAAAATGTACTTTGTAGCCAACTCCCACCCTGTATGTATAATAATTAATTTAAAGGGGGTTAATGAGAGTTAAACCATTTCCTTGGTATGATGTGAAGTGAAGAAATGTCAAGTGGATGATGTGACATCTACGTGTGGTTAGACGATTTCCTTTTGGATTCTCATAATTGAATGGTTACAATCAATTCGATTATGAACCAATTCAAATACATTTCAATTTATAAATCTAATTATGTATTTAGACCAAATAAAAAACAACTTTGTCGATTTATAAATTAAAATGAGGAGTCAAGTAATATATTGTTTTTAATAAATTATAACGAAATTATCAATATTTATCTTAAAGTATAACTTTTTGGGTCAAAAACTTAATTTTAACATGATTTGAAGAGAATTAAGGGATTTTAACGTCTTAAAATGAGTGTGAAATTATTCTTCCGTCCTACTTAACATACATACTAGAGTTTATAAAGCTGGAACTCTCTAACACATTTTGTCCCACATCGCTTGTCTGAAAAATATCGGCAAAGAAAACTCTTATAAATAGAGAAAAATAACTCGACATAGTTCCTTAGCGGCTTTGTTTAATTGCGTCGATGGGCCATTTGGTCCGAAAATTTTGGTTTTGGTTATGGCTTAAAACCGAATTGACCCGCTTGTGCAGACCTTTAAATCACCAACCTAAGTGTTGTGTGCTTTGTCACGTCACCAGTTCAGTACAATTATTTGGAATATATACAAGTAATCATTGTTTTTAGTAAATTATAACAAAATTATCAATATTTATTTTAAAATATAACTTTTTGGGTCAAAAACATAATTTTACCATGATTTTAAGAGAGTTAAGGGATTTTAACATCTTAAAACAAGTGTGAAATTATTCTTCCGTCCTACTTAACATACATACTAGAGTTTATAAAGCTGGAACTCTCTAACACATTTTGTCCCACATCGCTTGCCTAAAAAATATCGGCAAAGAAAACTCTTATAAATAGAGAAAAATAACTCGACATAGTTCCTTAGCGGCTTTGTTTAATTGCGTCGATGGGCCATTTGGTCCGAAAATTTTGGTTTTGGTTATGGCTTAAAACCGAATTGACCCGCCTGTGTAGACCTTTACATCACCAACCTAAGTGTTGTGTGCCCCGTCACGTCATGCTGGCTCCACTCTAGTTTTGTAAAAAATGTCACACCCCGATATTTCCACGTATTACCGGTGGGCCCGGTGGGGAGTATCGTGACGTAGTTGATATCATCATAGTTAAACAACACAATTTTAAATGCACAGCGGAAGCAAAAGATAGATTTATTTCAACTGAATAAAATTGTAATATTAAGTATCACAACGTAGTTGAAACAGATCCACAGGCGGATCAAAATAACAGAAAACGTAGTTCAACAGACTCAAAATGCATCCAAGCTTGCGAGACTCTTAATGATGCTAAGGAGAGGCCAGCCTATTACGCGTAGTACCTGCACTTAACCTTTTTGGGAAAATACGTCAGTTTACACTGGTAAATACAATTAACTGACTCATTTTGAAAAGGTTTAGAAAATTGATTTAAATGCACAAGGCACAAAATATTTTATAACTTGGGATAATTATTTATATATAAACTTGTAAAAGAATTACATGTTTGTTATGCATTCAGTTGCCCGGTTCATGCCGGGTTAAAGATTAATAGACACACCACATGGTATAGTCCCGCGGCGAGTTATTCTCGTAACCGGCGGTTATACCTTATTAATTTTAAATGCACTGACGAGTGTACGCCTACACCCGTGTGCTAAGGTCGTGGCCATTCCATGAATGATGCCAAGGATATCCGGGACATGGTCATTAACCCCCTAAAGGCGTTAAGCAAACAAAACCAAATTTTTAAACGGGTCATCCCGATAATATTTAACCACCAAACGATTAAAGTCGAATGCCCGACCAAGCGGTATTTTATATACTGTACCCCAAGCCCGTATAAGGGAAAATAAGTTAAAAGTATTTACCTTTGCAAGTATTAACCACAAATAGCAAGTGCGTGTAGCTTTTACCGGGTCTCCTATTCTGGAACAAAGGTTTTTAATAACCTATTAGATTCCGAACGGGTCTTTAAGTAAGCCCAAACTTAGACCGGTTAGTTTTAAAGGAAGATACGGTTCAAACGCACGATTAAGCGAAGACCGGAATAGAATGTGATTTAGACCCGACAAGTTTGGAGACTTGTGTAATATGGGTAAACTAAACACATTCTGGATTTTGAGACAAAAATGATAAGGTTTGACCCGTTTCGGTCAATTTATGCAAACTAGTTACATAAACCGAACCGAACGCGCAAGATGCGTAACGGGTAACCATATGAGTCATATACAGGTTTCCTAAGTTAATATGCCTTAAATATGTTGTGACATCAGTAGGATTATGCCCGAAATGGATTTAAACTCAAACTATGCCCTATAGGGGCATTTTGGTTATTTTAAAGGTTATAAAAGAGTTTAAATAATAATCTGAGTTACAGGTCTGATATAATCAGCAGAAATACTTAATTTAATAAGTTATAACAGTAGGGTATTACATATATGTAAAATTTATCATTTAACCCAAACTATGTACCTTAGGGGTATTTTGGTAATTTCACATAGGCTTAAAAGGTCAAAACTGGAAATCTGAGTTTAAAATTTTTGCTTACTGTTAATATATAAAAATTTACTGAAAATATCAGTAGGCATCAAACCTTATATGTTTAAAATAGTTTTAATACATATTATGCGTTAAAAACGCTTAAAAAGGCGATTTTGAGCTATTTCCAGGTTTTTGAAGGAAAGCTGATATTTTTATTATTCCAGAAGGCTCAAAATATTTTATTTATCATATTAGATCAGTAGAAAAAGGTTTGGTATCAAAAAGATTTGTAAAACTCATTTTGTAACCCAAAAGGGCAAAACCGACAATTACCGAATCAAGCTTAGAACTCTATGTTATGCTCAGCCTAAAATTAAATAAAAATCTTCAAAAATCCTAAAATATTATTTTATATCAGTGGGTAAAAATTTTGGTATTAAAAACCGGGTTTAGATAGGCTATATGCTAATTACGCCGTTTATTTAATAATAAGCTTTCTAATTACGCTAATGAGCATAACTCCTAATCTAGACCTCAAACTGATGTCAAATTTTAGGGACAACTTTATAAATCAGTAACTAAGGTTTCTATTCTTTTACATTTTCAAAAATCACGTTTTAAAGTCAAAAGGGCATAATAATCAACATTTAAGCATTTAACGGAAACATGCATATGAATCGGATAACTAATGAACCAAGTTGTATAATCTCAGGGAGTTATACTTATATGAAACCTGGTCCAAATAAAGCTCTAAGGCAATTCTAAACTATGCTCAAACGGGCCAGAACTAAAAGTCAAAGCAGAAGTCAAAATATGCGACTTTCGGTCCCGAACCGAGCCTAAACTGAAAATTGTCGGGTTGAACATGTTTAGACATGTTCTTACATTAATTACCAAGTTATATTAATGATAAAATAGGTTGCATGGATCCTACATTGCTAATTATGCATTAATTTGAAAATAAGCTTTCTGTTGACTTTTTAAGATTAACTTTGACCCGACAATTGGCTTAGTTAGAGTGGGAATCAGAGGGTGCCCTTTTAAGGGTTTATTACCCACATAATTACCAACTCAAAGCTACTCCTAATTCGAGAATTGACTGGACCATTAGTGATTAATCATTAAGTCAAACCTTAATTACGACGGGTTTGACTTTAGGCCATTAAACTAATAAAACTGAATTAAGAGAGGTTATGGAAGCTTACAATAGTCCTAAGCACGATTGTGGAACCTAATAAGACTTGATGGAAGGCCAGGAAGCTCCAGAGAAAGCGTTGAAGTGAGTTTGAATGAGCAAGTAAAATGGTTGCAACTTCACTTCTTTATATAGGGATTTAGAATGCACAAGATCCTTCCAACAAAGTCTACAAGTGTTGTATGATGTTCCCAGGTGTCCCTATGCATGTAAAACTATTGGCTCTGCCCCTGGAACTCGAAAACAAGCCTTTAAAGGCAGTGAAACAGGCAGGACATGCACCTGTCAAGGTTTTCTGCATCAGATGACCCCTCGCGTGACGCGTAGGTCTCCTTAAGGAGCCTACGCGTAGCGCGACGCCCCTTGTGACCGGATTTTCAACTTTCAAAGTTTGCTGTTTTGGTCCCTGGTCCATATAATCTTTATTTAACTTTCATTTATTGCATTTTGGACCCCCATAGTTAACTTTTAAGGACCTTGAGTCACAAACTAACTCCGTTAACTCCCGGTTATTTGTACGATCACCCAAAAAGTCTTGTTATCTTCGAAACTACTCAAAATTAATATCCGTTATTCTGGATATCAAAATATATAATTGTTACAATGTTTCTGGGCTCGTTAAAAGGTCACTCAGAGGTCACTTTCAACATGTTGACGCTTTTAACCCCTCGTATACGAATATTGTCATAACTTTCTCATACGATAACGAAACTTGGTGAAAATTTTATCACATATTCTAGTGTGTATAATTTATCGTTACAAAGCTTCAGGTTTTCTAAAAGGTCACTCAGAGGTATACTTTAAACTTGTTGACACATTTAACCCCTGTAGTTTGTAATCTCTCACTTTCTTCCACAATTAGCTTCGTATGATCCATGATTCATTCGTTTAAGGGTATAAACATCGTGTAGGGTTACAGTAAAGTATATTTATCCATTGTTGACACTTTGAACCCTTATTTCATATACTTTCTTTGTTTGTCAACTTTAGTCCCTCTAAAGCAATTCTTTACACGTTTAAAGCTTATGACACGTGTCGATATGTTATTGGACATAAATTTTCGAGGTGTTACAGAAAAGTAGCTGGAGCATTAGTTAGTCCAAAAGGAAGGACTAAGAATTCATAATGCCCTTGGTGAGTTTTGAAAGCAGTTTTGTAGATGTCAGGTTCATACATCCTAACCTGGTGATAACCTGATCTCAGGTCCAGCTTAGAAAAAATGCAAGCTCCTTGCAATTCATCCAATAATTCTTCAATTAAAGGAATTGGAAACACATCTTTTACTGTAGCTTCATTCAACCTCCTGTAATCCACACACATCCTCCAGGTTCCATCTTTCTTCTTAACTAAAACCATTGGTGCAGCAAAAGAACTGTTGCTGCGTCTGATTACCCCTGAATCTAACAACTCTTGAGTCATTTGTTCAATAATATCCTTCTGAGCACTAGGATATCAATAAGGTTTAAGATTCAAGTTTACTTTCTCATCTTTCAGCTTGATTCTATGGTCAACCAGTCTAGCAGGATGCAACCCTTTGGAATCTCAAATACATCTTCATACTCTTGTAATAGTGTATCCAAACCTTCTTGTTCCTTGTGTTCCCCAATCAAAGGTTGATACATACAATGATCACCAGCAGAATCTTGAATTGTAAACAATTGTGCTTGAATCACACTGTCTTGTTCTTGAGTTAAATTTGTAATTTTCTCCATTGAAGAGAGTTTTACTCCTTGTTTTTTTAGTGCCCTTCAATTCAAAAGACTGCCCAGCTATATCAAACTTCATAGTTAAGTTCTTGAAATTCCAAACAATATCATCCAAGGTTTCCAACAATTGAATTCCCAGAACTATGTCATAGCTATCCAAGTCTATCACTAGCATATCAGCAGTGAACCAATTACCCTGCATAACCCACTGGAAATCCTTGCATACATTCATGCATTCCACCTTATTACCATCAGCTACTGTCACTTGTACATTATTAATCTGTTTAACTGGACATTTCAGCTTTTGAGCAAGTGTTTTACTCATAAAATTATGAGTAGATCCATTGTCTAACACTATGTACAGATATTTGGTACCAATTGTTCCAATGACTTGCATAGTTGAGTAAGAAGGAATACCCATAAGGGCATTTAGTGAAATTTGTGGATCTCCTTGAATAGTTGGATCCCCTTCTTCTTCCTCCAATTCCTCATCTTCAGGGTATTCATCAACTTCCACCAAAAACAATTGTTTCTTCCCTTTACAAACTCTGCTATGACCAGGGACATACTTTTCACTGCAGTAGAAACATTCCCCTTTTGCCCTCTTATCATCCATGTATTTATTAGTGACTTTCTTGGGTGTTATTGTATTTGATGGTACTTGATTGACAGGTGTTGCTAGCAAAGGCTGCTTAGCAATACTAGTCAAGTTGTTAGTTCTTGAAGAGCTGTATTTGTACCCACTATAACTGCCACTGTTCATACTTCCCCAACCCAAAGTTTTATTCGATTGCTCTTGTAATCTAACCAAAGAGTAAGTTTACCTCAATATTCTTGGTTTAAACATCTTGACATGACATTTAATCTCTGGTTTCAATCCCTCAATGAACAGACTTATGGTATATTCATCAGGTAAGGTTACCTTATTTAGAAGCAGATCAAACTTATCACAGTAGTCTTCTAAGTCACCAGTTTGGGTTAATGCCTTGAGTGCACCCATAGCATCCTCTATTAGTGTTGCAGCAAATCTAGTGGATGCATTTCTTGTATACTCATCCCAAGTCACATCACAGATCTGCTTTCCAGTGGATTTCATAAAACCTTGATGCCATTGCAAGGCTCTACCCTCTAGATGGACATCAGCATATCTAACTTTGTACCTTTCAGGGGTGTCATCAATTGAAAAGAAGTGTTCACACTTATACAACCACCCTTCAACATCATCACCATTGAACTTGGGAAATTCCACCTTCGTTAAACGATTGCTACTGAGTCTATCACCCTCATTTCTTGGAATCAAAGTGCCTTGTTGTTCCAATTTTGAGAATGTTGCCTGCATCTGATCAAAAGCTGCTTTCAGTCTCATCAGGGTTTCTTGATTTTGTGTTGTAAATGCATCTATTCGGTTGATATCTTTTGCAAGACGTTCAACTTCCTGGTTTCGAGTAGCCATCTTAATGAAATTGACAAGAATGAATGAAAATTGCAGAAATGAAGGAAGGAAAAGGAACAAGAATAAAAAATCAGGCAACTGATTGATGATATAGAGTAGAATGATCAATCTATTGATCACTCCCGAACAGAATAGGAATGAACAGAATTTGAACTAATTGATGGAAGAATTGGATGGATACGACGAATAACTCGCCGGAGAAGATGATCGGAGAGGTAGTGGTGGTCGGAATCAATGAGCTCCGATGAGAATCGGTGGCTCTGATACCAATGTTACATACCAAACGAGAGAACTCAACCCAAAAGACTAGTCTGGTGGGTGAGAGAGCCCATTTGGTATATAAACCCCACATCAGTTGCCCATACAACCAATGTGGAACAAGTCACATACCTTGCAATGGTATTAGTCCATAACAATCGACCCTTCTTAAGGGCCAACGTCCTCGTTGGTCACGGCTGGCTCTTTCCAGGCCACCACTCCATGGGCCACCACTCCGAGCCTCGTTGATCACGGCCACGTTGGTCACGGCTGGCTCTCTCCAGGCCACCACTCCGAGTTCTGGCTCTGATACCAATTGTTAGCCTGAAATGAGAGAACCACAGAGAAGAAGGAGGGAAAACCCAAATCAAGCTTAACTGTCAGCTTGGGGTTGTTACTTGTTTTATAAACAATTCAACTACCAACTATCATTTACACTATCAGTCCCCCACCTTATGCATATTACAATTATAACCCTCAATATTAAACCCAATACTAACAGTACAATTATTTGGAATATATACAAGTAATCATAACTGGAAAAAAATCGTTTATAAAAAAACATAACCAACTGGTTTTCCATTTCATTCGGTTATTTTAATTTGCCCTTTTTATTATTTGATTTGATTTGATTTTATTTTTTTGTTCACAATTCAGTACAATTATTTAGCAGATATAATAACGATTCGACGTTTTTTTCCCGTGAAATACAATATCAAGAATTGTAAGAAATGAAATAAACATTGAAGGGAGATCTACTCTGCGACCAGCGGATCCTAAGGAAGGGAGATCTACTCTGCAACCAGCGGATCTGCTCGTCTTTGGTTGAGCTAGGGGGAAACATGCTTGTGTGGACCTCACGGGGGTTTCCCCTCTGGTTGGTTTAAGGGAAAACGGGTTTGTAGCTGGACAAGCAGCAAAAAAGGCAGAATCGAAGAAAGTTGATAAGCATGCTAAAGCTTGTGTAGAGAACCAACATGTTTTTGTCCCTTTTGCCTTTGACACATTTGGCTCCCTAGGGCCAGAAGCTATCCAATTACTAACCAGGGTCCAACGGGTCATCCACAACAATTGTTCAGCCCCACGAGGCAGAGTTTTGTCTTTTAGTAGATTAGAGTTTGCAATTCAGAAAGGGGTGGCAGTGCAGCTTGTTGCCCGTCTACCTTTTCTGTTTTGATGTAACTTGGTAAGTATGAATGAAAATATCATGTTTAATGTCAATATATATATATATAGAGAGAGAGGGGTTAACGTACATTAAGTGTTATCGTACATTACATACGCGAAGCAGGGAACCGTCCGATCAGGCACTAATCACGCATGGGACACAAAATAACGCATGGGATCCTTTTTTTTTGACCTAATCACGCATTGGAACATAATTACGCAAGTTCATTTTGTCAACCTATCTAATAATAACGCATGGAACATAATTACGCAAGTTATATTGTTTGTCGCGTATGATAACGTATGATAAGCCTTTTTGTACATTATACTTATTCTATATATATATATATAGGGTAAAGATCAAATAGGAAGTTAATTTTCTCTAGGAAGGATAGGAAGCCATAGGATTATGACATGTGGCAAATTTTAAAATAAAGAGAAAGGGTATTTTAGTCAATCCAACTCCTTCTTCTTCCTTTTTCAAAACCCAGTAAATTCAAAAACCCATCATTTTCAAAATCCACCATCTTCAACTATTTCTTCACTTTCTATCTCAATAATCACTACATTATAGTGCGATTTTCATCACAAATCAATGATTCAGAACCCGATCAACGTGTTCTTCAGCTTTTTTTGAAGAAAACCCAGTTTAATTTCGTAAAAAAATCTCGTTTTTTCCGGTGATTTTGGAGATAATCACTCGATTCGTTCGATTCGAGCGTTGATAAGTGTTTCTATCATTCAAATTCCGTCAATTGATGAAGAAATCGGCTTCGATCCATGTAATAAATTCTTTAATTTCATTTTCATGATCTGGGTTTTTGATTTAGTCATTGCGTTTTACGATCTTTGCGGGGGTCCGGGGGCGGCAGCCCCCGGTAGCGGGGTCCCAGGGGCGGCAGCCCCTGGCGGGGTCCAAGGGGCAGAGCCCCTGGCTGGGGTTGAGCTGGGGTTGAGCTGTTCATAGAAAAATTAAATTTCCATAAATTGGCTCATTTCGAAGACAGTAATTCGTAGACAATTCAGACAGTTCATAGTGACAGACAGTTTTATGTGTCCATTGCGTTTTAGAAATAAGAGAGTTTTATGTGGTTTCTGGCTATTGCGTTTTAGGAAAAACACATTTTTAAGTGTTTTTAGTCATTGTGTTTTAGGTAAAACACATTTTTTAGGTGTTTTCAGTCCATTGCGTTTTAGAATGAGTCATTTTTAAGTGTTTTCTGGCCATTGCGTTTTACATATAAGACATTTCTTTGTGTTTTTGGTGCATTGCGTTTTAGGTAAAACACTTTTTATGTGTTTTCAGTCCATTGCGTTTTAGAAAACAGACATTTTAAGTGTATTCAGGCCATTGCGTTTTACAAATAAGTCATTTTTTTGTGTTTTTGGTGCATTGCGTTTTTGGTAAAACACATTTTTATGTGTTTTCTGGCCATTGCGTTTTACAAAAAAGTCATTTCTTTGTGTTTTTGGTGCATTGCGTTTTAGAAAAATGTCATTTTTTAGGGTTTTTTTTTCATTGCGTTTTACGATACTGGGGTTTTTTCTATTGCGTTTTACGCAACTGGGTTTTAATTTTTTTTTTCAAAATATAGCAATAGTATACTCGTTTTAAAGATAAAAAAACGCTCGTTTTTTTGGTGCAATTTTTATAAAAAAATAATGTCGTATGAAAGAGTTATTAACGTTTAAAAAATGGGGGGGAATTGGAGGAGAGAGAAACTATTGGCTGGATTGACTAGATTGCCCCTGAAAAAAGTCACGCGCCTCTTCTTTTACTTTCAATTTCCCTGATTTAATCTTAGCCCTTGATTAAGTAAATGGATGGTCAAGATCACTTCCTAGCCTTCCTAGCCAAATAAACTTCCTATTATATCTCCACCCTATATATATATATATTAATGTTTAATTATGGCAAAAGAAAAGAAAACATTGAATGAATTTTAAATTCGTTCGACAACCTTTGTGGTGTTTATTGATAGTTGAAGGAAAAATGCATTACGTTAGTGAAAGTTATGATGAATGCAAGTAGTGTACGTATGAATTAAGGTTTGTGGGTCTTCTAGCACATGCATACACATTACACGCATATTCGTGCACATCTTCATGTGTCGGCCTTCTTTTGCTCCCATCTCGATTGTTCACATATTAAAAAACAACTTAATATTCACACACCTCAAAACTTAATTTTACATCTTGTATACGGACCGTATAACGTTATACGCCTCGTATTGAATAATCTGACATGACAAATATTTGGTCGTATAAATGAAGAAAATATTAGGTCGTATAACTTAAGATTCGGACTGTATAACATTATACGGGTCGTATACATTATATGAGGTTTGGGTCGTATAACATTATATGAGTCGTATAACATTGTATACGAGTCGTATAATGTTATACGGCCCGTATACATGGAGACAAAAAACATTTCCTGACATTTTTTGTGCAACAATCAGTTATACGGTCCGTATAACTCTACACGGGCCGTATACATATAGGGATGTGAAAATAAGATTTTAGTGATGTGGGAATTAATGAGAGCCCTAAAAACAACCAAATCAAACTATAAACAAAATTGTTTATCCCATGGCTAATAATATAGGATTGCTAAGGGTATTTTTGGCACGATATGATGCAAGGATGTTTTCATAAGAATCTGACTTACCTAGAGTTTAGTCTAAACATAGTCGGATTAGTTTCAGGTTGAACAATGAATATGAAATTGTGTAAACGCTCATGCAAATCAACTTCCATACTATTTGTGAGCTTAGAAGATTTGATTGTAAATTTTGAGAGATCTTTCATAAAGACGTAAATGATAGAAATGAAAATTACTGATCGAGATATAGTTAATGAAATTTGAGAATCAAATGTTGGTTTTCAAATCAACAAAATCCAAGAATTAGATGTTTGTTTTCGAATCAACGATTATAGCTAGACTAATCCATGTTAACTACTACTTGGAAAGGTAAAGTATTCACATTCACCTAATTGAAAGAGACCAGACCACGAAGGCTAACCTACACACACGACACCTTGTGAAAATCCTATCTTTAAAAGGAAAGTCGGTGGGGGTTTCCCACTTGTTTCCCTTACCCTCTAAACTTTTACAATATTGCATTTCAAACCCCTCAGCTTTGCTACGGCCCCTCCATTTTTGGAGTAATCAATTTTAGTCTCTTATCTAACTTTACTATTCTTCTACTTTAACAATTGATATTTTTAGCCCCTAGCTTTTTACTAATTTAAATTTCCTTCAACAACATTCGTTCATTAATTTCTTTTGTTTACCCACATCAGTTTTTTACTTAAAAAAACTATTTTTCCGTGCATATTTTTATGTACGTATCTGTATAAATTTAAGGGTGTCTACATTTCGACATAAACTTTTTTTTTTTGAAACGAGTTATGTCAAATATAACACATTTTCGTTTAAAAAACTATTTTACGTGCATATTTTTATGTATGCGTCTGTATCAATTCGAATTAGTCTACATGTGGATATACTTTTTTCGAATATAATAAGTTTTCTTACTTATTTTTTGTACATTTTCATAAATTTTGTTATGAAGAGAGTGGGGTCAAATTGTGGTTTCTTTTTTTACTTTACGTTATGATCCAATCACAATACTTATATATGTTACATTGAGTTCAATCAGATATGTCGAAACACGCGCTTTCGTATGGTTAGCGCATCACCTAACACTTGAACAAATCTATCGATGTTTGCGATGTACTCGCGCTGCAACGCACGCGAGCCTTATTACTAGTTGTTTACTAAAGTTCTATTGAAATAGCAATATTTACCAAATTGAAGAGTTAAAGGAACTTGAGAGTCCTATCTTCACACATGGTTTAATAAAGAAAAAAAATGCTATTTTCGAAAGTGAAAAGGATTCACACAATTAAAAGAGACCCAACCATGCACTTAATTTTCTTGAAATAAGATAATCCCCACCCCACACCACACGATGCGTTCTAAGAATCGTACATTCACACTAGTTTACTTAAAGTTCTCTCTTTCTTTTTTTTAAACGAGAACTTCATTAACACACGCTGAACCCGAAAACCGGAACGACAAAACAACTACAATACTTAAGTTCTCTTGAAATACCTATATTAGCCAAAAAGATGAGTTAAGGTTCTTGATCAAGGGTTTCTAAGGTTCGATGTATTTAACGAGCAGTTCCGTTGAAAGTTGAAACGATGAAAGGAAGCCGAAGGGGTGAGCCAAGCAACTCAATGACATGGTAGTGCTAGAGTAAAGCTATCTTAATTTTAAAACACCCAATGACTAAGTAAATGGATAACCTTATACAATTTTTCAGATATTGTATATTTGAGGAAGTTGTCTACCACGTTCATATGGTAAAAATCCATAATTTGGTTTGTGGAAATGGTATACTTTCAATTAATAAGTTATTAATTCTTTGATTATATAATATATATATATATTTGTAAACTAAGTATATAGTTTGGGTGAAACTTGTACTCAGATCCTCACCTCCTTCACAAACTCTATTCATTAAAGGAAGCTAGACAAAATAGCTTGTAGCCTATGGAGTTAAGGTGTGCTAGAAATGTGTTTATCTTTAAGTAGATTTTTTAACAATAAACACAACCCGTTAAACCTACTTTTAAAAGGATAAATCGACACCATTTTGCCCATATAATACTTGAACTCTCACCGCTTGGGAGTGACATCATTTCAATACCTTGGTCCTTGGTACCATTAGATTACATCGCCTTTAGCCATCTCTAAGTGGTTGATGATTATAGTTCCATGATAGACATTAATGTACATTTAGAAGTCGGTTTAAAAGGTATATAAGTTAGCCGTTAAAATTAATGTACATTTAGAAGTCGGTTTAAAAGATATATGAGTTAGCCATTAAAGAAAATAAAGAAAAATAGAGATCAATGAAAGATATAATTGTTAAATTGGAGGAATAAGTAAAATATGGGTTTGTGTTTCCCAAATTAGTGATTAAGTACTTACATATGAGTTCACTTGTACCTTTATCTACCCACACCACACGATGCACCTAATAACGTGCTTCATTATTCCATTATTAATTTTGTTATTATTATAATTGTAATGTAATTATTGTGTTGTTAATCATTCTAATGATGACAATGAATAATTGATGAAGATAACTATACTTATTATTAGGCAACAAGGTGTGGTATAAAGCCTCTAGGGGTTTTATCACGCCACCTCAGCGTCACATCACACAGACGCTTTAAAACTCATTCCTTTAACTTGCAGGGTGTGGTATAAAGCCCCCCTTTAACCTACAGCGCCCCCTTTAAACAAAAATTGACCAAACATTCCTCGATCTCTTCATAGCGGCTCGTTAGCACCATGGCGGAAGGGGTATAGCGCCCCCCTTTAGCAACGACGGTATGACGGTTGGTGCCCAGGAGCGCTAAAAATGGTGAGGTGGCGGGGTGGCGCCATGCCACACCCACCGGCCTTATTACAATTGCACAAACACGATAGCAGACAAGTGTCTGTCCAGGTGTCATACATGGGACGTATCGTAACACGAAGTGGTCTCCTATTGGGTGGGCGCTTTTTCACATCATAAACTCTTTTAAGCAATTTAGTCTTTTAAAAAAAATAAACAAATTTGATATCTTTTTAATCTTGAGAAACCATTATCGGAAAATTCATGAAACCGTATTAATATTCTGGTATCCAATGAGATTAGGGTACTGTTTGGTACGGAGAAATTAAAGGTGGAGTGAAATATATTATTCCAATATAATAAAAAAATATGTTTGGTTGTCATGTGATAATAGAATGTATCACTCCATAAGAATATGACTCTTACCAAATATAAGAATTTCCATTCTTTGGTAAGAGAGTGTTTTTTTTTTCATTCATTTAAGGAATGGAAAGACATCTCAACAACAACAACAACAATTATTATTATTATTATTATTATTATTATTATTATTATTATTATATATTATTAATATTATTTAGTCAACTATATTTTGGTTGTTTTTATTAAATTTTATTTTATAAATCATTTTTTTACAAGACTGTAAAAAGCAATGATTCATTATATTTACATATAGGTAACCAAACATCACAATGGAATGAAATGATCTATTTCATTCCGTTGTCAATTCCATTTCTCTTACCATTCATGATCCATTTCATACCAAACAAACCCTAAGTATAAAGCAACTTATGATGAGCATGTGCCCAGAGTAAAGGTTGGATTTGAACTTTAAACATCTGCAAAACTGACTTAGCATTTACCACCATGCCACCCCAATGACGATTTAAAATTTAAAATCTAAAATCTTACAATCTTATGATTTTATAGAACAAGAATGTTTTGATTCTACATAGTATTAGAATCTTTAGAGGCATAAGATGAATATCGAATTTTATCCTAATCACATAATTGTAATATCTCATGTTGATCTGAGCTTGTTTGACACGGATTAGCTTATTTTTAACTTCCAATGGATTAACTGTATAAAAAGGCACGACTTGATTAGTTTAACATTATAAAATTCAAACCCTAATGGCCTAATCTATACTATCTATTAAGGGAGATTAGCCGCTGATGTAAGTTTGCATACGTGTCAACTAACTAGATATGCCACGTAGGTTTTGCTGATGTCATAAATAACAACTTTATTTAATATTAATCTATAATAATACATAAATAAAATTTTCAAAATTCAAATCATAATTTGAATCCCTCTCAAATCCCTAAATCCCATTTCAAATTTCAAACCTACAGCCCTTTCCATTTCAAATTTCAAACTTGGTTTCTCTCTCTATTTGCTCTCTTTTTCTTCTTTGTGAGACCCACAACAAGAAATTGAAGCTTTCGGGAATCAATCCAAGCCTTTCAAAATATGCTCTCTCTCCTCCGCATTCTTCATTCCAATAAAACCCTAGACAAAAATCATCTGGCGTCTCTCTCTCTCTCTCAATACCATCGACAACCTTCAATCGCCGGCGAACAACTCAATGAAGAAATTTCGCTAAAACTTCTGAAGATAACCACCATCGCCGGCGAACAACTCTCCGGCGACCGTCGATTCGCCGTTTCCTCCGCCACGTCTCACTGTTCTGTTTCAGGTAATTTGAATCTGATTTTTAAGGAAGAAAATTAGTTTAGGGTTTATTGATCGACTTTCTTATCTTAATTGATAGATAAAAGGTGCGATGATGAGCCTGTAGATGAAACGATCTATAATGGAAGAAGAAATAAGAGGTGGTCATTTGCAATTACTAATCCCCATCTCGGTAGCTTTCAATTTCGCCAGGTATATTGTTTGATGAATGCTTGGTTTGTGTATACTTCTGATTTGCTTGGTTTATATATACTTCTGATTCGCTTGGTTTGTCTATAGTTTTGTGTTGATTAATCGATTTGATTCAGGTTTTGTGATTAGTTATTAATAATTAGGTCAAATTGAAGTTGTTTGTGATTCGTTTGTGTGTTTAGGTGTGGTGTGTGAGAGAGGAAGCAGGTGGAATGAGAGTGTGTGGATCGCGAGCTGTAGATTGAACCAAATTTCAACCAGTTAGGGTTTCAATTGAGGCATATGTTGTTGTATCTGGCTCGATTAATCAATCTGATTCAGCTTCAGTGTAAGAAGGGTTATTATTTGTTGCTGGTAAAGGTCCGTTCTCTCTTTCTCGATCAAAACTCTATTTCCTTTATAATTGCTATATAATTCAACTTAATTAGTGGACTCACGCGTGTTAAATCAAACTATAGGATATGTGGGTATTACATGTTTGTTAATTGTTATTAATCTTTCATTATGTATCAATGAAAAATATGTGTAGTCATTGTGTGTTTATGACGTTATTTGTTAATTAATTTTTGTTATTTCGAACAACAAAGATTGATTTCAATGTCGTTTTCACGCATAGTGCTGCTATGATGATTCATTCTTTTGGATCAACCTCCTCAGAATTCGAATAATAGAGATGGAATCGATGTATATTGTAGTTCAATTTGAAGATTTTTAATTTGTTAGGAAATTACAGATTATCTAACATAACTAGCTGATCCACCAATTTCAACCAGATCCGGATACTTCATTTCATTTTTAACTTGGGTTTCTTTCCAACTTTTCATTTTGGTGATTATTCAGTTAGGCACACCAAGTGTTCGACGAAATCACCCTCACTTTTGTGCAGGTATGTAACGGCTCTTTACTCGCGATTGTGTGCTTGAAGAAATGTCACACCCCGATATTTCCACGTATTACCGGTGGGCCCGGTGGGGAGTATCGTGACGTAGTTGATATCATCATAGTCAATTTATCACAGTTCAATGCACAGCGGAAGTCTAAAAGTAATAATATTACAAACCGAATGAAAGTAACATAAGTATTACAACCGGAATGCAAAAGGATCCACAGGCGGATCAAAACGAAGGAACTATTGTTCAACAGATTTTAAGTGACAAAGCTTGCAAGACTCTTTATTTATTCACTCAGGAGTAGCCAGCCTATTTCGCATAGTACCTACACTTAACCTTTTGGAAAATACGTCAGTTTACACTGGTAAATACAATTAACCGACTATTTTGAAAATATTTAAGAAAATTGATTTAAATGCACAAGGCACAAATAATCTTTTATAACTTGGGACAATTATTATAAAAATAATCTTGTATACAGTTTTAAATGTTTGTCATCCATCAGGGCCGGTTAGAAGAGTCGGACAAGATTAACTGACACACCACAAGTATAATGCCCACAAGGAATACCTTATTGTGGGATACTTTTCTACATACGCAACTGTCAGGTGTATGCCTACACCCCGTGCTTAAGTCGTGGCCATTTCAATGAATGAGCCGATGATATCCAAGACATGGTCATTAACCCCCCAAAGGCCATATACCAAACAAAACAGATTAAAACGGGTTATGTAATTATATTAATCACAATCCGATTTAAATAACTACACACCCGACCAAGCGGTATTATTATAATACCATATCCCAAGCCCGTATAACGGAAAATAAGTTAAAAGTATTTACCTGAGCAAATTATACAAATTTATCCCAGCCGTATACAATCAGCAAGTGCAAATATCTTTTACTGGGCTCCTAAATCTGGAACGAAGGTTTTAATAACCTATTAGATTCCAAACGGGTCTTACTTAAGTTTAAACTTAGACCGGTTAGTTTTAAAGAAAGGTTTACGGTTCAAAACGCAAGATTAAGCGAAGACCGGATTAGAATGTGGTTTAGACCCGACAAGTATGAAGACTTGTATAATATGGGTAAACTAAACACATTCTGGATTTTGAAGAGAAAATGATAAGGTTTGACCCGTTTCGGCTAGTTTATGCAAACTAGTTACATAAACCGTACCGAATGCGATAAATGCATAACGGGAAACCAAATGAGTCATGAGCAGGTTTCCTAAGTTAATATGCCTTAAATATGTTGTGATATCAGTAAGATACCTTCCATTATGCCCAAAACGGATTTAAAATTAATTTAAGCCCCGTAGGGGTATTTTGGTCATTTTAAGGATTATAAAAGAGGTTAAATGTTAATCTGAGGTTCTGGTCTTAAATGATCAGTAAAAATATTTATTTTTGCAAGTCATATCAGTAAGGTATTGCATATATGTGAAATTTATCATTTATAACCAAATTATGCACCGTGGGGGCATTTTGGCCATTTCACATAAGCTTTAAAGGTCAAAATTTGAAATCTGAGTTCAAAACTTTTTCTTACTGTTAAAGTATAAAAAATTTACTGAAACCATCAGCAGGTATTAAGTCTTATATGCCAAAAATAATTTTAATCCATACTATGCGTTTAAAATGCGTAAAAAGTCGGTTTTAAGCGATTTTCAGGTTATATAAGGAAATCTGAGTTTTTGATCAGTTTATATAGTTCAGAATATTTTATTTATCATATAAAATCAGTAGCAAAAGATTTGGTATCAAAATGTTATGTAAAACTCATTTTATTAGTAAAAAGGGTATAACCGTCAATTACCGAATCAAAGCAAGAACCCCATGTTATGATCAGTTTAAAAATTAAGAAAAATATTAAAAAATTCCAAAATATTATATTACATCAGTGGGTAAAAAGTTTGGTGCCAAAATTTGGGTTTAGATAGGCTTTATGCTAATAATGCCGTTTAATTAATAAAAAGCTTTCAAATTACGATATTGAGCATAACTCCTAATTTAGACCTCAAACTGATTTCAAATTTTTAGGACATATTTATAAATCAGTAATAAAGGTTTTTGTCCTCTCACATTTTCAAAAATCTCGTTTTAAGGTCAAAAGGGCATAATGGTCAACATTTAAGCAATTAACGGAAACATGCAAATGAATCGGACTAATTAGGAACCAAGTTGTATAACCTCAAAGGGTTATACTAACCTATAACCTGGTCCTGATGGAACTCTAAGACATATCTAAACTAAGCTAAATCGGGTCAGAACTGAAAGTCAAAGCAAAAGTCTACTTTTGCGACTTTCGGTTCCGAACCGAGCCTAAACTCAAAATTGTCGGGTTGAACATGCTTAGACATGTTCTTATATTAATTACCAAGTTATATAAGTGTTAAAACAGGTTTCATAACTTCTACATTGTTAGTTATGAGTTTATTTGCAAAATAGCTTTCTGTTGACTTTTTATAATTAAGTTTGACCCGACAATTGACCTAGTTAGAGTGGAAATCAGAGGGTGCCTTATTAAGGGTTTATTACCCATATAATTACCAACTCATAGCCACTTTCAATTCGAAAAATGACTGGACCATTAGTGATTAATCACTAAGTCAAAACTTAATTACGAAGGCTTTGACTTTTGGTCGTTAGACTAATAAAACATGAACTTAGGAGGTTAAGAACACTTACAATGATCCTTAACACGAATCAGGAACTTTAGAAACCTTGCTTGAGGTCCAGAGAGCTCCAGAGAGTGAGTTTAGAATGATTTTTGTGAAGTGAGCACCAAGAACTAGCAAACAAGGAGCTTATATAGGAATTTTAAACTCATAAGATCATTCCAACAAGGTCTACAAGTGATTTCTGATCATCCCAGGTGTCCCCTATGCATGTAAAACCATTGGTTCAGCCCCTGGGATCGAAAACCACCATGCAAAGGCAGAGTAACCTGCTGTACAGGCACCTGTCAACATTTTCAGCATCTGGTAGTTTTACGCGGCCCGCGTAAGTTTTGGCCGAGGTTCTACGCGGCCCGCGTAGAGGTCAGATCCGGTCAAGAATCTTTCAAATATTGCAACTTTGGTCCCTGGTCCTTCTAAACTTGATTTAACTTGTGTTTATTGCACTTTTAACCCCTAAACTTGACTTTTAAGGGCCTTGAGTCTTTAAACATTTAACCACAAGCCTTCGGTTAGCTACGAGATCACCCGAATAGTCTTGAAATGCAATATTAACGCATTTAACCCTTATTTCTTGTAATTAACATTTTGCTTATTTATGTGCGTTGAAATTCCACGAATTTAATATCCGTTATTCTTGGGATCAAAATCAATTATCACAATGTTTTTGGGATCGTTAAAAGGTCATTCAGAGGTTACTTTCAACATGTTGACACTTTTAACCCCTATGTTTCACAAGATCCTTATTTCGAGCACAAACGACTTTTCAAGTTCGATAAATTATTCTTTAAAGAATACGAACATCGTGTGAGGTCAATCAGAGGCACAAGAATGGCATGTTGACACTTTGGATCCCTTTATTCACATATTTACATTGTTTGACAACCTCAGTCCCTCAGAAATAATTCTTTACACTTTTAAGGTCCATGACACGTGTCTTCATAATATTGGTCGTGATTTTACGAGGTGTTACAAGAAATGTTTTATTTTTTTAAGCTAAAGGTGTTCGAACCCGACTTCAATTTGGGGTTATGTTTGCTGTAAATGTTAATAAATCATATTAGGGTTTATGAAGTTCATATGTTACTTTTAAACGGTCAAACAGATTGAAAACTGATATCTATAAAGATGCTTTGACCCACACCCTAAGGGTTTAAGGGATTTATCGATTCAGCATTTAGTATGTTATTGTGTTAACTATATTAACTTTGGCTTTTCTGCCATATGTTAACAGGGAAAATGAATGTGAGTATCGCCATAGTGATATCACGCAGGTTAACCATAGGATTGCTGGTAGTGGTAAAATGGAAATTGTTTGAATCCAAAATGTGCTTTCCGTCATCCTGTAAGTTTCTATAGTTGGCTCATTTTGTTAATTTATGTCAATTTATATTAGTTGTGCCTTTAAATTTATGTCCTTTTCAGCCTCTTGATGGATCATTGGGAGCCGAAGTTTATACTCCCGTGGGACCGGTTGTGCCTCAGGCTCCAGTAAAGCAAGGTGTTGCCTGCATCTTCTTTCAGAAAAGTTACTGTTTAAATGGACATTTAAGCCCTTTCTTGCACAGTTGCATGGGCCACCAAACATAGTCAATAAAGTAGTTGTGTAGCTCTTGCCAGCTAAGCCTGTTACCAAGCCTTCTAAGGTAGATCCCGGGGGCCCAGACAAATACGTTGAAGAACAAAAGTCTACACAAGATGGAACGGTTCAAAATCCCTTCGAGTCTCTGCCCGCTCATGGGGAACAAGTGCCCAAAGTGCAGCTGAGAAACAGTATTGGTGTTGTCATGCAGAAAAAAACGTTGTACCGCCACCTGAGGAGCGTTCTAGGTATGAACCGAATAAACAAACATGTTGGTTGAGTTTTCAACTGATTTTTGTCTACTTATTATTGGCTATAAATCTATAATTATGGCATTTGGGCACTGTTGGTGAAGTTTAAGAACTCGGGTTTGTAATGTTGTATAAAATCTAAGGACTTGATATGATCTTTGTAATAGATATAACACAAGAGTTGAACTAAACGTTGATTTCATTTATGGAAAATTAAATTTGTAGGGTTCGTAGTCTTAGAGATTTCATCACATATACATACTCTGGGTCTTTTTTAATTTGTTGTTGGAAATTTAAGGCCTAATCAAACAAACTCAGGCCTAAGCACTGCCGAGCAAGCTTATAGCTGGAGCGAGGTATGACCTTTATGCTTTTTATGGTTTTAAGGTTTTCCTTCTGGTGGTTCTTCGAATTTAGGTCGCAATCAGATTTATTTTGCAAAGGTATGTTTGGATTTTGTTCTATCGCTACTATAATATCCTAATGTGGTTTCTTTATTTCGTGAATTAGGGGAGACAGTGTTGGTGAAGATCTGCCCTTCAATCTCGATAAACGGAAGACAATGTTGGTGAACCAGTACTTATATAATAATTTTTTTTAATCTTGAAAACGAGGATGAAGGTATGAATTCCGTAGCTATTTACTCTGTTTTTATTACTTTCTTTAGCCTGTGATTTAGAATGATATTACATAATGAATCATGGACGTGCCTTTGTTCTTGATTTTGGGTTGATATCTTTTTAATTATATCATTTAATTGCTATGTATTTTGGATTCAAGTTCCCCCTTTGTTGTTCAGCAACATCGACGCCAGTGGTGGTAAATTTGACAAAAAGCTGGCTGGTGAATAACCTTCCAAACATCAAAAGAAATACAGGAAGGTATATAAAATAGACACCCAAATCTTTAGCTTATGACGTATTTAATTCAAAGTTCTGTCAACAAAAAATACAAGTGGTTGTTTTGTCCACCAAAATCTTGCCTCTTAATTCTCATGAAAGTAATTACTTTTTAGAAGACATTGAGTAACAGACACAAGTTTTGTTAGCAAAAATAAAAGTAATTAGCCTATTATTTATATAATTTTTTGATATATTAAACATATGTTTATGTAATAATAATTGTTATTTTAAAAGATTATCATAAAGTAACTATTTTATATAGTTTTGAGTCAAACAAGTAGTTAGTTTAAAACAATTGTTATTTTAAAAGATTATGATAAAACAACTATTTTATATAATATATGGACAAGCATTATCTCATTTAATCTAAATAAACAAACTAGCCAGCTAACGAGTAAAGCTTACCTTGGTTGAGGCATGAGCAATTTGAACAACAATACTAACTGACTGAATGCCTAAATCTGACACATATTATGACACTATTACAAAATGCGTTTGCCATATCTACTTTGCTCAATTAGTGGAGTACGAGCCTCTTATAAATGCTGAAAAGTCGCGGTTCCAAAGTGGAATTGTTTTGTTTGGAGAGCCTTAGATGGGAAATTAAGCGGCTATATCGATAACCTAAAAAAAGGTATGATACATCTTAATTTATTTTAGTGAAAATCAGATTACTCACTCAACTATTATGGTTGCATTAGTGTAATTTTTCGAAGGATATCCACTTTATAGATATGAATTTTAATTGAATTACCCTAATGTTAGATCTTATGATCATACAGGTCAATCCTTATCTATAGTTTTTCTTTAGCTTATTTTAATTTAAGAGAGTATGAATCTCTTGGACATGACAAGATTGTTGTCGATAGATGTGAGCATAACCTGAAGGTAAGTCTAATGTGAACCCAGTACATGTTTGCAGTTGCTTTGTTTATATGGTGAATGATGAGAATGTATGGTACGAGCTAAATGGAATCTTCTCAAAGCCTCATTTTTAGTTTAATTTTAGCATTTTAGTTATTATTTGTTATGAATGCAGTTTTAAGTCTCTCAGAGACCTAAAAGATAAGATCTTGAAGCGCACATTGATTTCAGAGACATGGCTTTTCGGTTAGTTTTGCAATGCATTACTTCATCTTTTTGTTAATATTTTTTTCTATGTGTTTTAAATAATAAAATTGTCCTGAAGAATTGTATTTGATTATGATCTTGAAGCGCACATTGTTTTTTGACCCACATGTCTGATGATTGATGTCACATAATTTTGGTGAGTCAATTCTTTATTTGCATGTATGTAACACCTCGCAAAATTATGTCCAATATAGTATCGACACGTGTTATGGACTTTAAACGTTTAACGAATTGATTACGAGGGACTAAAGTGGACAAATGAAGAAAGTATGTGTGTAGAAGGATTCAAAGTGCCAACATTTGATAATTTTGCCTTTCAACAACCCTACACAACGTTTATACCCTTAAACGAATAAATCATGAATCGTATGAAACCGTTTGTGGAAGAAAGTGAAAGTTTACAAGACGCGAGGGTTAAATGTGTCAACATGTTTAAGTTATACCTCTAAGTGACCTTTTAGCGAACCCGGAGCCTTGTAACGATTAATTATGCTCCCAAGAATAAGTGATAAAAATTTCACTAGGATTCGATATCGTATGAGGAAAATACGTTAACTTTCGTAATTAAGGGGTTAAAAGCGTCAACAAGGCAAAACTTGTGTTTTCGATTATCATCTAACGAAACCGGACCTAACGGTGTTTGGTTATATCTCTTGGATCATAAAAATATAAGTTATATGGGTTAAATGTGCTTAAAATGAAAGATATTGCGTTTCAAAAGGTTCAGGGGGTGAAAATGCCAACTTTGAAACTTGCTGATCAGGTTACCCCTATGGTGGTGTCACGCCACCACCAACACCCTCTGCTGTCGCGCGACGCGATGGCCTGATTTGGACAGATTCTTTGCACAGCTGCAAGTTTCAGCATGTTTTCTTCTCCAAACCACTTCTCACTCACATAACTTCAATTCTATAGATTCTTTGATGGTTTTAAAAACCACTAGACACTTGTATGATCAAGATTACACATGGGGGACACTTGCTTTGATCCTAGGACTTTCAAAAACCTATATAAAGGGGCCATGTTTGGAGCTCATTCCTCACACTTCAATAAATTTCTCAAACTCTCAAAGTTTCTCAAGCTTTGGAGCTTTTCTGGAGCATCCTACCTTGGAAGGAAGCTCTCTTAGTCTAAATCTTCGTGCTAAGGACTCTTGTAAGTGTACTTAGCCTCTGTAATTAAGTTTTTGTTAGTGTAATGACCGAAAGTCAAAGTTGACGTAATTCTGCTTTGACTTAGTGATTAATCACTAATGGTCCAGTCATTATTCGAATTGAAAGTGGTTATGAGTTGGTAATTATGTAGGTAATAAACCCTTAAAAGGGCACCTACTGATTCTCACTCTAACTTGGTCAATTGTCGGGTCAAACTTGTTATTAAAAAGTCAACAGAATCTGTTTTTACAAATAAATCCATAACTAGTAATCTAGAAGTTATGGAACATGTTTAAACACTAAAATAACTTGGTAAATAATATAAGAACATGTTTAGGCATGTTCAACCCGACAATTCTGAGTTTAGGCTCGGTTCGGAACCGAAAGTCGCAAAAGTAGACTTTTGCTTTGACTTTCAGTTCTGACCCGATTTAGCTTAGTTTAGACATGCCTTAAGGTTCCTTTAGGACCATATTATAAGTTAGTAAAACCCTCTGAGGTTATACTACATGGTTCCTTATTAATCCGATTCATTTGCATGTTTCCGTTAATTGTTTAAATGTTGACCATTATGCCCTTTTGATATTAAAACGAGATTTTTGAAAATGTGAGAGTACAAAAACCTTTATTACTGATTTATAAATATTTCCTAAAAATTTGACATCATTTTAAGGTCTAAATTATGAGTTATGCTCAATATCGTAAATTGAAAGCTTTTTATTTATTTAAACACCATTTTAGCATAAAACCCATTTAAACCCAAATTTTGACACCAAACCTTTTACCCACTGATGTAATATAATATTTTGGGATTTTTGAAAATTTTTTTATTAAATTTTAAACTGATCATAACATGGGGTTATTGCTTTGATTCGGTAATTGACGGTTATACCCTTTTCACTAATAAAATGAGTTTACATAACATTTTGATACCAAACCTCTTGCTACTGATTTTATATCATAAATAAAATATTTTGAACTTTATAAACTGATCAAAATCTCAACTTTCCTTATATAACCTGAAAATCGCTTAAAACCGACTTTTTACGCTTTTTAAACACATAGTATGAGTTAAAACTATTTTTGACACATAAGACATATTACCTACTGATATTATAAGTAAATTTTTATACTTTAACAGTATGTAAAATTTTTGAACTCAGATTTCCAAATTTGACCTTTAAAGCTTGTGTGAAATGACTAAAATGCCCCTTACGGTGCATAGTTTGGTTATAAATGATAAATTTCACATATATGCAATACCTTACTGATATGACTTGCAAACATAAATATTTTTACTGATCGTTTTAGACCAGAACCTCAGATTGTCATTTAACCTCTTTTATAATCTTAAAATGGCCAAAATACCCCTACGGGGCTTAAATTGAGTTTAAATTCGTTTTGGGCATAATGGAAGGTATCCTACTGATACCACAACATATTTAAGGCATATTAACTTAGGAAACCTGCGCATGACTCATTTGGTTACCCGTTATGCATTTTTCGCGTTCGGTGCGGTTTATGTAACTAGTTTGCATAAATTAACCGAAACGGGCCAAACCTCATAATTTTTGCTTCAAAATCCAGAATGTGTTTAGTTTACCCATATTATACAAGTCTCCATACTTGTCGGGTTTAAACCACATTCTAATCCGGTCTTCGCTTAATCTTGTGTTTTGAACCGTAAACCTTTCATTAAAACTAACCGGTCTAAGTTTAAACTTAAATAAGACCCGTTAGGAATCTAATAGGTTATTAAAACCTTCGTTCCAGATTTAGGAGCCCAGTAAAAGATATTTTCACTTGCTGATTGTATTCGGCTAAGATAAATTTGTATATTTTGCTCAGGTAAATACTTTTAACTTATTTTCCGTTATACGGGCTTGGGATACGGTATTATAATAATACCGCTTGGTCGGGTGTGTAGTTATTTAAATCGGATTGTGATTAATATATTTACATAACCCGTTTAATCTGTTTTGTTTGGTGCAATGCCTTTGGGGGGTTAATGACCATGTCCTGGATATCCTCTACTCATTCATTGAAATGGCCACGACTTAAGCACGGGGTGTAGGCATACACCTGACAGTTGCGTATGTATAAAAGGTATCCCACAATAAGGAATTTCCTTGTGGGCATTATACTTGTGGTGTGTCAGTTAATCTTGTCCGGCTCTTCTAACCGGCCCTGATGGACGATAAACATATAAAACTGTATACAAGATTATTTTTAAAATAATGGTCCCAAGTTATAAAAGATTATTTGTGCCTTGTGCATTTAAATCAATTTTCTTAAATATTTTCAAAAGAGTCGGTTAATTGTATTTACCTGTGTAAACTGACGTATTTTCCAAAAGGTTAAGTTCAGGTACTATGCGAAATAGGCTGGCTACTCCTGAGTGAATAAATAAAGACTCTTGCAAGCTTTATCACTTTAAAATCTGTTGAACAGTGTTTCCTTTGTTTTGATCCGCCTGTGGATCCTTTTACATTCCGTTCATAATACTTTATGTTACTTTCAATCGGTTTGTAATATTTTTACTTTAGACTTCCGCTGTGCATTGAACTGTGATTATTTGACTATGATGATATCAACTACGTCACGATACTCCCCATCGGGCCCACCGGTAATACGTGGAAATATCGGGGTGTGACAATGTATATATGTATGCAATTTTTTTTTGAGTGATCTTGGATACAATTCAGAATGAAAACGGGTCACCTAAATGTTTTATGTTAAAATATGATAATTTCGAATATTTGTATCCATGATCATAACCAATGTGTTTATTCTCTAATGGATGTTTGTTAACGACTTTATTATGTTTAAGTTAATAATATAAGTCAAAATTTGGAGCAATACATCTTGGGAAGGTGCATATCCCTAATCCTTAACATAATAAAATTCAAAATTCATCATGATGTGTTTTGGGGATAACGTCTTATAATATTTATTTATATTAAAAATAAAGCACGTACCATTGTTGTTGATTTAACTCATGAACTCTAAATTGTTTATGGAATTACAGATCCTTCACGATTCAGGCTTACCCATGAGACGTCTTTTGTGAGAGCACATACCAGTTTTTGGACTCAAATCCCGTTCTTCCTTTACATTGTAAGTTGTCAATTGTTGAGTGATCAATGACAAGAAATGGAATAAAATTGTATATGTTTCATGTATATTTACACTATACAAGGTGATGTATATATTGAACCTCATGCAAGCTTCTTTCATGTAGGTATGCGATTTTCTAAGTTTTTCTATTCCCAATAAAAAAATCAGTAACTGGTGTGTGGAAGAACATGGTTAAGGTATGCGATTTTCTAAGATATGGGTCGACAAAAAATATGTTTAGAAATTGGTGATTTACACAAAGTGAGTGTTTGTACATTTATAAGGACCTTTATGTGGTTTACGTTTTTTGCGGACCAGATTTAATAAACAAAGAATATTTGTGTTAGTGAACTGCGTATTGGTTTGGAACAGTGTTGGTTTGGAATATATTGGTTTGGAACTAAATGATGTATTAGATAATATATTTTTAATTACTACGTTTTCTGTGTTAGTGAAATTAAATCATTTAGTGAAATTAAACATGTTTTGTGGGTTCGTTATGCTTCTCTTGTGTCTAAACTTAATCAGTCGACAAGTTTAATGTATTCTTAAGTATAATGCGAACGTGAATTCATTAAATAATTTCACATCATATTTTACATATAAACGTAGGCTTACATTCAATGTTTACGATGTACCCGCGTCCATCGGACGGGTGTCCACCTATGATATATTATAATATGTTTTTTTAGTATTTGATTTCGATCGTTATTAGACCTACCCGTGTGTTCACACGGGTCTTACTACTAGTAGATATATATAATGGGATATTGGATTTAAATAACTCAAACTTTCACCAATTGGTCGATATCACTCTCAACTTTCGATGTGGGTCACACCGCTCCAACTTTCAACATATTGGCTGATAACACACCCAAACTAACTGAATCCTAACCCGATTAGTTTTTTGCTGATGTGACATTTGTGTGGTGACGTGGATTTTTTTTGATAACATGGCATCTGACTTGGCTTTTTATGACGTGACATCTGACTTGGCTTTTTTGATGACAAGACAGCTGACGTGACATTGGTTTGGTGACGTTGCAGCTGATGTCAGCAAACTAGGTTAGTGTTGGGTTAGTTTGAGAGAAGGGGCGGACCCAAACATAAGCTTGGGCAGTTGGGTGGGCGGGGGCCCCCCTTAAAAACAAATATTTAGTGTATTTTATTGGCAAAAAATCCGATCGCACCCCTTGAAAATTTGGTTGAACCCCTCGTTCGCACCCTCAAGAAATAATTCTTGGGTCCGCCACTGTTTGAGAGTGCTTTCGGCCAATAAATTAAAAGTTGGAAGTAATGTGGTACAAATCGAAATTTGAAAGTGCTATCGGTCAATTGGTAAAAGTTGAGGTTATTTAAATCTAATATCCCTTATATAAATACTCAAGAACTATATTTCACTATTACAGGGGTAGGGGTGGTCCACTTTCTATCACTCACCACACCCAATCATGTTCCGTCACATCATTGAACTTGGTTCCATCACTAGTGATCGATTTTAGTGAAAATGCCCATCACTCACCACATCCAACAATTTCCCATATATTATGCAACTTTTCACGCGTCATGACCATCACGAGTGATGAGTTTAACGAGTGATGGAATTGAGTGGCGGCGGTGTTCCACACTACTCCACGAGTGATGGAAGCTCCATAACGTGACGCTCTGACCCCCTTATACACTACAAAATAAAAATATCAACCGTCGGTGAAAGTCTGTTAGAAAACCACATGTGGAATCGTTTAAACGACTTTGTGACCAAGATTAGATAATAAAATAAATAAGAAATTAATATATGATAAAAAAGAAAGTGAATGAATAGTGCTTCACTTTCTTTTTTATCATATCTTAATTTAGAATGGAATACATTATTAAGAGATCAGCAAATGGTATCGGGTATAGTTATCGGTCTTAAATTTACCAAATCGGTGTATTTTCGGTACCGGTTCTGCACAGTTATTCACCGGTTTTTACCCTCAAATACCGGTGCCGTACCAGTACCGACCGGTACCGAACCGTACCATACTAGGTATATTCGGTACCGGTAACCACTTTTGGGGATTTCGGTAACGGGAACAGTGCTTTATAATTTATTTTTTAAATTAAAATTAGAATGGAATACATCATTAAGAGATCAGCAAATGGTATCGGGTATAGGTACCGGTCTCAAACTTACCAAATCGATGTGTTTTCGGTACCGGTTCTGCACAGGTATTCACCGGTTTTTACCCTCAAATACCGGTACCGTACCAGTACCGACTGGTACCGAACCGTACCATACTAGGTATATTCGGTACCGGTACCCACTTTTGAGGATTTCGGTAACGGTATTTTTGGTACCGGTTGGTACCGAGCTCATCAAATCCTGTAACAACGCAGCGATGCAAGTAATTGCACCGTTTAGATTACTTTTCATACACACAGTAAGTAAACTGTATTTCGTTTGAATGAGGTTTTATATACACAACAACTTATTTTGCTTTCTTTTTTGTCTTTTTCTGTAATGAATGAATTGTAACATGTAAAATTAACTTGCATATTTAGAATATTGATGAGCAAATCGTATCAAATCCTGTAAACGAATCGGCATCGTATCGGTACCAAATTTACTATACCAAATCATTTTCGGTACCAATTTGGTACCCACCTTTTGGCGTTTTCAGAATCGTTACTTTCGGTTCGACACCGGTCTAGCACCATATCTGTATTTATTGATTTTTACCTTCAAATACCATATTGTATTGTACCGAGCATTTTCGGTGCCGGTACCTAATTTCGATGATTTCCCGGATCGGTACTTTCGCTGCCGTTACCGGTACCGAGCTCATCCATATTTTAACGTGTTAGCACCGTAATAACTGAACTGAAAACAACCGAATTTCCAACGTGTAGGACGTGTGGGTCCTATTATTATATATTAGGTTATTTAAAATTGTTTTTTATGACGGAGTGATTATCCTTACCACGTCAATTTATTTATGTTTTGATATTCGGTATATGTTTGCCGTTGCTGACACACCTTTTGTAGTCATTGGATCCCGCCGCAACGCGCGGGCGAAAAATAACTAGTTCCTTTTAAAGGAAGATACAAAATTATGAATTAAGTGCACATGGCGTGGGTGGGGTTATACCCAAATAGGTACACCAATAACACATGTTGGGTGGCGTCGGTTTGTTCATCTTTTACATAAATAGGCAACCCACAGGAACCGCACCAAACGGCATGTGACCCCCCACCAATGCCTCCTTAACTTGATTAACTTTAAATTATGAAGATATTTAAAGGAAAAGACTTCTCAAGTGTATTATTAATAAGCAAGTGATTTGTAACTTAACGATTTTAAAGTTTATTGAAAAATATGTTTGCTTTTAAGTGGTTGAGAGTTTAAGTCAGATGATCGATATATGTATTAATAAGCAAGTGGTTTGTAACTTAACGATATCAAAGTGTACCGAAAAAGATGTTTGCTCTCAAGTGGTTGAGAGTTTAAGTCACATAATTGACACATGTGTAAATTTTAGAGTAAGATTAGATGATGCGTGAAAAAACTAAATATAGCAATAGTTATTGATAAAAACCAAGATTTACTAATCGGTGTTTTTGTATTTAAGTTACTGCATCGTATGTGGTTAAATCAATATTATTATATGAGACTGCCTAATTATATGCATATCGGGTACCCGTTACTCGTTGCTTATCAGGTTCGTGAGTTTCTCCACGAGCATCACATGAAGCGGTTTATGATATAATGTGGCTAAGGTTTACTTGTTGGGATTCCCATTAACATAACCAGAATTTGAACTCAAGCTCCTAACAACTTCAAAAGACTATTTGTTGGTTTTTTAAAGATTAATAATATATTAATGTATTTGATTCTAGTTTGTTTTTTAAAGATTATATAATATATTAATGTATTTGGTTCTAGTTGGTAAACATGCATGAGATTGATTATGGGTATTTGGACGGGTATCACCTAATATCATACCTGTCTCAAACCTAAATGTTTGGAGTTTTCCATGAGTTTTGGGTTTTTTCAGTCATCCCTACTATCCACGCTCTTCCTCCATCATAAGTAATCGAAAACTGTGGTCGTTTCATTATCGTCTATAATATACTATATGAAGAAACACGGAACTAATTAAGGTACTAATCAGTTTGGTTTATGTTCCTACCATAATGGTTAATCTTCTAATGGCTTTCTGAGCTTCGTAATGATCGTCTAAGTCCTGCAAACCAGAACACCGTTACTCGTTAAGAGGGGAATGTGGGGGTTTCCCTCTTAACCGGGCTCCGGCGTGAGAATAAGCGACTGCTTTGGATAGATAATTAAGTATTAAGAGTGAGAGTAGAGGGAATGAAATGTTTAACCTGTGAAGTGAGGTCTCTATTTATAGCCGGAGAGGTGTAAGAGAATGTGGACTGATGGGCCTTGGGCCTGAAGGGGACAACACAAGGGATATGCTCCTTGTCTCACTGGTGTCGACCGTTAGTGGTTAGCAGGAGCTCTTGGGAGTTGGCGCAATGTGATTGGGGCCACGTGTCACTGTTGTCGGCCTGGCCGCCCTTCTGCCATCAGCAGGTAAGTGGAGATCATGGGGCAGTTGTCTCTGCCCTGTGATTGGTGCCATGTAGGCGTCCTTAAGTACTTTCTGTCTCCTGCATGTCAGATGATCGTGGAGCACGATTGAGCAGGGCCAGAAGGACGCTGATTGGCCCTTTTCTTCTGCCACTTGTACCTTGTGTACTATCTGAAACAGCCTTGTGCTGCTGCCCTGTGCGATTCTTGTTGGGCACGTAACTAACTCGCGCAGGGTTTGGATGACTGAGTGCTCTTTCAGAATGCTAAGTGTTGTGATTGGAGCTTCTTATTGTCCAGGACTCGCGCTGGTTAAAATAAAGTGTGCTATAACCCGTGCGAGGTTGCCAATAAGAAATTTGTTGGATAAGGAGTATGGTCTCGCGCGCGACCCTGACGGAGGTTTGCGTGGCTTTTTGGGACCATACCCCTTCACTATACCTATAATTGTAAAACTCTAAATAGAAAGAGAAAAACAGTAACACAACTAACTAGTGCGTTGCAAAATTCCCCGTTCGTAGACCATATCTTGTAATCATCATATATTTATCCGCTATTTTGTTTCTCAAACGAAAACCTATATGCTTACTAGGTTTTAGCGAATTATGTTTGCTAACTTATACATACATGTACATACATGTATATACTTATACCTTGGAGTTCTAACCTTCCAAATTAGAACCATAAACATAAACATGTTTCTTTTCGAATATAACACCAAAGTCAAATCTAAATGCTTTTTTATTTGGTGCGGTCGTAAAAGAAACACTCACAAAGCTCAAGACCGGACATGAGTTTCATTCTCAATTTATGCTTTACTTTTTTGAAATAATACCCTCTTTTTATTCTATGCCACAATAAAATATAAAAGAGAATTCTCTTTAAAAAGGTTGATAAATTTAAAATGAAATTAGTATACCATTCTTTGGGGAAAATCTAAATTTGACAAAGTATATATGCCTAAATATTTGGAAATAGAAATTGATGCCGTAGAATTCAAATTAAATTATTAAATAAACACTTGAATGAATTAAATCCATTATTCATATATTTTTACAATGAAAATGGTGTTAAAAATGGCCAAATTAAGGGAAACTCGTCCAAGTTGGCATCAAGATGAAAAAAATTTTGGCCAGAAACTCGGGCATATCACCTTACGACCGTTTGTCACAACATCCACCCCGCTACTGGCTACGCTATTTTCGTCCATATTTTACGGGCCTACTAATTAAAGCTTATGCCAAGTTGGGATTTTTCTGTTCCACTTAGCTTGGAGGGTGTGGTATAAAGCACCTAGGGCAGGGGTGGCTCTTATGGTGTGCGGGGAGAACTTACGCACAAGGCCCGTGATTTCGAGGGACACGTGATTTAAAAAAAATTGATATATATATATGTTATTTAAAAAATGTAAACACATACCAAATCCAATATAGAGGGTCATTATCAAATACATTTTTATGATTTATAATTTACCCAACTTAACATTAGGTTTATTGGGCCAAACCCAGTACTAATATGATTTTAAAAAAATAAAAATAAAAAAACACGGCTGGAAACTGAAAGGGTGATTGATCAATAAATTTATTTCGTGCTTCACTAACCAATAAATTTAGCAACCATATAGATGTTTTGGAGCATATGAAAGAAGAGGATTATTTCCCAGAAGCATGTATTAGAATATTGTTAACTATTCCAGTCACTGTGCCATCTGCAGAAAGAAGTTTTTCAAAGTTGAAGTTGTTAAAATCTTGCTTACGATCTACAATGTCTCAAGATAGACTTAGTGGGTTGGCGATGATAGCTATCGACAACGAAGTTTTAGATAATATAAATTGTGAAGAGTTGATCCAACAATTTGCTATGAAGAACGCAAGGAGGGCTGCATAATTCATTGGTTAGCTATTATATTAACTTATTAGTTATTACGGTATGTAACTCATTAGAATACTATGATTTTGTCATTATCATAATTGCATTGTTTATCAAATACTACAATTTTGTCATTTTCGTAATTATATTGTTTATCGTTAAAGCATATGGGCACATTTTTCGAGCTCGAACAGGGTACGTGAATTCTTAGAGACGTCACTGCCCTTGGGGCTTTATCACGCCACCTCAGCGTCACGTCAACGACACGTCACACAGGGGGCTTTAAAGCCTCTTCCTTTAACTTGCAAGAGTGTGGCATAAAGCCCCCTCTAAACTATAGCGCCCCTACCTTTAAACCATTCCATCATCGTTCAACTCAAAATCAGCTCATTACCGTGCTGGCGAGAGGAGGATGGCGCCCCCCATTAACTCTGGCGGTGTGGACGATGATGCCCCAAGGGCGCTATGGTGGCTGAGGTGCCGGGGTGGCGTTAAACCACACCCACCGGCCTTACTTTTGTCCAGTTATTCTATATACCAATAAGAAAAACTCTTGAATCACAATCTTTAAGTCTTTTAAATCATGAAAAATTTGCTTAGATCGCTTAAATCAAATTCAACTCAATAAATGCTAAAGATTTATTTCATGTTTAATTGTGTTCATGATTTACTAAGAAGTGCACTTTAGCACTTGTTCCTTAGAAAAAAGCTAGGGTTTATATGCTTGGGATAAGTTCTTCAATGGCTAGTGAGGTACAAGACAAACTAGCATTTATCAATTCTTGATATGCTTTGCATCTTTTGCTTTTTATTTCCAAAAACCCTAAAATTCGCATCTATTTGCAAAAAAAATGTTTGAAATGGTTTCTAAAAGGTGGTGATATATTCCCATTTTACCAACAAAAACAATGAATTGTGGGTTAACGATGCCTATTATCGTTAAATCTTGAATCAACCTTTTTTTAAAATAGAAAAAAAAAAAAAAAAAAAAACTCTACACAAGTGGAATATGATGATATTAAGCATATTTCATGTTGAAAGAAGCACTATCACGTATAAGTTAATCATATTAATACAAGGCTATAACCCTAGTTGTAGAGATAAAGATATATTATGATGTTATGTTGTTTATTTTGATTTTAAGATCAGTTTGAAGAATCCAAGGTTTCTCGTATATTGATCTACCATGGTCGATTTACCTATATATGATCGATTCACCTATTTTAACGTAGAGGTGTGCTGAATTTACAAGATAATGAAATAATTGTAAGAGGGGGAAAGAATGGCGACGACTATTAGAGGATTTTCAGGATTAGAGTTTGACGACTATTAGAGGATTTTCAAGATTAGAGTTTGGCTTGATACCATGTAAGAGTGGGGAAACCTTACCACAATAGTGGTAGGAAGTTGAATATATACGAACCATATTACAAGTGACATGAAAAATTGACTATTACAATAAATACACTAAACTATTATTTTGTTCTAATAATAATGTTAAAAAATCAATAAGTATCTTTATATACCAATTAGAGATAAACTAATAACTAACAAACAAACTTGAAGATAAATAACAAATTAAATAATAACTATAACCGAATATAAACTTGACTAACATGCCCTTTTAAGTTGGATGACTGGAGGAAAATGTAGCTTGAAACGACGTGTAGCAAATCGTGTAAATAAGAAACCTTGGTCAGACTATCAATCAATTGTGATTCATTCTTTTGTTTTCTCTTTCTTTGGATTATTTTTCTACATACGTTTGAACTTTTTTTTTTTTTGTTTTTGATATTTTAAAATTCAGGATTGGTGCTTGATTCTTGCACTTTTTTGTTTTTCCGGTTTTTTATATTCAAGGTTAGAGGCTTATTTGTATAAAAAGAATTCAAACAGAAAATTAACAAAATGATTTGGTCCTCAAAAACAATAATGCTCGGATACCATGTAGGATTTAACGGTTTTTCCATGTACGTACAGAGTACAGACCAGTCACGATTTTCCTCTTTAAATGTACATGTGTAACCGAATTACAAGATAATGAAATAATGATAAAACGTCAGTAACTATGCTAATAATCAAACTAGAAATAAAATAAAGACATGTACTTTTCAGGTACTTGTTGGCCAATAGGCCTGTAAATGAACCGAACGTTCATGAACTGTTCATGAACTTGTTCGGCGGGAAGTTCGTTTATTTAATAAACGAACGAACACGAACAAAAATATTTGTTCGTTTAATTAAATGAACAAACATGAACACACCTTGTGTTCGTTCATTTATGTTCGTTAACGTTCATTTATGTTCGTTTAAATTTTAATAAATACATAAATAATTATATTTATATAAATATTAGGTTTTCTAACTACTTATATAAATATACCTAATTAGTATATCTATGAACCCTTATTTAGATGTGTTTTCGGATGAAATGTAATATATTAGACTTGTTTCTTCAATCATGTTAATTTTTGTTTATTCAAATATATTCAATTAATTTTTTTATGTTCGTGAACTGTTCGTTTAGGCTTTAAACGAACGAACATAAACGAACACGAACATGCTCGATTTCTTAATGAACGAACACGAACAAAAAAATGTGTTCGATTATATGTTCGTGTTCGTGTTCATGTTCGGTTAAAGTTAAATGAACGAACATGAACATGCCTATGTTCGTGTTCGTTCGGTTCGTTTACAGGCCTATTGGCCAAGGTCTTCTCCGAAAACATTAAAAAAATTTGGGCTCTGGGTGAGATAAAAAACGGGCCCTACCCACCCTAGTAAAACAAAAATTCACTGTTGTTGTGTTACTCAACAATTCGATCAAACTTTATTATAGACACTATAACAAACCAAACAGATTCAGGTCAATTCGAATAACTTATAAAAAATTTATTCTAGAAGTTGAGAGAAGAACAAAACATCCTTATCATTAATATAGTAATATTAAAATAATAAAAAATTTTATTGTTTTCGAAAAAATAAAATATAGCACGAGAAAAAATGGTAACACAGGAAAAGAAAAAATGGAAATATATGAATGCTCTTTTGTAGATGAAATATGAAAGGGTTGTGGTCTTGTGGAAACAGTGAGGCACGTTGCAGCATTTAAAAGAAATACTGAATAAGTACTAAAATTGTAAAAGGCCATAGACCAGCGACTTAAAAGGCGTGTAGGCAACCAGTCGACTGTAGTTGGTAGTTTGCCATAGACCAGCGACTTAAAAGGGTAGGCACATGCTTAGGGCCGGCCCTATTGTTGGCCGAAGGCGTTGTGGTTGTTGGTTCTAACCCCACTGATTAATTAATTCTTCATTTTCAGCACAAAACAAATTTATAATTATAATCCTTTTGTTATCCATGTTACAAAAGCCCAATAAGTATTGTTTCATCTTTCTTTCTTCTTCTTCTTCTTCTTGTTTTTTTTTTTTTAAACTAAAAATCGTTTTAACCCATTTTCTATTTAACATATAAAACTCAAATACAAACAAATTAAAAGTGTCGGTTCAAATGAATTTCCCAATATAGTATCTAAATAAATGTTTAATGTATATGTTTTCCGTTTTGATGTGAATTATTTTTAGAGGGTGAATGCCATTATATGAGTCATCGAAACCGAGTATTACAAATTGTAACAACCCCATGGTAGCGCGTATGTAATAATACATCACTAGTTTAAAAAAACAAAAGCTCATAATTCAATTTAAAACCCAATTAAAAACAGTAAAACAATTAGATCCTCACGATTCGCGTAACTAGTTAAAATAGATCATTTTGCTACAATATAGTTTTGTTTTGTTTTATTAAGTTTAGAGTTAATTACACAAATGGGTCCTGTGGTTTATAGTTAATTTCGCCTTTGGGTACTAACTTTTTTTTTTAACATGTTTAGGTCTCATGGTTTCAGTTTTGTAACACCTTTGGGTACTAACACCAAAATTAGTCAATTATTTTGGATAGTAATAAATAATAAATATCTTTGATAATAATAAATTTTGGATAGATATGATTGATAATAATAAATATCTTTCATGAAAAAAAATTAAGCCTTTATGTAATTAAGCCTTTACAAAATTAAGCCTTTATGTAACAACACGTTACAAAAAAACGAGTTAAAAAAAGGTTTAATTATTTTCATGAAAGATATTTATTATTATCAATTATATCTATCCAAAATTTATTATTATCAAGGATATTTATTATTAATTATTTTGGATAGTAATAAATAATAAATATCTTTGATAATAATAAATTTTGGATAGATATAATTGATAATATTAAATATCTTTCATATAATTAAACCTTTTTTTAACTCGCTTTTTTGTTCATTTACATGTTACTAGTTTAGAACTTATACAGTTTCTATATTTATTATTATCTATCCAAAATTGAAAACGAGTAAAGTTTCGATTATTTAAAACGAGTAAGATATTTAATTTACATAAAACTATATAGCTAGTAGATTTTACTGGTGTAACTAGTAGATTTTATGTTAAATAAGAAATTTAATAAAAATATGAAAATAAAAAAATAAATAGACTTTATGTTAATAAAGAAATATAATAAAAAGATGAAAATAAATAGATTTTATAAAATTGATTTAAACTTAAATAAAATTAGGTGTTAGTACCCAAATGTGTTACATTGATAAACTTAAAAAAATGCAAGGGCATTTTGGTCATTAATTAACTAATTTTGGTGTTAGTACCCAAAGGTGTTACAAAACTGAAACCATGAGACCTAAACATGTTAAAAAAAAAAGTTAGTACCCAAAGGCGAAATTAACTATAAACCACAGGACCCATTTGTGTAATTAACTCTTAAGTTTATTATTAGGGGGACTTCTACTCGCATAGGGCTCTCGAGGGCCACCAAATTCTCGGGGACGACCGTGCTTTTAGATATTTGATAGTTTGATACTATATTCTATAGAAAGTGAAAGTGAGTGTAAAAGAAGTCATGACCTTTTAGTGTTTATCCAAGTCCCACTTTATTCTTGTGTGATTACTTCTATCCACAACAGTTCTATTCTTGCTTAAGAAAAAGTGACACATTCGTTAGTTGCGAGCTAGACCCAATGTATGTACTATAATCACCGCTCATTCACAAAATTCAAATATTTATCAAGTAGAAAAGTATACAATGCTAAAAGATGACTTGACAAATCAAAAGAAAAAAACGGAATGGAAAGACAAAAACAAGGTTTGTGCTAATCATACTCTTAAGGAATATTGGATTTTTAATAATCTCAAGCCGTTGACGCCAACAGTTCCAGCTTCAAAAATAACCACTGTCAGTCTCAACTATTGACATATTAGCCACTAGTGGACCCTGACTAACAGAACTCTAACACCGTTAGTCTCCGGAAAACCTTTTTTGTCCAGAAAAAGATTTCTAAAGATCCGATCTAATGTTACAAAGAGGTTTGGGACGAAAATATTGAGTTTTCCGGCCAAAAAGTTGAGTTTTCCGGCGAAAAAGGAGTTTTCCGGCGGCTTTAATAATTGGGGCTTTTACTAGAAAAAGGTTCCCAAAGGTCCATAATAAGGTTACAAAGAGGTTCGGGACAAAAATGTTGAGTTTTCCGGCCAAAAATGTTGAGTTTTCCCGCCAAAAAAACATTTTTTCCGGCGACCGGAGACTAACGGCGTTAGGGTTCTATTAGTCAGGGTCCATTGGAGGTCAATATGTTAAAAGTTACCAGTGGTTATTTTTAAAGTTGGGACTGTTGGCGGCCAATGGAGGCCAATATGTTAAAAGTTAGAGCTGCCAATTGTTATATACTACCTTTGATTGATTCAGAGGTAGCCTCTTAATAAAATCATTAAGAGGCTACTAAAACACCCTGGTAGATTAAGATAGATTAACATGTTATGTTGTTTCTTCTGATCTCAAGATCAGCTTTGAAACAATTTAAGGTTTTTCATATATTGCTCCAACACCATGTAGAATTCAAGTTTTTCATATAATGATCAATCATGGTTCTCCTCTTTAAATATACTTGTGTATCCGCATTACAAGATAATGAAACAATGATAAAACGTCAATAGCTATCTTAATATTCAAACTAGAGTTATAATAATAACTAACAAACAAGCTTAAAAATAAATAATAATAACGATAATAGGCATGGGCAGAGGATAATGGAGGCCCGAAGGTGCCCCAGCCCCCACCAATTTTTCACGCGCGATGTTAATTTTCCCGTTCTGTAGTGTAAAATATTGGATTTTTAAAAGTCTTGCTCCTACCGATTTAGATTTTTAGTGCGCGGCCCCCACCGAGTTTCCGTTCAAGCTCCCCCACTAATAATAGGTAATAAACGCGATTAACAAGCTTGTTTAGTTTTAATTATAACTTCACGATTTAAACATCAACTGTTGATAAAAGTTGATGTATTTCTGGTACTTGACGGCAAATAATCAAGCAATATCATGAGATAGAGTATTTTAGTTTATGATTATGAAACCTTCGTTAAGATGATCTTGAGCATAATGATCTTCACCTCCTATTAATTCTGTTGCATATGATGGATTTGGTTAGAGCTTCCCCGGTAAGGCGTATGTGCCGTTTTAGGAGAGCTACGTGGCTCGTTTTTCACCTTCTCGTTCTTCACCATGAACAAGAAAAATCGGCAGAGGTGGACCCTAATGGTTTCTTTTAATATATAATAATACACGAAGAGAATGAGTTGTTAAAATTTAAATGTGATGCTGATGTGGCAATATTTTCGGTGTTATGTATTTTTAAAGTTAGTTATTTGAGATGCTCTTATATTGAAAAGCTCTTTGACAACCAATATAAACCATTAATAAAAAAGTAAGCAACATGATGGTTTTTGGGATTCCTTTTGCACACTAAATTTTGTTGATTTGGGATTTCATTTGGATCACCAACAGATTACATATCATGGTTTTTGGGCTTGAAAGCAACATGATGATTATCCATTTGGTTTGGTTGTTTGCTCATGAAAAAAGGTATTTGTAGAACTCCATTTTGTAGTACGAAAGTGGCTTTTAGATTATTTTTTCAGAACGAAACACACGAATGGCGTTAGCGCTTGATTAAGAGGAATTCACCAATGTCGTTAGATCAAATGTGCTTCTAGATATTTGATACTATCTTCTATTGTCATAAGGAATTATTGGAAAGTGAAAGCGAGTAAAAAGGTTGTGACCCTTTAATGGTTTATACAAGTTCCGCTTTATTCTTGTGTGATTACCTCTATCCACAATGGTTCCATTCTTGCTTAAGAAAAAGTGACACATTCGCAGATTCGCTAGTTGCGATGTTGACCTAATGTGTGTACGGTTTACTCACTCGTTACCGCTTCTTCACAGAATTAAATGTTTTCAAGTGTAAATGTGTAATAATATATACATTGCTAAAGATGACTGTGACAAATCAAAAGAAAACCACCATAAATGGAAAGATGAAACAAAGGGTTGTGTTAAATACACACCCCTACTATTGTTTTTAGGCCAGGTGAGGACTGACACCATCCCTCCACATCAGCTTGATAATGCCCCAACAGCGCCAAAGGTCCTCATTGAGTTCAATGGCGGGTGTGAAAGGGCTCCAATAGTGGACCCCATTTTAGAGCCTCGTTGGCTCAATCAAATTCCTCCAAATAGAGGGGGGCGCCAAAAGGTTTGGCTGCACACCGTGTAGCCTTATTGAATTTAACTCTTATCCTACTAAATCAATCACATCATCTCTCTACTTTTACACTTCTACATACAGAGAGATGCATTTAGCCTATGGCCGTTAAAAAATAGCATATAGTAAGGTACATTTAGCCTCACCAAAGCTACAAATACTACATATTTGTAATAATATTTACTCAGCCGAGAATAATCTTTCTTGGAGTATGTGTAATAAGTAACATAAGTTACACAACAGGTACACTTTACTTACAACTATAACTTTAAATTATATAAACAAAAATAACATACAACACAAGCTACCTTTTAGTTAGACTTCAATATCAGCCTCTTCCTACCCTCCTCCACCATCACTACCACCACCACTGCCGCCACCAACGTCATTGTTCACGACAGTGAAAACCGCCACTCCAGTCGTGACAGACATATCACTATCAGCTGCAGCCGCCCCGCTTTCCATATAATGACCCGTTTGTCCATCCGTGGTTGATCTTTTGTGGATTTTCTTAAGACGACCATCACCATCGTCGCTGCCTCCTTTATACAAAAGGGTGACCAAAACCGTAAGCGCTAAAACCACGAACATGAAGGTTATGATCGCGATAGCTACTGCTTTCATTTTGTTGAAGAAATATGAAGACTAATGAACCCTTTTGGAACTATGAATCAACCTTAAGGCTAGAGGTTGAGTGGTTGACTTTTTGTTGTTAATATTAAACTAGTTATTATTATTTTATTCATAAGACAATTAGATAACAAGTAATGGCAGGTTATTTGTTGTCAATCAACTCTACATGTGTTGTCTACAGATATGAGCTTCATATTTAATTTAAATTAGATGGTCAAACTTCCTACTTGGTCAAACATGTATACATTATACACATGGGAGTGACATGTTACATACACATGGGTATGGTTATAAGAATGTTTTTTTACTTCAATTAATTTGTTTGTCTTCGGTGAGCAGTTAGATTGTACTATGTAATCATTTGTCTACAGATGATTACATAGTACTATAACCTAAATCAAAAGACGTCGTCATGTGGACTTGGATATCGTCATTGGCGTCTTCCATTTTGAGCTTAAAAACCTTTGAAGATCATCGTTTGTGTAGCCACGTGTCATCACCCTATTGGCTAAATTATGCAGTCTCACCATTTCCATGTATAACTCTATATATGCCGGTCACATGTGTTTAATGAGGTAAGATTTGTACATGTAACAATTTATTTAGTAGTAACCAATTTTAAAAAAAAGTTGGTCAAACTATTTATGTAAAATACACTTGGTCAAAGTGACCATTTCCATGCATATAACTATGAAATGATTATAAAACAGGTTGACTTCTAGGGTCAAACAAGATTGGTATGTCCAAAATCGTTCCTTTTGACTTAAAAAACAGGTTGACTTTTATGTGGGATATTTGGTTTTATTGCAATATGCATAATGCAGAAGAAATTGGATGAGTGCAAGGCTGCAAGCACCAATTATACACAATGTGCAAATAAAATGCAATAGATAACAAATAGAAATTAAAAAGGAAGGCTTATTAAATAAAATTAGTTGCGTTTAACGTGTCGCAAAATAATCGAAGCATTAATATTTACTTGAATAGATAAGGCGACAAAAGTCAAATGTTACTAAAATGTGGTTACCTACTTGCCTGCATTGACTTTTTCTTTGATGACAGTTGAACCTTCCTAGTAACCTTAAGCATGTGATTACCTGCATTGACTTGTAATATAAACTAGCATCTTAATCATAGTTTTCATAACCACTATCGGGTTTCTACCCGATAAAACCTCGAATTGACAGCAGCTCGGCTGGCCCGAAGAGGTGTTTAGAACTGCAGCTGTTGTTTATTGGTTTTGGTGTGGTAGTTATAGTTACTATAGCAAAAGAAACAAGAAAACCTGCTAAGCATATTGTTTTTTTGGACAACGGTTTTTTTTACACCAAAATACCACCTAAACTTGCACTTGCAAGAATTTGAACCCACTCGAAAAATTCTCTTAATACACTGCTAAGCATATTATTTTTTATTTATATCCGTTTTAAAACCGAACAACTTTTAACAGACTGTTTCGAGCCAAACCCAATATAGTCATAAGGTACAAGTATGGTTCAAAATTACTTCAAAGCATAATTACAAGCTTGCCACTTGACTTTTACTTTCTTTTTAACCATGGTCAATTTCTAGCACATATATATGAACTGATATTAATAAGCTATTAAGGCTCATTGCAATTGACAGATTGTCTAATAGGAATTGACAGATCGTCTAATAGGAATGATCATTGGTATAGATGACACATAAGATTGCCTTTTCTTTTATTAGGTAGCACAATTAGAAAATTAGTATTGAAGTAATGTTTTTGTGGCTTAAAAAAGTAATGATTAATTTCTTTTCAAGTAAAATAAGCTTTTTAGTGCAGTTTTAGATGACTTTCGACCCGTTCATAACTCTACAGAATGCTTTGGAGTTTTGACATAAGTCGATAATATTGAATGACAGAATTATGACTTCTTAAGAAAAGCTGATTGATATATAAGTTTATAAATGTTTAGAAATCCAACTAATTGTAGTGTTGAATGAATGGTTTCAAAGATCATATATTTGTTAAAAGATTTAACTTGTAAATTTATAACCATGCTAAATACCTGTTGTACAAATATCAGTTTTTTTAAAGAGTAAATTACTTTTTGAGTCTCTGTGTTTTAGTGGTTTTAACCACTTGAATCCAAAATCAAAAAGTTTAACGGCCTGAGTCCTTAATCGCTTATTTTATAACGCTTTGTAGGATGATAAAAACATGTCTAAGAACACTCATAAAAATTATAAAAAAAAAACTACCTTTGTCGAAATCCATTGAACAACGAAGGGATCAACACCCTACCGTGTCACCATCTTCGTTATATTATTGAAGCTTATCAACTATCTGCACACTAAAACAACCATAGAGGTGCCATTAACAATGGAATAAGCATATGATGAAAAATGGAAAACATATAACATTAAATTACCCATTTTTTCACTTCCAATTTTCTGCAAAACGTCAATCTAAAATAACTTGGTTCTTGCAAAGCAAAAAGAAAGTTCTGTCAGGCATTTCACTTCCCGTACACTCCCCAGATCACCATGCTTAGGGGGTGTAAGGGGCACTCCTCTAAGACCGTGAGGTATGGTGGGGCTTGGGTTGGGGCATTTGCTGACACGTGAAATGGAAGCCCCCCACCGCCTGGTTACGTGTCCGCGGGGTATGGCGGGGCGGGGCGTGGGATGGGCTTGGGTTGGGTGTACCGCGTGGCAGAATATTAAAAAAAAAAGTTACAAAAAGTTTATAAAAATCACACAATATTTATAAAAAAAAAACTACAACTTCATTAAAATTTTTAAAATTACACAATCCTAAAAATTACATAATCCTTAAAATTACAAAATAACAAACCTAAAGCGTTAAATAAATTTCAAAAAGGTCGATCTTGTCGAACGCCTTTTTTTCCTTGCCTCGAAACTCTATGTTTGCCACCGCCACCCGGTCCTCGTGGCTTAACTCGCCCCCGGGAACGGCTTCGTAGTAAGCCTTGAAACGCTAGAGCTTGGGCCGAAGCTCGCGCCATCTATGTTGGCACGCGTTGAGGTTGTGGCGGTCGTTACCGACGTTTTGTCGGTAGGCTGCGAAAGCTTCCGGCCAATATTTTGTTTGGCCCGGTGGCCGCCCCTTGATAGCGTCAACGAAGTTTGTGACGAGGGCAAGTTCTTCCTCGTGGATCCAGGATGCCATAGCGGGTTCGTGGGATGTTGGGGTTGGTGTGACCGGTGGGGTAGCGGGGGGATAGCGGTGGGGTTTGGGATGGACCACGGTGGGGTTTGGGATGGACCACACGGTTGGGGTTTGGGGTTTTTATAGGGGATGTTGGGGTTGGGGTGACCGCTTGGGGTGACCGCTTGGCCAAGCCAACGGTTTGAATTTTAAAATTCAAACTTTTCATATGGACCGCTATGACATGGCGGGGTGAGCAAATGGGAGTCCGCCAGCTAGGATGTCAAGACCGCCCCACGCCCGGCTTGAAACCCAAGCCCCAAGGGCCACGCCCCAACCCAAGCCCAAACCCCCGCCCCATACCCCACGGTCTAAGTGGGGAGTGACCTCTCTTACCCACAGCCAATCAGCACGCGCCACGTCAACTCTCCACTTAACTCCCCCCACACCCTCAATTTGATGGCGGCACTCCTCTCTTGGGGGACTTGTTTTTTTATTTTTTTAATTAAGAAAATATTTTTATAAAAAGTAAAACATAATTTACATAAAATAAAAAATTACATTTCATTTAATAAAATAAAAATTACATCGCAATACTACATAAAAATTTTAGAAATTGCACGGCCACCCGTACTTGTTAGCGATCTCGCGCTTTCGGGCGAGGATGAACGGCAACATTTCCGGCGGAGCATCGTCGTGCGGCTTGAGGAATGTTTTCATATCTCGATCGTGCGCGTAGTTTCTCATCGTCACGCGTTGTTCCGTTATGAGATCGCGAGCCTCCGACTCTCTTTTCTTCCTCAATTCAATCGCCTCCAATTCAATCGCGTGCTTCGCTTCTTTCATGGCGGTGTACTCTTTGAATTGTGCCGCCAACTCAGCCGAGCCCTCGGACGATGTCGCTTGACGCTTGTCTCGCCGTTGTGTTCTTTGTGGCGAGGGGTCTTCGTTCATATAGGGTATGGAAGGGTCCACGTCAACGGACTTTCTTTTTTGTGCCGAACCTTCCCCTTCCTCACCCAACAATGGGACTTGGGCCCATTTGTCGTATGTTCGAACGACCTCCCATGCCTCGACATGTTGAAAACCGCTTGGATATTTATTTTGAAAATCCTTTAAAGCGATTTTCATCACGTTGAGATCGTTACACCCGCTATCTCGTGTGCGATCGTACATATTATAAAATAACAAGTGTTAAAAACATATGAACTTAGTAAACAAATTTAAAAAATATACAACGTTAAAAAAATATAATTTTTACCACTTGTTGGTATAGGCCGTTAAAATAGTTTATTTTCGTCATCATCGGTATCCATTTAGACCGTACTTGATGCACGGTTTGGTTACTTCAACCAACGGTGGCGTTATAATGATCTAAAATCTTATGCCAAAAACCATCGCGGGTTTGTTGATTGCCTTTTTACCCCGAGCGTCATCTTCTTCGTTGCCGGCGTCTTCATTCACATTATATTCATCGTCGCCGGTGTCATCTTCATAGTCGCCCAAATTTTGAGTTTCGGCACTACGTCCTCCTCCTCGTCCTCGTAAATAGGTAGAGGACGTTCAACATTTTCTCGTGGAGATGGAACTTGTGGGGAACGAAAACCAAACGGGTCGAAGGCGGGGGCTTGAGGATCCATTGATAACAAATTTTGGAAATAGCCGAAAGGGGGTTGTGGTTGGGTGTTGTAAAAGGAGGGGTGTGAAGGTTGTGGGTAAAAAAACGGGGGTTGTGTAGTATATCTGAAAGGTGGTTGTGGTTGTGCACTTGCACCGCTCGAACCACCACGAGACGGTTGCGAGCCGCGTCCCTTAGTGTTAGAGTCGACGGACTTTTTCTTGGCTTCGCGGGGTTGGTTCTCCATTGCTCGGTTTGGCTTTGTGTTGTATTTGAAAGAATTTTAGAGGAATAAGATTGAGAATTTGTGTGGTAAAAAAATAGATTTAGTTGGTTATTTATAGGTTAAAATTGAATTTTTTTTTCGTTAATGACCGTTGCCCAAGGTTCATAAATTGAAAACTTGTTCGGTGAACACCCACCGCTCCCCACTCCCCGCTTACGCTCCCCGAGGGGTCGGCGGCGGTGTTCCCGCTCGGGGACTCGCCTCACCGAACCCCTCCCCGCAAAGCGCCCCGTTCACCCTTAGATTCACATTGCTTGCAGTTCCTTGCTAAAAACTGAATTCACTTCTCTCCCACTTGTTTTCATATTATAAAAACTAGCTGCATTCAACCCTTGTGTTGTCGCGGCGATGCGATAAGTATTGGGTTTCCTCCTGAATTGGTGTATAGGAATTATAGCCTAGTGGAGATGGATATGATCGGGTGGTTCTATTGGTGCCACGATGATACTCCAGTGGTCCGTCAGTGATCCTAATTTGCCGTTCAAAAAAAAAAAAAACTTACGGTCAAAAAAATTATATTGCGAATACAATTTAATTTTCAACAAACTTTATACCGTCATGTAAAAAAACGAATAAATACGGGGTACTCGTACCGTCAGGGGCGGAACTAGCATTCAACGAGCCGTAGCACGGGCTACAGCTCAACTTCGTATCGGTAGTGTATTTTTTTTTGTCGGTTTTATACAGAGGATACCCCTAAACAATTACGAGGATACCCCTAACAAAAAATGATACTTTAGCCCAAAAGAAATAATAAACCTTTGAATGTAAGTCCAATTGTTATGTAAGCCCAAGTCACAACCCAACTAATATTTTAGTCCAAAACAAATAATAACCCTTTGAATATGGGGCAGGGGCGCGGAAACAGAGTTGTGGAAACCAAACGTCGTACAAGGCACAAGCATCTGAACTCCATAACATCACCAGCGACAAAGTGCAGAAACTGATCAAAATTCGACAAAAGTGTAACCTGTGTAAGAGTGATAAAAAAAATCGAACAAGCAGTCAAGCATAACTGATCATAATTTCGATTTTCGAACAAGTAGAAGCAGCAGTGCAGTCGCAAAACTAATCAAAATTCGAACCAACATCGACTTATCAAAATTCGCAGATTGTTTGTGAGTATTTTTTTTTCTTTTTGTGCTTTGATAGTTTGATTTCTTGATTAGTTTGTGCTTCGATATTTTGAATTTTGTTAGGTTATTCAGAATTTTGGTGATGATGATACAATTCTGAATGAAACAACTCCGAAGGTTGATAATGATAACATTGATGCAAGTCCGGTCTAAAAATTAAAAATAAACCTAGCCCAATCTAAAACCTAAAATCTTATTGCCAATATTAATTCATAAAGCCTAGCCCAAATGTGAAATGCTTAATATTGATTCGTTAAACTAAATACTAATAACATTAAAAAACTAGTTTATAAGATTTAATTCGGTAAAGCCTAAGGGCCTTTTTTTTTGGCTCGCCCAGGGAATTTGAATTTTTAGGATCGGCCCCGCCCCGTAATATAGGTAAAAAAATTATGTTCTATAAATGTACAGGAAAAAAATTAGGATACCCCAAGATATTTCTTCTAGTTCCGCCACTGGGTACCGGTTTTCCTTTGTTGAAACCACAAAGGTTCGGTTCCTCACGATAAAGGAAATAATTCAACTATATTTTGTGTTAAAATGAAAGAATCCTCAAATTGAGGAATTTTAGGGATTAGGATCAATCTCCTAATCTCAGTTTTATGACAGCAATATAGCAGCAGTGGCGGACCTACCCACAGTCATGGGTGGGCGGCCACGCTCCTTGAAAAAAATTAGTGTATATTTTAGGCAAAAAAAATCTGACCGCACCTCTTGAAAATATGGTTACTACACCCCCAACAAATAATTTATGAATCCGCCACTGTATAGCAGCTAATTTACAGCCTCAGTTAGTCAATAATCTTCCTATAATAGAATACCTTATTCATGTACAAATAGTTGCTTTATCATTCGTTGTGAAATACAAGAAATACCTTCAATTATATACAACTAGGTTAGAACCCCGTATATTACATAGGTTGAATAAATGTAATTTTATATACTATATAATAAAAAAATCTTAAAAAGTTTGTTTATTACACGGGATGAATAAATGTAATTTTATATATTAAATAATAAAAAATGTTATATCTTTAAGAACCTCGTCTATTGTACGGATTGGATAAATATAATTTTATATACAAAATAATAAAAAATAAGTTATATCTTTAAAAATCATGTGTATTACACAGGTTGAACAAATGTCATTTTGTATACTAAATAATAAAAAAGTTATATATATATATATATATATATATAGTAGGAGTTGGGTAGAAAGTGTATTTTTCCTAGAAAGTCTAGGAAGCAATGAGAATTGGACATGTGACATTGAGTTATTTTAACTAGAAGGGAAATTATGTAATGTCACATTTTAATTTTATTTTTGGAATTTATATTTCATTAACTAACATTGCATGATCTCGAAGGTAACTGATTATGTCCATGATTTTCGGAATTTTGGTTGTGTTTCGAATCCAAATCTCATTCAAATCATATGTATATACAATTCTTTCTATCGTTTTCTTCTTCGCCAGTAGTATTCGTATTCAATAAATTTTTTAGAGAGAAAAATCATGGCTTCAAACACACTTGTTGATTGTGGAGATGGTTATTAACATTTAACTGCAAATCCATCAGCTTGTTCTTGGTGATGTGTTTTAACAGCAAGCAGATTCATACAGTTGTGTTTTAGCATTCAGATTCATACAGTTGTGTTTTAGCATTCATGTTGGTAATGCTGGAGGATTTCTTGACGCTGTGTTTTATTATTTAGATTCATACAGTTGTGTTTTAACAGCAAGCAGATTCATACAATTGTGTTTTAGCATTCAAATTCATACAGTTGTGTTTTAACAGCAAGCAGATTCATACAGTTGTGTTTTAGCATTCAGATTCATACAGTTGTGTTTTAACAGCAAGCAGATTCATACGCTGTATTTTAGCATCCATGCTGGTAATGCTGGAGGATTTCTTGACGTTGTGTTTTAACAGCAAGCAGATTAATACGATGTGTTTTCTTGATGTGTTTCTTCATGAAGGATAGAAGGAAGAGAGAGAGAGAGAAAGGGGGAGAGAGAGAGAGAGAGAGAGAGAAAATCGTAAGAAATGTGGAGTGGTTATGGAATGACAATTATTTCCATATTTAAAACAAGCTAAATGACATATCTACCCCTGATTAATTAAATAATCCAATTTTTAAGAAATACATATTACCAAAATGCCACCAAGATGATCTCAACCATTAAACACACCCATTGGATGGCCCAGATCGCTTCCTAGACTTTCTAGAAAAAACACACATTCCGTAGGATCCCCACTCTACATATACACACACACACACACATATATATATATATATATATATATATATATATAGGGGAAGGTTCTTGTAACAACCCGTGTTCGGGAAGTCAGGGTCAAGGTCAAAGTCAAAGGAAGAAAAGATTGCTAATTGCGATTTGTCACTCCTTGCTTAACTACGGATTTGACCACCTTGACTTATAGCGAGTTATGTAATTGAATCGCTTTAGTTGTATTATGTGGTGTACGTGTTAATAAATCGCAACTTAGTCGCATATTAATCGCTAATCGACTTATCGTTAATCGTATTCGCAACTCGAATTATGCGTTCTAGATACTGTTTTACGTGTGTGTGCTTATTATGTGTTACTTGTGCATGTTTATATTATGTATGGTGAATAATCGAAACGCAATCGAAAATCTATCGCATCGCAATCTAATCGCAAACGCTAAACGCAAGTTATTTATAATGATTGTATGTTAGATATAGTAGTTAGGTAAATTGTGTAACTAATGGGTAATACTATCGCATCGCTCACTCGAAACACATCGCAACGCTCAACACGCGAATCAAAACGACGAACACTTGGAACGAATTGCCACCCGATTGAGTGGCCATCCGATCGGTTTGCCACCCGATCGGACAGCTATCCGATCGGTGACCCACTCGACCCTTGTGCCTTTCCTTTTTGGGAAACCCTATAAATACCCCTCTGTCACATTATTTGTGATGTGACAGCTCCTTGTTCGACCAGCCGCACTCAAGCTCACATTTCTCTCAATTTCTCGCGATTCTTGTAAGTTTCCAACCTAAATCTTGTACTTCTATGATCTATACGCATTCCTCCATCTTTTCCACCTTTGAATCTTAACTTTTAACCGTGAAATCAGTGGATTTGAGGTGTTCTAGGGTGATGTCACCATGGAGTTCTTATGAACTTCACGTGTTGGCTTCATTCCACCAAGAATAACTCAGATCTGAAGGATTTCCACATGAATAAACAAAGATCTTGCATAGATCTGAACATAACCAAGGTTAAAAGGATTGAAGGATGGTTTAACTTTCCTTCAACTCTTTTACACTCAATACACTCAAAATCGATAGAGTCAGAGCTCGTTCTGATCTTCTACTCATTCTTGGTGAAGTATTGGTTCAAGATCTGATTTCTACCAAAGGGACGACCGATTTCGGGTTAAACATGAACAACCGCCACGAACCAATAAACTGGTCGGACTAGGGTGATTCTTGTTCGGTCAGATGACTTGGGTCATGATGGGGTTTCTATTGCTTAGCACGTTATCACAACGTCTCGATCAGAGTGCAAAACTTTTCAAACTTAACGAATCTCCAAGTTGCAAAGATCAGATCGCGGGACGGGGTGTCGTCCGATCGGATTGCCATCCGATCGGATTGCCACCCGATTGGACCGCAATCCGATCGGACTGCATTTGAGGATTTCTTACTTAAACAATTTTCAACATGTTCAATGCATGGTCAATTCCAACGGACCGTCACCCGATAGGTAGACCATTCCACTGGATGTTAATCCTGCTGTGAACTTGTTCTTTGAGAAACACCTCGCCGGACGGATCGCCACCCTATCGAACTGTCGTTCGATCGAACGACCTGAAGGGTAGAGATAGTTCTCTATTTTCAAAATGCTACAACGAAAACTTCAAAGGTCAAACCATCATACACAAACACATCCATCCCCAAACGAGTGTCAATCCACCCGAATGGCCATCCGTTCGGATTGCCATCCGGCCGGATGACCACTCATCACTTGTTCATTTTGCACCGTTTTACGCACTGCTCATCGTTCATGCTATCCTTCTGATCAGGCTAATCCAACTCTAGCGCTCCCTTCAATCCATTGTCATCCATCGCTGTGAGTATACTCGATCCCTTTTTGCTTTATGCACGTTTGGGTGTTACATACGTTACTTATTCTAAATCACATCGAACACACAACACAAACACTATTTATACGCTGATCGCTATTGCATGTTATACGTGACTCGATGAATGCCTGTTTGTTATGTTTACACATTGATTGCTGTCTACCTGCCTTAGCAACGATAGTACTATAGTTTGGGCTCAGCACCTGTTCATTCAGGGGTTGTTAAGGACAATACTTCACGTGTTCACAGTGGCGAACATGTGATGCTCACTCGCTACTCGCAGTCATTGGTATTGATAGGATCTTTGTCGATAACTTGCATGCTTCACATTATTCGTTGTACATGTTGGTTATGCGTAAACGAATTCGAACTCTGTTATACTATTAAACTTGTATGCTCACCTTTACACTACGTGTAGTGACCTCTATTTTAACGTATGTGACAGGTGTTTAGGATGCTTGCTTGCTACTTGATGGAACCGAGCTTAGGAGAGTCTAGAAACCAACAAAGACAATTTATTTTTATTTGAATCTGAGTTATCAGGACATGTTTATTTTGAGAATATCAATGTCTGTAATAATTTACTTGCTTAATAGGTTATGGTATGGGACATAATGTTAACTATTCGGTAAAGTAGTTGTTATGGAATTTCTCTTGACAATCTGTTTCGCTCAGTGCCGCGCCCCGATGTTTCCGCCGTCGGTTGGGGTGTGACAGACTGGTATCAGAGCCATAACTATAGGGAATTAGGCAAGACTCGACCTAGTCCGGGTCGATGTCTTAGAAACGACCTAGTCTATAGTCTAAGTACCTACAGACCGACTTGAGCATACCCGATATGGGTTTTGTACAAGCTTATCAAACTCGCCATACACTAAACACACTTGCGCGGACATCGCATACTACCGCTTCGCGCAAAGTCAACCTTTCCTAAGGCTGGCAACTTGCACTATTTTCAAAATTTCTCGCAAAGGCAAGGTGATTCGGCTGGGAATAGGTGTGAAAAACGCAAACTCTCAACCCGATCACTTACCGGATGCGAACTTTTACTATCAACACGAGAATTTGCGTTGAAATAGGATTGAAATCCATACTTCGATGCAAATTTTCCCCTCTGCTTCATCAAAAACAGGAGGCATAGTCGTTAAGTCAGGGGTGAAACCCAAACCTTGATGACTTATTCCGCTCTTTATTGTGTTTTACCAAAACTCTCACCAAAGTCTCGACGGACTCCAATGACTTGAAGTCACACTACAACTGGAAGGATGCGTGCCGACTGCCCGGATTGAGGCAAGAGCACAGTCCAGAAGGCCAAAGTGTGTACTAAAAAGTCCTTGTGAATAGTCGAAGCACTTTGGGTAGTCGACGTCTATCGAGTCGCAGACAATCAATTCTCGATTTTATGTGTTTCAATTCTGGTTTTCGCTGCCGTTAACTCTGTGATTTATCGATTTTATGTGGGATTTTATGTGTTTACATGTTTATTTGTTAGCGTTTTGAGATAAACAGTACAGTGGTGCTAATAATATCGATTTCGATCTCACGTTTCTCGCTCCTCCAAAACATGCACAACTCACACCACGCCAACAAATCGCTAGTGTCAATTCGCAATCGCTTCTCGCTAATCGAAAACGCTATACTAATCGCTATACGTTATGTGAAGGATAGGTAAATACGTGCAAAATATGTGTTTAGGTTAGCTTATGTGTTTACGTGCTTATGTGCTCACGTGATTCTGTGATTATGTGCCTACGTGAATTTGTGAATGAATGTGTTCCTGAGATTAATGGTAAATCGCTAGACTATACTAGGAATAATCGAAATTGAGTTTGAGACCTGCGACGATGTCTGTTGCAGACAATATCGTCAACTGGATCACTTCACTCCCGCACCGCTATACGCAAACAAGCTGACAAGCGACTCGCTTCTCTCGTCGCAAGTCAGATTGTGAAAGTTATTCCACAGATCGTCAGTGAGCTGAACGAAAACGCAAGCAAGTCTTCTGAAGAGTCTCGGACCGATTCTCCCAAAGCTGCTTTCAGCTTCAAGCAGTTCAAAGCATGCGGACCGAAAGAATTTACTGGTGAAGATGGGCCTACGGCCATGTTCCAATGGTTTGATTCGATCGAAGTCACCCTACGTCAGAGTGGCTGTCCCGATAATCTCCGTACTCTCAACGCCACCGGTGTCTTCTAATCCCGAGCTCTAGATTGGTGGACGGTTGAGAGAAACAAACGCGGAAATGATGCAGCTTACGGCTTAACATGGGATGAGTTGAAGGACGTTATGATGGAAGAGTTCTGCCCTCCCCACGAGCGCCAAAAGCTGGAGGACGAATTCTGCCATATCAAGCAGAAGGACAGTGACAACACTGGGTTAACTGCTCGCTTCAAGCAGCTAAGCATAATCTGTCCAGACCAAATGAAGACTCCCGAAATCGCCATCAAGAAGTACATCCGTGCTCTTCCAGATTGCATGGTGATTTCGTGCAAGCTGCAAAGACAACAACGATTGAGGAGACCTACTTACTCGCTGCTGAGATCAATGACAAGCGAGTTAAGTCTGGGTACTGGGATAAAGTCTCCAAGAATCTGCATCTAGTCACCGCTGTTTCAACCGCTGAAACCACCGCCACCGCACCGCAATCTTCAAAGCTATCACGTCGCAAGAGGAAGAACAACAGCAGCTCCAGCAACAAGAACTGTGCAGTTACTGCCGCACCACTACAAGCTGTACATACCCAACCGCAATCTCAACATCGTCAAGTAGCGGCGCCTGTGGCAAATGCGCAGCCAGCAAAACGTGCATACACTGGGCCACATCCGCTCTGCCCTACTTGTACCTATCACCACCCGGTTGGTATCGCTTGCAGATTCTGTGTACATTGCAACATGTACGGTCATTTCACCGCCAACTGCCGCAATGGTTCTCGACAAGCTCCAGCTCCATTTCAAGGTCAAGCTACTGCTCAACAAGCTCTACTTCCTACTCCTCAAGGCCAACAAGCGGCTCCTGCACCCGCGATCCACGCTAGAGCTTGCTTTGCGTGTGGTGATCCCAACCACTTTGCAAACATGTGCCCGAATCGAGTGGTGAAACAAGAGCCACAACAGCAGCAGCCAGCACAACAGCAGCAGCCAGCTCATCAAGCAGCCCGCGGGCGCATTTTCAACATCAACGCCCGTCAGGCCCAGGCAGACAACAATGTGGTTAACGGTACGTTTCTCGTAAATGGTATATATGCTTCGTGTTTGTTTGATACTGAAGCCGATAACTGTTTTGTATCGTTCGAATTCGAAAAACTCCTGAATCGTAAGCGCGTGAACCTCCCATCAACCTTCGACGTAGAAGTTGCCACCGAAAGGACCATCACCGTCAGTTCTGTTCTACGTGACTGTACTCTCGATCTCAACGGCCACGTTTTCCCGATTAATCTCATTCCGATTGAACTCGGTAGCTTTGATGTCATAGTAGGCATGGATTTCCTTCGGGAGAATCATGTTGAAATTGTTTGCTTCGATAAAATGATTCGTTTCTCACTCGCAAACGGTGACCAATTGTGTGTTTATGGCGAAGTCGCTTCGAAGAAATTGCAACTCATGTCATGTGTTCAAGCTAGCAAGTATCTCCGCAAGGAATACCAAGCTTTCTTGGCACACATAGTAGTAGCAGAGAAAAAGGAAGTTAAGGAGGTAGGCCAGGTCCCCGATGTTCATGAGTTTCCTAACGTTTTCCCTGACGACCTCCCAGGATTACCTCCCACTCGTGATATCGATTTTCGAATCGACCTTATTCCTGGAGCAAATCCTATTGCTAGAGCGCCTTATCGCCTCACACCCTCTGAAATGTGCAAACTCTCGAGTCAGCTCCAGGAACTACTTGATAAAGGCTTCATTCGCCCTAGCACCTCTCCTTGGGGCGCACCGGTCCTTTTCGTTAAAAAGAAGAACGGGTCGTTTCGGATGTGCATCGACTACATGGAATTGAATAAGCTTACCATCAAGAATCGATATCCCTTACCTCGGATCGATGATTTGTTTGACCAGTTACAAGGCGCTACGTGTTTCTCAAAGATCGACCTACGCTCAGGCTATCATTAACTGCGAATTCAAGAAGAAGATATACCCAAAACCGCTTTTCGAACCCGATACGGTCACTACGAGTTTGTCGTCATGCCTTTTGGTTTGACCAACGCTCCTGCAGTTTTCATTGACCTAATGAATCGTGTGTGCAAACCTTTCCATGACCGCTTCGTCATCGTATTCATCGATGATATCCTGATCTATTCCTAGTCAAAAGCCGAACACTCACAACATCTACGTTTGGTTCTTGAGTTACTCCAGGGAAACCGTCTCTATGCCAAGTTCTCCAAGTGTGAATTCTGGCTGGAGGAGGTCCAATTCTTGGGCCACATTGTCAATAGTCAAGGTATACACGTCGATCCTGCGAAGATTGAAGCAGTTAAGAGCTGGGTTACACCCAAGAATCCTTCTGAAGTCCGCTCTTTTCTCGGACTAGCAGGCTATTATCGCTGATATATCGAAGGCTTCTCTAGAATCGTTGTACAGCTTACTTCACTTACGCATAAGGACAAACCTTTTGTTTGGGGAAACAAACAAGAGGAGGCCTTTCAAACCCTCAAGGCAATGCTTTGTAATGCTCCCGTGCTTTCACTTCCCGGCGGAAACGACAACATCGTAGTCTACTGCGATGCCTCGAACCTTGGTCTTGGTTGTGTTCTCATGCAACGAGACAAGGTCATCGCGTACGCCTCTCGACAGCTCAAGATCCACGAGAAGAACTATACCACACACGACCTCGAGCTTGGCGCAGTTGTTTTTGCGTTAAAGATTTGGCGACACTATCTTTATGGTACTAAGTGTACGATCTTCACCGATCATAGGAGCCTACAACACATCTTTGACCAGAAGGAACTGAATATGCGCCAACGCCGGTGGGTAGAACTCCTCAACGATTACGACTGTGAGATCCGTTACCATCCAGGTAAAGCAAATGTAGTTGCCGATGCTCTCAGTAGACGAAGCTATCTGCATAGCGTTCGTAATGTTCAAGCCCAGCATAATCTCGAAACCCTCATACGCGACGCTCAACATGCTTGTTTTACCGAACGAACCTTGAAGAAGGAAAGAATTCTCAATGACGGTGCTCAACTCGAGAACAAATCGAATGGTATCTTTCATTATTTAGACCGAATTTGGATTCCCAAGCGTACCGATTTACGACAACTCCTGATGGACGAAGCCCACAAATCTCAATATTCTATTCATCCCGGTGCTGACAAGATGTACCAGGACATGCGCTACAAATACTGGTGGCCGGGTATGAAAAAGGATATCGCTATCTATGTTTCGAAGTGCCTGACTTGTTCGAAAGTCAAGGCCGAACATCAAAGACCCTCTGGCTTACTCGTACAACCCGAGATCCCTATGTGGAAATGGGAGAGTATAGCTATGGACTTCATAACGAAACTTCCGTGCACGCCATCAAGTCACGACAGTATCTGGGTGATCATTGACCGTTTGACTAAGCCCGCTCACTTTCAACCGATACGAGAAGACTATAAGGTAGAACGATTAGCACGGATCTACACCGACGAGCTTATCTGTCGACACGGGACACCTCGTGACATCATCTCTGACCGTGATGGTCGATTCACCTCGCGTCTTTGGGAAACATTTCAATCTGCTCTCGGTACTACACTTAATCTAAGTACCACTTTCCATCCACAGACCGACGATCAGACTGAAAGAACGATTCGTACCCTCGAAGACATGCTTCGCTCGTGTGTCATAGATTTCGGTGGTAATTGGGACTCGTACTTACCTTTAGTCGAATTCTCGTACAATAACAGTTATCACTCTAGCATTCAAATAGCACCATTTGTGGCATTATACGGAAGGAAATGTCGATCGCCTATTGTATGGCACGAGATCGGGGACGCGCAACTTACCGGTCCTGAGCTGTTGCAAGAAACGACTAACAAAATCCTCCAAATTCGAGACAAACTACTGAAAGCTCGGAGTCGTCAGAAAAGTTACGCCAATAGACGCCGCAAGCCCCTTGAATTTGACGTTGGCGATCACGTACTCCTAAAGGTTGCACCTTGGAAGGGGGTGGTCAGATTCGGCAAGAAAGGAAAGCTCTCGCCTCGATATGTTGGACCCTTTAAGATTCTGGAAAGGATTGGCATAGTGGCCTACAGACTCGAACTACCGGAGGAACTGAGTAAAGTCCACCCAACTTTCCATGTTTCGAACCTCAGAAAATGCCTAGCCGAACAGGAATTACATGTCCCTCTCGAGGATTTACAAGTGGACGAAACATTACACTTCGTGGAAAAGCCTGTCGAGATCAGGGACGAGAAACTAAGGTACTCAGACGCTCACGCATTCCCATTGTGAAGGTTCGCTGGGAAGGCAAACGTGGTGCCGAGTTTACTTGGGAACTCGAAAGTGACATGAAGGCGAAGTACCCGCAACTGTTTGTTACGACTACTTCTTAAATTTCAGGAAGAAATTCCCTTAAGTAGGGGAGACTGTAACAACCCGTGTTCGGGAAGTCAAAGTCAAGGTCAAAGTCAAAGGAAGAAAAGATTACTAATTGCGATCTGTCATTCCTTGCTTAACTACGGATTTGACCACCTTGATTTATAACGAGTTATGTAATTGAATCGCTTTAGTTGTATTATGTGGTGTACGTGTTAATAAATCGCTACTTAGTCGCATATTAATCGCTAATCGACTTATCGTTAATCGCATTCGCAACTCGAATTATGCGTTCTAGATACTGTTTTACGTGTGTGTGCTTATTATGTGTTACTTGTGCATGTTTATATTATGTATGGTGAATAATCGAAACGCAATCGCAAATCTATCGCATCGCAATCTAATCGCAAACGCTAAACGCAAGTTATTTATAGTGATTGTATGTTAGATATAGTAGTTAGGTAAATTGTGTAACTAATGGGTAATACTATCGCATCGCTCACTCGAAACTCATCGCAACGCTCAACACGCGAATCGAAATGACAAACACTTGGAATGAATGGCCACCCGATCGGTGACCCACTCGACCCTTGTGCCTTTCCTTTTTGGGAAACCCTATAAATACCCCTCTGTCACATCATTTGTGATGTGACAGCTCCTTGTTCGACCAGTCGCACTCAAGTTCACATTTCTCTCGATTTCTCGCGATTCTTGTAAGTTTCCAATCTAAATCTTGTACTTCTATGATCTACACGCATTCCTCCATCTTTTCCACCTTTGAATCTTAACTTTGAACCGTGAAATCAGTGGATTTGAGGTGTTCTAGGGTGATGTCACCATGGAGTTCTTATGAACTTCAAGTGTTGGATTTATTCCACCAAGAATAACTCAGATCTGAAGGATTTCCACATGAATAAACAAAGATCTTGCATAGATCTGAACATAACCAAGGTTAAAAGGATTGAAGGATGGTTTTCTAACTTTCTTTCAACTCTTTTACACTCAATACACTCAAAACCGATAGAGTCGGAGCTCGTTCTGATCTTCTACTCATTCTTGGTGAAGTATTGGTTCAAGATCTGATTTCTACCAAAGGGACGACCGATTCCGGGTTAAACATGAACAACCGCCACGAACCAGTAAACTGGTCGGACTAGGGTGATTCCTGTTCGGTCAGATAACTTGGATCATGATGGGGTTTCTGTTGCTTAGCACGTGATCACAACGTCTCGATCAGACCGTAAAACTTTTCAAACTTAACGAATCTCCAAGTTGCAAAGATCAGATCGCGGGACGGGGTACCGTCCGATCGGATTGCCATCCGATTAGATTGCCACCCGATCGGACCGCAATCCGATCGGACTGCATTTGAGGATTTCTTACTTAAACAATTTTCAACATGTTCAATGCATGGTCAATTCCAATGGACTGTCACCCAATAGGTAGACCATCCCACTGGATGTTGATCCTGCTGTGAACTTGTTCTCTGAGAAATACCTCGTCGGACGGATCGCCACCCGATTGAACTGTCGTTCGATCGAACGACCTGAAGGGTAGAGATAGTTCTCTATTTTCAAAATGCTACAACGAAAACTTCAAAGGTCAAACCATCATACACAAACACATCCATCCCCAAACGAGTGTCAATCCACCCGAATGGCCATCCGTTCGGATTGCCATCCGGCCGGATGACCACTCATCACTTGTTCATTTTGCACCGTTTTACGCGGTGCTCATCGTTCATGCTATCCTTCTGATCAGGCCAATCCAACTCTAGCGCTCCCTTCAATCCATTATCATCCATCGCTGTGAGTATACTCGATCCCTTTTTGCTTTATGCACTTTTGGGTGTTACATACGTTACTTATTCTAAATCACATCGAACACACAACGCAAACACTATTTATACGCTGACCGCTATTGCATGTTATACGTGACTCGATGAATGCCTGTTTGTTATGTTTACACATTGATTGCTGTCTACCTGCCTTAGCAACGATAGTACTATAGTTTGGACTCAGCACCTGTTCATTCAGGGGTTGTTAAGGACAATACTTCACGTGTTCGCAGTGGCGAACATGCGATGCGCACTCGCTACTCGCAGTCATTGGTATTGATAGGATCTTTGTCGATAACTTGCATGCTTCACATTATACGTTATACATGCTGGTTATGCGTAAACGAATTCGAACTCTATTATACTATTAAACTTGTATGCTCACATTTACACTACGTGTATTGACCTCTATTTTAACGTATGTGACAGGTGTTTAGGATGCTTGCTTGCTACTTGATGGAACCGAGCTTAGGAGAGTCTAGAAACCAACAAAGACAATTTATTTTTATTTGAATCTGAGTTGTTGGGACATGTTTGTTTTGAGAATATCTATGTCTATAATAATTTACTTGCTTAATAAGTTATGGTATGGGACATAATGTTAACTATTCGTTAAGTAGTTGTTATGGAATTTCTCTTGACAATTTGTTTCGCTCAGTGCCGCGCCCCGATGTTTCCGCCATCGGTTGTGGTGTGACAGTTCTATGCAGAACACTAGATATTGCGAGAACACGCAGAACAAAATGAATCACTCATTTTTTCAATCCTAAAAACCTAAAAAGTAAATGAAAATGTTATAAATGTAAGATTTATTGTTTCTCACACTAGAATTTAAAACAAAATATGAAAAATCTTCAGTTTTTAAATAACCTACACACACGTAGGTTATGTGTAGGCTAAATTACCTACATGTACGTAGACTATGTGTAGGAAAAAATATATGATTTTTTATGCATATATAATACATATATGAATGTAAGAAACATAAAATATAAGAAATATAAACCTTAAATCCCAAAATTTAGTGATTTAAAGTTGTTCTTTTTGTTCTCGCAATAATTAGTGTTCTGTAATGATCCTTATCCTATATATATATATATAACCCTCGTGTATTACACGGGTTGAATACATATAATTTTATATACCAAATAATAAAAAAAGACTAAATTACTTTTTGAGTCTCTGTGTTTTAGTGTTTTTTCCCACTTGAGTTCAAAATCAAAAAGTATAACGCCCTAAGTCTCTAACCACTTATTTTATAACATTTTAAGTCCATTTTTTAACGCTTGTACTATTGATTTTGGATTCAATTGGTTAAAATTACTAAAACACAGGGACTCAAAACGTTATAAAATGAATGGTTAAGGACTCAGGGCGTTAATTTTTTTCATTTTGGACTCAAATTGTTAAAACCACTAAAACACGGGGACTTAAAAAGTAATTTACTCAATAAAAATATTATATTTAAAAACTAACGGATATACTCAATACACGATAGATTTGGTTATTGCAAAGATGGTTATTGAAAAGAAGATATTATGGTCAAAGATATTTAGAAATAGAAAGATTATATTCGACATTCAAATATAGGATAAAATTTAATATTAATTTATTATTTTTCTAATTAATATGAGATAAGTATGAAAAATAGGCGGACTAAATTATTAGGACAATATAGACATGTTTAAAGGATCGATTTTCAGTCTTTAAAGTGATACATTTGAGACTAAAGTATCATAGTATCCAACAATAATTTTTATGTAACTCGAGAAATGTATCGGGGACTGAAATGACATGGTACCGGGAGACAAATTCAGAACTGAATCTTTATGTACCAGAGACTGCCTGTTAGTCCCAGTTGGTGTTATGCAATCGGGACTGGTTCTTAGTTGCTAAAACCACTATCTAGTACTTGGTATCCGGGATTGGCTAAGGACTGGTAAATTAGTCCATGATAACCATTAGAGACTGATTTTGACGCATCAGATACGCTTTTTCAGTCCTCTAAAGTCATTTTTTGTAGTGGTGTCACACCCCAACCGATGGCAGAAACATCGAGGCTTGACGTAATAGATTGATCAAAGACATTATAACACTAAATTTGCGATATATGAAGATTCAAAGTTTTCATTGTCATATAATCAAATAAAACATTACATTGTTAAAAAAAAAACAAAAGAAATACAACAATCGGAAATTTTATGACTAAACACATCATAATTGAATAGATAGATTATGTGAGAATCTAAATCCACCCTAATTAGTTTCACGTGATAACATCTCAAACATTTCCTACAATATGTATAAAGTATCGGTCAACACATAAATATCTCGGTGAGCATACTATTTTGATTACATAGCATTGATAAGAATAAATCTCAAATCCACATGTTTATAGCATACTAAATTATGTATCATACTAGCATGCAAAAGCTAAAAATTAATCCAAAGTTTGGCACTAGCATATCCTTATCACCGAAGCAAATAAGGCCGAACATAATAACTTAACAATGACCCACATAACGAGGCGGCGTGCTAATCCCATAGCACTATACATGTTAAGAGGGGCTTGCAAGGTTAATGATAGATAACTATGCATAAGAATATTATAGCATGTATCCACAATTAGCATAACAAATAAGCATGTTTAAGGATTGAGTTTTTGATTAAGTTTGCTTGTATGTGTGTTTAGTAAGAATACATGTTACAACCCAACTAGTGTTTAAAACGTAAAGGGGTCTGGTATGAACTCATGGTTTGCGAAGAAAATCCACAAGATGCGAGCGAGCAGGTTTGGGGGATGGAACCCCAAAGTCACCCTAAAATGGTAAACAAAGGTGTATGAGTATAAGGACTGGAGATTGGAAACAATCAGAAATTACGAGTATGAAAACACATAAAACATATCCCGCCTAGACACTTATTTGGACACTACTATTAGTGTGTATTTTCATGAGTGTTAAACACCCTTTAGAAGTCCAAAATAAGGAATTTAAGACTAGGATATTCAACCATGGGTTGGTTGATATTATGGTTTGGTTTTGGAGAAAGTATTATATGTATGAATTATTATTTATATAGTCAAGCACTTGAGGTAGGGTAATCTACAAACCTCAAGAGTTTCACCACTGCACAAAATCACCAACATAATTGATGATTTGGATGGTCATGAAGACAAGGAAAATGCATAAGAAAACTAACTATTTTGCTAAGTAACCAAGTGATGGATGGTGAAAGTTTTAGTTGTAGAAACAAGGTCCTCAACATCACTATTTGTATCTTAACACAAGTCTTTCAACATTGCTTGTTTGGAGACTTGGTTTGGTTTCACTCACGTAGTTGGTTGTGGTTACTTAGAGACTTAGAAAGATATAAAAAAGAGGCATATGAACCTCAGAGTTTCTGGAAATAACCTTAACAAATGCCCTTCAACATGGAAACTTGTTGGTGACTTGGTTTGATGTGAAGAAGTTCCAAAAACAAATAAATAGAATATATATATATATATATATATATATATATATATATATATATAAAGTTTAAGAAAGAAAATCCCAACTTGCTCCTAAAAAATGGTGGTTTACATCCTCATTTACCTTGGTAAACAAGTGGTATAACTCCTAGAGGCTTTCCAAGTATGAGAAAGAAGAAAACAAGTAAGAAATATGCAAGAAGAAAGCCAAAACTCAGTGTATTTGGTCTTTGAATTCACTGCCCAAAGTTACAGAAATTGATGGCTTGAGAGAGTTTCTGGAGTGGTGAAAGTGTTTAGGAGGTGTTATGGGTTAGTATTTATAAGTAGGATTGGGGTTTGTGGTATTAAATGAGTTGGTTGGGGATTGTGAGGGAAACATTCAAAAACACATGTTGTTTCGAGCCTGCTATCAGATACACCCCTTGCGAACCGCAAGGGGTATGAATACGGTCCGTAAGGACTTCTGCAACTTTCAAAAAGTCAGTTTTAGTCCCTGAAGTTGTTTTGTTTGTGTGTTTTTTTTGTTGTTGCTAAAAACGTATAGTTAAACATGTTTTTGGGTATTTAAATGTATGCAAGCATGTTAAATAATAATAAAAAAAAACATTTATGAAATAACATTCCAAAGAAAGTAGAATCTCGATGTGTTGCTCAGTTTTGTATTAGAATGCGTATTCGTGAGTGTTTATGCATTATGCAAGAAATAATTAGGCGAAAATAATATAAAATAGAATTTCCATTATGATTTAAGGCTCAAAATTATAAGGAATTAAAGAAAGAGTACGAATTATATTAAAACGGAAAAGAAAGAAATATATGGAATGCTATATACTAAAACGGAAAAGAAAGAAATATAGTTTGGTGGTGGCTTCCCTGCTTTGTTCGTGGTAGGGGCTGTGTTTTTGGTTTGTGTTTAGTAAAAGATAAAAAAAATATTAAAAAACTAAAAAATGAGAGAGAGAGAGAGAGATAGTATAAAGAACACATTTAAAATATGCGAGACCGATACACGAATTTGTTCAAGTATTTGATAGTTTCATGTGTCGAATCTTATGTATCATAAAAAGCTATCGTGTAAGCAATACCTAAATATACTATTTAAATGATGTTTTCATCGTTATTATATAATTCTTTGAGAATAAGATATTTATTAAAAGATTCTTATTAAATGTTACATCAAGCTAATGATATTTCTTATATGTTCGCCCAATTTGAGCATAAAGATTGACCAGAGAATATCAAATGTTATTTGTAGTTATCAAAAATCATATCACAACTAAAAGTTAAGTAACAAATCAACTTACAACAATATTTTGATGTCATGCATTGCGTCACTATAACTTATCACCTAGTATTTATAGTGAACTAGTGGGATTTTTTCGCGCTTTAAGGCGGGCTCTCAGTCAGTATCGATTCGGTTAATTACATGTCAAAATGAAAACAGTTGTGTAGATGGTTTCCCGTTTCCGACTTGGTTAGGAGAACGAATTAAAATTGATTTATTTTTAGTTAGAGTTATATGGTTATATGGGGATGGTTACGGTACGAATTTTATCCTAAAAACCATGAGAACAAATCCTAACACTTCAAAAAATTATACTAACACTTACCAAAACAACAAATACATAAAAGTAACACTTTTGAATTATATTTGCTCATGTAAATTAAATAAGATAACTGATTTTAGCACTTATTTGAATGATATCAACACTTTCCTTTATGGAGAATTATACCAGCACATTGAAATCAAAAGGAGTACCCAAATAAAGAACTGATTGCTCGTTAGCATAATTATAGAGATTTCAATATAACTAATATTATTTAGGTTATTATTTTACCATTTATCTATAACTGGTTGGATGTCACATTACACTTTTTATATGGTTCCTACAGTTTTTAGACGAAATGTGGTTTGTATTTAATCTTACTCGTAGTTATATATATAGGGGAAGTTTTAAATGAAAACCACTAGTTAACACGAGAACTAACTAAAAAAGCCTAAAAAACTTACCAAATTTTTTTTTACCAATTTTTGCTAGTTTTTATGTATAAAAAAACTTTTTTTCGAACAAATTTTTTTTTATAGTGCACATGTGTAATAATACACATGTGTATGTATTATTACACATGTTCATTACAAAAAAAATTTGAAAATTTTTTTTTATATATAAAAAATAGTGATTTTTAATAAAAAAATAGTAAAAAAAATTCTGGTATGTTTTTTAGGTTTTTTTAGTTAGTTCTCGAGTTCTCGCGATAAAAGGAGTTTTCACTTGAATATATATATATATATATAGGATAAGAATCATGTGAGAAGTAGTAGGCTAATTGAGAAACTTGAGAAGCATTCTGGACTACACATTTTCCCTAAGCAAAAAGATGTAAAAAAATGCAAAAAAAATTTTGAAAAAATCGGAGCTTTTTCTTTAAGGTTTTTTTTTTTTTTTTTTAGGGATTTATACACATATGTATATTGTTAGTCTTTTAACTATACATATGTGTATATTGTCAACTATACATATATGCATATACATGTTTAAAATTGAAAAATAAGTGTTATTTAGGGTTTAGCATTAGTATTTAGTGTTTAGTATTAGGGTTTAGCATTAGTATTTAGGGTTTAGCTTTAGTGTTTAGCATCATGGTTAGGTTTTGAGTTTAACTTTAGGGTTTAGCTTTCAGGTTTAGCTTTAGCTTTAGGGTTTAGCTTTAGCTTTATAGTTTAGCTTTAGGGTTTAGCATTAGGGTTTAGCTTTGAGGTTTAGCATTAGGGTTTAGCTTTAGGGTTTATGGTTTATAACACTTATTTTTCAATTTTAAACATGTATATACATATATGTATAATTGACAATATACGTATAGTTAAAAGATTAACAATATACACATGTGTATAAATCCCTAAAATTTAAAAAATAAAAAACCTTAAAGAAAAAGCTTCGATTTTTCCAAAAAAAATTTGCATTTTTAACCTTTTTTTTTTTTTTTTTTGCATTTTTTGCTTAGGGAAAATGTGTGGTCCAGATTGCTTCTCAAGTTTCTCAAATAGGATGGAATTCTCTTAGGATTCTTACCCTATATATATATATATATATATATATATATATATATAGAGGATGAGTTGGGTAGAAAGTGGGTTTTTCCTAGAAAGTCTAGGAAGCAATAAGAATGTGACACGTGGCATGGATGGATTTTAACTAAAAGGGCACTTGTGTAATTTGACATTTTATTTTATTTTTGGAATTTTATCTCTCATTAACTAACAATTCCTATAATTATGGAAACTGTTTCTCCAATATTTTTTGTATTTCACAACCTTCTCCTTCTTCGTCTTCGTCATCGTCAAACACTTCTCCATCTCCACCATCTCCGAGTTCATCATCACCATTCAAATACTGTTCGTATCATCTTCGTTTTCTTGACGATGTGTTTTAATAGCAAGCAAATTAATACAGTTGTGTTTTAGCAGCAAGCAGATTCATACAGTTGTGTTTTAGCATTCAGATTCATACAGTTGTGTTTTAACAGCAAGCAGATTCATACATTTGTGTTTTAACAGCAAGCAGATTCATACAGTTGTGTTTTAACAGCAAGCAGATTCATACAGTTATGTTTTAGCATTCAGATTCATGCAGTTGTGTTTTAGCATTCAGATTCATACAGTTGTGTTTTAACAGCAAGCAGATTCATACAGTTGTGTTTTAGCATTCAGATTCATACAGTTGTGTTTTAACAGCAAGCAGATTCATACGATGTGTTTTAACAGCAAGCAGATTCATACAGTTGTGTTTTAACAGCAAGTAGATTCATACAGTTGTGTTTTAGCATTCAGATTCATACAGTTGTGTTTTAACAGCAAGCAGATTCATACAGTTGTGTTTTAGCATTCAGATTCATACAGTTGTGTTTTAACAGCAAGCAGATTCATACATTGTGTTTCTTGACGCTGGTAATGCTGGAGGATTTCTTGACGCTGTGTTTTAACAGCAAGCAGATTAATACGATGCGTTTTCTTGATGTGTTACTTCATGAATGATAGAAGGAAGAGAGAGAGAGAGAGAAAGGGAAAGAGAGAGGAAAAATTGCATGAAATGTGGGGTGGTTATGGAATGACAATTATTTCCATATTTAAAACAAGCTAAATGACATATCTACCCTTGATTAATTAAATAATCCTATTTTTAAGAAACACATATTACCAAAATGCCACCAAGATGATCTCAACCATTAAACACACCCATTGGATGGCCCAGATCGCTTCCTAGACTTTCTAGGAAAAACACACTTTCCGTAGGATCCCTACTATATATATAGGGGGGCCGCTAAAATAAAAACCTCCTTCAGTTGTAAGAACCGTGAGAACTACACCGTACGGGGCGAGGTGGACCAAATTTTTTTTCATAAACGTAGATGTGTGTATTATAAACACATTTGTAAAAAAAAAATTAAAAAAAAAATGTCGTGTGTGTAGTTTTGTTTGTGTTTACGGGTACCGTAAATTTTAAACAAAATTTACGATACCCGTAAACGCAAACTTGTGGTGCTCAAAACTACACACACGATATTTTTTTTTTTTTGAATTTTTTTTACAAATGTGTTTATAATACACGCATCTACGTTTATGAAAAAATAAATTTGGTCAACCTCGCCCCGTACGGTGTAGTTCTCACGGTTCTTACAACTAGAGGTGGTTTTCATTTTAGCGGTATATATATATATGGAAAGGATCTATAGAAAACTTATTTGTAGTAAGAAAACCTAGTAAACTATATGATAACCATTGATCAACATGATCCAATGATCCAATGGTTGAAATTATTAGATAGTAATTTGATTTAAATTTAATACCATTTAAGTGGCTAGAGGGGTATTTTTGTCAAGACAAATTACACAAAGTACATAAGAAATAATATTAAATAACATTCTCTTTCCATCTTTCATTTCACCAACATTCTCTCTCCACCTTTTCTCTCATCAACATTCTCTCTCTACCTTTTTCTCTCACCAACATTATCTCTCTACCTTTTTTTCTCTCACAAACATTCTCTCTCTTACTTTATCTACAACTTTATTTTTCATTCAAATCAATTTTAAATTTCAGATTAAATAAATTCGTTTTTATTATGACGAGATTTTTTTTGTTCGTCGTTATACTAGTAATTGTTACATATGTAACTAGTTGATATGTAAGACTGGTATAACAAAATAAAGGGGAGACATGGATTGTATAAAGAGAGACAAATAAGGTAGGGCGTCCAGCCACTTCTCACACCATTTTTCCGGTTTCACATCGTGGTGACTGATTGTCAGATCTGAAGCTATGGTGACAAATTTATAGATCTGGAAATGTCTCGTACCAGCAACCGACTTCTTCCAACAACCAACAACCACTAACACAACCGTCTTCTTCCTTGTCGGCGGTAAGTAAAACCGGATTCGGCAACACCACCAACAGCCACTAACACAGTCGTCTTCTTCCTTACCGACAGTAAGTGAAACCGCTATCGTTAAACGTTGTAGCCATCAATCAGTAAGTGAAACCACCTAGTGTAATTTAAACAAATCGTCTTCTTCCAACAACCACGGTCGTTAAATGTTGCAACGGCCAATCGGATGTTGTGATTGCTGAAACCACATTCGATTAGTGGCTAATCGGTTATTTTGTGGGATATGATTTCAATCAGTGGCTAATCGGTTGTTTTGTGGGATATTATTTTTTGGGGTCAATGTGGCAAGTGAAAAAAGGATAAGAAAACAATGATGAATGGAATTGAATGTATTAATTGCCTAGGTGAAAAAAGGCAGGTGAAATTGATATGTTCTATACATTTTAGCATTGTATTTCATATTTTGTATTTTTCGAACGTTTGGCATATGTCAGTTTGCTTGTGCAACTAAATTTGATCTCTTTTTAGTTTGTTACATGTGTTACTTGGTTTTCCAGGTAACATGTGTTACAATGCTATATCCTATGCAACTACTTTATGTAACACGTGTAACACATGCTACATCTTGTTTTCTCTAAATAAAGGTTACATGTGGTAACATGTGTAACATGGCTATACAAGTGCTAGCCTCTGGTGTAGAACATGCAACTACTCTATGTAACATGTGTAACACATGTAACATCCTGTGTTATTTAAAAATATGTTACAATCGGTGTAACACATGTTACAAATAAAAGATAACATGTGTAACCTTGCTATGCAAGTGTTGGCCTCTGGTGTAGATCACGTAACTACACTATGCAACATATGTAACTTGGTTGTACATGTGTTATCCACTTTGGAGTAACACATGCAAAATATGAAAATTGATAAAAAGATATTATCCAATCAAAACCTTCATGAACATATGAGCCCATACGTGGAAATGTTAGACCTTGATAGGTACGTGGAGGTAATGACAAGTCGCCAATCACTCAATTGATCTATAAAAATGGTGGGAGCGATAATTACATAGGGTAAGGCTAACTGTGACAATTTATACACACTAAAAAAATGTAGCATAGGGAAACCCTTGTAGCATATACAACAAATATACTAGTTAAAAATGGTTGAATATGTGACATATGTTAAACCAATATGAAGTGGGTATTGATATGTTTAAACCTTTGTAAGATGAGGGTGGAACAAAGATCCCAATATATAACCATGTATTAGGAGTATAAAGTGGTGTACAATCTAACAATATTACATCATTTATGGAGTAAAAAAATATGAAGGTGTAAGAAGATCAGGATATATAACTTGTGCCATAATCCCACCGTTTAATAATGTAACTTGTGTTACGAGTTTCAAATGTAACTTGTGTTACATTTAACTTTCTAATATAACACATAAACAGATGGAAAAGGAAAATTTATAAGGGTGCAAACACTTCAAATGTAACTTGTGTTACGTGTAGCTTCCTAATATAACACCATGAGGTTAAAAAAACACATTAACACGTGTATAGTCAGGTTGTAGGCCAGAGTCTCTAACATAAGGGAGTAACGTGTATATCATGAGTATACATACGTTACCACTTATGTAAGACATGTAACTCCATATATGTAAACGTATGTTACATGAGTTACACATACATGTAACATGTGTAACCTGGATATACATGTGCTATCCTCTGGTATAGAATATGCAACGACTCTATGTAACATGTGTAACCTGGATATACATGTGCTATCCTCTGTCATGAATATACGCAACGACTCTATGTAACATGTGTAACATGGATATACAATAATTATAAACCAGATTAACACAAAACGTTGGTCACATCATTCCTTTTGTCCAGGTGTGTAACATTGAAAACAAAGATGACACCTACCTAGTCGTTACATATTTAACAATGGGTTGTTGCATATGTAGTTGTCAAAAAAAAGTAAAATATGTATTTGTAAAAAATGTAACATATGTAGCTGGCAGAAAATGTAACATATGTAACAAAATAAAGAAACAAATAGATTGTATATATTATAAAAAACATTACAATCAAACTTAAACTTAACAAAAGTGTTTTATATGAACTTAAATTTATAAAAATGATCCAAAAACTATCATAAGTTAACAAAAATCTAACTATGCTTCGCTTCTTGAGAACGATCTTCATCTTGAACACAAAACATCCATTCACCTATGAACAAAACAAGTACATCAGTATTACATCAGAGGCTAACACATGTATAACCAAGTTACACATACAACCTATATGTTGTAACATGTGCTATACTGCAGGTAACACATGTTATACCAGAGGCCAGAATAGAAGACACATTATAATATGCAAAGCCAAGAATTTAAACCTTCTTTGAGAGGTGAGGTGTAACAAAAGTTTTCATATAAACTTAAACATTTGAACAATGATTCAAAACTATCATAAACTAATAAAAAACATAAACCTTAATTATGTGTCATTCCATGATATTAAACATACATTCGACATCTAAATAGATCGATACAAAAAGAATAACTAGAATAATATATAATAAAATATTGATTTGGAAAATGGGATCTCAAGCAAACAAAATATCAATTAATTAAACAGTTCATCAAACTCAAAGATCGATAGCAAAATAACGGTTCGTATCAATTCATAAATTTAATCCTTTTAAAAGATAAAAAATGATTTACATATTTTTGGGACCTTTAAAAATTTACTTTTGTGAGAAACACTAATCGATATAAAAAACAGTTCATATAAATTTTAAGATGTGTAACAATGTCACAATGCCTGTTGTTATTTGAAAAAGATAGACAATTTTAAGATGTGTAACACATGTTATAACTACCTATTCTTTTCAAGTAACAATGAAAAAAGATATCTTTACTGTTACTTCAAAACAATAAGCAATTGTAACATGTGTTACACATATTAGGAAAGATTGTAATATAAGAGCTACATGTGTAACACATGTTACAACTGCCTATTGTTTTGAAGTAACAATGAAGGAATCTTTTTTCACAACATTATGCAGGTACATGTAAGAATGCCTATTGCTACTTCAAAACAATAGATAATTCTAACATCTGTAACACATCTTAGAAGGCCCACATGTAAAGGTGTCAGAAATGTAAAAAATGCAGATCTGTAACACATGTTACAAATGCTTATTGTTTTGAAGTAACAGTAAAGATATATTTTTTCACAGCCATTTATCTTAATAGTTAGATGTGTAACACATGTAATACGCCTAACGTTTGTTAGGAGACATTGTAAGACAAGAGCTACATGTGTAACACATGTTACAACTGCCTAATGTTTTGAAATAAGAATAAAGGAATCTTTTTAAAATGCATATTGTTACTTCAAAACAATGGACAATTTTAACATGTGTAACACATCTTAGAATTGCCTATCGTTTTGAAATAACAATGAATTTATCTTTTTTCCATAACCACTTAGAGTAAGGGTTACATGTATAACACATGTACAACTATCTGAAAATTAAAAAAGGCAGATCTGTAACACATATTACAATTGTTTTGAAGTAACAGAAAAGGTTGTAACGTAAGAGCTACATGTGTAACACATGTAAACCATGTTCCATATATTAGGTGTAATATATCTACTAACTTGTTTGTCTGGTAAGTTACATCGAACGCTAACACATCCCTAAAAGCCTTGTAGTTTAGCTTGGAGATCTCATTAGCCCAAAACACAGCATTCAATTTCCCATCAGATACAACAAAGTCATAGTAGAAGTTTGGAAGACTTTCCCTTCGATCACGAAGGCGATCCAGAAAAAGTTGAGCATCTCGGTTACCTATAAAAAAACTCAACTTCTGGCTAAAGTTTTTAAAGTCGTCGGGAGTACCATGCACGTTGTGATGACCACCTTTAATACTTATAAGGCACCTGTGGGCCTTGACCGGACCAATACGATTAATGCTCATTCAGTGAATAAATTGTTGCGTTGCAAATGGGAGTTTCTTGATATTTTTGAAAGGTCGCGGTTGAATGGGTCAATAAGGGGGTGATTATGCACATCAATCCAGTTGTGTACATCAAAACGAGTAGGGTTTTGCGTGATGAGGACAAGAATCTGCGCCTTGCAATCAGTGTATCGGGTTAGCCTCAGAAATGGTATAATTGGTCCTGATTGGTTCATTTTGTTCACAAAAACCAATGTTTTAAAAAGCGATTTTTAAATTGTATCGGGTTAGCCTCAGAAATGGTATAATTGGTTGAACCGGATTGTACCGGACGGTTCAACCGGGTTGACAAATTAACACTATAAGTCCATAAAATATAATGTTTACTCAAAAAATAATCCAAGACTACATAATTTCATAATAAAAAAATATTTCAAAGTTAATCCATAGTAAAAAAATAATCCAAAAATTCACTATTGATACCTTTTTGGCACAAGGTTTTACTGAGAAGGTAAATCGTCACATTTTTTAGCCCATAAAAGATTAAAAGTCCAAATTTTAACCTTTGACCCAGTACCGGTATAACCCAATTTACCGGTTGTATAACTTCTTTGCCGTTCACTCAGTTTACCGGTATAATTTGTACCGTCTGAGCTACCGGCCGGTATAAACCGGTTTCTAAAACACTGACAAAAACCACTAGATTCACTCTTGAACCCTATCATATATATAACACACACACACAGTGAAACTGTAAAATACAATATTCTTTAATGTGTGATGGTACGATATGAAATTACGCATGTTACAAAATTTAAAATTCTGATCACACGTTAACAAAAACCATAATTATGCATGGTTATGATTTTTGTTCATGCGTGATTTATGGTTTTGTTCGTGCATGATTATGGTTTTGTTTATGCACGATTAGGGTTTTGAGTATTATAACATGCGTAATTTCATATCGTACAATCACATGTTAAAGAATATTGTATGTTTAACCTTCTCATACTCCTTTTCTGTTTTTTTAACCCCATCAAGAATGTAAACATATCTATTAACTATACTAAAACAAAGCCAACTTATGCCACGTCATGAACTTAGGCCTATTATTGCCACTTGGCAATGTAATATCACTCATTCATGTATTTTGAGCAGCAAAATCATTCACATCAAATTTTTTTTCTCAATCACAAATTCTCTTCCATATTTAGCTTTAAATTACTTACCGATTTTAAAATCAAACCAAGAATAGAAACATTATTTATGGTATACAAAATTAATTCATTTTGTCGATATTACAATTTACCATATATTTATTCTTCATAACTTATTCATAATAAATAAATAACATACGTATAGAAAAACCGGCTGGTCGATTTTCATCTTCGAAATATATATCTCCTAATGAAGAACAATATATGTGTAATGTTATCGATCCTGATACATGTTGACGAATAACGTTTTCTATTGTTATTTTTGCTATATTTTACTCTAAAATAATGTTTTCTTTTTTATTTCATGTTGGTAGTTATGATCAAAGTTACATTAATTAAATGAACATTTGATGGTTAGTAAAACATATAATTATTTATTTCCTTTATCACTAAATTCAAAACAATTTGATACAATTTATGTCAATTAATTTAGATTACATACAATTTGAATTTCATTCTCATAATATTTCTTTAATGTCAAAGCAATTTTTATTAAAAACATGTATTATATAACAATTTCTAAATTTTGACACAATCAATAAATAAACTTTTAAAATAAAAGATTCCGTTAACATTAAATGGATCAACGTTGTTTGACGTTTTTCATTTTTTAATACAAATACATGAATTTGTTATTTGTTAGTGTTTACTTACATGTTTCAACTTTGATATCTATAAATAACTTTATTTTATAATACATGTATTGTTTGTTTATGTTACTAACATTGTCTAATATGTATTTATTTCAACACTAACGAAAGAGATGATGTAGGTTCCGATTCTACTTTGAACCTTTATCAATGAAAGAATATATTTCATTTCTATAATATTTATACTTTTTAAGCCTACATGACTAATAACTAAAAATATATATTATGAATATGTGTTTATATATATCATATTGATTATTTAAATTCCAACTATAGAATTATAGGTTTTAGGTCTATATTTTTATACTTTATAATTTGTATTGATATTAATTTATTTTGTTCCTGATGTGTTACAAATTAAATATTCTTTGTTTATTGTATTATATTAATTATATAATGAATACGTGTTTATATATATCGTATTGATTATTTATATTCCAATTATAGAATTATAGGTTTTAAATCTATATTGATATTAATTAATTTTGTTCCTGATGTGTTACAATTTAAATATTCTATTTTACTGTGTTTTATTAATTATAAAATTATTAATTTTAAGATCATCATAATGGAGAATGCAACTAAATATCTAATATCTAATTTCGAATGTAAATAAAATAAAGTTAAAAAATGATTAAATAATCAATCGAGACATAATTTTTTTCATCAATATCTTAATATTTAATTACAAATGTAATAAAATCACCTATCAAAATTATCCGAGATTTGATATGTAGTGATTTATAACATATCAAAAATAAAAATAGTATCTTTGTTAACTATGATAATTGAGGTGATTTTAAAATTGAAATATTTTTACACTAAAGGAAGTTTTTTCCCTTTAATATAACCTATTTAAACCCTCTACATTTTCATACTCCATTTTATTGTTATATGTCAAACAAACACATCATCTACAAGTTATCAAGAACACGTATGTTGCTTACAATCGACTCGATTTGATTGTGAGTCAATCATAGAAGCAAGTTAATTACTTCCTATATTCTTATTATTTGTTTCTATTGTTATAATGTGTGTAGTTTTATCTTCGTATGCTAATCAATTATTAAAGAATTGTACTTATTAGTTAACGATGTATCTGTTTATACTTTGACTAAAGAATGAATCTTCTTTTTCTTCTTTATTCAATTATCTTAATCACATTTTCAGCTATGTATATTTTGATTTTTTTCATAAAAAATATGTACTCTAATCTTCTTATTGACTGGGGTCAAACAAATAGTTATATATGTACAGTTTGACGATTTAAATCACTTCAATTACTTTATTGCACACTTGACATAAGGATAACTTGATTTATGAGGTCACTTATAGTGCAGTGATGCTTTGAAAAGTATGACACTTTACTAAAGATTCATTATGTCAACAGTTTAACTTCTTGTGTCAAAACATAGCATTATGATGTCTAAAAAAGTCAATGTATCTATTATAACTTAATATGGGTACAGTTTGACTACTGAAGTCAAACATAATGGTAATTAGATTATTTTGACATTTTCAGATACTACTTGCCAAGAGAATAAAACATGTATTTGAGCAAACTTTTGAAGGTTGTTGCCCCTTAAAACATCATTCAAAATTATAAAAATTGATCTAATATTGAAAATTGAGCAAGTAATATGTTATATTCGAACTGGTCAACTCCTAGACTTAGAAGCAACGTTCCACATGACGATTATTCCACGTTTTCTTTATCAGCAAAAATTATACTTAGTGAACTTTCCTCAGGCTCATCACTCAAAACATGACAATTATCAATATATTTGTAAGATGTATTTTCTTTATACAACTCATGTAACACATGAGAACTTAATTTTATTTATACAACCCATGTAATATACGAAAACTTAAACTAGTTGAAAATAAAGTAATAAACTGTAATAGAACCGGTCCCAACTTGATTAAATTTGAGGTTAAAATATTATACATATATTAAAAACTAAACGTATTGAACAGTAGAAGGCTATTTTTGCAATTTTTTTTTGTCAAAGTGAAGCAGCCAGATTGAGAACCCGGTTGAGAGAAAGCTATGTCAGAGAGAGATAAGAGAGACAATGGGAGCAACAAATGGAGAACGTGAACGGAAGGGGATCCAGCCTGCCGGCCATCCTGTTTCGGTGACCACCTCTGTCTCCCCCCTTCCAGCGGCAACGTGTGTAGTTGATACCAGGATGGTGGAGACGTTACCGGTAGCGCCTAGGGTTCTAGCAGAACTCCGGCGAGTCAGATCTGTCGTGCATGTCCCGTTTTAGTGTAGATCGGCAAACATTGAGGTAACCCTAATCTACAAGAACGCAATTTATTGATTAAACTTCGCTTTTCGTTTAATTGTATATGAACCCTCATCTATTTTCCACTTTCTTCCCAAATTATTTCTGGGATTTGACTGAAAACGTCAAAATTTCTTGCCTTTGTTGACATTTGTTATGACTTTCTTGATAGCTTTTTGTGTACAATTTGATCCGAATTGTTGTTCAATCTTGATCATTAATAGTATAATTTGAATTCTTCCTTATCCTTTAATTTATGATAGGTCATATGCAATTTTCATTAGTGATAGGTCATCTACAATTTTCTTATATATGTGTGTATAATCTTTTGTATGCTGTAGGTTGAAGGGCTTATAAAGTGACAACCCAACAAGAAGCTCAGCAGACAAGGAAGTGGAACAAGATTATGTAGCAAAGGTATACTCACAGCTAATTCTCTATACTAGATAAGATAATTTGTTCACATTTATAAAATAGAACTTAAGTAATATAAGTATAGTTATTGTTGTTGGTAGCGTTTTAAAGCAATGAAATGAACAGTAAGTTGAGGGGGGTATTTAAGGTTTTTTTTTAACACATAAACAAATCCAGCCGCCGTTTCAGGTTAGAGGAAGAGAGAGCGTGAGAGAAGGGAGTGGAGACGGTAGTTCCATTGCGTCTGCTCCGCCACTGCGCCGACGCATAAACCAACTGTCTCTCAAAAGCGAGGAGCTCTCCGGTGATGATGGTGACAGTCCGGGGAACCTCGCCATGACCTCATATGGTGGCGGTGTTGATGGTGTTCTGAGCAACCAACACCGATGGTTAACGGATTCAACGGAGATAAAGACGACTGCCATACGAGTTAGTTCCGACATATTTTCCGGTGAGTCTTCGGTAAGCCTCTTTTCATTTGCATATCGTTTTTCTAACCAAGATCGATGTTTTTGAAGGCATTTAAGTGGCAGAGAGAAGATGCTAGGGTTCCGGTAAAGGTTTGGCAAAGTTTCGGTTCCCTGATTCAGATGTGCGAGTTCTAACTACAGTTAGGCCGGGGTCATATGGCTCTTAAAGCAATGATATTTGTTGATTCAGTAACCGTAGGTGCTCCGCTGACAGCTGACTAATTATAGTCTCTGGCGAGTTCCACAACAGTGTAGATCGATAACCACAAAGGTTAGTTTTTTGGGCTCTTTACTCATTTTCGTTGTTTCAAGTTACTGATGATGATTTCGACAATTATTAACGGTGGCGGTTTTAGGGCTGCACCATGGTCAGTGGCTGGTGACGAGTAAAGGTGGTTCCGGTGATAAAGTTGTGGTTGACGTTTATGTGGGTGGTCTGCAATAATGATCACCTGCGACTAAGGTAAAAATATATTTAGTTTAGTTTTTTTCTTTCATGTAGATTTTGATTTTAAGAACTTTGAATATGATTTAATACAAACATTTATTTGATTGTATTATTACTCTATAATTAATAAAGAAAACTATGTGTTGATTTAATGTTGGAAGATAAAATTTAAAGCTGTTATAATAAATTAGTTAATTTACAAGTTTTGTGAATTTGTTGATTTTTCAGTTGAAAATATTACAATTTGAGCTAGAAAAGATGACAGAGAATCAAAGGTTAAGAGGGATGCTTTCACAAGTGACCAACAATTACATGGCGTTGAAATTACATGTGGCTAATGAAATGCAAAAGCAACAAAATCAGAAAGTTGATCATCATCAGGAAATGGTTGCGAAACAACTTATCGAGTTAGGTCCGACTTCTCATGATTCTTCATCAGAAGAAAGAACTCAATCGGGCTCGACTAAGAATGGTGATCATAAAGCTGGTAAAAGAAACGGTCGGGAGAACACCCCAGATCCGGATGCTTGGATTGCTAACAAGGTACCAAAGTTGAACGGTTCAAAGATCGTCGAGCAACCAAATAAATCTACCATGCGTAAAGCTCGAGTCTCGGTCCGGGCTCGGTCAGAAGCACCCATGGTAATTTAGTTATTATAATTTTTGTATGTTACAATACAATAATTTTGGTTAAATGCTAAAAAGTTTCCTTGTATTTTTACGATAGATTACCGATGGATATCAATGGCGAAAGTATGGTCAAAAGATGGCTAAAGGTAACCCGTGTCCACGTGCCTGCTACCGATGCACAATGGCGGTCGGCTGCCCGGTTAGAAAACAAGTTCAAAGATGTGTTGATGAGTGTAAGTTTGAAGGATGCTAATTTAAATTTTTGTAAGCTAATTTATAGATAGAATCTGTAGTTTACTCTTTATTAAACTACTTATTCATAGAATGGTTGTAGTTGCTTAGAATGTTTACAACTATTCAAATAAAATATGATGTGTAATCTGTATCGTGGACCTAATTTGGTTGTTGAAGACGAGTCAGGGACGAAGGAGGAGCAAACATCGTTTATGAAGGAGCTAAAGACTTTCTACTAGGAGAGGTGCTTGGAGTTCAAGCTGCCTAGGTTTTATGCAAAACAATTGAATTTTCTCAAGTGAGCTCCTCTATCCACCTTGCATAACCTATTGCATCATCGTTTTAATTTTGGACTAGCTTATATGTCAGGTTATGAATATTAGATCAGTGATTTGGCATGGTGGCTATGGACATGTTTTCTTAGCCTCACAAATCTAGGTATAGCATGTTTAATCCTTCTTTTTTAAATTGTACATGCGATTTTATAACTGTATACTTTAGACAAAAAACACGTGTTGTAAAACATATTTTTTCTTATATTAATATAGTTGGTTTATGAAAATTCTAGGTCATGAAGTATAGATGTGGAACTGAAGGAATTGCTAAGAAGAAAGGAATAACATGATCATTTATGGAATATGCATTCAAGAAACTGAAGTGTTAATAGTAATTAAGATAGTTGTATAATATTATTAGTTATTGTATGTTTCGACGCTGCGGTAACGCGCGGCGACATATCATGTAATTACACCACGAATGATTTGGTTTAGCATGATCGTGTTATGAGTTGTGATGTAAAAAGTACACACCAAGAATGATTCGGTTTAGCCTGATCATGTTATGAGTTGTGATGTAAAACATACACAAGAATGATTTGGTTGAGCGCGCCGCAACGCGGCGCTGCGCATAAAACTAGTTATAATTAATAGATTGTAGAAGGTTTTCCTACGAAATATCATAACACCCTACCAACTATATTGAACCAAGCATATTTTTTCTTTTCTAATTTGTGGCACCAATCACAATTGAACATGAACCAAAGTAGTTTGAAAGCATTATCATGAAATAGTACACTTCATTATGGTACGAATCACGGTTAAACATGGCCCCGGTTATAATTATTATAATGTAGAAGGTGTGAACAAATGATTAACAATGATACCATAAAAAGACTAATTAGAGCATCATATCCTCACGTTTTTTTTTTTAAATAAAGTTACTTGTGTGCCTCTCACGATCAATGATATTTATCAACTCTATTTTTATGTTAACCTAATATCTTCATTAAAATGCCAAAGTAACAAATTAACAACTGGCAGGCATGGCCAACCCTGAAGGTGGGCGGAGAGGACACCGGTCAGGGCCTGAAATTTCGAGATACACGTTTTTTTTATGAAAAAACCTGATATGTATATGTAAAATATTTTTTTAATCGGGTACATCCATACAAACACCAACATAAGCCCTCTTACAAAACTATTGTTATGGTTTAAATTAGTTATTAACCCCTTTGTCATTAGGTTTAGACCTTTTAGTGAGCCTAATACTCAATTTCGTTAAGGCCTAAGGGCACATTTTTTCGAGCTCGAACATGGTACACGAATTCTAAAGACCAGCCCTGGTGGCAGGTAAACGGTCAACAAGCTGCACCGCAACCTCTTTTTGAATTGCAAAACCAATCCTGCTAAAGACAAAACGACCCTTAAAAAAATCAACTATATACGTACGTACCAACAACTCTATTTGAAAATCACGTATCCAATTTGTGATACATATATGCGTACGTACACATAGGGTGAGGTTTATTATAAAACAACTATTTAAAAAAAAATCAACTCTAAATCGTTTAGTTTTACCCTTGTTATAGTTTAGGGTAAAGGGTGCACCTTACCCACTTACCCCTAGACCCTAGTACTCAATAACACCCAATATAATCATGCCACATCAAAACTACTCCAAATACTCAAATTCTTAGGTAGCGTCTGTTATATAAGAATGAGAGGTGGAATGGAATGAACCATTGTGAGGAAATGAAAAAAAAAATGTTTGGTTGGTCAATGGAATGGAATCGTCCATTCCAAAATGCATTCAATTCCTTCAAAATCATTCCATCTGTCCCCCCTGTTTTTTTTTTCATTCCATTCCCTCTTCACCCTTCATTAACAACACCACAACCCACCACCGTTGCTACCACACACCACCACCACCGTCACCCACCTCCGTCGCCAACCGCCATTGCCACTGCCACCACCTATCGCCGCCACCCACCTCCGTCCTCGCCACCGCCGTTGCCGCCACCCGCCGTCGCCACTGCCACCTCCGATCATCGACACCACCCACCTTCGATCATCGCCGACATCATTGCCACAGCCACCTCCGATCACCGCCGCCAATGCTATCAACTGCCACCACCCACCGCCACCACCGCTACTACCTCCAACCACCACCGCCGCTGCTACCACCTCCGACCACCCCTGCCACCACCATCGCCGCCACCGCCGCCCCTACCTCCACCGTCATCCACCACCACCGCCAACTACCGCCGCCGCTACAATTGACACCTAGCACCACGCCCTATCATCGCCCATCACTGACCACCGCCATCTGATTTTATTCCTTCATCTTTTTTCACATACCAAACAACAAAAAGTAATTGTTCATTCCATTCACACATGGTAACCAAACAAGACATGGAATGGTAATGATCAATTTCATTACCTCATCCATTCCATTAACTCGTCTATTCCATTCTACCGTCCATTCCATTACCCCATACCAAACATACCCTTATTTTTCATGTGCGCACCTTACCCCAAGACCTAAGGGTGTAATGAGTGGTTAAACACTTGAGAGTGTCAAACTAAAAAATCAACCAATCAGAGTGCGCCACGTCAATCAGTGAAAAGTGTTTAAACTTTGCTGAAAAGTGTTGGCAATGGTTAGACACTTGGTGAAGTGGTAAACCTTTTTTTAAAAAAAGGAAAAATGTGTAATTGGTTGAGATTGGAATGGACCCCACACTCTCTCTCATACACTCCCTTCACCGCAGCGGCAAGCCCTCACCGCTCAACTTTGATTACCGCCTGGCAAAGGAGTCGGCGGCGGTGTTGCCGCGCGGCAAAACCGTTTGCCGCTCAACTTTGCCGCATCACTCCGGACACCCTAAGTACTCACCCTATTTTTTCTTTTAATACCAGACATTAATTAAAAATAAATATTAAGTATGAATACTCCAATTAAAAATAAACGTTAATTTAAAAAATTACAACAATCAAAATTTAAAAAAAAAACATAATATAATTGAGGTAGAAAATAAAAACGAATCCTCGTCCGAATCATCAGTGTTCTAGTCCAGTAGGTTAGTAACATCTTGGACAAGATCCTTTCGAAGTCTAAAGTTTGTATCTTCATCTTGCAACTCATAGATTACATCATCGTCTACGATTACATCAGTCAGAGAGTCCAACACGTAATTGGGTGATATTGCATTCTTGTCATGTTTTATAATCATGTTGTGCAATATGATTGTTGTGGGCTAATTTCTGAGCTCATATCCTGAGAAATATCTTGGCTTATATCTTGATTAAATAATATCTGTTCATATCCGGGGTGCAGATTCAGGGTATTGGTAACGTCCTGAATGGTATCCTCAGGATCACTAACGGATTATGTGCAGGTACGTGGGCTGGAAGCTAGCAACGTTCACAAAGACTTATTCTGCGGAAGACTCGGTCCAAACCGTTCAAAGAAAGACGTTGAAGCCTTATTACTCGGTCTACAACGTTCGTGATGGAATATTCGGAGCATCCCATATTTATAGGGATATTTGTTTGTATTTCGTTACTATAAATAGGAGGAACACCAGATCGAATAGGGGACGACAATTTCACTGCAATCACACTCACTACACACTAACACTTGTTCTTTCGCAATTTGTACTCTCACACGAATTCATTGTAACACTTAGCGATCTGGTTGATATCCTGCACTGTATCCTGAAGTTTAAAGCAATAAGAAGAACAAGGCAGCTGCGATTGTCAGCTCCCGAGGTTTTATGCCGGCGATCTAGATTGATCAAGGGCTTTCCTCGTACATCTCGTGTCGTTTCCTTTACTTTTTGCTTATTATTTGCTCACTGTTTGATCGCAGATACAGCTCAATATCCTGAGCCGTATCCTGAATACTGATTTTCTAAATAACTCAACAAGCATATTTTCTATAAACTTTCTAGCACACTACCTCACATTACTAATTTGATCACTAAATTGCTTCGGTAATTTTTTACCAAAACAATTTGGCGCCCACCGTGGGGCCAGTGGTGCTCTCTTTACTAAAATTTTTTGTTAAATCGCTAATCGGTTTTTTATTTTCAAAACTTTTTGCTACATTGTCCACAATGGCCTCACGATCAAACATGAGTTCCTCTACTATGTCTGCTACGACTTCTGCTACTACAGGTTCGGTGCTTCCACCACCTCCTCCAAGAATGCCAGCCTCTACTCATACTACTAACAATAGTGGATCCTTGCAGGATACAGGTGTGACATCAGCACTTACCAGGGAACTTCAAAAGTTGAAGGACATGATATCAAGTGTACCCGGGGTGGTCCAGCCAATCCCGGAAGTGTCTCAAGACAGCCATAAGATATCTCGCTTTGCATATCCTATCTGTGATGCTGAGATTCCAAAGAGGTTCCAAACCCCCAACATGAAGCTTTACGACGGAACGACGGATCCTGAGGAGCATATTGCTCAGTATAGGGAGAGGATGGAGATCAACCCTATCCCTCCGGATCTCAAGGAAGCATGCTTGTGCAAGGGTTTTGGTTCAACCTTGACAGGATCAGCTTTGAAGTGGCTCTTGAATGTTCCTCCACATTCAATTACATCTTTTGCTCACTTAGTAAATTTATTTAATAGTCAGTTTTCTTGTAGTAGGAGCTTTGAAAAATTAACAAGTGATCTCTACAGGATAACACAAGGGCCTCAGGAATCCCTTAGGGATTATGTGAACAAGTTCAGCCGGGAATCACTAGACATTCCTCATCTTGATGTTGCAACAGCTGTGCAAGCTTTCAAGATGGGATTGCAAAAAGATTCTCAATTTTACCAAGACCTTGTAATGAACCCATGCAGGAACCTGGATGAAGCTCGGAACAGGGCCCTAAGATACATTCTGTTGGAAGATGACAGAAAGATGCAAGAAAGAATGAACTCATCCAACACTTATGAGTCAACTAACAGGAAGTCGGAATCCTCATTCAAGTCGTATCGGCCTAAGCCATATGGCAGAAATGAGAACAAGAGAGTGAATGCTGTCGAAGATGAGGATCCTGAAGAGTATCCTGAATTATCTGAATATTGCTTTTCTGTTAACATTCCTGAATTGATGTATGCCATGCAGGGTCTAGGGGACAAGGCAAGATGGCCTCGAAAGAATCAACAAAAAGCGGACTGGAAAGACAAATCAAAATGGTGTGCTTTCCACGAAGATTTCGGACATATGACTGAGGATTGCATCGCTCTAAGGAAAGAAATAAGCTATCTTCTAAGCAAGGGATATTTGAAAGATCTCTTAGGAAGAAAGAAGAATAAGGGTCAGGATACTGAGAAGGATCCTGAGCGAGCAGCATCACCTCCCGCGGATGCCAAGATAATCAACTTCATTTTGGGAGGATCCGACATTTGTGGGACTTCGTATTCGGCAGCAAAGAGACATGCAAAAGAAGCTAAGGCCGAAAGGGGAGACAAACCTGTCAGGATGACTACACTCACAACTGACAAAGTGATCACATTTGATGCTGATGACAGGGATACTGTCCAGGATCCTCACCATGATGCTCTGGTAATAACGTTGTATGTGGCTAACCATTTTGTACGCAGGATATTGGTTGATAATGGCAGCTCCGTCAACATAATCCAACTAGAGACGCTTAAAAGAATGAATGTATCTCCAATGGATATCACCTCGAAGTCCACCGTGCTTGTTGGGTTCAGTGGAGAGGCTAGAAACACAGTGGGAGAGATAAAGTTGCCGGTGTACGTTGAAGGAGTCAACTCGATACAACGTTTCTGTGTAATGGACTCTCTATCCTGCTATAACATTATACTCGGAAGACCGTGGATTCACGATATGAAGGCCGTGCCATCAACATATCACCAATGCATCAAGATACCTACCCCCTGGGGAGTTGTTAAAGTTGATAGCGATCAGCAGGAGGCGAAAGAATGCTACTCATCCTCAATGAAATCCTCAACCAAACCTAGTGCAGCATAGCAATTAAAGATGCGGGCCCAGGATATCGTGGAGGATCCGGAGCAGGATGTGAAGAAAATTATCCTAGACCAGGATAATCCCGATATTTCGGTGCTCGTGGGAGCCAATATCCCTCAGGATATTGAAGAGCAATTAATTAACTTTTTAAAATGCAGGATGTGAACGTTTGCATGGAAGCATGAGGATATGACAGGCATATCCAAAGATATTATTACTCACAAGCTTGGAATTGATCAATCATTCAAGCCCGTGCAACAAAAAAGAAGAAAGTTTGCTCCTGAACGGAATACAATTATACAAGAGGAAGTTGAAAGATTGTTGAAGTCCAAAATGATTCGAGAAGTCAAGTTCCCAAGGTGGCTAGCAAACGTGGTTGTGGTACAGAAGAAAAACGGGAAATGGAGAGTCTGTGTAGATTACACAGACTTGAACAAAGCTTGTCCTAAAGACCCATTTCCTCTCCCCCACATTGATGCAATGGTAGATGCCACTGCTGGGCATGAAATGCTGACTTTCATGGATGCATCCTCAGGATTTCAACAGATCCAAATGGAGCCTTCTGACCAGGAGGATACTGCCTTCATGACACCAACAGGTATTTATTGTTATACAGCTATGCCTTTTGGTTTGAAAAATGCAGGTGCAACATACCAAAGATTGGTAAACATGATGTTCAAAGACAAACTGGGGGACACCATGGAGGTGTACATTGACGATATGGTGGTAAAGTCAAAGAAAGCTCAGGATCACCTCCAGGATATTAAAGGAGCGTTTGATATCCTGGATCAGTATAATATGAAGCTGAATCCTGCCAAGTGCCATTTTGGAGTGGGTGCAGGAAAATTTCTAGGATATATGGTGACCAAAAGAGGAATAGAAGCAAGCCCGGAGCAGATTAAAGCCATCTTGGATATTAAATCACCCTCAAATATGAAAGATGTTCAACGATTAACGGGGCGAGTGGCAGCATTAAACAGATTTATCTCAAGATCCTCAGAGAAATGCAAAGATTTTTATGATATCCTGAAAAAGAACAAAAAATTCGAGTGGGGTGAGAAGCATGAAGCGGCCCTACAGGAGTTAAAGCAATATCTTTCAACCGCACCTCTACTGATGAAGCCTGAGAATGGTGAACCATTATCCCTATACCTCGCGGTATCAGGGAACGCTGTAAGTGCCGTCCTTGTAAAGGACCATGAAGGTCAGCAATATCCTGTTTATTATGTTAGCAAAAGTTTGTTAGATGCTGAAACTAGGTATTCTCACTTAGAAAAATTAATACTAGCATTAGTCATGGCATCAACAAAACTTAGACATTATTTTGAGACTCATAGGATTCATGTTAAAACAAATTATCCTGTCAAGAATGTGCTTAGGAAACCAGAGATGTCAGGTAGGATGGCTAAGTGGTCAGTAAAGTTGAGTGCTTATGATTTAGTATATGAACCTAGGAATGCCATAAAATCTCAGGCTTTAGCTGACTTTGTGGCTGATTTTAGTAGTGACATCCAGGATGAGGTAGACCTAGAAGTTCAACAATTAGGAGAATCCTCAGGATCCTGGACATTATATACTGATGGTGCATCTAATATAAGAGGAGTAGGATTGGGAATACTACTAAAATCGCCACAGGGGGACATATTACCCCAGGCTATTAGGTGTGAATTTCCTGCTACCAATAATGAGGCAGAATATGAAGCTTTAATTGCAGGATTAGAATTGGCTAAGAATATGAGTATAAAAAATTTACAAGCATATGTTGATTCTTTGTTAATTGCTAACCATTTTAATGGATCATATGCAGTTAAGGGTGAGAAATTGACTGAATATCTTGATATTCTCAAAAAATTAGCAGGATATTTCGATGTTTTTACACTTGAACAGGTACCAAGAGAGGATAATGCTGAAGCGGATGCCTTAGCAAATCTGGGATCATCAATCAGGATACCGGAAGGGACCCAAATACCAATAATACATGTCTTATATCCTGCAACTAATCCTCAGGGTAAAGAAGTAGCGGATATTCGGGATCCTGGAGTGGAATATCCTGAACATGATCCTAAATCCTGGACAACTCCAATTCTGAAATATCTTAAAGATGGACACATCCCCGAAAATGAAAATCCTAAGGCATTTAGGATGAAGGTATCACGATTCACTATTATAAATAATATTCTATACAAGAGATCTCTTGCAGGACCATATTTAAGGTGCTTGGAGGATCATGAAGCCAAAGAAGTACTTCAGGATATACATGAAGGGGACTGTGGTAATCACACTGGGGGCAGATCATTATTCTCGAAAGTATTGAGGACAGGATACTTTTGGCCAACAATGAGAAAAGATGCTGCAGAATATGCTCGAAGATGTGATGCATGTCAAAGGCATAGTAACATACTACATCAACCAGCTGAACCACTATATCCTGTAGTTTCCCCTTGGCCATTCATGAAGTGGGGGATGGATATAGTAGGTGTTTTGGTCAAAAATCACACAAGGATAATGCAACCAAATCTGATTTTGTGAGGTATGATGCTTGGTTAATTGTATGAACGACAAGTATATGAAATCAACGATGAACACCGAGATTTATACGAGGAAAAAGCCCTTGATCTTTAGAAGATCTCCGGCATAAAAAACCTCGGGTGATGGAAACTACCGATCACCAACTATATTGCAAAAACAGCAGTGATCCTTGTACAACTTCGGAAGAAACAAGCTCGATACAATGAATTTCTAGTGTAAGTGTGTGTTTTTTGCTAAGTGTTTGCAGAGAATTCGTGCTTTGTGTGTTGTTTCTCTGGTGTGTACGAATTATGTCTCTTTTGAGCTTGTTTCCCCTTAAAAAGATAAGAAAATATCAAGAAACCAACTCTCCTAAAAAGGTGGAAGTCACCCATGACCACCACTAACGGTTATTTCTTCATTTAGCACGTGCCCATAAAGCATATTCCACGAGATTCCAGCAAAGAAGTGGTCCACTACGTCCATTACCTGCATTTGCACATTAAAAACATGCAAAACATAAGTTCTGTTAAGGATCCTGATCCTCAGACTCGTGATCCTCAGACGCGTGATCCTCAGACGCGTGATCCTCAGACTCTGGATCCTCAGACTATCCGCATCATCCATTAAGGACCCGTGATCCATTCCCAGACTCAGGATAGATGATCCTTAGCATAAAATTCATGCCCTAACAATTGCCCCCAATATGGCAGTTGTGATAAGGATTCACAGCTGTCATATTTCCGTCAGAAGCGGACTAGCCGTTGTTGCTGGCAACTAGTTGTTACACTGCCTGTCGTCCCTGATAAGACCTGCTATAATCATCATTGCAGAATATAGAGTTAGAGATAACTCCTCAAGTGCCTTTACAGACAAGAAGATCCTTCTGTTTGTGGAGAATGAATCCTTCTACACAGTTCGCTATTAACCTTCCTGCATTTTAATTTCTGCATAGACACTTTAACTGTTAGATAGCCTTATCCGGCCTGGGTGGATGGTCCACGGCTTTGCTGGTGAAATCCAGGCCAGATGATTTGATACATAATGAATGGGTAATGACATTAAACATTTTTAGCTACAACTGTTGTTGTTTCTTTCCTCTTTATTTTTCATGTATGCTGTCTATTTTCAAAAATATCATCACCAAATAACTGGAAAGTTATTGAAAATCTGATGATAATGTTACATTTTTAACAGAAAACTTGAAGTGTTCATATAAATGTGGATCAATGATCCTTAACCAAAAAGGATAAGAGACAACTTACAGCTTAGAAAAAGTTAGAATATAACATACCAGAGAATCCAAGTTAGGATTCTATATCCTTGTAAACTATGAAAAGTAAAGCTTCTAGGATCAAGGATCCTTATCGTCAGAACTTGTATAACTTTAAACAGTAGTTTTTAGGGTGTAGAATCATGGATCCTTGAACAATAGGCAGGATAATGGGTGGTGGATGGATCCTCTGTTTGGGGGATGAAGCCACTCGTTATCCTTCCGTCTTTTATTTTCTGCACTACAAAGACCCGTAAACAATGGACACCCTTTGCCAACCCATGTGGACGGGCCACGTTTTGCTGGTAGAAACGTGGGTTGACAATATTGACAACCTTAAAAGGTTTAATGTTTTGTGAATAAAATAACTTTAACTTTTTGGCTATCTCCCGTGTTGCTATCCTTATGTATCCTTTAGTTTTCAATTGTTGTGATATACATTTGTTTGAATAAGAAAAGTTAAACAAATTAAGTTTAAGAATTTTACGATATGATCCAGGATCAAATATCCTATAGTTGAAAAATTCCGAAAAGTAGTATATTTTAAGGATCATAAGTTCAGTTGTCAAAGTATAAGGGTTATTCAAATGAATAATGAATAAAATCAAAATAGTTAAGGATCATACCTGAGAATCCAAGTTAGGATCCTAACCTTTATCATTATAAACAGGATAACCATAAGACAAACCTTAATGGAAGGTAAGGATCAAGGATCCTTGGTCGTTTGTCTCCAAAAACCTGAAATAGGATACACCATGGGACTAAGCCAATATAAGATAAGAGTTAGTAACTGGGGACAAGCCCAACAAACTGGGGACAAGCCCAAATAAACTGGGGACAAGCCCAAATAAACGGATGTAAACTGGGGTCAAGCCCATATAAACGGATGTAAACTGGGGTCAAGCCCATATAAACGGATGTAAACTGGGGTCAAGCCCATATAAACGGATGTAAACTGGGGTCAAGCCCATATAAACGGATGTAAACTGGAGTATGGCCCTCACTGGCGACTATCCAAACTTGAGCGACATGAAAATTCCGAAACCTTAGCTAACGTGAAAACGTTAGAAACCTTAGCTAACGTGAAAACGTTAGAAACCTTAGGAACGGATGTATGGTACGTCTACCATTATACGTAGGATCCTAGGTATAGCCAGTACAATGGAATTATCAGCCCCTAAAACGAGTACTGGTCCCAAAGCCTTGAACTATACCAGGATCATCGTGCGCTACTGGCGAAACTGGGGACAGGCCCAAACTGGGGACAAGCCCAAAACTTTGGAGGGTTGGCCAACCACTTTGATCTTCTGTAAAATGATAACAACTCTGCAAAAGCTTAAACTTTGTGAAAATAGATGTTAACTGATTAACATCTTTAACTTATGATAAGTAATAAGTATAAAATGAATGAAAATGAAAATGAAAGTAATGTGTTACCAAATGTAGAATCATATATCCTTTGAGGATCCTGGATCCTTAATCAGAATACCGGTATCGTTGAGGATCCCTGATCCTTCTTACTTAGTATTTTTTGAGATGAACAGCATTCCAAGCTCTTGGTAGGAGATCACCATCCATTGTTAACAAATGATATGCCCCCTTTCCTGATTCAGCTTCAATTAGATAGGGGTCTTCCCACTTTGGTGCTAGCTTGCCATCAGAAGGATTTGTAGTGTTCTGGAATGCTTTTCTTAGCACAAAATCACCAACTTGAAATCTTCTAATCCTGACATTCTTGTTGTATGCTCCAGCCATTCTTTGTTGATAACTGGCCATTTCCTTTTTTCTGACTTTGAGCAAAAGCTTCTTCTTATGATGCAGATGTTATGTTGGTTGGTGTAGAATATTACTGTGTCTTTGACAAGCATCACACTTCTTTGCATAATCCACAACATCCTTCTTCGTGGTAGGCCTATAGTATGTTGTTCTAAGGATCCTTGAGAATAGTGCTCTGCCCGCAGTGTAGTTTCCACAGTCTCCTTGACTTTGAAAGTTTTAGGATTTTGTCCTGTAGGGATCTCTCCATGTTGTATATATCTTAGGATTGGAAGGATCCAAGATCCTGAATTCGACTGTGCAGGATCACCAGGCATTTTCTTCCCTGGGTACCTGTGGTAGACTGAAAAAAGCAAAAGAATCTGCCAGTTTCCTGACTCATGATTAGTGGTTTGGAATTCCATGCAGTGGATTGGGGTATAATGTCCCCCTGTGGCGATTTTGGTAGTGTGCCTTGTCAAGTTCCTTTAACATTTGAATCTCCATCTGTGAAGAGTGTCTAAGGATCCTTGGTCTTCTCAAGTTGTTGAACTTTTAATTCAGCTTCGCTTTGTAGATCACTACTGAAATCAGCCACAAAGTCAAGTAAAGCTTGGGACTTGATTGCCCATTTTGCCATTCTACCTGACATTTGAAGTTTCCTGAGAACATTCTTGATAGCAAGGTTAGTTTTCACAATAATGGTATGAGTTTCTAAATAATGTCTATGTTTAGCATAAGCCATAATTAAATCAAGAATTAATTTCTCTAAATGAGAGTACCTGGCCTCAGCATCAAGTAGAATATTACTTACATAGTATACCGGATGTTGAGAGCCTTCATGATCCTTAACTAGGATCACACTTACTGCTTTAGCTGAAATAGCTAAGTATAAGGATAACGATTCTCCATTTTCTGGTTTCATCAGGGCTGGTGCTCTTCTTGGATAATGGCATTCTTTCGAGTGCAAACTTTCTCCTGTCATATCTTCATGTTTCCAAGCGAAGGTAGACTTTCTTCTTTTCAAGAAGGATATTAAATCCTGCTCAATACTGTCTAGGATCCCGGATCCTATACAAATTTTGGATTCAGGATCCTCTGGGTTCAACAGAATATCCTTGACGTCTTGCTCCTTGGAGGTTGGCTTCAATGAAGAAATGTAACAGTTCTTTGCCTCCTGCTGATCTCTTTCTATCTTCACCACATCCCATAGAGTTGGGAGCTTGACACATTGATGATATGTTGAGAGGACTGCCTTCATATCATGTATCCATGGCCTGCCAAGGATAACATTATAGCAAGATAAGAAATCTATGACACAAAATTTTTGAAAAGAATTAACTCCCTCTATGTAAATAGGAAGTTTGATGTCCCCCAATGTAATCTTTGTCTCTCCACTGAATCCAACAAGAACAGATGATCTTTGGACAATATCGGATTCAAGGATGTCCATTCTATTGAGGACATCCAACTGGATTATGTTCACTGAGCTTTTCCCATCAATGAGAATCCTGCGAACAAAATGGTTAGATATAAATAATGTAATAACTACACCGTCGTGATGAGGATCCTGAATGTCCGCACAGTTATCCTCATCATATGATATCACTTTCTGCTGGGTAAGGATGGAGGTCCGAACAGGTTTGCCCCCATTCTCCATCTTTGTTTTCTTTGCACGTCTCTTAGCTGCTGAGAACCTCCGGAGATGAAATGGATAATTTGAGCATCGGATGGTGGAGGAGGAGCTTTTTCAGGAACTTTCTCAGGATACTTGATCCTTGACTTTTTCCTTCCGAGCAATTCCTTCAAGTATCCTTTGCTCAAAAGATAACCTATCTCCTTCCTTAATGCTAAGCACTCATCTGTGAGATGACCAGAATCCCCATGGTAAGCACACCATTTCGATTTGTCTTTGGTGGTAGGCGGTTTGTCATTCTTCCTTGGCCACCTAATCTTGTCACCTAAACTCTGCATAGAAAGGATTAGTTCATTATTATCAGCAGAAAAACAATATTCAGAAATAGGAGGATAATCCTGATCATCTTCCTCTTGTTCTACAGCATGCACACTTTGGTTGTCACGCTTGGAGTATTGCTTAGATCAGTTATCCTTGAGATAGGATCCTTATTTGTCTTGCTTTGAGGATCCTGACAATCTCTCGTGGATCCTTTTGTCATCCTCTAAACGGATGAACCTAAGGGCCTTGTTTCTTTCCTCATCTAAGTTCCTGCAAGGGGTCATGACAAGATCATCATAGAACATTGAATCCCTAAGCAAACCCATTTTAAAGGCTTCTAGAGCTGTAGCAATATCTAAGTTAGGGATTTCTAAGGATTCTTTACTGAATTTAATTATGTAATCTCTAAGTGATTCATTATGACCTTGAGTTACCCTATATAAATCACTAGTTAATCGTTCAAATCTTCTACTGCATGAGAATTGGCTATTAAACAAATTAACTAGATTAGCAAATGAAGTTATAGAGTAAGGAGGAAGACTTAGCAGCCATTTTAACGTTGATCCGGTAAGTGTGGATCCAAAGCCCTTGCATAGGCATGCTTCTTTTAACCTCTCAGGAATGGGATTGATCTCCATTCTTTCCCTTGTGACTTCCATCTGGAATTTCAGGAATGGGCTTAACCACTCTCGGAACGCTGGATATCATATCTTTGAGTTTCTGCAACTCCTTAGCCATGGCTTGGTTGATACCTGTATCCTGCACAAAGCCATGGTTAGCATTGCAAAAATTATTCAAAGTGTTACCTCTTGAATGATTCAAGTTTGGAATTCCAGATGTGAATCCATGTTGGCGGGATTCTGGCATAACCGAGGGATCAGAGGAAGCAATGGTCTGCATTGGAATGAAGTCTCCTTGATGAACATTTGAACTTCCGGGTTGTTAACTCCCTAAGGATCCTTGATTCTGAAAGATGTTGGATCCTTGATGTGCTGTGAATGGGGGTCTTGGAGGATAATCCATGGATCCGGAAACCTGAGATGAGGATCCTTGAACCTGGAAGGAGGATCCTTGAACCTGAGAGGATCCTTAAACCTGCGAGGATCCTTGAACCTGCGAGGATCCTTGAACCTGAGAGGAGCCTTGAACCTGAGAGGATCCTTGAACCTGCGAGGATCCTTGAACCTGAGAGGATCCTTGAACCTAAGAGGATCCTTGAACCTGCGAGGATCCTTGAACCTGAGAGGATCCTTTAATCTGCGAGGATCCTTGAACCTGAGAGGATCCTTAAACCTGCGAGGATCCTTGAACCTGCAAGGATCCTTGAACCTGAGAGGATCCTTGAACCTAAGAGGATCCTTGAACCTGCGAGGATCCTTGAACCTGAGAGGATCCTTGAATTGGCTGCGTCCCCATGCATTCTCCTAAACTGGTGAAGAATCCCTGATGCTGAAATGAGGATCCTGAAGGCTGGAAAGAGGATCCTCGAGTCTGAGACATTACCGATGATCCAGAATGCATTCCTATTGATGCACCCTGGTATTGGACATATGGAGCTGCAAAGTGCTGGGAAGTTATGACCGGAGTGTCGAAATTCAGCGACCTCGACATCAAAGGGGAGTGATCCTCTGCTGATTTATCAATTTCACGAAGGATCCTGCCATTAGTTTTGACCTGCTGCTGCATGTGATCCTCCATCTGCACAATCAAAGCATAAAAATTACTGTTAGTAAGTGTAGAGGAAGAAACAACAGTTGGTTTTGTGAAAACGGGGGTTGTCTTCTTCGGAGAATTCTCAGCATTCTTCTGGAATGCAAGGGGGAGATGATGCAAAGGCGGAATGCCCTGTGAAAAAGTGACCGCCGACATAGAACTTGGAGTAGTTTTCCCTGAGAAGCCATGTGGTTGAAGGTGATGAACCAAAATGAACAAAATTTCTCAGAAATGAAGCACCAATTGCCCCACGGTGGGCGCCAAACTGTTTTGGTCAAAAAATCTGATGATGATATTGCAACCAAACTCTTTGTTTAGGGGAATGATGCTTAAAATGTGTAACAACAATGAGGATCACTTCAATGTAGAATGCACAAACAACACAAGGATTTATACGGGGAAAAAGCCCTTGATCAAGAGTTGATCTCCGGCACAAAAAACCCCGGGTGATGGAAACTACCGATCACCAAGCTAAAATAAATGGTTAAATGTTTACAACTTCGGATAGTAACGAGCTAGGTACAAGGATCACTACGGTGAAGTGTGTAAAAAGTGTATGAAATCGCTAAGTGTTTGAACGAGAGCTTGTATGAGCGTGTTTGCGAGTGTGTGTAACTGCCAAAATGACTAAGTGTCACTAACTTTCTAACTTAGCTCGCTACTCCCTTTAAAATAAGAAAATTATCTAGCTAACAAACTCTCCTAAAAAGGTGGAAGTCACCCATGACCACCACTAACGGTTATTTCTTCATTTAGCACGTGCCCATAAAGCATATTCCACGAGATTCCAGCAAAGAAGTGGTCCACTACGTCCATTACCTGCATTTGCACATTAAAAACGTGCAAAACATAAGTTCTGTTAAGGATCCTGATCCTCAGACTCGTGATCCTCAGACGCGTGATCCTCAGACGCGTGATCCTCAGACTCTGGATCCTCAGACTATCCGCATCATCCATTAAGGACCCGTGATCCATTCCCAGACTCAGGATAGATGATCCTTAGCATAAAATTCATGCCCTAACAGTAGGGAAGTTACCAAAAGCTCCGGGAGGAAAAGTATTTATGTTAGCAATGACGGATTATTTCTCTAAGTGGGTCGAGGCTGAAGCATTCGTTCAAGTAAGAGACCAAGAAGTAGTATCCTTCATAAAGAGGAATATCCTGACTAGGTTTGGAGTACCAGCTGAGATCATTTGTGATAATGGGTCCCAGTTTATAAGCAAAAGGACTACTGACTTTTGCAAGAGTTGGGGAATCAAAATGATCACATCTACTCCGGTACATCCTCAAGCGAATGGACAAGCCGAATCCTCGAACAAGATAATAGTCAATAACTTAAAGAAGAGACTTGGAGCCAAAAAAGGAAGATGGGCGGAAGAGTTACCCTTTGTTTTGTGGGCTGACAGGACAACGGTGAAGAATGCAACTGGCCAAACCCCGTTTTCCTTGGTATTTGGAGCAGAGGCAATGATTCCAACAGAAATGACGATACCTACTGCAAGGTCTATGCTACAGGATCCTGAACAGAATCCTGAAGTCTTATGTCAGGATTTGGATACCATAGATGAAAAAAGAGATGCAGCAAGGCTAAGGATAGTAGCATATCAACAAAGAATATCCAGAGCATACAATAAGAACATAAGGACTAGGAGATTTCGAGTTGGTGATTGGGTGCTGAGAAAGGCTTTTCAAAATACCACTAATCCTGCCGATGGCAAGCTAGCTCCGAAATGGGAAGGACCTTATGAAGTCGAGTCAGAAGCAGGGAAAGGAGCATATCGACTCAGGAATATGGAAGGAGATATGCTACCAAGATCCTGGAATGCAATACATTTGAAGCTCTATTTCAAGTAAGAGTAGAATTTATTTTCTATCTCGGAATGGTATGTGTTCTATCTCTTTAAAATATATTTGTTTATTATCTTGAACCCAATACTGACTTAAGCATCGGAGGGGTGTTAGCCAAGCTAACACCCACCTTAGTTTACAATTGTTTTGCAGGATATGTTTCAGGATATAGCTCCAGGATATATACTCAGGATAAGTCGAAAGATTAGAGGATTGGCCCCCTCTCTCACGTTTAAGGGATCCTGATCCCTTCAAAGGTTTAAAGGTATTCACCTTTCTTTCGAATTGGGTTTAAACACCTCGCCTGGAGCGCAAGTTATCTAGGTATAGTTCAAGGTAGCGGGACCAGTTCATGTAAAAGTGGCTGACAATTTCGTTACTGTTGGCTATATCCTGGATCCTAAAGGTATATGAGGATTGATCACCCTCTCTCACGAAAGAGTATTTTCATACTCTCAAAGGTTTAAAGGTTTTCACCTTTCTAAGTCTAGGAGTTTATACACTCTCGCCTGTAGCGCATGAAATTCAGGGTTTATCCCCAGATATCAGGGTTTATCCCCAGTATGTTAAGGATTCTTTTCAGGATATCAAGGGTTCTGCCCTTGGGCATTCGGAATCTCTTCGAGTCAAAATGTAAATACATTTGTGTTTTTGGCGAACACAGGGGACACGCGTTATTCTGATTCAAAGGATGGATCCAAGTTTATAAGTGTGCACTGGGGACAAATTTATGATAAAGGATTGGAACTGATTCTCTAAGCATCTCTGGTATGATCTCTCCTTTTTGTTTGGACAATTTATAGATTATATTTCAATATCCCTTTTAAGATATCTTTCAGGATATCTCCCAGAATACATTTATGATATGTGTTCCTAAGAATGTTCAAACCAAACAATTTTCACAAGTAAAATCTGTATGACAATAACAATAAGGTCAAGAGAGTAGTTATATTATTAACATACCAAAAGATGTGCTCTTAGTTTCACCTCAAAACAAGGCCCATCCACTAAGAGCACTAATAGTTCATAACCATATTTACCCAACAGTTGAAGGCTTCGTCTCAAACCGAGACCCATCCACCTTCAACTGTTGTATTGTTCAAAAAGCATGCAGGAAATGTAAATTGTTCAGGTACGGGAAAGTAAAATGCAGAAAGGTAAATTGTTTGTGGAACTACAAACCAACATTCAAATTCAAAAAGGTGGGCTCTGGCCTTGGCACGTATATCCGTCATCGCCCACCTAAGTGCCCTTACACAGCGGCATCACCTCCAACCTTCTCAGACTTCTCCGCTCCAGCATCCTGACCGGCATCCTGCGCAGCATCCTGACCGATGTCCATCTCAGCATCACCTCCAGCATCCTTCTTCTCTCCAGCTTGGACCACCACCTCTGTTGACTTGGAAGACTCACCGGCTTCAGCAGGAAGTGGCACAGCTTTGCCTCCGAGCTCCTTCAATTTACCCACCCAGGATTCAACTGGCCAAGATGGACAAACAAGGCCCGTCTCCTTGGCCTCGTAGGCCATCTTGATGCGTGCTTGCAGCAGGGAGACTATAGCAGAAGCCTTGATTCCCTCTCGAAAGCTGATCAAGGCCTGATCATCATCCATTTGAACGCTGGCAAGTTTGACCTCAGCATCCTGGGTGACCTTCTTTAGCAAGCTTTCATAGTGCCGGCTCTTCGCTTCAGCAATAGCACCTTGGTCAGCAACGGTGCTCTCGAGCTGCTTGATCCTGGCTTCATGAAGTGCCACAGTACCACAGGCGTCATTGTACAAGTGGAGCAAATGCTGGAGGCCCTGCTCATTAATTACAGGTATGAATTTAGAATGTATGCTAACTAGAACATCCTACCAGGATGTCCTGTTAGGATATACGTGCAGGATGTATGTGTAAGATATACATAGAGGATATGCGTCAGGATATTACCTTGTTGAGAAAGGATGTCACTGGCTCCAAGGAGTCAGAGAAGCTGAGTTCATCATAGGAAAACCCTTCTGAGCCTGGAGCACTGACTTCAAGGCCCTTTCTCTTTTTCGCTGCGGAAGCACGGGTTCTTGGATTGGCCTTGGGAGCCGGGAGTGGCTTGGAGCTGGTGGTAGCAGGAGTCTCCTTCTTGACTATGGCTGGAGTTGGATAGCTGTCAAGTTCATCCAGGTCTAGATAGACTGGGACTTTGCTGGAATCTGCACACAGGGAGTAAATTCTAAATCCCTCCTATAAATAACAGATAAGAAGCATATGTGTGCAGGATATCTTGCAGGATCCTTACCAGACATGTTGGCACTTGAAAGAGGACTTGGAGTTGGTGGAGAAGGGTTGAAACTTCTTTCTGCCTCTGGGAGAAGTCTAATGGCGTCTATTCTTTCTTGGGAATTAGCAAGAGGAGGAGCAATCTTCCTGAAATCAGCTGCACAATAAAGAAGATAAATTAGTTCAGGATATGGAACAGGATAAGCGACAGGATCATTCTTAAACCCTAAATCCTACCCTTTTTCAACCATTGTACTGGATATTCCGTCCCACCAGGGATTGAGTCCCTTTTTACAAAGAAAAACTTGGATTGCCAACCATCCTCGTTCCTGGTGGCACGAAGTATCAATGGGTCACCGGAAGTAGAATAAAACAGAAATCTACATGATCCGTGGCATCTAAGCTTGTAAGCCAGGGGGAGATCATGGATGGAAAGATCAGGAATGTGGTTTCTCTTGATCTGGTCAAGAACAGATAAAACACGCCAGAGCATTGGCATTGTCTGGCTAAAAGAGATTTTTGTGATATTAAAGAATTCGGTGATGAAGTCCGGAAAGGGGAATCGTAGCCCTAGGGTAAAAGGGAAAGCACTAAAGCATATCCACTCGTTGGAGACCATATCTGACCGGATTTCACGGTCAAATGGTCTAAATACGGTTCCTTCCGGGAAGATACCGGAGGATTTTAAGGCTGAAAGGTGGGCACTATCAAAGGTACACGCTTCCTTCTCCGGTTCTTGGAGAAGGTTTTGTTGGAAGAACGTAGGGGCCGAGTCACCTGAACTAGATCTTGTTTGGCGCGGCATGTGATCGCCTGAATTTTTCGCCGGAGAGAAAAGATGAAGATAAGTATGAAAGATAGAGAGAAAATGTACCTTTTCCTTGTCGATTATGATTAAAAAAGGGATGAGGATGAGAAGATATAGGGCATGATGAGTAGATATAGGCTGGGTAGTTGCAAACGGTCACATCACAGGTCTTATCTCTTAATTGCCTCGGTTTGCGTAAAAAATCTAACCGTTAGTAATGAGGATACTAAACGGTAACATTTTTGGGGACAATTGTTGTGGGCTAATTTCTGAGCTCATATCCTGGGAAATATCTTGGCTTATATCTTGATTAAATAATATATGTTCATATCCGGGGTGCAGATTCAGGGTATTGGTAACGTCCTGAATGGTATCCTCAGGATCACTAACGGATTATGTGCAGGTACGTGGGCTGGAAGCTAGCAACGTTCACAAAGACTTATTCTGTGGAAGACTCGGTCCAAACCGTTCAAAGAAAGACGTTGAAGCCTTATTACTCGGTCTACAACGTTCGTGATGGAATATTCGGAGCATCCCATATTTATAGGGATATTTGTTTGTATTTCGTTACTATAAATAGGAGGAACACCAGATCGAATAGGGGACGACAATTTCACTGCAATCACACTCACTACACACTAACACTTGTTCTTTCGCAATTTGTACTCTCACACGAATTCATTGTAACACTTAGCGATCTGGTTGATATCCTGCACTGTATCCTGAAGTTTAAAGCAATAAGAAGAACAAGGCAGCTGCGATTGTCAGCTCCCGAGGTTTTATGCCGGCGATCTAGATTGATCAAGGGCTTTCCTCGTACATCTCGTGTCGTTTCCTTTACTTTTTGCTTATTATTTGCTCACTGTTTGATCGCAGATACAGCTCAATATCCTGAGCCGTATCCTGAATACTGATTTTCTAAATAACTCAACAAGCATATTTTCTATAAACTTTCTAGCACACTACCTCACATTACTAATTTGATCACTAAATTGCTTCGGTAATTTTTGACCAAAACAATGATACATGCGTACATCAAATTCCGTATTTTCCTACGCTTCATTGCCCCTTACGGTTTATTAAGTATACCTCATCTAGATATCAAAACACCAAGCCATCGTTCGACATATTTTCTTGCTGACTTCGTACATTTTCTTGAACTTTTTTTTTCATTCGGGTCAACCGGGTATGGAGAAGATTTCACAAAAACATACAAAGTCAGGTAAATATCATAAGCAAGATAGCAGCCACGTTTGTATTGGTGCCCCCCTTAACCTGAAAAGGGCACTTCGTGGACAGTTCCATGCATTTCGGTATTGAACAACGAAGATTGATTGAGAACATTGACGTCGTTATTCAACCGGGAGGATCATCGTACGCATGCCAAAACCACAAGTCATATGAGACCACCGCTTTGAGCATAATCATTTGGTATTGATTATCACATCTCATAAATTGTCACACCCGGCGAAGGCGGAAACACGAGGCGTGACCGAAAGTTTTCAAACATCTTATAATGATTAAGGGGCTGTTTGTTTACCTCTAAGTGATGCTCTTAATGGTTTAGACCTCTTATTGATTCAGCACTTAATGGTTCAGACTGTTTGTTTCGTGAGCATATGTCTGAATGGTTCTGACATTTGCCTCTGAATGGTTAAGTTTTATACAGAGTCTAAATGGTTATGTAAAAAATGGCACAGATCTATGAACTACTAGTGAACAACAAACAATACAAGAAATAGCGACAAAAAACGTGACGAAAATCTTATTTAACCAACCCAAAAGTGATTACCCCCCAGAAACCCTAGATCTCACAACTGTGAGATCTAAACAATACAAGTACAACAATACAGTGATGATCATCAACTGATGATCAATCCACACGAAATACAGCAATCTCTCAACGATATGAATGAGAGATTGTAACAAGACTACAACCGTCTTCAACAAACTTCTAACAAACAAATACAGAGAAATAAGAAGAGTATGTGTGAAGATTTTTGGGGAGAATGAATGAGCGAACAGAGAAAGATCATTTTTATATCACCGAACACATCAACTTACACTCTGAACCTCCGAGAAAGCACAAAGAGCATCGCAGTCCTTAAAACATTTCACATTGCCCCCTGAACTTATGAAATTGTGCAAAAAGAACCAAAAGAATCAGAAAAGTAATATCATACAATGAATATTGAAATACACCTTCATACTTAGGACAAAATGAATGATAAACATATATCCTTTTTTTACATCCCCCCTTCATTCATTTGTCCTGAACAAATCCACCAATCCCAATCTTTCACAGAAAGTTTCATGCTGACTTATACTGAGGCCTTTAGTAAGAACATCAGCAAGTTGATTCTCTGAGTCAACTTTTTATGTTCTTATAAACCCAATTGATACTTTTTCCCTTAAAAAATATAAATCAATTTCGAAATGTTTTGTTCTTTCGTGAAATACTGGATTAGCAGCTATAGCAATAGCTACTGTACTATCACAAAACAGCTTTATCGGAAACGTGCAATCAATTCTCAACTCTTTTAGAACATTAACAATCCAGACCAGTTCACAGGTTGCGGAACACATCGCCGTGTATTCAGCTTCCCCTGTGGATCTCGAAACAGTGCTCTGTTTCTTGCTTTTCCAGGATACCAGATTTCCTCCCATAAAAACACAGAACCCGGTGACCGACTTTCTGGTCACTAAGCACTTCGCCCAATCCGAATTAACATACCATGTAAATTCAGAACTACAACCCTTTTTTAAACATAAGACCTTTACCTGGACTAGACTTTAAATATCTTAACAATCTGAAAGCAATTTTAAGATGTATTTCCAGTGGACAATGCATGAATTGACTCAAACATTGGACAGCATAACTGATATCAGGACGAGTCAAAGACAAGTAAATCAGTTTTCCTATTAACTTTTGATAGCTCGTAATATCTTTTAAACTTTCTTTACGAAGTATTGGTTCTAGCACTCACAACATGACTTAATTCAATAGGGGTATAAACTGGTTTACAAGCTAAGTACCCAAATTCACTCAACAGTTCAAGACAGTATTTTCTTTTGTTTAAACATATCCCAGATTTGTCATATATAACTTCTAAACCCAAAAAATACTTTAAAATGCCTAAGTCCTTAATTTGAAAAGTATTACTAAGTAAGATTTTTTTTTTCAATTTCATCTTTATTGTTACCTGTAACAATAATATCGTCCACATAAACTAACAGCACAATGAATACATCATCTTTAAAATATATAAACAAGGAATGGTCGCAAAAGCTTTGAACAAAACCGACACTAAGTAAGACTTTTGTAAGTTTTTTCATTCCACTTCCTAGGGGCTTGTTTTAAGCCATACAACGATTTAACAAGTTTACACACTTTATTTTCACCTAAATTATAATAACCCTCAGGAAGCGTCATATGCACATCTTCAGAAATAGATCCATACAAAAAAGCGTTATTCACATCTAATTGAAACAAAACCCAACTGTTCTGAACCGCAAGACTTAAAACACACCGAATGGTGACCATTTTCACGACTGGTGAGAATGTCTCACCAAAATCAATACCCTCTCGTTGGTTATACCCCTTGGCAACCAAACGAGCTTTGTACCTTTCGATCTCACCATTTGATTTATACTTTATTTTATAAATCCATTTGCAACCTATAGGTTTTCTACCTACAGGTAAATCAACAATATCCCATGTTTTATTCCTAAGTAACGCTTCCATCTCTAACTTCATAGTCTCAGCCCACTTAGGGTCAATAGCAGCCTCATTAAAATTACTAGGCTCAACAGACTTATTCAAGTTAGACACAAAACACTTATTATCATATGACAAACAAGCATAACTCACATACTTTTGTATTCCATACTTGACATTACTACTTAACACAAAATCATCAAACCTTTTAGGAAATGAAGTAACCCTAGTAGACTTCCTAACAGGTTGATTATTTCCCTCAGATGGGACATTCTCAACATTTGAGATTCCTGTGTCCTCTGCCACGCCAGATCCACCTCCACTACTATCTTCAACCCTAGATTCAATGTGTTGAGTTTCATCAACACTACTAGTGGTGGCAGATGTGGAGGGGACTGGCTGCTGATCATCACAAGAAGCCTCGTGAGAATCAGTATTCCCCTCTTCATCATCGGGAGTGACAGGAACAATGGACGAAGACATGTCAATACTATCAAAAAAATTTAAATGATTCAGTTTATCAAAAACAATTTCATCTTGGTTATTCACTTGTTTAGACTTAAAAGGGAAAACAGTTTCAAAAAACTTTATATCTCTAGAGAAAAACTCCCTTTTTTATCTAAACTCCACAACTTATATCCTTTTTTAACATTCGAATAACCAATTAAAACACATCTTTCAGCACAAAAAGAAAATTTGTCAGAATCATCTAAGATAGTACTGAAACATAAACACCCAAAGTTCCTAATATGCATTAAGGAGGGTTTAAAGTTAAACATCAACTTATACGGACTTTTTTCCTAACAGCACAGACGAGGGTAACCTATTAATCAGATATACAACAGTTAAGATACAGTCAGACCAAAAACGAAGAGGCAGACCACCCTGAAACATAAGAGCTCTAGCCATGTTTAAGAGATGCCTATGCTCCCTTTCAACAATCCCATTTTGCTGTGGCGTATAAGCACAAGTAGTTTGATGAATTATGCCTTTATTTTTACAAAACAGACTCATTTGGTTGTTAACAAACTCAGTTCCATTTGGATGAGATACTTTTAAATCAAACTCAGAAACATCAATACTATTAAACATATCTTTGTCAGTATTAACCATGTGTTGATTTGCCCCCGAATAAACAATCTAGTTATAATCAAAACCAAAATTTATACTACTGGAACAACAAACAAAACTACCATTAACATCATACACACAATTAGACTTACCCCCCATATTGGAACTTTGAGGATCAGACCCGGTTTTCTCACTCACAAGACTTAACAGTTTAGCAATCTGCTCTGAAGAAAAAGAAGACATAGAAGAACCAGAAGACAAGTTTGATTTATTGTTAGACGACACATTTTTCCCAACCTGACCAACCCTTTTTTTTAAAACCCGGAGGATATCCTACCAATTCATAACATCTATCAACAGTGTGACCTATCATGTTGCAGTTAGTGCACTTTAGATTAGGATTAGGTCCTCTAAACTGTTTCTTCTTAGAATCATATGGCTGATTAGACTTAGAAATAAACGAAACACTTTGACTTTTGGAACTACCACTAGTGTTTCTATGAGACTCCTCCCTAGATACAATAGAGAAAACAACTTTGATATAGGGCAACGGTTCTCTTGTTAATAAGTTTGTTCTTATAGGCTGGTATACATCGTCCAAACCCATAAGAAACTGCATTAGCTTGATAAGAGTTGAAAAATCATTATAATCTTTAGCAGCATTACAAGAACATGTGGGTAACTGAACCATAGCATCAAACTGTTTCCACATGGTATTCAGTTTGTGATAATATTCAGAGACAGAGCTCCCATTTTGGGAGATACAATTGATTTATTTATATAAATCATAAACAATAGAACCGTCGACCTTATCATAAGTCTCTTTCAAATCTAACCAAACCTCATATGCAAGTTTAGAAAAAACTTGATCTAAATATAACTCCTCAGAAACAGAATTAAGTAACCAGGTCAACACAACTGAATTGCATCTATCCCAATGACTACTCAGAATAGAATCATCAGTTGATTTTTTATATTTACCATCTATGAAACCAAATTTATTTTTAGCTTCTAAAGCTAATCTCATAGCACTAGACCAGACCCTGTAGTTTTCTGTACCTTTTAATTTTATTCCAACTATAGTCAATGAACTAGAATCACTTGGATGCAAATACAGAGGATCTCCTATATCCAGTTTACTTATTAAGGTTTGTGAAGTTCCTTCACCATCACCCATGATAACAATGCACAAACAAACACAAAATACAAACAGACAAGAAGAAGCAACAAAATATATAAAATAGAACTACCTAACAAAGGCGAAGCTGAGTCAGGGACCAGATTCCAAGATCGTAACTCAGAGGTGCCTGGACAAGCCTTTACTCAGGAGCCCACACTAAACCTAGAAGTTCTAAGACACAAGACAAGAAAGATAAACACAAACAAGAACCAACACAGACACAAATAACAAACAAGAATCACAGAAGCTAGCACAAATCAGCAAATAAAAAACACATAAGCAACAAGTAATAAATGCCGGTCCTCACTACCCCGACTTCAACTAAACAACAACATAAATAAAAAAGAGTAAACAGAACGATCTTACAGCGGGTGCAAATCTTCAACAAATAACAGATCTGTAGTTTTCAAGAACTACAAAATCTGATGCAGAAAACCACCAAGTACAATTCAGGTTAGTTTGCCCTGAAACTTCAATGGTTTCAGAGACTAACGCAGAAGTCAGATTCGAGAAGAAACACAGAAGATACCAAACCCTAAGTTTAGGGTTTCGTCCGATAACAACACAAACGCCACTCGAGACACCAGATCTGAGAAGATCAGCCACTAGATCTACGAAGACCAGACGTCAAGCATAGTTTCCAAGAACAGAAACCCTAACACAAAATACAAAACGATCAGAAATAAAGCAGCGGATAACAAGTAACAAACAAATCAGAAGCTATCAAGCTCTGATACCATGTAAAAATGGCACAGATCTATGAACTACTGATGAACAACAAACAATACAAGAAATAGCGACAAAAAACGTGACGAAAATCTTATTTAACCAACCCAAAAGTGATTACCCCCCCAGAAACCCTAGATCTCACAACTGTGAGATCTAAACAATACAAGTACAACAATACATTGATGATCATCAACTGATGATCAATCCACACGAAATACAGCAATCTCTCAACGATACAAATGAGAGATTGTAACAAGACTACAACCGTCTTCAACAAACTTCTAACAAACAAATACAGAGAAATAAGAAGAGTATGTGTGAAGATTTTGGGGAGAATGAATGAACGAACAAAGAAAGATCATTTTTATATCACCGAACACATCAACTTACACTCTGAACCTCCGAGAAAGCACAAAGAACATCGCAGTCCTTAAAACATTTCACATTGCCCCCTGAACTTATGAAATTGTGCACAAAGAACCAAAAGAATCAGAAAAGTAATATCATACGATGAATATTGAAATACACCTTCATACTTAGGACAAAATGAATGATAAACATATATCCTTTTTTTACAGGTTAAGACCTTTAATCTGAATTGGTGAGACATTTGCCTCTGAAGGGTTAAGCATTATACTACCTCTTAATGGTTTAGACCTCTTACTGGTTCAGCACTTAGTGGTTCAGACCTCTTACTGTTTCAACACTTAATCATTTAGAAGTTGCCAAACAGCCCCTAACTCATTTAAAACAATAATAAAGAGTTTAAAGAGTTACAAACCATAGTAACAACTTTAGGGTGTATATGACTAGAATAATACGTAATAAGTTCAAACATTTGGTTTATGATCAAATACAAAGGCTCCTAATAATAAGAAGTGTACAAAGGCTACTAAAAATAAACCCACTACAAAAAAAAAAAAAAAAAACCTAAACACCCACCACCACCCAAAAACCTAAACCTCTCACCCCCACCCACCAAAAAAAAAAACATTTTCTTTTTGTGGGTGGTTGGGTGGAGGTGGGTGTTTAGGTTTTTTTATGTTTTTGTTTTTGGGGGTTAGGTTTTTTGGGTTGTTTTATTTTCCACTCCCTATTTGGGGAGCACTCCTTCCATCCTTAGTTGTGAAACTTGGGCCAAACCAATTTACGATTTTGTCCCGCTTTAAAAGTATGATTTTGCAATCAGTTTAAAATTACGTTTTTACTTCCAGTTCAAATTAAAATTATGTTTTTGCCCCTAGTGAAAAATTACAATTTTGCCCTCGGTTTAAAATTAAGATTTTGCCCCGTTTAAATTTACAGTTTCTCCATTGGTTTTGTTTTCTTCCTCCCCATGTAAATTACGATTTTGCCCTCAATTTAAATTTACATTTTTGCCATCGGTTTTGTTTCCTTTCCAGTTAAATTACGATTTGGCCCCCTGTGTATAACTGCATACACAAGATGGGGGAATAGTGTCAGGCAGCTTGCTGGAACTCCCCCATTGGCCCAACAATCTTACGATTTTATTCCCGCTTTAAAATTACGATTTTGCCATCAGTTTAAAATTACGTTTTTACCCCCAGTTCAAAATAAAATTATGCTTTTGCCCACAACTAAAAATTATAATTTTGCTCTCGGTTCAAAATTACGTTTTTGACACGTTTAAATTTACAGTTTTGCAATTAGTTTTATTTTTCTCCTCCCAGCCAAACGACGATTTTGCCCTCAATTTAAATTTACATTTTTGCCATCGTTTTTCTTTGCTTTGTTTTTTTTTTTTGTCTTTTTCCGCTTGATGTATATACATTATAGTTATTATTGCGCGAAACTATTAAGAAAAGCTTTCGCAATTCAGTTGGTCGTATGAACATTCAAATATAGTGAGCGTATCGGGTTCGAAACCCTTCATGGGAAAGAAAATTTTTCATTACCTAGTGCCAAATAAAAGTCTGAGTAGATTGTTTCGTTTATTATTATTTTTTCTGTCTATTATTCTTAATAATATTTTTCGTGGTTTATTCTTTCTTCTTTTTTCATTTTTATGTTGTTTTCTCTGCTTCTAAACTTGTAATTTTTATAACCAACCGATATGGTACCAATATTTACGGGTAAAACACCAGTAATTAACGATACTGTATCGGTACCTGTACCACTTTTTCCTGTTTTCCGGTACCGGTACTGGTTTGGTACCGAACAGATATCGTGCTCATCCTGTTACAAAACGAAACGAATTGATAACATTCAAACTCCCGGCCGCATAACGCGGGGAATTTCACTAGTTTTAATTATAGCTCCATGTGTTTTTTTTTTTTTTTTCCAAATTTTAATGTGTGAAAACTTACTATAAATTGAATTTAAGAAGATATGCAACAACAACTACTACTACTACAACTACTGCCGCTTTTATTATTAAGAGAGAATGTACGACCTTCACCATTGCACGTGTTTAAAGAATGGCCACGGCGCAAGACACGGAAATAACAACCGACTAGACGCGTGTTATACCCGGGGACAACGTTGTCAATTCACATCCACGTGGCCTTCTCTTATTCGTTGTTGTTAAACGTCGGTACACTCCCCCTAACCCCACTTGCCACCCTATCCCCACTTGCCACTTGTTGCATTTATGCCTTGCTATAGCCAGCTTTAACCTCCTCTTCTTACGTTACCTCATTCTTTCACAAGGTTAAATTGGTAATTTCACATGTGTACGGTAACTGTAAGTAAAGATGGATTGGAATTCATCCTTATCACAAATGACATTTAGCCTTATCCAGTTATCCTTAACTACTAAAGTTGGGTACCCCATCTAACAATGTTTGCAATTATGGTAAACAATATGATATTTATGTGACAAATTTATGAGATATATTTGTACATGTTTTATTTGTCTTTTATATTTTTATCGGCAATTGTTATCGCTATGACGTTTATATGATAAATAGAAGTTCGTGGATAAGAAGGTAAGGTTGACGTTGATTTCGTCTATGTTGGGATGTCGTTACGTCACGTTTATAACAAACTTCTTGAACGTCGTCTATTGTATGGTATGGTATCTTATCTGCACGGGCGGATCCAAGGACGTTTTTGGGGTTTTTAGGAACTCTCTGGGTTTGGAAAAAAAAAACAGAAAAAACTAGTGGAAACTGTGATAATTTATCAAAAGGAACCCTGTGTAAAAAAATTCTTGGATCCACTACTGCTTATCTGTTACCGACTGCATGGATGTTAATTCATCGGTTTCGTTGAATCGAATGTGAATTTTGTTGTAGTAAATGTAATTCCAAAGTTTACACAAATAAAAGATAAGTGAGCATGTGTTATGATATTTTTTATAAAGATATCCAAACTCACATTGAATTAAAATAGAAAAATCTTTTTTTTTTCTCTCATGTGTGGCATTCTTTCTAGAATCTTGTAATAATATTCTAATAATCTTTGTCACTAGGAGAGTCTTGAAAGCATCAAGTTTGAAAATGAACACACAGTTGCAATTGAATATTCAAAAAATATCCGGACAAGGTTACACCTTTCATGGTGGTGGTTTGGCACACACATAGATTTTGACCATGCTACTTATTATTTATTATTTTATTTAGAGTAAATTGTCATTTTAGTCAATGTGGTTTGGCCCATTTTGCCAGTTTAGTCCAAATGTTTAATTTTTAACATCTGGATCCAAAAAGGTTTCATCGTTGCCATTTTAGTCCAACTGACTTAACTCCATCCATATCTGTTAAAGCTGCCAAGGGCATTTTTGTCATTTAAGTTTTCCTTTTATTAACCTTTTTTTATTAATTGCTTTTCCCTCTCATTTTGGCGCCCTTTTCACCCTGTATATAACCAAATCGACTGAAACGCTAAAATCCTAATTAACTTGAGCAAAGCAAACCATCTCTCCTACCTACCTTCAATCTTCAACGATGGTGCAATTTCCATGTGGTGCCCATATTGTAATTCGAACTTCGTGGACCTCTTTGAACCCTGTCTGACGTTTTTATTGTTGCAATAGACAGGTATTTGGGTTTCTTTCATCATCTTCATAATCACCTGCGATTTGTTCATGTTTTTATCATTTTTTGTTAACAGGGGGAGGGGCTGTGGATTCGTTGCTTGGGCTGAGGCTAAGTTGTGTCAAAGATGTGCAGGAATCATAAGAGGGCAGTTAAACTCCATCCGCAGACTTGAAGAAGAGAACAGGAGACTGAAGTGGCTATTGTGTGTTACTTGGGGTTTATTGATGTTGTACTATGTGTGTAGTTAAATGATGCGTATTTAGATTATTTCGAGTGTTTGTAGTTCATGAATATGGTATGAATGTTGTAAGATTTTTGGTTTAGTTAATGGAACTATGTTAATGGTGTTATATGAATGATATTTGAATGATTCTGGATGGTATGAATGATGTAAGATTGTTATATTGAAGTAAACTGCAGCCACTAAAAGAAACTGGAACTATGTTAATGGTATGAATGATGTAAGATTCTTAATGGAACTATGTTAATGGTATGAACGATGTAAATTTGCCGATAGATTGTATCGTACGAAGCGGCCATTATGTTAATGGTATGAATGATGTAAGATTCTTAATGGAACTATGTTAATGGTATGAATGGTGTAAATTTGCCGATAGATTGTATCGTACAAAGCGGCCATTAAAAGAAACTGGACATTACAAACCTGCATTATATTGAAGTAAACTGCCAAAATACAAATTGGCCATTAAAAGAAACTGACCCATTACAAACCTGCATTATATTCAAGTAAACTGCAACCATTACAAACCTGAACTAAACTGCCAAAATACATACCAAAAGAGTAACTGACCCATTACCATAACAGATTACAAGTACCAAAAGACTTAACCCTAAACTGTTTTACCAAAGTACATAACCATAACCCATGACAAGTACCAAAATACATAACCATTAATTGTTTTACCAAAATACATATCAAAGGACATAAGATCTAAGCAACATTTTCAGTTGGACCTGCACCACTTTGACTTGCACCAACATTTTCACTTGGACCTGCACCACTTTGACTTGCACCAACCTGACTTGCACCATCTTGACTTGCATCTACATCTTGTTTTTTCTGTCTTTTCTTGCATGCCCTCTTGTTGTGGCCCCTTGCCTTGCAAATCTCACAGGTTACAGTGTTTCCCTTTCTGGTCAACTTTCCCACATCTCGAATGGATGCTTCAGTATTCTGTGTTTGGGTCTGTGTTTGACTTAATTCCTCTGCTGACTTCTTTCTCTTTTTCTTTGGTCTGCCTATCTAGTTATGATGTTTAGGAGGTAACAAAGTGGTGGGGCATCTAGACTTTGGCCATTCATCCATACCATTGATTGGTTCAATGGTACACTCATAAACCAGCTTCCATGTTTCATACCAGTATGCTTGATCAACCCACATTTCTGGTATGGGTTCCCCACCTCCATGTAGACCCTGATTCCATATTGCAGCCACTGCGTGCTTGCAAGGCATACCAGTAAGGTCCCATTTCCTGCATGAGCATGCCCTTTCACCAAGATTAACAACCCTTTGATCTAAGCCATGACTGACCTGATACTTTGTTCCTCCAGTCCAAATGCAAGTGTACTGTGAGGCTTCAGACTTGATTGCATCAAAAATCCTAGTAGCAGCAGGTGTTAAAGGACCATTACACTTGGCAATTAGCTTTTTGACAACTACAATCTTTTTCATTTGGTATTCCCTAATGAATTCAAGACAAGTGATGATAGGTTTGTCCCTACCATACACCAGTTGCCTATTGAAGACTTCACAAAGATTGTTCAGGAGTACATCACACTTTGCCCTACCTGTACCTGCATAACTTTATGTTATTAATGTGTACACTACAATAAAGAAGTTTATGCTATATATGTCATACCACTGAAATGAGATCTAGACCAATGCCTTGGAGGAATTTGTTTCAACCAGTCATGTAACTCTTTATCTTCTTCCTCAACTGCCTTCATTGCATTTTCCCAACCTCTTGGTGTAAGGACACTAGCACAGCTCCATAACAAATCTTTGTAGACATCACCCTTCCATCTTGTTTTCATATTCTCATGTATATGCCTTAGGAAGAACCTATGTTCAGCCTTTGGATACACCTTTTCTATTGCTGGTATTATACCCTACATAAGCAAACAGTATATGATACATAAGCAAACAATTAAATCAGTTACATAAGTAAACAATTAAACAGTTTATGATACATACCTTCTGCCTATCACTTATAAAGGTGAAATATGAGTTAGGATCCAGCCCTAGATCATCTCCCAAGCACATCAAAAACCATGTCCATGAAGCTTTAGATTCTGACTCAACCAATGCATAGGCTACCGGGTAGATGCCATTGTTTGCATCTATACCAACTGTAGTTAAGACCTGCCCTGGATAAGGCCCCTTCATGAAACATCCATCTAGACCCAACAAATTTCTACCAGCTATCTGAAATCCCCTTTTTAAACCAGCTAAACAAATGTATATCCTTTTAAACTGCCTTGTTGGAGAATGTGGGTTAGGCTCCTTCTCAACCTCCATTTTTATTGTTGTACCAGGATTAGCCCTAAGCAATTCTTCACAGTAGTCTCTAAGCATTGTATATTAAACATTATAATCACCTTGAACTCTCTTTGTTGCCTGAGACCTAGCCCTAAACATCTGCATTACAGTAACTTATACCTGGAACTTCTTTTGTATCATATCTTGTAAGGATTTGAGTGGAATAGTAGGATTAATCCGAATAGTACCTTCAATCTCCTTGGCCAGCCAACCGATTGTGCAGAGCCTAACATCCATTGTGTTTAAACATATGTGCTCTTTCAAGAAGGTTTTAACTACCCAAGAGCCGACACTCTTGCTCTTTGATATGTGCAGTAGCCAAGGACATGTAGGGTTTATATCCCTTTTTTTAGGTTTAGGTTTAACTTTAGGCCCACTTGCACTTTTTGCTGAATTTACAGATGTACCCCCAGCATTTAATGAACTTCCAGATATACCCCCAGCATTTAATTTACTTCCAGATATACCCCCCAACTGTCACATCTTCAACTTCCAGCCCTTTTGCTTTTGTTTTACCCCTAATGTTTGTTAACAACCCCATCTTTTGCCTCTATTTCACCCCTGACCAGTTTAGGATTGAACCCCTTACACACTACACGAAACCTAGATGTATCATTTCTTACTATCATCAGTTGCCTCCTACTTTCCACTACATGTTTTTTAAGTAACCTTTTGATTTGTTCCTTATTACTAAACGTTTGACCAAGATAAAAAGGATAACCATCAGTTTTTTTGGTTATTTTATGCTTCCTCCTATGAGCCCTCATTCTCTTTTGCATCTTTGTGTCATCCTCATCATCACTCAAACTATCAAATTCATCTAAGTCAATCTCAACATCCATGTTCACATCATCTCCAATATCTAAGTCTGCCTCATCATCACTTAAATCAAAATCTACTGCAGCCCTAAAATCATCCATATCAACATCATACTCCTCAACAATGTTATCAACATCCATAATGTAGTTTGAGTCTTCATCAGATACATAATTACCCTCAGCTGCTTTGCCCTTTCTTACATTATAACCCTTAGCTACTTTGGCCTTTCCTTTAGAAACCTCATCTACTTTGGCCTTTCCTTTAGAAACCTCATCTATATCACTACTATCATCCTGCTCATAATCACCGCCTTAGGTTCAAAATTGCTATCATCTGATCCATCACTACCACTATTTTCTGATCCATCACTACCACTATTTTCAGATCCATCACTACTTACAATCGCTTCAACAATGTGCTCCCCATCAGCTGCACTATTTTCTGATCCATCATCAACATTTTCATTGATATCATGCTTTGCATTGTTTCTTAACTGCAAACCTTCATAATCAGGTCTAATATTTTCTACAAACACATCTATCAGTTTAGTAGTTCTAGATAGCTTTAAAAGATCAAGAATATAGCCATCATTTAACAATGGTCTTAGCACTAAATCCAGATCCTCTCCTGGCAATCTATACATAAATCTCATATCATCCTCCTCTCTATACCCAATATCCACCATCATATCCTTCAATACAATGACTGAAAAATAGTCTGAGTTAACCTTGTCAACATAAGAAACCTTACCCTTCGCATATGTCATCCCAGGATACTCTGTAAATTCACCCCCATGGTGTATTTCGATTGAAAAGTTTTCAGGGTAGTTTACTGCATCAATGAACATATAAACTTCAAATAAGTGATCAATCCACTTTAAAAAGGCAAAATTTAAACAACATTGTTGAGTATTAGACAGAACTTACCATATGCCTCTTCTGGATTGAATACTTCATTAGGATCATGAACACACCAAGGCTCATTCATCGTTCAGAAACCACCACACAATGCTCGTTCACAGCTAAGTCGCCTTTGATCGATCGTCTTCATTTCGTTGTTAGGGTTTTAAAATTGGGGAACTGTGTGTGTTGTGATCGATGAAAAGAAGCAGTTGTGTCATTTAAAGAGCTTATAATAAAAGAAAAAAGCTTTAATTAAAAGAAAAAGCAATTAAGAAAAAAAGGGTTATTAAAAAGAAAAATGAAATGACAAAAATACCCTTGGCAGCATTAACAGATATGGATGGAGTTAAGTCAGTTGGACCAAAATGGCAACGATGAAACCTTTTTGGATCCAGATGTTAAAAATAAAACCTTTGGACTAAACTGGCAAAATGGACCAAACCACAGGGACTAAAATGGCAATTAACTCTTTTATTTAATATCTACAAATCCCATGATAGGCAATAGTGGTTGCCTTCTATTGGCCTAAATGGGCGGCAGAGTGAATAGTGTCAGGCAGCAGCCTGACACTCTCCTATTGGTCTAACAAATTTACGATTTTATCTTGCTTTAAAATTACGATTTTGCCATCAGTTTAAAATTATATTTTTGCCCCTACTTAAAACTAATTTTACGCTTTTGCTCCCAGCTAAATATTTCAATTTTGCCCCCGGTTCAAAATTACGATTTTTCCCCGTTTAATTTACAATTTTGCCATTAGTTTTCCCCCTTAAAATTACGATTTTGCCATCAGTTCAAAATTATGTTTTTACCCCCACTTAAAATTAAATTTACGCTTTTGCTCCCAGCTAAAAATTCCAATTTTGCCCTCGATTCAAAATTACGATTTTGGCCCGTATAAATTTATAGTTTTGCCATTAGTTTTTTTTGTCACAGCCAAGTTACGATTTTGCCCTCAACTTAAATTTACATTTTGTCCATTGTTTTTGTTTGTTTTGATGGTGAAATTACAATTTTGCCCCCAGTGTAAAATTACAGTCATGCCGGCAGCTGCCTGGCACTCCCGTTGGTCCATTTAATTTACGATTTTATCCCTGAATTAAAATTATGATTCGCCCTCAGTTAAAAATTACGATTTCCCATCGTTTTAGTTTTTTTAGCAAAACTATAAAGGTTTTTGTTTTAATTAGTTGACTCGATTTAATTTTTTTTCGTGTTAAGGAGCTGTCTAACACTAGCTCATTAGTCCTGAAAAATTACAATTTTGCCATGAGCCCAAAATTACGGTCTTATCATCGTTTTTTTTTTCCTAGGAAATTTATAGTAGTCTTTTTTTAATTGATTCAGAATTATTCGGCTATCGTCCCGCAACGCGATCGGGGCATCAACTAGCTATTAATAAAATAATAATAATAATTATTATTATTTAATATCTTGTGTCACAAATCATAAAGTCAAATTTGACTATCTTTCTCTCTCCAAGAAACAGCCCAGCAATACCCCATATCCAATGTGTTTACATTCCTTTATATACCCATCATCTTTTCACCTCATTCTTCATTGTTTCTTCACATTCTTCCACTCATATCTCTTTTGTTATTCAACATGGTGACTGTATCAAAACCTCTTATTGAACAGTTTCTTGTGAAACCAAACACAAGCCCATTAGTCATCCCAGATATCCCTCTCATTGACCTATCAAAACCTGAGTCAAAACAACATCTTGTTAAGGCTTGTCAAGATTTTGGATTCTTTAAGGTGGTTAATCATGGTGTTCCTTTTAAGTTTATAAATAAACTTGAATCAGAAGCTGTCAACTTCTTCAATTCTCCTCTTGCTACTAAAGAAAAGTTCGGCCCACCCGACCCGTTTGGTTATGGGAACAAATGCATTGGGAGAAATGGGGATGTGGGTTGGGTTGAATACCTTCTTCTCAACGCCAAACCCGAATCCGATTACCCGGAAATTTTCCAGTAAGAACTCTCATTAAAACATACTATTTATTATGTTTATATACGTATTTCGGGTGAAACCAGTATTTAAAATGCAATGTTTTCAGAACCAGACTAGACTCTGGTTAGACCAGATACTAAAGTTTCTATATTCTTTTGAAGTCTTATTATTTCAAGTTTTACCTTTTTAATTGATTTTACAAATATCACAAAAAAGTCTTATTATTTTTATACTTAAAACTATTACATTATCAGTATTTTTTTTTAAACCGGTCAGACCAGCGAACTAGTAAAACTACCTACCTGATAAGCGACACGGTTACCAAACTAAACTTTTACATTATTTATTACGTAATCAAGTTTTTAAAACCGGTCAGACTAATGAACCGGTACGACTACCTATCCATAATTACTCTGGTTACGAGAACATTGATTAAAAGTCAAAATAATTGCCAACGAGGTAGTGCTAGAGTGGTTGGGGAAAAAAATTGGTGGTTCTTGTTACCCAGGTTCGACTCCCACTCTCTCCATTATTTTCTGCGCCGGTTCGTCTCGGATGGGAGGCGGGGTTTTACCGATTATTCCATCGTCGTGACTTCGGGCGGATGGAGGTCTGGTTTCCGCGTCTGGGAGAGCCAAGGGGCTGGCGGCGATCGAGTAGTCGACCTTGGTCATAGCACCCGGTGTCACGATGGTTGGCACGTCGTTTCTTTCGGTTAAAAAAAAAGTCGAAAACAATTATCTTCTCCATTGCATTATGTTAAACAACTTAACTCTATTTTCTTCTTTTGATTTGTAGGGGCATTGTGAATGATTATGTAACATCAGTGAAGACAATGGCTTGTGAGATTCTTGAACTATTAGCAGATGAATTGAAACTACAACCCAGAAATGTGTTCAGCAAGCTGTTGAAAGATGAACAGAGTGACTCTGTTTTCCGGGTCAACCACTATCCACCATGCCCAGAGTTTCAAGAAAACGAAAGAAATGGGTCGAAACTTGTGGGTTTTGGAGAACACACGGACCCACAAATCATCTCGGTTTTGCGATCCAATAACACTTCTGGGCTTGAAATTTCATTGAGAGATGGAAGCTGGATGTCTGTTCCACCTGACTCTCAATCTTTCTTCATCAATGTTGGTGATTCTTTACAGGTATTTGGTTAATAATATTGTCATGGGCCTATCCAACGGGTTTTTGGGTACCAGGAACCCCTCGGTTTGATAAAAATGAAAAAAAAAAAATAGTGGAAACCTTGTATCATTTGAAAAAATTGCGAGAAACCAAAAGGAATCTTCTATAAAAAATTCCTAAATCCGTACAAGTTTTAATACATGATGTACATATATGTTTATATGTTAGAGACATTGGTCTTGTTTTTTTATTTTGAGTTAAATGCCATTTTAGTCCCTATGGTTTGAGTTATTTTACCAGTTTAGTCTAACGGTTTTATTTTCGTCTGTGGGTCCAAAAAGGTTTCACCGTTACCATTTTAGTCCACTGGGTTAACTTCATTCATTTTTTCATATAACGAGAATGACAATTCGGTCATTTTATATGTAATTATGTGAACTAGAAGGGCAATTCGGCCATATAAAATGACTGAATTGTCTTTCTCGTTAACATAAATAATGGATGAAGTTAACACAGTGGACTTAAATAGCAACGGTAAAACCTTTTTAGACCTACAGACGAAAAATGAAACCTTTAGACTAAACTGACAAAATGGCTCAAACCAGAGGACGAAAATGACATTGAACTCCTTTATTTTTTAAACTTAAGGTTTAGAAAACAAAGAATGAGGTCAAATGAATCTGTCTGTATAGATTCTCCATAGTGGATCCTGGTGTTTGCTTCCTAAGTCAAAATCAATCTTTATCTCAAGTCCTACAAGTCACTTCCTTTATCTAAGGTCCTAGTCAGTAGTCATATTTTGCTTAAGATAAAATAAAATAATCTTAAGTTTATCTCAATATTACCCTTATTATATTTTTAATATAACAATAAACATTTTTTATAACATTGATAACCACTATTTCAAACGACGGGACTTAAACGCTTACCACTGTTTCAACTAGACCTTGTTGAAGAATAAAGTTTTCACTTAATATTATTATTATGATTATAATTTGAAAAATTTAATTAGTTAAATGTTTTGTATGTATTTCAAAAGTTGTATTCTGGGAAATGGGTTATTTGGGAAATGGGTTATTTAGTAAATGGTTATATATTTTGAGTTTGATAATAAAGATGTTTGCTTTGGACATGTAGGTGATGACCAATGGAAGATTTAAGAGTGTGAAGCATAGGGTGGTGGCAAATGGTACAAAGAGTAGGGTGTCAATGATATACTTTGGTGGACCACCATTGAGTGAAAAGATAGCACCATTGCCATCACTTATGCAAGGAGAGGAGGACAGTTTGTACAAGGAGTTCACTTGGTTCGAGTACAAGAAATCCGCGTTCAATTCAAGATTATCTGATAACAGACTCGGCTTGTTTGAAAAAATCATCGCGTCTTAGGGTTTTAGCCTTGTGTTATTTCTTTTGATTTGTTTAAGGAATAGGTATAGAAGTAGTTGTGTTATGACCTTTAGTCAAGAATTGTATATCTTCCTTGGTTTTTTATTCATACTTTCTTTTGATGTAAACTTCCACTTGTGTCAAAATTACTTCATGTAATGTTGTTTCCTTTGCTAAGGAGTGAAACACAAATCTTATTTATTTTCGTTCCTTTTTTTTCATGTTAAAATCTTAGTCGAAATGATCATATTGACAATTCCGTGTGGTACCATATGATGTAAACATCACACCCTTTCATAATCTATCTCCCCACATTTCTTAATTAACTAGGTTGTGGGTCGTCCTACCTTAACATCAATCCACCTTAAATCGGTTCAATCATGGACCATGAACCGAGCGGTCCATGACCTTTGATAATGGCTTCATGGCACCACTTTGAATTGATTAGTGGGGGTTGGGTTCAATAAAGTGTAGAAAGCATGTACACATGTTGTCAGGGTTTGTATGAACCATTAATGTTACATGACTTTTCAAGATGATATACAAAGCATGCAATAAAAATTGAAAAGAATATAAATTATTTTACCACTTATTTATGGATACATGGATTATTGTAGTTGTTGTGTGAAGATCCAAAGGTCCAATTTAGATGTTTGTTGTGGATTTAATGAGTGGTTGATCATTTTAGTCCATTTTCCATCCAAGTTTGGTACTTGTCACATGAGTTGGTTACTTGGGGCTTTAACCTTTGGGGACCTCTTGTGTTTTCCGGATAAACAATTACAACAATTTGCCAATTTTATAAACATTGTTTTGGAAATAAATAAAAGATGATACGATGTGGGCTCCCTTTGCTATCATGATTGTATGATCTATCTTGGGCGTGTTTATAAACCGCTGAAGTCGATCAAACAAATTATATCAAGGCTAGTCAGCCTGTTTAAGATACAAATAGTTTGGTTCACGGCTCGATTTTCACGGTTTGGAGAGTTTGACAGTTTGGTCAGGTTTGAAACTTGGAACGGCCCTTGTTAACCGATTTGGTTGTTTAACTTTTATTATTCGTATATTTTTCGGTTTTACGTATGTGTATTACAATCATCAACCATCTTTAGCATTTTAAATATTTTAATATAAATTAATGACATTTAAATTAAAAAAAAATCTGTTTCAAACCATCAAACCGTAATCACCAAAGCAATAGAATTGGCCAGTCTGGTTGACCCACCCAACCCAATCAGTTTGTTTGGATTTGTTGTTCCTAAAACCAGGAGTTCATCCAAAAATATTCATCAAAACCTACCGCTCTGTACCGCTAACGCCACATAGAATTTATTATAGGATAAATGGTATTTGGCCGGTAAGGGACTCCTCTCGAACATGAAAAGACTTAGAACGATGATAAGCCTAACTTTGCCTCATATGGTTTGATCGGTTTTCGGAGCATACCGCTATTGCAATGCATACGAAGTCGAGAGTAAATCTATGAAAATACATTTTTGGTGTTTGCAAATTAACCTAATAACCTTCATGTTCTTGAGCCCACATAATAAGCCCACCTTTTAAGTTTTCATAGTTTGAACAATTGCACTCTATACATTTTTTTAAGCATCAAATATAAATGAGTTTTAACATAAGAAGTGAAGTAGGGAATTTTTTTTTCTGAATTTTTTTCCTATATATTTAAGCATTGTGTTTTGTTAAAGATATTAGCACTTCAGTTTTAATACCATTCCAATTCTTTTTATTTGCATTCTTTCCTTTAACGGTCTTTTTTTGTGTTGCAAGGTGGGTCAGTTCTTTTCCTGCTCTTGGGCCTTACTGGACTTCTTTTGGGCTGCAGTCGTGTACAGCTGTGAAGACCCCTCTAGGGTTTGGTTTGCTATTTATCCTGCTGGTTGGTGTGTAAGAAAGTATCATCAGACACATTTTTCACCTTTTACAAAAACATTGCATCATCCCCTTCTTCTCGCAAGTTCTGCGCAAGAGCATTAACGGTTCTGTTGTCTTTGTTTATCAGCCTTGATATTTCAGTTTCATCAGTCAATCAATCTGTGATGACTGAATCACTTGTATCTGTGAAGAATTTCTGATAATATAATTCGTGTTCTTCGTTTGTATTTGATGTGTTGCAAACGCATCTTATTTTCCTTGTGTATTTTGTATATTATTTTAATAGTTTAGAGTCATTCTTATAATATCTAGACATGTATTTTATTATTTTGTTATTGTTACAGGTCCCGGTGTGAAAAGGAATGAAAAATGAGCTTAAACGATTAATGTGTGAAGAATCGGGAAATATTAAATGAAGCTGAAACTCGAAGGGTTGAATTGCAATTAAAGGAAAGTTGTTTAAAAATAACTCATGAATTTTGAGGGACTAAAAGTGACATGAGGCTCAAACTTAAAATTAATTCCATGAGCATGTGGCTAACATTGGAATTCATACGTGAATTCTAAAAGGTATGGCACAAGATTTAAGTGTATTTTTTATTAACTGAAGGAAGCTTTTGGTGCAAGAAAAAAAAAGAAAGATAAGTGGGCCGCCAACTAGCATTGCAATTCGTGAGATCATGAAGTATTGGGCCATGTGAGTTTTTATTTCAAGATATGATAAAACCTAGAGTAGGAGGAATAGATATTCGAACCCTACGGCAACAGAGGGGGGTAACGAACAGAAAACAAAAAAAAAAAGAATATACGACGGCAAAGGCATACAGAGATACGAATTGAAGCAGTTGAAGGCGACTGAGAAGATTAAGAGAAGATTGAAGGTTTAGCTCAACGGTTCATAGCTTGTTCGGTTAGACTTGTTTATTAGTTTTGGTTTTTGTTTAAACTTGATACTTTAGAAACATGTTTTCTGAATTCTTTCACGTTGAACTTATGCTTGATTTTTGTTTAAACATGCTTGGCTAATTTTCTTTGTGCTACCTAGGCTATGAATAATTGTTAATTTATTTACGGTTTCTTGGTTTGGTTAATTAATGTTTTGGCTCAGTGTTGTGGTAAAAGTGCTCTTGTCATGGTTCTAATGTGCATGCGTATTTAATAATTGATGGTTTATATTTGTTCCACTTTTTCTTGGTTAAAATTAATTGCGTATTAATTAAGACTAGGGTTAGGTGATTTCGTTAACTTTGTGTTTTCAACTAAATCTCGTGGTTGCTAGACGTAGTAAACCCTAGGAACAAATTAATAAACTATTTGGTAATTAAATATTCTACCATCTTTGAGACCGAGAGGAGATTAGATGTCGGGTTGTCTTAATCATTAGACGGTTTAGGTGTTAATTGCACGAGAGTGAATTACCCTAGGTTTTATTGTGATTTTTAGCGAACCGTGTTAGAACCTGATTAGAGTCACCACCCTATACATCCCTTACACTTCCCGGATGTACCGTTTCTAGTGAGACCGAGAGGTAATCTAGATTTAGGGTACCATAACCTAATTAGAGAGACCGAGAGGTGATCTGACATTAACCGGTGAGTTCATACACTTTTCTTGATCCTAGATTGCGACCTGTTTGGAGAATGATCTGCCAGCCAGTTTAGGTCTTGTTTAGTGAACCTTAAGATCCCGGTAGCCAAAACTTAGTTATTCCATTCCGAGAACCGTGAGTGAATTGACATGCATCTTGCCTAGGTAGCTACTTTCCATCATCTGACTGCACCCAAATCTGCTATTTGTGTTCTGTTTGCTTATTTGCTTTCTTAGTTAATTCCTTTAGTTTAATTAGTTAAAACCCCAAAATCCAAACAAATGAAATAAACCAGTTAAGTAATTAGTTAAGTCAGAGTCTAGTTTAGCGTCGCTAGTGTCTCGTGGGTTCGATACTCGGACTTCATTAGGCTTTACTACGTACGATAGGTATACTTGCCTATCAGTGGTCTAGCATTTAGAGAGTCTTAGTTTATAAATTTAAAACTAGGGTGTCTAGATTAGGTTAGTTTTTACAGACCATAATTTGCACATCAGTATTCAATAATATTGAGTTCTCTGATATGGTATCAGAGCCAAAGGGTGATTCATGATTTCTTGGTGTCTTTTTCGCTGCTGATTACTGTCGTTTATCCGGAGCTCTGAAATTAGGGTTTCTGATCTTCATCAGATCTGGGTTGTTCGATCGATCGGCTGTCCGGCTGTTTGTAGGATCTGGATTGTTTCGCTGTTCGTGGTGCAGATCTTGTTCTCTTTGCCTCACAGTTTGTAACCCTAAGTGAAGGTTACAACTGTGAGTTGTTTTTGGCGAACCCTAACTTGGGAAAACCCCTCGGTGAGATCTTTCTTTTTTCTCCTCCTTAGTGTTAAGTTGTAGGTAAAAGGCTCCTGCACTAAGACCTGCGCTGGCACCTATTGAGCGACGAACCAGCGATCGGGAACACTGGTGCAGTTTCGCCGCCTCTTTACTTCTGTTTCTCTCTATTCCTTTTGTTTGTTGATGTCTTATTGATTATCTGTCTGTGACTTGCTTTTGCTGGGCTTGTGTTTATTTCTATCTTCTTGTTTATTGTGTTGTTTTTCTATGGGGGATAATACAAACAAGTCCGAGTCATCTGTCACTTTAATTAGTAAACTTGATGCTAGTGACCCGCTTTATTTGCATGCCAGTGATTCTAGTGGTCTTACTGTTGTTAATATCAAGTTGAAAGGAATAGAAAATTACGTGGTTTGGTCGAATGCTATGCAACTTGCTTTAATGGCTAAGAATAAATTAGGGTTTATTGATGGATCCTGTAAAAGGTCAACTACAGATGATGTCTTAGCTAGTCAGTGGGATAGGTGCAATTCAATTGTTTTAACTTGGATTTTAAACTCTGTCTCTAATGAACTGTATGTTGGTCAAGTTTATTCTAAACTTGCATCTGAGGTGTGGGATGATCTTAAGGAAACTTACAATAAAATAGATGGCTCGGTTGTCTTTGGCTTATTTCAAAAAATTAACTCTGTCAGTCAAAATGGTACTAGTGTTTCTGAATATTATCACAAAATTAATACTATGTGGAAACAATCTATGCTGCAACTGCCTTCTTGTACTTGTCATGCTTCTACTAAGTTCAATGAATTTAATCATTTAATTAAACTTATGCAGTTCTTGATGGGATTAGATGACATTTATCAACCAGTTATAACAAATCTTTTAACAAGAGATCCTCTTCCAACTGTCAAAACTGCTTTTTCTATAATATCTAGAGAGGAATCTCATAGGGACTCAAATAGTTCCTCTAAGGTTCCTAATGTTGGGTTTGCTGCTAAAACTAATCAATTCAATGAAAATAAAAAACATTTTACCAAAGGTTCTAATCCCAACTTGAAGTGCACTCACTGTAATAAAATAGGTCATGTGGTGGATAAATGCTTTGAGCTTCATGGTTACCCATCTAATTTTAGACCACAACCTAATCAGAATAACAATCAATGGTCCAAGCCTAATATTTCTGCTAATTCTTCTATAAACAGTATTGTTAATCACTTTGTTAGTGACAAATCTGCTAGCAATTCTTTGAATTCTCTTACTTCAGATCAGTTCACTAAACTTCTAGACTTGCTTAATGAGAAAAAGACTGATGATGGGCCTAAGATAAATGTTGGAGGTAAATGTCATAATGTGATCTCATCTTTAGATTGTTACAAGAGGTCTTATTGTTTTAACAGTAAAACTTGGTCACAAAATAATATGAGTTGGATTATTGATTCTGGTGCTAATCAGCACATGATCATGTCTAGTGAAAATATGTTTAATAAAGTTGATGTTTCTGATTATAACATAACGGTCAAACACCCTAATGGTACTGATTCCAAAGTCACTATAATAGGTTGCTACCAATTATCCAACTCTGTTATCTTAAGAGATGTCTTTGTGGTCCCTGAATATTGTGTCAACTTAATCTATGTGCATAAATTAGCCAAGGATAATCAACTTAGGGTTGTGTTTGATGAAGATACTTGTTATATTCAGGATTCGTACTTAAAGAAAACCCTGGTGACTGGTAGACAAACTGATGGTCTTTATTTCTGTGGTAATTCCTTCAATTCTGTGATTGCCTATTTTAATAAAGCTGAAACTATAAAGCTCTGGCACTCAAGACTTGGTCATCCTGCTGATCAAGCCTTAAATGTTTTAAATCTTAAATCTGATAAAGCTAATATTGAACCTTGTGAAGTTTGTAATAAAGCAAAACAACACAGAGTCCCTTTTTCCTTTAAGTGAACACAAAACTTCTAAAGTAGGTGACTTAATTCACTTAGATGTTTGGGGTCCCTATAAGGTCTCAAGCATGGAAGGATTAAAATACTTTCTCACTGTTGTGGATGATTATTCTAGGTCCGTTTGGGTATATCTGATGAAATCTAAAGTTGAAGTTTTTGAAAATATTCAAAGTTTTTATAATCTTGTGAAAACTCAATTTGAAGTAAATATTAAGGTTTTTAGGAGTGATAACGGAACTGAATTTGTTAATTCTCAAATGTCCAACTTTGTTAAGTCACATGGGATCATTCACCAAACATCTTGTGCTTACACTCCTCAACAAAATTGTGTTGTTGAGAGGAAGCACAGACACTTACTCAATGTTGCTAGAGCTCTATTGTTTCAGTCAGGTGTGCCTTTAAAATGCTGGTCTGAATGTGTTCTCACTGCTTCGTACTTAATTAACAGGACACCCTCTTCTGTGTTAAATGGTAAAACGCCTTATGAGTTACTTTTTGGATTTGAACCTTCTCTCAGTCACTTGAAGATTTTTGGTTGCTTATGCTTCTTTACTGTTTTAAATAATCCTGATAAACTTGATGAAAGAGCTGAAAAATGTATTTTTATGGGGTATTCAAATTTAAAAAAAAGGGTTACAAAGTGTGGAGTCTAGATCAAAAGAAATTTACCTTCTCCAGGGATGTCAGCTTTCATGAAAATGTTTTTCCCTATAAAACTAAGCTATTTTCAAAATCTGATCTAGATAACACTTAATTTTTAAATAATTCAAATTTTTTTGATCTTTATGATTCTTCAAGTGACATAAATCCCGATGATGATGAGAAGGTGGAAACTAATTCAGCTACTGTGACTCAGCAACACAGTAGTTCAAGTGAATCAACACCTCATGTTGATACTCAGTAGCCATCCTCTGGTGATGGCATGGCTGGTAATCAACAAGTGTATGAACCTGAACCTAATCCTGTGAGGGTTGAGTATAGTAATAGCAATGAAGAATCAAACCTTCCTGAGGGTACTCATACCACTACTAGAAAATCCACTAGGTCTGTGTCTATTCCTAAGAAATTTGGTGATTATGTGGTTGAAGGCAAGGTTAAATTCGGTTACGAGAGAGTTGTTAATTATGCTAACTTACCTCCTGATAATATTTGTTTTGCCTCAAATGTCAATAAAATTCTTGAACCCAGCTCATATCAAGAAACTATCAAGGATAGTAATTGGGTAAATGCCATGAATGAAGAACTCAATGCTCTTCATAAGAATAATACTTGGTCTATTGTTGATCTTCCTAAGGGGAGAAAATCTATAGACTGCAAATGGGTTTTTTGGGTCAAATATAAGTCAAACGGAGAAGTTGAAAGATACAAAGCTAGGTTAGTAGCTAAAGGGTTCAACCAAAGGGAAGGAATAGACTTTGATGAAACTTTCTCTCCTGTCGTAAAAATGGTAACCATTAGATGTATTGTTAGTTTATATGTTCAAAATGATTGGCCGCTTTTTCAACTAGACGTTAATAATGCGTTTCTCTATGGAAATTTAAAAGAGGAAGTTTACATGTCTACGCCTAAAGGTCTGAATGACAACCATTTTAATAAAGTGTGCAAACTAAATAGATCCTTGTATGGTCTAAAGCAAGCACCCCGAATGTGGAATGAAAAGCTTGTAAACGTGCTCTTGAAAATGGGTTTTTATCAGTCAAAATGTGATTATTCTATGTTCATAAAATCTGATGAAAATGTGTTTGTTGTTATGCTAGTTTACGTAGATGATATCATTCTAACTGGTAATAGCAAACAGGAAATTGACAATGTGAAAAATCTATTACAGTCTGAGTTTAAAATCAAAGATTTATGTTTTTTTACAGTTCTTTCTTGGAATTGAAGTCATTAAAACTCAAGAAGGAACATGTTTGACTCAAAGGAAGTATTGTATGTATTTATTGAATGAGTTTGGTATGAGTGGATGTAAACCTGTTTCATGTCCTATTGAAGCAAACTATGTTATTACAGATCTGTGTAAAAAGGAAGAAAATAATTTTGTTAATGTTAATGATTATCAAAGGCTGGTTGGGAAACTAATTTACTTGTCTCATACCAGACCTGACATAGCTTATGCTGTTCATTTTCTTTCTCAATATATGCACAAGCCAACTATGGCTCATTCTCAAATTGCGTTCAAGTTGTTGAGGTATTTGAAAGGTGCTCCTGGTACTGGTTTAATGTTTAAAAAGGGTGATAAATTTGAGTTATCTGCTTATGCCGACTCTGATTGGTCTAAGTGTATTGATAGAAGAAGGTCAGTTACAGGATTTTGTATATTTTTTGGATTGTCTTTGATTTATCGAAAAAGTAAAAAACAAAGCGTTGTATCTAGATCTTCTGCAGGAGCAGAATACAGAACTATGTGTGCTGCCTTATGTGAGATAATGTGGCTGGTTAACATCTTACATGAGTTACAGGTCAAAGTTACTTTGCCGATTGAGTTAAGATGTGATAACATTGCTGCGCTGTTGATGTGTGTAAAATACAACATATAAATTACATCAAATGAGGCATAAAACTAACCCTTTTTTAGTACTAATATTGGAAAAAGAGTGTTTTTGTCTTCCTTTTGTATTTTCAGGATTAAATGAGCTCAAAAACGCAAAAGAAGCAAAAAGACAGCTAAATCCAACATAAATACAAGAAAAGGAACATTAGTGGATTGCCCGAACCCTCAACGGCACCTTCCAAAGCAAAATAGAGAAAACAGAAGGCTGAACACGCCCCGTGCTCAGCCAGCACGGGGTCGTGCCCAAGAAGCAGCAGAAAAGACAAACCTATAGAAGCTTCTATTGCCCACCACGGGCCGTGCTCAGCGGACACGGGGGCGTGCCGAAAGTACTGCAGGCGCATTAATTGTAATTGCGAATTACAATTAATGAAGAGAGAGAGAGTGTCAGACAGGCACGGGGCCGTGCCCAGCGAACACGGGGCCGTGCCCAGGCCTCTGTTCAGCCTATAAATAGGAGTGCTTGGTTTCATTGCAACTCATCCCTTGGCACACCACCTCTCTCACACTTCATCCACCACCCACCACCATCACAACACCATCATCCACCACCATCATCCATTGTCCATCATAGAGTGTGTGAGTCGTCTCGGGATCCAAGATTGATCGTAAGAGTTCTTGACAATCAAGGCCATGTTTGCCTAAGTCTCTTACATCACTTGGTGAAGACAAAGTGTCTAGTATAATACTTTTTATTTCTAATCTTTTGCACTTTTTATTTGGTTTTGTATTAATGACTTTAATAACTAGTTACTTATGTTGAAGGTGATCTTTCCTTATCGTTTGTCCGTGGTGTCTTGGCATTATTTTACTGTCTATATAAAATAAAGGATTTTCACCATTCATATCTCCACGGTCTATATGGAGGTATGTTGGCTACCTGGTAGGGGGTTAAGGGAACGGTTTGGTAAAGGTCTTGCCATTGTTCAGCGTTTAGAGGTCCTGCAATGGACCTGGGTCAAATTTAGTAGGACCTCCTTCAATACTTCATGGTATTGGATGGCGGGGGTCCAAACTCTTTGATCCCCTCATAAGTTAACTACTATTAATACTATAACCCGACTATTTAGGACTGTATCCCTGCTGACTCAGACTACTTAGTCGAGGGTAACGTCACCGCCAAAAGCGGGGCCTACCACAATACTGCATTAATAACTTAATTCATTATCTTCCAATAATCCACCCCTTTAGGATTGTATCCCTGCTGACTCAAACTACTGGGGTGAGGGTAACGTCACCTTCAAAAGAGGGGCCTACTACAATAACTAAGATAATCTCTTAACTATGTGCAAAAGTGCGAAAATAATCAAAGGTTATACTAGATACGAGTCGGAACCAAGTGATTCATCTTGTCTATCTGTTTTTATTTTATTTTTATTTTCAGCATTTTAGTTAGTTTTTATTTTTCTTAGTTTAAAACATTTTTCCAAACTTTTATTTTGGTTAGACGTTGAGGATAAACCGGTACTAAAAGCTCTTGTGTCCTTGGACGACCTCGGTATCTTACCAACGCTATACTACACTCAACGATGGGTGCACTTGCCCATATGTGTGTTTAGTGTTAGTGAAATATCGTGTTTTATAAATTTAAAACTTGGCTAAAATAAGTGTTAAAAAGGGCTTAAAATATACACCTAAAATATACAACACTTTCACGCACATCAAGTTTTTGGCGCCGCTGCCGGGGACACAAGGATTTTAAGAAAGTTAGGAATCAACGGCCTAATCATCTTTTATTTTTCTTTTTTATTTTTTTAGGATTTTCTTAGTTTTTCAGCTTCTGCAGAGCTCAGCACGGGCCGTGCCCGCTGAACACGCCCACGTGCTCAATCATTGGAACTGGCAATCCTGTTTTACATCAGACAGTAAGCTGAACACGGGGCCGTGTCCACTCAACACGCCCCCGTGCCCAAGTTTCAGTTACTGAAAACAGAACCGTTAGATCCCGACGGTTGGTAATTTCTGACATAAACATGAGTGATAGTAATTATTTTTACTTTCGGCACTCTTATGGTACGTGGTGTCAATTATGTGGTGGCGAACATGAAGAAGTAAAATGCTACTTCCTAAATTATAGGCCCCACTACATGGACCCACGATCTTTTCACAACCTTAAGAGGGGCGAAAGTAAAAATAAGCACTATTTCTCCCTCGAATGCGCCCAGCCAGATATTCTAGGGGAAATGTTCCTTAGCGAATTATTTCAACTAGAAGAGCTAATTCTGAAATGGATAGAAGAGCTTAGGAAGGATTTTATTAATCCGCCCCAAGACGATACCCATGAAGAAATGTTGGAACCGCATTCCGACAACCTCGTTGCTCCTGAAAATACCTTCGTACCTAGCAAAGACTTGGACGATAGTCGTCCCTGTGTCGATTGTGCCGTGAAGGACTCCCCATCGACTTCGTTCGGTGCATACATAGACCTGAGCGATTCGGCATATACCTTCTTTAACAAGAGCCCGGAAAAGGGTTGGACTTGTCCACCTAGAATGAAAATAGGAATTACCCTCACCGACAACCTCTTGCGTTCTCGCCTTAGTCTAGGACAATTAAGGTATATTAGGCACTTTGGGGTTGTTCCAACCAGTCAGGAACCACCCGATAAAAACAAGTTCCTTAAAAAAACTAGACAACTTCATAAAACAGTCCGTAGACACGGGGCCATGCCCAGCCAACACGCCCCCGTGTCCATCGAAAGATTCCTTTCTGATCATTACGTCAGAATACGGACAAACTGTGTCAGAGCTCCACCTGCACACGGGGCCGTGTCCACTGAACACGGGGCCGTGTCCAGGTTGCTGTCATTTTCTATAAATGCAGCCAAGAATTCTGCACATTTGGACCAACTTGGGGCAGAGATTTGCAGGAATCTTCTCTCAAACTATCCTAGGTAAGTCTAAAAGAAGGTTCCAACAACCCATCTTGTCCCTTCCTCTTTTAGTAATTTCCTTCTTCTTCATCTTTCTCCAAGAACTACCATTGAAAGTTTGGAATTCCTCCAACTCTATGGTAGGGATAAATGAGTTTTGTTCAAAGAATCTTGGTAAAAACATGTTGTAAAACATGGTTTTAAGTTATAGTAGCCAAAAAGGGCCTACAACATTCAAAAAAATAACTTAAAAATACAAGTTTCCTTGTTCCAAAACTCTGCAGAAAGATGGACACGGGGCCGTGCTCAGTGAGCACGGGGCCGTGTCCGGTTACTGTTTCATTAAATAAGCTATTTTTAGTTTATTTTTCATAGGATGTCGAGTGAAAACAGCGATACATCTTCTGTGCATTCGTCAAACAACCGAAGAGGAAGAAGACCCTCCATTGAAGCTACACTTGTTCACTATGTGATAGCATTAAGGGAGGCTCTAGATGAAATGACTTCAGTAGAGGAGGTCCTTATCGACCGTATTAACGATCTTACGATGGGACTTGAAAGCAGCTTCCAAGAAATTAACCTCTTGCACCAGAGGTTAAATATTCTTGTAGCACCACCAATGGAACCAGTCCTTCCTCAGCAGGATTGGAACCTGGCTCTCGGAATCAACAACCCTACCGGGTGGGAAGACTTTCCGGCGGAACCCCCCATGGTACACCAACAAGAGATCCCGGTGGAAGTTGAAACTCCTCAAACTAATGCCAACGAGCCTTCTTTTCTCCTTCCAAGAGAGATAGAAGAATGGCTCGCCGACATTTGAGGAGAACCGCACTCGGAAGAAGGAGTTCACTAAGGCCTTGTTTAACCAAGATTTAGTATTTCTTGGAAATTTTGCTAAACTAAAATAAGAAAAGGCTAGGACTCCGTGGTTTGTTATTTCTTTTATCTAGTTTAATTTAGGATTATGTAAGTTCTCTCTATGATGAAATGAAATGATGGTTTTAATGTTTGGATGGTTTGTAATGAATAAAACACACTCATGGTGGTAAAGGATGAAAAGGGGAACGAGAAAAATGATCCCATGCACAAGAACAAGGCAACCCGACAATTTTCTCCCTTTCAGAGGGTTCAACACGGGCCGTGCCCAACCAACACGGCCCCGTGTTGAACCACCTGCAGAAAACGCCCAGTACAGGTACCTGGACACGGGCCGTGTTCACCCAACACGCCCCCGTGTCCAGACTTCTGTTTCTCTTATTTCAATTTTGTTACTGGCACTTGAACACGGGGCCGTGCCCGGATAACACGGGGCCGTGCTCAGTGCCCAGTAACACAATTTTTTGCGTTTTAAACACTATTTTACACATCTAATCAACCTAAAAATTTATTTTTGGGACACATTGAGGACAATGTGTAATTTAAGTGTGGGGGGGATGCTAAAACCTTGAATTTTGCAAGTCCTAAATGCAAGCCTTACACAAAACTCTATTGGAACCGCTAATCACCCCAAATTTTTTAAAAAAAATTTCAATTTTTTTTTACTTACTTGTCTAGGTTTAACCCGGGAAATTCAAGCTCTCAAAAAGGTTATATTTTTACAAATTTACAACCGATAGCGTAGTGATAAAAAGAACCAACATAAGAGAATTATGAAAAGGCATGACAAACTTATTTAAAATTTGATTATATATACTTGATCACATAAAAACCCATTCCCACAAAAGTGAGTTTTGAGCCTTTATTGAGCACTCAATTTCATACCATTTGACTAAATGCTCATTTTTCGTTTCTTGTGTGAATAGCCGCTTGGTTCTTACGACTCTAGAACTTGCCATGACAATACATTCCCGGTCCTTATCAACTTAAACCCGAGTAAGTAAATGATAGAGGCATTAGGACTAACCTTTTTTATTTCCACACCATTATTTTTCTTTTTCTTTTACCACCTACCCAAAAATCCCCCTAGTTAGCCCCTTTGAGCCTAAACCTTTTCGTTTCATCACCCAAAACAAAAACCCTTTCACCCACCAAAACCTTTTTCATTTTTTACCCTTTATTTTAGTAACAAGTTCGGTTCTTCGGAAAAAAAAAAAAAAAAAAAAAAGGAGAAAAATGAAGCAAAAAGAAAATAAACAAACAAAGTGATCAAAAATAACTTTGTTTGAATAAAAGCTTCATCAAAAATAAAAAGTTGCAAAAATACGAAAACCGACACTTGTTACGCTTTTTAGCCCTTTTTCTACTAACCACTAACCCAACCACCTACCTTTAACCCTAGCCAACCCTTAACCCACAAAGTCCTCTTGATATCTACAAAGGTATAAAAGTTAAAAAGGATGAGGATTGATTTCTTGGCAAGCCTATGGTAGGAATAAGTTCCATGCCGCTCTCGAGTGATTCACTAAAAATACACCTTCGGCCGAGTGTGAGTGATTTCCCCGCGAGGTATGTGAACTTGTATATAAATAGAATTTTAAAAAAGGCATGTTATGCCCAAATAAGTAATTTCTTTTATAAACAGTTCTAAATAAATCATTACGAATAGGAGTGTAAATAAATAAAAATAAAACCCTAAAAAGATCTTGGAAATCCCGACACTCTATGACAAGCCCAAAACCTTCTCTTCTACCTATTCCATCTGGGAGTGTAAGCCAAATATTAAAGAGTTTTGCTTGAGGACAAGCAAAAGTTCAAGTGTGGGGGTATTTGATGTGTGTAAAATACAACATATAAATTACATCAAATGAGGCATAAAACTAACCCTTTTTTAGTACTAATATTGGAAAAAGAGTGTTTTTGTCTTCCTTTTGTATTTTCAGGATTAAATGAGCTCAAAAACGCAAAAGAAGCAAAAAGACAGCTAAATCCAACATAAATACAAGAAAAGGAACATTAGTGGATTGCCCGAACCCTCAACGGCACCTTCCAAAGCAAAATAGAGAAAACAGAAGGCTGAACACGCCCCGTGCTCAGCCAGCACGGGGTCGTGCCCAAGAAGCAGCAGAAAAGACAAACCTATAGAAGCTTCTATTGCCCACCACGGGCCGTGCTCAGCGGACACGGGGGCGTGCCGAAAGTACTGCAGGCGCATTAATTGTAATTGCGAATTACAATTAATGAAGAGAGAGAGAGTGTCAGACAGGCACGGGGCCGTGCCCAGCGAACACGGGGCCGTGCCCAGGCCTCTGTTCAGCCTATAAATAGGAGTGATTGGTTTCATTGCAACTCATCCCTTGGCACACCACCTCTCTCACACTTCATCCACCACCCACCACCATCACAACACCATCATCCACCACCATCATCCATTGTCCATCATAGAGTGTGTGAGTCGTCTCGGGATCCAAGATTGATCGTAAGAGTTCTTGACAATCAAGGCCATGTTTGCCTAAGTCTCTTACATCACTTGGTGAAGACAAAGTGTCTAGTATAATACTTTTTATTTCTAATCTTTTGCACTTTTTATTTGGTTTTGTATTAATGACTTTAATAACTAGTTACTTATGTTGAAGGTGATCTTTCCTTATCGTTTGTCCGTGGTGTCTTGGCATTATTTTACTGTCTATATAAAATAAAGGATTTTCACCATTCATATCTCCACGGTCTATATGGAGGTATGTTGGCTACCTGGTAGGGGGTTAAGGGAACGGTTTGGTAAAGGTCTTGCCATTGTTCAGCGTTTAGAGGTCCTGCAATGGACCTGGGTCAAATTTAGTAGGACCTCCTTCAATACTTCATGGTATTGGATGGCGGGGGTCCAAACTCTTTGATCCCCTCATAAGTTAACTACTATTAATACTATAACCCGGCTATTTAGGACTGTATCCCTGCTGACTCAGACTACTTAGTCGAGGGTAACGTCACCGCCAAAAGCGGGGCCTACCACAATACTGCATTAATAACTTAATTCATTATCTTCCAATAATCCACCCCTTTAGGATTGTATCCCTGCTGACTCAAACTACTGGGGTGAGGGTAACGTCACCTTCAAAAGAGGGGCCTACTACAATAACTAAGATAATCTCTTAACTATGTGCAAAAGTGCGGAAATAATCAAAGGTTATACTAGATACGAGTCGGAACCAAGTGATTCATCTTGTCTATCTGTTTTTATTTTATTTTTATTTTCAGCATTTTAGTTAGTTTTTATTTTTCTTAGTTTAAAACATTTTTCCAAACTTTTATTTTGGTTAGACGTTGAGGATAAACCGGTACTAAAAGCTCTTGTGTCCTTGGACGACCTCGGTATCTTACCAACGCTATACTACACTCAACGATGGGTGCACTTGCCCATATGTGTGTTTAGTGTTAGTGAAATATCGTGTTTTATAAATTTAAAACTTGGCTAAAATAAGTGTTAAAAAGGGCTTAAAATATACACCTAAAATATACAACACTTTCACGCACATCAGCTGTCCATAGCAGCAAATCCAGTCTTTCATGACAAAATTAAGCACTTTGAAATTGATTTGTTTTTCCTTCGGGAAAAAATTGCATCTGGAATGGTAAAAACGGTCGGCATCTCTTCCTTAAATCAATATGCGGATCTCTTTACCAAGGGTTTACAACCAGCTGATCATCTCAAAATGTGTAAGTGTTTGGCGCTCTCTAATCCATTTGGTATTAAAACTGAGGGGTGGTGTTAAAGATATTAGCACTTCAGTTTTAATACCATTCCAATTCTTTTTATTTGCATTCTTCCCTTTAACAGTCTTTTTTTGTGTTGCAAGGTGGGCCAGTTCTTTTCCTGCTTTTGGGCCTTGCTGGACTTCTTTTGGGCTGCAGTCATGTACAGCTGTGAAGACCCCCTCTAGGGTTTGGTTTGCTATTTATCCTGCTGGTTGGTGTGTAAGAAAGTATCATCAGACACATTTTTCACCTTTTACAAAACATTGCATCATCCCCTTCTTCTCGCAAGTTCTGCGCGAGAGCATTAACAGTTCTGCTGTCTTTGTTTATCAGCCTTGATATTTCAGTTTCATCAGTTAATCAATCTGTGATGACTGAATCACTTGTATCTGTGAAGAATTTCTGATAATATAATTCGTGTTCTTCGTTTGTATTCAATAATATTGAGTTCTCTGATATGTTTAGTTGTAAAATGGTTAAAAAAAATCATGGATTTACTCTAGTAGAGTAAATATGTGTAATTACTCTACTAGTGTAAATACATAATTTTGTTTTTTTAGATTTTGAGACTAAAATACGTGTTTAATAAGATGAGAAATTTTTTTTTCTTTCACTTCTCATGTTAAGCTTTGTATGTTAAGATTAATTTGTATCAGAACCTAACACTACATTTTTTTACCTTAACACTATATTTTTTTTCTATCAATATTCTTATATATACATTTTCTACTTTTATCATTACATTTGCTCTCTCCTTTACTCACATCCACTTTAAAAAAATATTAAAAAATTATAGAGGTGAACAGTATCTTCTTCAAATTTACTGATGAACACTAGCTTTTTCTCTCGCATCCACTCACAACAATTTACAACCACTCACAACAATTTACACTCACATAGAAATGGAGGTTCCATTGTGAATGCTCTAAGAGGGGGTAAAGTGTCTTTTTGCGTCTCGTTGTTTCTTTTTTCCTTAACAATCTGTTATATTTTTTGACATTGTGTCATTTTGCTTGATATTATGTTATATTTTGTGATCTGTTATGTCTTTACACGCTTCTTAGATTTAGAAGAATCTATAAGATAACTTTACCTTGATATTAAATAAAAATCACTAAATGAAAAAGAGTTCACAAAAGAGAAGCAACTATTGTGCATCTATTAATTTACAAATTACTTTGAGTAAACTGCCATTTTGGTCCATGTGGTTTGGTCACTTTTGTCACTTTAGTCCAAAACTTAAACCTTTTGCATCTGGGTCCCTGTGGTTTCAGTTTTATTGCCGTTTTGGTCCAAAAATGAAATCAAGTCATATTTGTCTTATAAAATCCTGCAATTTTGTCATTTTCCTCAGGGGCAAATCAGGTTATATTTGTCTTATAAAATATGGTATTTATTTATAAAAAATAAATGATCATTTTGCCCATGCGAAAAAGGACAAAATAGCAGGATTTTATAAGACAAATATGACCTGATTTCATTTTTGGACCAAAATGGCAATAAAACTGAAACCACAGGGACTCAGATGCAAAAAGTTTGAGTTTTGTACTAAAGTGGCAAAAGTGACCAAAACACAGGGACCAAAATGGCAGTTTACTCAATTACTTTTGTCTATCTATTAATTTACAAATTACTTTTGTGTGATGAATATAAGTGAAGCATAGTTCAATTTTTCTTTTTGTTAGTGGATGAGAAAAGTTTTAATTAACAATTATTTTAAGTTTTAATTAATTTATATATTTTCTAACTCGTCATCATCTTAAACGAAATATACTCTCACTATATATCTCATTAATTTTTATTTTCTTCACATATCATTGTCTTAGTTTTTTAAACAGGTAGTAAGTAGACATATAAAAAATTAATTTTAAACTACTAAATCTTTGGAAACTTTTATGTCCTTAAGGATATAATAAACGTAGATGGGATAATGAGCTAAATGTGCCGCTAGTTTTCTTTTAAACCTATAAAAGTTTTCCGGTTTGAAAAGGGCAAAATTTGTCTAAAACACACTCAGATAACGGTTTGGGCAAACTACGTCTAAGGTAGAGTTAAAAATGAGTTCCTTGATAGAGCTGATCATTCCGGTACATAAGAAAGTATGAGACAGGAACTATAATGTGAAATGTCTCCTAAAGGGTCGTTGGGTAATTAATTTCAAACCGAAAGAATGATTTGAAAAGCTAAAGAATATGGGTTCGGATTAAGGTTTTAAACCGACGAATGTGGGGGAAGGTTCTAAAAATGGTAAGCCTGAAGTCGAGTAAAGTTGGGTGCGAAAATAGTGAAAACTTAGCAAAATTCCGGGCAAGGGTAGAAACTGCCAGCATTGTAAACTTTCTAGAAAACTGTACCACCCGCGCCACGCGGAGGAGACACCGGGAAACTCCGCGACACGCGGGGACACCTGGTCAAAGAAAGTCAAGATGGTGCTCCTCCGCGCCACGCGAGGGAGCTGGGTAGCCCCTCCGCGACGCGCGAGGGCACCCTGTTTCAGCGAGATGGGTTTGCTTGTTATTTTAAATACATTTGACCATTTGACTTAAACGATAATTATTTTTAGTGTTTATGATAGACTTTTGCTAAGGCGGGAACCAAGTGCGCAAAGAACCCAACACGTCTAAGTCGCTATCTTTTTGGAGACGATCTACGAGAAGATTGGAGCATGATTGTGCATTGCGAAGCTTTCAAGTTTAAAAACTTTAATATTGAAAAATGTAAATCACGTGTAATAATTCGTTATGTCGGTTCGCCTGGGTTATTGGTTAATCCAGATGTGTAAGCTCTAAGAAAAAAAAATCTGAGACCAGATCATCCTTTTATTAAAATATTCATTAAAACGGGTTAGAGTGTTACAAAATTAATCAAAAAAAGAAAATAAATTATAAACACACATATTGTTAATTAAGATGTGTTAATTAATGAATTAACTTTAAAGAAACAGCTTTCTTGTTCATATCAGCAGGTACTAACAATACTCTCTTAAGTTAATACTCGTAATAGTGAGTATATAAGTATACTCTGTTAAGCATACAACTTGGTCCCGCATCGAATACATCGTTGCTCCGCCTCGCGCCGCCATGGTCGGCCTCCGCTCTCTCCAGTAATTTTCTTTGTGTGTGAGAAAAGAGGAAAACGGGAGAGGGAAAAAGGATGGAGGTGGAATCAATGCAAGATAAAAAGGAAAAAAAGTGATATGGGATGAGATTTGAACCCGCGTCAAACCTGGGAAGACACAACACACCAACCACTAAACCAAGAGTCAAATCATGTAAGAGGACAAAATGAAATTGTATATATATGCAATATAAAGATCGGATGAGCTAGAAAAAATAAAGAATAACCAATAGTGTACTGCCATGTGGCGGAAATCACTATTCAAAAATGGCTGGAGTTACTATTCACAAGCTTTATTTTTTCATATATATATATAGGTAGAGGATCCTGTACATTAATCTAAAAGTGTGAGAAGTGTGAGAAATATTGTGGAGATGACATCTGTCCTCAATCTAAATTAATTCAAAAGGGTAAACAAGTAATTTTCTTATTGATTTAATTAATTGATAACCTTCCATAACCGTCACCCTTAATTATAGGAATACGAATTAAGAATTACTCTACGAATTTGTGTCATCTCGTTCAGAACTGTATAGTGTTATATATTTTTATATAGTGTTACATAATGTTATATAGTGTTTTTTGGTGTTATATAGTGTTATATGATGGATGTATAGTGTTATATGGTGTTATATGGTATTATATGGTGTTATATAGTGTTATTTAGAGTTACATAGTGTTATAGTGTTATATTTGTCTGATATCATGTCTATGATAGATGTATAGTGTTATATATTGTTATATAGTGTTACATAGTGTTATATGGTGTTATATAGTGTTACATAGTGTTATACAATGTTATATGGTGTTATATGATGGATGTATAGTGTTATATATTTCTTGTAGCAGTTACATATTTCTGGATTTTTTTAGAATGTCCAAATTTTAGAATAATATTTAAAATTGAATCGCTAGAATTTAGGAGTGACTCGCTAGAATTTAGGAGAGGTTACCTAATTTGAAACATATACAAAGACACTATTATCCCTATAATTTTCAAATCAGTCCAAATAATTAAAACACAATTTATAATTTGGTTCCTATTGATCTCAACCATTAGATCAAAGATCTAATGGTTTAAAACACTTCTCACGCTTTTGAATTAATGTACACTATCCCTACCCTATATATATAGAAACGGGATCAGGAGAAAACGCTCAAAAGTGTGAGAACGGTGAGAACGCATCCTGGCCCAACACGTGTCCCGCGACATAGAGAAGGGCGGAGGGGCTTTTTTGTCTTTTCATTCTTCTTTTATTTTCACAACACGGTATAATATTTTCTGGCGTCTAGGTTTTTTTGGCGTTAATTGTATTTATTAAACTTTTTGGCGTTGAATTAATTGTTTTTGTGTCACATATATAATTTTTTGGCGTTATATCGTTTTCTGGTTACTTTTTTTTGGCGTTTGTGGCGTTTTGTATAATAATTCACTACGAGTCATTAATATTTGATAAGATTAAAATAAGACCAATTTTTTTTTTTTTTTTTTTTTTTTTTTTTTTTTTTTTTTTGCGTTTAGTGAATTATTTGGCGTTTTAATACCCTTTACAAGGTGCTTTGCCCAGCAGCTGTTCTGCCAGTTTTCATTCTACTAGCGTTTTGGTGTTTGTAGTTTTTGGCGTTTTATATAATAATCTATTTTATTTTAGATGATTAGATAACACAACAACATATAACTTGATATCAAAACAATATAAAATGAAAACAAAAATAATAAAAAAATGGTAATTTAATTTTTCTTCCGAACCTTCACTATCATCAGCCTCTTCCTTCTTGAATTTGTTTTTGGCGGTTTAATACCCTTTACAAGGTGCTTTGCCCAGCAGTTGTTCTGCCAGTTTTCATTCTACTAGCGTTTTGGTGTTTGTAGTTTTTGGCGTTTTATATAATAATCTATTTTATTTTAGATGATTAGATAACACAACAACATATAACTTGATATCAAAACAATATAAAATGAAAACAAAAATAATAAAAAAATGGTGATTTAATTTTTTTTCCGAACCTTCACTATCATTAGCCTCTTCCTTCTTGAATTTGTTTTTGGCGTTTTGAACCTTTTTTGAATACTTTAGCTAGATGCCAACTTTCCTACATAAACCCCGTCCTTTTCAGAAGAAGCTGCTTAGTGGCATTCTGTGTTTTGGTGTGATATTCTTGTTTGGTGGCATGTCATTAAAGATCAACTATTGCTTGATGCTATATGTAATAATGGAGTCTAAAATAGCATTTTACACTTGTGTTGATTCCTTTATTCCATGCCTACAGTCATCAAGAACAAAGCTCACATGATGGCATATCACTGTCATCAGTCTCTTTTTCTTGAATATTTATCCATCTCATTCAGCAAAATATTATTGAGTTAACCCCCTCAGAAAAAAGGATCCATTTCAGTGAAAGCTTTGCCATCTGTGGCGTTTTAAAGGGAGTGGTTTCTAAAGGATATGCTGTTTTGTGTTTTCTGGGTGTGATTAATTTCATTGTATATAGACCCCTCTCTTATAGGAGTTTTTTGACGCGTAGTTTAGGCGGGACTTTTTATTGTAATAAATGATAGTAATAAAGTAACTGTCTTTTCAGTTACTGTTTTTGTATTTGTATTTACTGTGTTGATCAGCTTTTATCAGTTTTATAGGTTATAGACGTCCCATCTTCTAAGTTTGGCGTTTTTTTTTAAATGGCGTTATGTAGATCAAGATGACAAAATACAATAACGTAGTAAATAAAATATTAAGCAGGAAAAATATTTTTTGTTATTTTTGCCGTTTTGTTAGGGTTAACCATTTTTTATATTTTTTTGGCGTTTTGTTAATAAATATAGAAATATATCATTTAATTATCTTAAAAAAAAGATTACATAGAAGAAAAAAAAAGAGGAAAATATATTAAAATCCTTCGTCAGAAGGTACTTTATCTGAAAAGTATCCATCACTTGCGTCATCTTCTTCCTTCTTGGAGTCTTCATCTGGATCTTCATCCATGTCACCACATTCACCTTCATTAGCTTCTTGTTCCTGAAGATTCTGAAGCCTCCACCTGAACATGTCTTGCATTAACTCCAATTTTAAGTCTATTTCTGTGTTGGTACAAGTGGCGTTATGCAATTCTTCCATGAAACCCAGACGCTGCTTTGTCATGATGTTCTCTAGCCAGTAGACTTCCTGCTCTCCGCTGTCGTATGTAACCGTCACCATGTCTATTTCATCATCAAAACGCCATGATGTCATGACAGGGTCTGGCTTCACATCTGCTTTGATTGGTCCAAATTTGCTGGTTAATGCTTTCATAAGCATATGCGTTTCATGGCATTCGTTATCTAGAGCGATGCCAATGGATAAGATTCGCCTCTGTATCTCTTCTTTCATCTTCAAAATTGCCCTGACCATCTTAACATGCACCCTCCTTCTGTTGTCAAAAAGCAGGACGTATCGCCTGATCCCCAGAGTGTATCTCCACGAAACGATTGTTGCCATTTTTGGCGTTTTGGTTAAGTTGACGTTTTTGGTTAACGATGTTTTTTTGCAGAAAATGGTAGATTAAAGTGATTATGGAAACTATGTTTTACCTTGTTTATATAATGATGTTTTTGGAGCGTAATTTAGGAGGGAATTTCTTCTAATAAATGTTAATAACTGAAATTCAGTTACTGTGTTGTTTCATCTTCCTGTAATATTCAACGCGTTTTATTACTAATTTTTGGCGTTTTGTTTTTAATGGCGTTTTATTTTTGTTGTATGGCGTTTTATCATTTGATGGCGTTTTTAATATGAGCGGTAAAAGACCCTTTTACCCTTAATGAAGCGCGTCCCACATAATAAAATTGATGTTATTTACGAAAACGCCACCGTGCAATCTAGTCCATGGATTGTTTTGATCGGACGATCCATAAGCGTTCTCACCGTTCTTACACTTTTCACCATTTTCTCTAAATCCTGACCCTATATATATATATATATATATATATATATATAGGGCTTGGCTATACAAGAAACCCCATCTTTTTTAAAAAACTATGCAAACCCAATGTGAGCCATTGATTATCTCTCATCTAACTTGATCAATGGCTCTCATTATTTTGGTAAGATTTATAATTAAAAGAAATAGTATAATATACATTTGAAAGTCTGGAAGGGCATTTTCGGTAGAACAAAACCCACTTTTTGGCATTGAAAAATGACAAAACCCACTTGTGTCATCATCTCTCTCCTCTTTCTTCTAGTCAAATCTATTAATAAATTATTATCTCTCTCCTCCTTCTTCATCATGTGAAAAGAAGAAAGCTTCATAATCTTCAATGGTGATCCTTCAATGGTGATCTTCATTTGAAGATAATTTCAGCATCATGTGGTCTGAAAAAATCACAAAGACACACGCACGAGTGCGTGTGTGAGAAGAGCGATGACAAGATGAATGTTTTTAGAGAGAGAAAGTTGATGTTTTAGATAGAGAAACAACAATCTTCATCACAAAGACACACGCACGAGTGTGTGTGTGTGAAGAAGGTTTGAAGATCTTCTTCGTGTTCATCGGACGGGTATAGATCCGGTAAGTGTTCTTGAAATATCATTTCACACTTGATTTTTTGTTGAAATGGTTGTTGATATGTTTTTGTGTGCTGAAAGTGTTTTAGTAATGGTTAATGGGGTATCCATGGTTAATGTTAATATATTTTAAATAAATCAAAATCTTTAGGATGAGATTTTGAACGGGTTTTTTTGTTGGTTTGGTTGCTTGTTAAGAGTAGCTGTTTTTTTGTTAGTTTGGGTTGCTTGTTTGGGTTTTTGATCTGAACAGTAAGTGTTTTTTTGTTTGGTTGCTTGATTCACAGACTCAGGCCCATAACATGTGTTAAGCCCCCTGTTACAATGTTATATAACGTGTGTTGATTTACAGAAACAAACCCATAAAAATATTCAATTGAGAAGCTGGATGGATGTACGCGAAGTTAATGCGTGTTCTAGTAATGGTTAATGTTCATGTATTTTAAATAAATCCAAACCTTTAGGATGAGATTTTGAACGGGTTTTTTTGTTGGTTTGGTTGCTTGTTTTGGGCTTTTGATCTTAACAATAATTGTTTTTTTGTTGGATTGCTTGATTTACAGAGACAGTCCCATAACATGTGTTAAGCACCTGTTAGAATGATATATAACGTGTGTTGATTTACAGAAACAGATCCATAAAAGATATTGAATTGACAAGCTGGATGGATGAAGGCGACGTTAATGCGGGGACATTGAATAAGTCACATCCTTTGGGAAAGAAGTCTTCGTTCATTTATAACATGTGTTGCTGGTTCATGCTGTAACAGAACACCATGATGTAACCTGACATGTGTTCATGTATAACATGTGTTGAGCCCCTGTTAGAATGATATATAACGTGTGTTAACCTTTTGTTAATTAAAAAAAAACAAGTAATATCTATTTTATTTTTGTTGATGTTTAAAATATCCGATAATGTGGATACTGAGCGTAAAACTTGTACAAGTAATAAATGTAGAAGTTAGTATGTAACGTGTAATATGAAACGAGCCATTTATGGTAACACATGTACCGGTAATTTTGGAATATATAATATGAAACGGGTCATTTGTTTTGCACATTTTGGAATGTATAACATGTGTTAAGCCTCTGTTATAATCTTTTTGTAACCTAACATGTATTCATGTATAAGCTAGTGGTTTACAAAACACCATGATGTGTATATACTGATCTAACATGTGTTACAATTTGTCTGTTCGGAACATGTAATTGCTTAACATGTGAGAAGGGTGAAAACAGTCGACGGGGGCGATGAGTTTAATGGGGAGCTTAGCTAATATCGTAATCTTGTTGTAACCCCACTTGTATACATATGATAACATGTAAGCATCCATTATAACCCGACTTGTATTCATGTATATGAAAGTGGTTTGCAAAACATCATGATGTGCATATACTGATCGTAACACGTGAACAAGTTAATATGGAACATACAAGTTAATATCGTAACACCGTATACCTGGGATAAAGTGTGTTAACCCTCTGTTATAATCTTGGTTTAACCTAACATGGTGTCATGTATAAGCTATTGGTTTCCAAAACACCATGATGTGTATATACATACTGTAACATGTGTTAAGTGACTGAAATGTATAACGTGTGTTAAGCATCTATTATAACGTTTGTAAAGACTTCCATAATGGATGAATAAACTCCAATACTAACTTAATAACAACAGAGTAAACCTGATATATCGTGTGTTAAGCCTCTATTATAACATGTCTTAAGACTTCCAGAATGGATGCATAAACTTCAATAGTAACTGTAACAGTAGAGGTACAAATATGGGCGCCTCCAACAGAAAATGTGTTAAGTCTAGACCGTTTTAACATCGTGTACTAGAGAAAACAAGAAGAGTCTCACATTACATATTACTAGTAAACAAAAATACATAGCACTAACACGTGTTACGTTGTATGGGTTTCATGTCACATGTAACACATGCATGTCCTGAAGTTCAAACTATAACACGTGTTAGTTGTATTGTGCTGTAACATAAACATGGTCATGATCCTTAAGCATCTGATCCACGTTTGACGAAACCAACGGTCCCGATAATTGGATCTTGTTTCCCTTGTATCCATCACCATCCTAATAACAAAAAGATAAGATAACCGTTAAGTCGTTAACCAGACATAACTATTAACACATTCATAGCCAGAAAATCTTTTTCTCAAACAACATCACAAGTTTTTAGCTAAATTGCAATCTTTTTCTCAAATAACATCACAACACAGCCAAAAAACAGTTCATATGCAAACCAAGCATAACTTTTTAACACAAAAATAAAAACCTGCAAATTACATAAACATTTACCCCTTTTAAGAACCATTTTAACAAAAAAAAAAAAAATCATGTTTCATCTCTATAACAGCCATTACACAAAAATCTATTAACAACCAAGTTTTATGAATAATTTTTTATATATTAAGTGTAAAAAAAAAACTCACAGATTTAACAACTCTTAACACCTTACAATTTCAACAAATTATTTCAAACAAATCACATACAAAACAATAACCAAAATAATGATAATCAAACGAATTAATCATATATGACAACAACAACAACAACAACCTGTCGAAGAAGATCTGCATCAGAAGCTTAGCTTCAATTTCTTCAACACTTGACGGATACGCCTTCGTTTCCGTGAGTCTCCGAGGGAGCCTCGGCGGCAAGACAATGAGCATTTAATTCATCGTCAGTATGGACGTCACTGATAATGAACCTGTTGGGGAGCAGATGGCCCGACGACATTAACTCGTTCGTTGGTGGATTTATCTCCATGGACATTCATGGAGAAAGGAAGAAATGAAGGAGTATATGGTCAAGGAAGAGATGCAGGTCTTTAATGGAGGACTTTATTGTAAATGAAAATGATAGAGAAATTAAGAGAGAAAAGATACATTGGGATTATAATTGTGCAATAAATGATGTCAGATCATATTAGAAAAAAAGGGCAAATATCTTTTTGAATTGGGTATGAATTTACAAATGTACCCTCAAAAGCAAAAGGTAAGATGGAGATGGCTGGGACACGTGGCAAATTGTAGGCCTTGTGATGGTTTCCAAAGTTTTCTAAATTTAAAGGGTTTTTTGTAGAGCATTCCCCTATATATATATATATATATATATATATATATATATAATAAAATAATAGTAAGAAATCTAATAAAATAAAAAGAAAATAAAATAAAAGGGAAGAATAAATTATAGGTTATGCCCTTTGTAAATAAACTTTCGATTATATCATTTAGGTAAAATAATCATTTTACTTTAAAGTTAACATCTAATAGCTTAAAATAGAAAGAGCATGCAAAACTAAAAAATAAAGAACATTTTGTGTGCTTTTTAAAAACAAAGGATAAAGAGTGCAATGTAATATATAAATAAAGGGAAATTTTCATAATTTACTATTTATTATATAACTTATATTATATATCACCCATTGGTTTTTTTAATTTTATCAATCTTAAAATTAAATAAAACCAAAAGTTTGAATCTATTCCCATAAAAACCCACCTCTTTCCAGTTGTTTACTCTTTCCACTAGGGTTGTAAATGAACGAACGAACACGAACAAGGTCATGTTCGTGTTCGTTCGTTAAGGATATTAACATATTCGCGAATTGTCCACGAACGCATACTGAACATAAGTTTATGTTCGTGTTTGTTCGTAAGGAAATTTAGCTGTTCACGAACAGTTCGTGAACACCGATTTCGAACACAAACGATAGCAAACAAATAGAAACGAACGTAAACGAACACTTAATTTGAAAATAAAAAATACAAACATTGTTATCCTTAAACATTGGACATAAGTAGTTAATACAACCATCAAAAATGATAAATCAAAACACAAGAAGTCTACTACAACCGCCAAACGACAAATCAATTTTAACTACATTAAGCATAATTATCCCAACAAATGTTTTAGAATGTCCAAATTTTAGCTAACCTAGAAAAAAATAGGGTTTTAAGTTTTCAATATGTTTAGATAAAAGGTTTATTATTTATTATTTTTTAATATAATCAAACGAACATGGACGTAAATGAATGAACATGAACGAACATAATCAAACATATTATCGAACGCAGTCGAATGAATGAGACATGTGTTCGTGTTCGTTCGCTAAGCTAACCGAACAATTTTTTTGTTCGTGTTCGTTCGTTAAGCTAATCGAACGAACATAAACGAACTTCTCGTCGAATGGTTAACGGACTGGTCGCTAAACGTTTGGTTCATTTACACCCTTACTCTCCACCCAACTCCAACGACTATTCCTATCAATCATTATATGTTCATCACAAAACTAAAACCCCTCATTCCCCTCTTCAAACCATCAAAACCCCCGAACTCCAACTATACTCACCCCCACACCCAACCCTCCACCATATCAAATAATTACACGCCCGCCTCATCACCGTCGACCACAAGTCCACAACGGCAACCCCCACCACACACACCGCCCACCTCGTCGCCACCTGAGCCCACACCCCAACATTCTACCTTACTTTATTTGCATGTTGAAGACTTGAAGCTGGTAACTTGGTTACAATATATATAAAAAAGCATATATTTTTAATGTTTTGTTTCCTTAATGCTAAGGATGCAACCATGATCCTTTACCTTAAGATGTTTTCCCACGTTCCAGAATACATAGCTTTAATGAAATTTGCTTGTGTGACCTTGGGTTATGATGTATCAATAATAAAAAGTGATGGCTTTAAAGTTTAAACCAAGGATTTTATTAGCCTTGAACTTTCACCCCACTTGGCCAATATTGCTAGCTTTGGACAACTTTTTGAACTCATGCGGGACGTTTAAGAAACGTTGGGGACGAACATGACATGAAAAAAAATCGACCTGAAGTAGCAAATTTCGCCAAACACAGCAAAAATGTGAGTAAACTCGTTTACAAATTAACCTGAACACCTAACAAGTAATGACCTTCATGTTCTTGAGCCCACAATACTAATCCCACCTTCGTTTGAGTTTCCTTATAAGTAAAGTTTTGAACCTTCATGTTCTTGAGCCCACCATATTAATAGTTGTTTCTACTTCTTTGTAACAAAAATATCAAATACGACATTGATTATTGTTCACTTCATATATTACGAAAGGAAAATTACATTATTTTTAAGGTAACTAGTACGCTAAAAACACTATACAAAAGTTTCATGACACAAAAGTTGTTTCCGTAACTCAAAAATAAGCCGCACCAAAAAGTAATAATAATGTAGCTTTTATATCGGTTGTAAATCATAAAAGTGAATATCGATGCATGTCCAATAATATAAATACCGATATCGATGTTGTTTAGTCGGTATATGCTTCTTTCTCGTCAAGACATCGTTTACAACAAAATTTATGTTAGACCGTCGAAAAAAATCAAACACAACCGCATATCTATTTTTTTAGGAAAACTATCGAATGCAAAAAATAGTAAAAACTTTTAAAAAGACAAAAAACATATACTATATATAATATAAAATATAAAATAAAAATTGAAATTGTTTTTTCCTTTTTAAAGTATAGATAATTACGGCGGAGTTTAATATGTTTTTCTTGTATAACAATGGATAGATAGAAAGATACTAAAGTTTTTATTTTCTTTTTGTTATTGATAGATAGATACTAAAGTTTTTTGTCCATCGCATTATAGCCTGGTGTCATTTTAGAGGTGCGATATGACTTAGTGACCATTAGGTTTTGAGTTCAATTCTCATAAGAGGGTTTAACCTAGATTTATTGGGTTTTACTTCTAAATTGGTGTGTAGGCATAGTTGTCTAGTAGAGATGGATATGATCGGCTGATGACACGATACTACTCCAATAGTTTGTCAGTGATTCAAATTTGCCATTTAGAAAAAAGAACCAAACTGACATGTTATTCATATGGTAGTAGAGGTGCACGAAATAACCGGTTAATTAACCGTAACCGGTTAATAACCGATTTAGGAATAACCGGTTCAATAGGTTATTTAACCGTAGGTTAGTAACCGGTTATAAGTGTTTAGTATAATAACCGGTTATTAACCGGTTTTTTTAAACCGGTTTTTTAACCGATAGACTGGTTAACCGAAAAAATAACCGAAAAATTCAAAAAAAGGCAAAAAAACCGGTTAATAACCGGTTAAAGTAATTAACCGGACCAGTTAAAAAAATAACCGGTTAAAGTAATAACCGGTTAAAGCATTAACCGGTTAAAGTCAAAAAGTCTAATTAACCAGTATAACTGGTTAACCGAACTGGTTATTAAAATTAACCGGTTTGTGCACCTCTACATATACGTTTACCACACGTTTACCACGAGATAGATAGATGTATTTTCTTTTACTTAAAGATTTACTTTTCGGGCTTCTTCTGCTTTTTGGGCCTGAGGAGCCCGGCCATATAAACAGATCATGAATTGGGCCATAAAGAGCCGACGTTTACTACCCCCATACGAATAAAAAGAAAACCTGAAAAAAAAAAATCTCATCGAGCGTTGCGGTCACTTTTGAAAACCCGACCCGGTTGCGTTGCGGTGTTGTTGGATACCTCCCTCCACCGGCGATTTCGATCTCTCAATCAACAAACAAGGAAGGATATCACAGTAAGTTTCCTCCTGTTTACTTCTTTTTTCATGATTTCGATTGATTATGACCGTCGCTAATTAGGGTTTTTGCGATTTTGATTATTACTCGTTGTGCGATCTTAGGCTAGTTTAATTTAATTAACTGCTGATTTTTTGTTTGTTTTTTATAGGGTTTCTGTTATGTTGTTATGTAATTGCTGGTTATATTTAGTGGCTCATAGTTTCATGATTGATTTATGTGGATATTTTAATTTAATAATTGGGGGGGGGGGGGGGGGGGTTAATGTATTTTGTTTTTATTTATTTTGAGTTGATCTGTGAATGAATCTGTTTATACTTTTTGATTGACAGTTTGCTTTATATTTTGCACACTATGTTTTCTTGGATGTTGTTATCATTGTTAGTATCAGGGTCGAAACTGACTTAAAATTTGAAGCCCAGAATCTGGATTTTGTTAAGAATCGTGACGTTTAGTTTGTAACCGTTGGATAAAAGTTTCCGTTGTGAATTGGTTTCCACTTAGCTGTCTAACATCTTCTGCATCATTGCTTGTTTGTTTGTTTGAACGGCAAGCGAGGAATTGAATTTAAACCACAAAAAAACTAACCACCCGATGTTAGCAAGTAGCTAAAAATGGCTATTTACACGAGCAGAAAACAAAACAGCAGAGCCAAACTAAATACTGCATAAGCACCTCTTTTCCAGCCCCTTTACTCCAAACTGCCCATGTGGCATTCTTCCACTTTGATCGACTAATGAAACACCAGTAAGACGTCTCCTTATTATCTTCAATCAGCCTATACTCTATAAAATTTCACCACTTTGAAAATCTTGTTATTCCTACTCTTTCAAATAATCCAACATGTTAAAAAAGAAAATAGCTAACCACTGCCTTTTTCTTGACTTACTCATCTGCGACCCCATGACAAACTCTAACAGCCGTTTAACCGAATTAAAGCTTGATGGAATCTTGGTTTTAAAAAGCGCGCCTAGGCGCAAAGCGACCTCAGGCGCAAACTACCGCGCCATGTGTTACACAAGGCAAGGGTTGTACATAAAGCGAGCGCCTATGGCGCTTTTCTGGTAAAATGTTGAAGCGAGAGGCAAGCGCTTCATGTACAGGGAGATAAAATCGAGACTTTTTGCTTAAAGATTTGTTCATGTATGTTAGAATAAGAAGCACATAAAGCTTACCTTTGATGGAGATGTGCGATATAGATGCTAAGTAGTTAATGCGGTACAATATCGGATATTGGTCAAGGACCGATATTTGAGATATCGGTTATCGCGGTGGGATATCGGTAATTTTAATATCATGCTAAATTCATATATATAGCAATTTAACACTAACAATTCACGATACTCTCCTACCATAAACAAATTAACCTTTTGCAACTTGCAAAACACTAACAATTGTAGCAAGTAGGAATTGGCTAAGACTTAAAACACTAATAGCAGCAATAAGAAGAAAGACGAATGGTAGAACTAAGAAGAAAGGTACTGATATCGGGAAAATCAGTGATATATCGGTCAAATATCGCTGATATTATCGGTACCGATATTCTGACCGATATTTCGCATTGATATCTCGACCGGGGACCGATAACCGATATATCACTGATATATCGGGATATTAATTACATAGTATAGATGAGCGGATGTAGTTACGATGGTGAAAATATGAGCAGATGGAAAGGATTTTGGATGCGGCTGATTTTATTGTAGAAAGAAAGAATGTGATGGAGATAGAAGTAGGTTTACAACTTACGTATTTTCTTATTTTGTTTCTTTTGCTTTTTACTAAGTTATTTTTTTCACCTTTAATGTTTAAGTCTTCATCTAATTTGATCTTAAACCTCTCCTTATTTGTTTCTTAAGTGTATCATGAAGATTTGTGCTACTTCAGGTTGTACATTTAGCTTTTTATGTTGTACAAAGAAGTCATTAATAAGTTTAATTAAACTGTATATATCTTTTAGTTATCTAAATTTTAGGTGTAAAAAAGTTAACATTATAGTAAACATTATATCCAATTTATTAAAAATATTATCTTAATAACTTGCGCTTCACGTACGAAAAGCTCCGCGCTTTGCGCATCGGTTTTAGACCTTGTCGCTTTAGTGCGCTTCTTGCTTTTTAAAACCAAGGATGGATTAGGAATTTTGAGCCAAGCACACACCTGCTATCAGATGGCTTTTGTTTTTAGACCTGGGTTTTAAAAAGCGCGCCTGAGGCGCGCCTTATGTATTTTGGGTGTTTTTATGCATGAAAGTGTTGGACAATAGGTTTTTTGGCTTGTACATGTAGGTAAAATCATTAATAAACCTTAGTTATAACTATATTTTGGATAAGGGATGCTAAAAACCTATGGGATATATATAAAATTTTATATAATCTTCTTGCGCCTCGGGTACAAAAAGCCCACCGCTTTTGCTTTTGCGCTTCGCGCCTCATTTTTAGACCTCGTAGCTTTTGTGCGCCTCTCGCTTTTTAAAACCAAGTTTGAGACACTCCCTCAACATTCACACCTATACTGATCAAATCTTTTTCTACACCTCCTATATTGCACCAAACTCCAGGGGTGATTTCAGTAAGTTTCCAGTGCGATTCATTGTTTAGTTCGTTTTTTTTATTTTCATTTTCGATTGATTATGACTGTCACTAGGGTATTTGCGGTTTTGATTTGGATTCGTTGTGCGATTTTAAAGGCTAGACTGTTAAGTGCAGATTGATTGTTTGTTATCGATAGGGTTTCTATTTTATCATTATCTAAATGCTGGTTATTTATAGTGGTTGAATGCTGTATTTGAATTTTTTTTTAAAACTGTTTGATATTGAGTTGATATGCGAATCTGCTGATGACTTATTGCGTATTGTTAAAAATATGTTTTATTGGATATCAATGATAACCCAACTACTTAAGTTTGGGTTGTTTTGGACTTTAAAAACAAACTTATGGGCTACTTTGGGTCAACCATAATTATCATGCGGGTAAGGATGGGCTGATTCAAAAGTAAATAAAAAAGCAGGCGGGTTAGAATGGGTAGGGAAGAAAAGTCCAATAGGTCAGGATGGGTAATTGAGAAAGAATGGTTCTTAACCCTAGCACACCTCTAATCCCAAAATCTCTAGCTCTGTCTCAAAAGTAAACCATAATTCTCATCGATCAGCCCCTATAAATCTTGACGCACTTTGTTGATCAGACTTACAGCAAATATCGACCTCATCTTGTTCGTTTTCTAGGGTTTATTTGTGTGATTTGGTAGATGACACGAGGTATACTTCTTTAATTTTACAAAATTTTTGTGATTAAAATTTGTTAACGAGTATCCGAATTCTTATACATGTAATTGTTATTAAAATTAAACTTTTTTCATCAGCTTGAGGTCTGAAGATGGTGTTTATATCATTTTTATTTGCTACCATGACTGCTATTTGGATTTTACGGAATGGTTAATGATTAATAATTAACTGCTGGATCGGTTCAGTGAGGCTCTTTCTAAAACGACACATTTCAACCCGAACCTTAGAACATGTTCTCATCTCACCTGAACCAAGTTGAGCATTTTAAAAAGGGTCCTGTTTTGACCTTGTTTATTTCCATGTGTAGAGTCTGCTTTAAAGAAATGAGTACAACCTAAACATACGAGTAACACTTGGATTAAATTGAGGCAATGTTGTCAAGTGATGCTCTTTGCCTATTTCATATTGTTTGGAATATAGATTTGGTTCAAGGAAACGATGCATATGGCAGTGCCTTCATCCAAGACCTAGTTTTCATTAGCAGGCCATGAATTAGGAAGTTGGTTATTCATATTATGGAGTTCAATAAGAATTGTGACATTTAGTTTGATTAATATTAAAATATATCATTCTTGAATTTTTTTTATGTGTAGCTGTTCAACATCTTTAGCATCATTGTTTGTATCTGGATTTGTTTCAGAAACTGTTTAGTTTTCTTCTTTAATCTGTGAATCTGTTGATGCCCCTTGATTGATCTTTTTCTTTACACACTATGTTATCTTGGATATTGTTGTCGTCTTTGAATTATGTGTTTGTACTTTGCTCGATTTTCAAATGTTAATACCTGATGCCCTGTTGTCAATGTGTTTATATTCTCTTTTTTTTAATTCTAATATGTTTTTTGTTTGTTTAAACAGAAGTTTATCGGATAATCAGCCTATTTCCATCGGTTAATCAGTAAGCAAGAAAGAAAAGATGGCAGAACGAAAGGTGCTGAATAAATACTATCCACCGGATTTCGATCCGGCTAAAATTCCAAGAAGGCGCATGCCAAAAAACCAACAGATTAAAGTTCGTATGATGCTTCCAATGAGCATTCGGTGCAGCACATGTGGGAACTATATCTACAAGGGTACAAAGTTTAACTCCCGCAAAGAAGACGTTATCGGTGAGGTATGTTATCAATAAACACTCATCTACATACATATGCATTTACATATGACATATATGAGTAACTGACAATCTGACATTCACTTGTTACGTGTGCAGACATATCTTGGAATTCAAATATTTAGATTCTATTTTAAGTGCACCAAGTGTTCGGCCGAGATTACTATGAAGACCGACCCACAAAATTCCGATTATACTGTTGAGTCTGGAGCCGCAAGAAATTTTGAGCCATGGCGTGCAGAAGATCAGGTGAGCGTATATACAAAAGACTAACATAGTTTGTTTTATCTACTGTTGTTGCGACTTTCGTCCAATGGTTTGTTTTTTCACATTTGGATCCAAAAGGTTTGAAACCTTACCATTTTTATCCGGCTCGTTAACTCCATCAATTTTTCCACGTTAAGGCAGGGATATTTTCGTCTTTAAGTTAACAAAAAAGATCAAAATACCCCTGAATTAACTGAGAAAAATGGATGGCGTTAACGAGCTGGATGAAAATGGAAAGATTTCAAACCTTTTGGATCTAGATGCGAAAAAACAAATCTTTGGACGAAAGTCGCAAACCTGGCCAAAACTCAGGGACGAAAATGCCATTTTACTCTTTATAAAACTTTTATTTTTATCTCAAAGGGGTCAATTAATACATTGTTACTAAAAAAGAAACGGGTCAAATTAGTCGAAAGGCGCCCAGAGTCTATTGTCAATGTGTGTGAAATTGTAAATCAATTTGTTTAGATAGTTATTGTTTCGTAATCATAATTAACGCTATATTCATTTATAAAAAAATGTTAATGTTTCAGGTGGGTGATGAGGAGCAAAGGAAAAGAGATGCCGAAGAAATGGGAGATGCGATGAAATCGTTGGAGAATCGAACACTTGATTCAAAAAGAGAAATGGATATTCTTTCGGCACTCGATGAAATGAAGTCCATGAAGGTTTATTTCTAACCATACACATAAATATGTGTGTTTATTTATTTATACGCGCGTGTGTGGATCTAAAAACGCCATTTGTATCTGTTTTGCAGTCAAGGCATGCACACGTAAGTGTGGATTCAATGCTTGAAGCCTTGCAGCGATCAGCTCCCGTACAGGTATGGTATTGATTCGATTTTGTTATAAACATTAAAATTTATATATGATTATTAGAGTTATTGCTTATATTGTTTCTTCATCTTTGCAGCAGGAAGAAAAGCTTGAAGAAGAAGATGAAGCACTCATAAAATCTATTTTTCAAGTTAGTACGACTTTTAAGTTTTATAATCAGTTAATATCACGCTATGTTTCTATCACCTTTTTGTTAAGATTCTTAATTTTTGAATTTTTTTAGGGATCACGAGAGTTTGTGCGAAGAATTGATGATGACGAGCTTGATGACGACGACGACGATAATATCACAAAGGTAAGATAAGGTCTTACGTATATCATGTCTATCGTATGTTTGTTTTTTGTAAATATTTTATCTTATAGTGTAATTGTAATGCAGAAGAGGAAGATTTCTGAAGACAAGCCGACCGATTACTTAACCAAAGCCAGCATTGTCGACAAACCGAATACGAAAGGTAAATTAAATTCTACGGTTTTTTCTTTTTGTGTGTGGAGAAATGGTTTAACTAATATTTATAATACTATTTTTATTATTACTGCAGAAGAAGCGAGTGGTTCATCAAGTGGGCGGATCGTTCTGAAGTCTTCGACAGTGAAGTTTAGCGTCGTGAAGAAACCGTCAGAGGCTAAAACACAAGATAAAGTTGAAGAAGAAAAGATTAGCCAAAGTAATGGACTTGCTTCATTATGTCAGCAGTATGACAGCACCGATGATGAAGATTGACACAATCGTGTTTTATATATCGTAAGCAACTGTTCTATTATGCTTATTATCATCAGTTTTGTTATTTTATTTGAAAGATCCTGTTATAGGCTGAATTAGGTAACAACGTATCATAAGCATTGATTTACATAAATATTGGACCAGAAGTCATTGGGCTGCCACCATAGCATTTAATTTTGCTGCCCCTATTGGTAGGTAACGCAGTTGTCAAGCGCATTCAATTGTTGTGTTGTGTCGTTATCACCTTCCCCCGTCAGTCCTTTCCCTCCACGGCTGCCTTACCCGCCTTTAATCAATTTCCATCACCGCTGTCGAACACCACGAGCGTCGTCTCGCTCTGTAGACTTCCATTATCGTCATTCACAACCGTTTCTAGTCGATGTTCACAATGACACAATTGTAGTCTTATCACATATCACCTGCTCTTATTGCTGCATGTTTTCTAGTTGGTTTTTCTGTTTTTTTGAAATCGTTTTCCAAACTTAAAAGTAGGGAATGTTAATAAGTCGGTCAATGTCATTGGTTTGGTTTTGTGGCTGTTTTTTAGCGTTTGGTCGGTTGGTTTCAAAATTTTAAATTATTGTGCTCGGTTTGTTTTACAATTTATACCAAAAACTGGCGTTATAGAACTAAATTTTAAATTTTAGTACTCAGTTTGTTTTGCCAACGATCTTTAGATCAAGTGGTGGAGGGCTTGCATTTCTCTTGAGAGATAGATGCAGGTTTAACTCCCATTTGGTGCAGAGTGAGGCACTGGTGGACAATGATAGGAGATCCAGGTAAACATGGGTTGGATCCTTGAGCCAAACGGGTTTTGCCGGTAATTTCACTGTCGTGCCTATGGGTGGGTGGGTTACCGGGTTTTCCCCGGAATTGGTGGTGGACTCGGGTTACTCTCGGAGTACTCCGTTTGTCCAGTGGGTGCCTCGAGAATGCTCGGGATTGATTCTGTTGACCGTTTAAAAAAAAAAAAAAAAAAATACTCGGTTTGTTTTACAACTAGGGGTTAAACCCGCGCTTCGCAGCGGGCGCACCGATTTATTGAATGCTAAAAATAACTAAAACATCTTAAATAAAAGAAAAACAAATAAAACCCATAAAAACATGAAACTCAGTACATGTGCATTTGCAATATGACACATTACATGTACCTTACATACTTGTCCCCTTACATACAACTTACAACTATGAAGCTCACATAATAAAAAATACAATTTGCAATTAATAAAATCTTACCAGCAGCGGCACTCTATGCAATCTGATTTATTATGCATCCTTTGTAGTAACACGGTTGACACTCGTCAAGGTCTGAGCAATTTTGTTCTCTACATATGTGTCTTGTTACCAGCAACGCACAACTTTGAAACTGATATGTTAAGAAATGCAACCTGCAATTAACAAAACTGACCCACTATTGCGACTGGCTTGGGTCTTTGATGTAAGGAAGACAACGAAATGCTTTCCGCATACCAGAAGCGCACTTTAGTGCTTCACAATACCCACGACATAAGAAGACGAAGTAAAAAACAGATCCTTCGGAACACGTGGTGCAAGAATAGACGTACGTTGACGTGCTTGCAGAAACGTTTGCTGCCCATCCTCATCGCGTAACGGACTGCACGTACCTGAAAGATGACTATAACATAAAATAAATAAGTATCAGCCTAAACACCAATTTACAAAAGTTTGGATTTGCATTTAATTAATTATCTGATTATTTAAGGTTATCTAATTAATGTCATTATTGCCTAAGCATAGCAGGACGGGTCAAAAGTTTGACAACTTTTTACAATTATAATTTGCTTTTGGAGCAAAGTATTTAGGAAATCCGTAAATATATATTTTGGATGACTTTTGACCCGTTCGGCCCACATGCCCTCTTTCGTTTCATTTTTTTCTTATTCTTTTTACCATTAGAGATAAACGCAAACTGAGTCGGGCCGCTAGCAAATGGGTCAAAGCCCTTAACTACTTTTTATCCAAATCAAAGCGAAGAGCTTCTTATTTTTGTATAATGCAGAATATAGTTTCTTTGGGGCAAAAAGGTGGTGGGATCCTTTCCATTAGTGAAGTTCAAATAGTCATAGAACTCTGGTTTATAATATGTTTAAAGAACAAAGTTAACTCTTAAGCATCCAACAGAAAATAGTATAGCTAATTATTTTTCCCTTGAAGCCACCAAACAATTCAATTAATCAACAACAATTGAAGTTATTATATCATTTTGAAGGTGGTGTATCCAAATAAAAAACAACAAAATATGAATGAAGACCCAAAATACACATACCTGAGACTTGGGAGCTTACTTAAAACATGTAAATTGAAGCGAACACGGGTGAATCAGGAGTTACGTCGGTGCAAGAGAAGGCGAAACACTGATTTAGGGTTAGGATTAGTCCATGGAAAAGTAAATCAATACCAAAGAACAAATAATTAAACCTAACCAAAACCCATTACAATTCTGGCAAAAAGATGTGAAATTTCACAAGGGAACAAAGAATTCGCCAGAACCAAACAAAACCCATGACCAAAAAACAATAAAGATTAAAGATTTGTGAGACCTGATGATTAGAATTAGGACCAGACCAGCCGATGGATGGATTAAACCTGGACACCAAAAACAATTGTTACCGGATATTGTCACCTGCTTCTGTTACTCCGTCACCACCTGACGTCGCCGGAGAGCACCACATGAAACACCCCCTGACCCCATACAACAAATCGATCCACTAAGCTACGCTCATCCAAAGAAATAGAACAATGGATGTCAAGTTTAACCTTGTTCGTCAGAATACGTACCTGTTTGGGGCGAAACCCTAACTGCCCGGCCATTGCATGTTGCCGGGGACATCGTCTTGAAGCCAGATCGGCTGTGGGATATGGTAACCGGCCAGAACCCTAGTTCCAAATTCTGCCGCCGCCTCCCTTCAACATCGTACACCACCTGGACACCACCGAACCGACATCACTGATTGAACCCTCGTCCTCCGGTCGCCTGTAACACCGAACCGACATCATTGATGGAACCACTGTCGCTTGTCACCGCCGGTGAGCCGCCGTGAGTCCGCCGTAAGGATTGGTGGAGGACACTATCTCTATCTTCACTCCGGTCACGTTTCTATGTTAGTCTGTGTCAAGCATTTCCTTGATTCCTTCTACAAATATAAAAGGGATGGCACAACCGTAAATAACGTTATGTTTTTGTCCCATATGCATACTTGTGTACTGTTCACAAGATGCTACCCTAAATGTTATTATAGATAATAGATAATTTATACCAAAAACTGGCGTTATAGAACTAAAGCGGACCGTAAACTTCCAGTGCCTAAATTTTTTTATACTACATGTTTATAGCTTCTATATATTATGTTTACGTTTAATTAAGGGTGTACCTATCTACACACCCATTTCACTATCTACACACCAAAAAAATGTGTTTTTTGTCCTTACATGCACACCCTACAGTGTCGAACTGTGGCTAAAACGCGGCGTTTTGGTCCGGTTAACCAGACAAAGACTGACGGGTGTCTGACGGGTCTGTTGACCGAACCAAAACGCCGAGTTTTGGCCGCGTTTTGGTCCTGTCAACCAGACAAAAGACTGACACCCGGTCTGGTTGATAGGACCAAAACGCGGCCAAAGCTCGGCGTTTTGGTCCGGACAACAGACCCGTCAGACACCCGTCAGTCTTTGTCTGGTTAACCAGACCAAAACGCCGCGTTTTGGTCACAGTTCGACACTGTAGAGTGTGCATGTAAGGACAAAAAACACCTTTTAATGGTGACTATCTACACACTTGGTGTGTAGATAGTTTGGCCCTTAATTAAAGATAAAACTGGCGTATGAATGTATGATAGATAGACTGATGTACATATTAATTATTAACCGGATTGCAAGTAAAAACCACATTAGGGTGTACGGAGTGGTTAGACACTTTAAATAGGTAAACTCTCAAATCACCCAATCAAACAGTGCAACGTCATTTTACCTATTTTGTTTACCTATTGCTCAAAAACGTTGGCGGTGGTTAGACACTTTGGAATAGGTAATTTAAAAAAAAGAAAAATGTGTGATTGGTTAAGAAGGCATGAACCCCACCACACACCCCTCTCTCTCTCTCCCCTTCCCCCCTCTTCCCGATTCGGTGAAGGTTCACCGAAATCCTTTAGCTTGATCGGTAAACTTATGTTGGCAGTGGTTTACCACTTCGGTAAACCAAGTTTACCGCATGAAACCGATGCCACACCGTATATCCTTACATATTAATTCTTAACCGCATTGCAAGTAAAACCAACATTTTGTTTGATATCTAAAATGGACACATGCTGAGTATGGCTGTCCAAAAAGCTCGTGGCTCGGAACTCTCTCGGAAAAAGTTTGTTCGATATGGCTCGGTTTGAAAGTGAGCCTAACTCGGCTCGTAACGAGCCAGATTGGCTCGGTTTGGCTTGCTTGGTAGCTCGGCTCGGCTTAGCTCGGATTATTTTACTTGTAATGTATTTTATTTTTATACACATTATTTTATTATATTACAAAAATACTCATTATTATTTACATGTATTTATGAGTGTAATTTGATATCTATGACATATTTGAATGTCAATTACCATGCTAATAACTAATTTTGTATTATTGAACTTGATTTTAACTTGTAATGTATTAGGTTGAACTTATTTTAGATATGTTTTTTTGAACTATTTAATAATAGTCTAGACTACTAATGTATTAGTTTGAACTTATTTTGGATATGTTTTTTTGAACTATTGATTAATATTTCAGATTATTGAATTTTGAGAGCTATGTACTATTTTATTTTTAAATCGAGCCAAAAAGCCGAGCCAGCTCGGTTTAAAACCAAGCCTAGCCCAAGCTTAGATTTTCAACTCGATTTCAAATTCGAGCCGAGTTCAAAGTTGCCCTGGCTCGGCTCATGAATGGCCCTAATGTTGAGGTTGATGGGACCAAGCTCAAACCGGAAGCAAACAGGATGTAACCGATAGGTTTTGTTCAATTGGTTCAATTTAAATTTTAATTGTTTGGTTTTTTATTGGCTTCTGCGTCTTAAAAACCGTTAAAAACTGTATCATGAACAACCCTGCTTAAAAGCACTGACAAATGTGTACTCTTTAATTATAATTTAGAAAGGAAAAATCTCCAAAATAGCTGTTGACTAGTCAATTTTTTCAGAAACAGCCAATTGAAATGGCTCCACGAGCCTTTTCATCATGAACAACCCTGCTTAAAAGCACTGACAAATGTGTACCCTTTAATTATAATTTAGAAAGGAAAAATCTCCAAAATAGCTGTTGACTAGTCAATTTTTTCAGAAACAGCCAATTGAAATGGCTCCACGAGCCTTTTCAATCTCCTGAAAACGGCTTAAAAAATCCTTTCGAGTCAACCAATCCATGATTGTCACGTGTCCGACAGTTGTCATTCAGTTGAGAACTTTCAACACGGCTTGAGAACTTTCAAAGACGGCTTGAGATCTTTCAGTGTAGCGGCTTGACTTGACTTATGATCTTTCAACACGGCTTGAGAACTTTCAACATGGCTTGAGATCTTTCAACATAATTTAAATATAAACGAATAATTAAAAAAATCTCAATTAAATGTGAGAACTTGAAAATCTCAATAAAAAAATCTGAAAATTTTAAATTGAAAATAAAAAATTACCAGGTTAGAATCCCGTGTATTACACGGGTTAAATAAATGTAATTTTATACTAAATAATAAAAAAAATAACTTTAAAAATCTCGTTTATTACACGAGTTGAATAAATGTAATTTTATATATTAGGTAATAAAAAGGTTATATATTTAAGAATCTCGTGTATTGTACGAGTTGAATAAATGTAATTGTATATACCAAATAATTAAAAAAGTTCCTTTAAAAACTCTATGTATTACACGGGTTAAATAAATGTAATTTTGTATACTAAATAATAAAAATGTAATATCTTTAAAAATCTCGTGTATTGTAAAAAAAATAATATCTTTAAAAAACTCGTGTATTGTACGGGTTGAATAAATCTAATTTTATATACCAAATAATAAAAAAAATTATATGTTTAATAACCCAGTGTATTACACGGGTTGAATAAATGTAATTTTGTATCGTAATAACAAAAGGTTATATCTTTAAAAAGCAACGTGTATTATACGGGTTGAATAAATCTAATTTTATATATCAAATTATAAAAAAAGTTATATCTTAAATCTAAGATCCTTAAGCCAAGCCAAGGAAAGATCTTAAGCCAAGCCAAGCCGCTACACTGAAAGATATCAAGCCGTGTTGAAAGATCTTAAGCCAAGCCAAGCCGCTACACTAAAAGATCTCAAGCCGTGTTGAAAAGCTCTCAACTGAATGGCGACTGTCGGACACGTGGCAATCATGGATTGGTTGACTCGAAAGGATTTTTTAAGCCGTTTCAGGAAATTGAAAAGGCTCGTGAAACTGTTTCAATTGGCTATTTTTGAAAAATACGGCTATTTTGGTGATTTTCCCATTTAGAAATCCCCCAAACAATATTCTTTAAATTGAAAAATAAATGTATTGGATCAATCCAATGTGCCGAAATTGCTGTTTCAAGTGTTTACATTGCACCTGGGCATCTAATTTCCATTAAAGTACTTCTCTATTATTGCATCCAACAGTGCCAAGTGGTACGATTTACTTCATAGCCAATATAAAAAACTTAAATGTGACCCCTTAGTTTTGAAAATTTATTATTTTAAATTTCTTTTTGAACACTAAAGCTATCCGTAACATCTGAGCGAGCCTTCTTAAGACAAGATGTCAACCTTCCATACTGATTTTGATGTTCCAAGTCTGACTCACTAAATAACACCATCAAGGAGGAAAGCCACCACCGTAGAAAAACTCTCTTGAGTCAGATTTTAAACTTGAGACCTCTAGAGATCCCAAGCCTTAACCATCACCTCCATTCCATTAGGGGGTAGGGGTGGTCCGTTATAACCCCCCTACCACGCGTTATACATAACAAAACACCGCCGCCACCATCGAGTTTAACGCGTTGATTTTGTCACGCGTTAAACTTTTCAAAATTCGACGTTGATAGTTAAAAAAAAATCTTTAAACAATCTATATATACTTCACATTTTTATACCATTTCACCCACACCAAAACACAAACACATATCACACATTCTACATATTTCACAAATGGATTTTCCTACATCTTCATCGTTACCGATTGACAGCGATAGCGATAGCCAATCGTCTTCGGACAATGAGACGGTTGAATTTTTCGCGTCGGTGTATAACGAACTTGAAGCAAGTTCGAACTGCCCAAAGAAGAAAACAGTGGAACGTGATCATGAAAATGGCAACGAAGTGTTAATGAACGATTATTTTGTGGAGAATCAGGTCTACAATGCCGAAACGTTTAGAGATCGGTTTCGTTTACCAAAAGAATTATTTTTAAAGATTGTTGGAGACATTGAAGCAACTGAAGAATGGTTTCAAGAACGTTACGACGCAAGGGGCAAACGAAGTTTCACGCCGATACAAAAATGCACATCCGCCATTCGCCAACTAGCGATAGGCATGGTTGCAAATGTCGCTAGGCGCTCCCTAGTCGGTCGACCGGGGAGTTGAGAGTACTTGGTCTAGGCGGAGAGTACTCGGGGAGTATTCGGACATGTTAAATTATAAAGAAAATTACTTTTTGGAGTCAGATAACATAAGTTTACTAACATTTATAACAAAATACGTGAAAATGATATTCATTCTTTGATATCATAGGCATAGACAGGGGCGAAGCATTGAAGGGGTCGGGGGGGGGGGACTTTTCGCTCGGTAGTGTTATGTATGTACGTACGTTTCGTATAGAATTGTTTAGGTATATATGTTTTCGAACCCCGATTTTATAAAAAGATTTTTTTTAGGTATATACTTTTAGGTCCGGTGACTTCCGACCCCCCGGTGGAAATTTTCAAGCTTTGTCACTGGGCATAGAAATTATGTTTTATTATTATTCAAGTCAAACTAGGCCTGAGTTGACCTACAAGATCCAACTCTGGCTGAGGTTGACCGCGTTTGACCGTTTCCGAGTAATTAGGCGGAGTCGAAGAAAGTCGTCTCGGCAGCCTACCTTGTAGCGACTAGTCGGGAAGTACTGGGCCTTGGAAACCTTGTTTTACAACCATGGCGACAGGTAACCATCCCGATCAATTTGATGAATACTTAGCTATGTCGGACAGAACTAAATGTTTGAAGAAGTCTATAGCTACCTATGTAGCTAAATGTTTGACGTGTGCACAAGTTAAAGCTGAACATCAAAAGCCGTCAGGTTTGCTACAACAGCCTGAACTTCCCACGTGGAAGTGGGAAATGGTGACAATGGATTTCATCACCAAGTTGCCAAAGACAAAGAAAAGAAATGATACCATATGGGTGATAGTGGATAGACTGACTAAGTCAGCACATTTCCTACCCATTAAGGAGACCTATAGCTCCGACATGTTAGCCCAATTGTACGTAGATAAGATTGTATCTCTACATGGCGTACCTGTGTCTATTATCTCTGACAGAGATACTAGACACACGTCACATTTTTGGAAAAGTTTCCAACAATCTTTGGGCACGCGCTTAAATTTTAGTACGGCTTACCATCCTCAGACGGACGGGCAGAGTGAGCGTACAATCCAAACTTTGGAAGACATGCTTCGTGCATGTGTGATTGACTTAGGTGGTAGTTGGGATAACCACCTGCCATTAGTCGAGTTCTCCTATAACAATAGCTATCATACCAGCATTAAGGCTGCGCCTTTCGAGGCCTTGTACGGTAGAAAGTGCAGAACGCCCGTTTGTTGGGCGGAAGTTGGAGATGTCCAACTGACAGGACCTGAAATAGTCCTGGAGACGACATATAAGATTGTGCAAATACGCGATCGTTTCAAAGCTGCCAGGGATAGGCAGAAAAGCTACGCAGATTTAAGGCGTAAACCTCTGAAATTCGAGGTAGGTGACAAGGTACTACTTAAAGTATCACCCTGGAAAGGGGTAATGCGTTTTGGCAAGAAGGGCAAGTTAAGCCCCAGATACATAGGACCATTCGAGATCATAGAATGTGTCGGATCAGTGGCGTATAAGCTAAATTTGCCTGAAGAGCTCAGTGGCATTCATAACGTATTCCACATCTGCAATCTGAAGAAATGTCTAGCTGATGAATCGCTAGTCATACCACATACAGATGTGTACATCGATGAGAGCTTGAAGTTTGTTGAAAAGCCTCTGTCGGTCGAGGATCGACGGGTTAAGAAGCTTCAAAGGAAGCATGTACCGATTGTAAAAGTGAAATGGGATGCCCGTAGAGGTCCCGAGTACACATGGGAGGTAGAGTCCACAATGAAAGAGATATACCCTCATTTATTTCAGTAAATCTCAAGGTCGAGATTTCTTTTAAGGGGGTGAGGATGTGACACCTCGAAATTTCATGTCCAATATTATATCGACACGTGTCACGGACTTAAAACGTGTAAAGGATTTCCTTAGAAGGACTAAAAGTTGACAAACAAGGAAAGTATGTGAATATAAGGGTTCAAAATGTCAACAATGGATAAATATACTTTACAATAACCCTACATGATGTTTATACCCTTAAACGAATGAATCATGGATCATACGAAGCTAATTGTGAAAGAAAGTGAGAGATTACAAACTACAGGGGTTAAATGTGTCAACATGTTTAAAGTATACCTCTGAGTGGCCTTTTAGCAACCCCGAAGCTTTATAACGATTAGTTATGCTCACTAGAATGCATGATAAAAATTTCACCAAGTTTCGTTATCATATGGGAAAGTTATGATAAAATTCGTATACGAAGGGTTAAAAGCGTCGACATGCTAATACATACCTCTGAGCGACCTATGTATAAATCCCAACCGTTAACCTGTGCTATAAACATCTGATAAGCATCCTAATCCGGTTAATGCTAACAATGATTGATTCAAATTGTAAAGAATAGGATCCTATGAGGATGTGCACGACAACCTTCGTTTATGGCCTTTTCAAAAGAATCCAAGGCAACTTTAAAACATGGCAAGGTGGTCTAAACTGTTCAAGGCATGATCAAGTGGCCCATACTGATAATAGAGGCCCAAAATTCGTAATATCTAAGTTGCCTGTTCGAAGCTTGAAAGGTTACAAATTTTTACCTTCTGGTAAAGGCTTACGGACCGCAAAGGATACCCTTACGGTCCGTAAGACAGCCCCAGTAGCAGAAAAGTTGACAGGTGCCTGTTAAAACGAGTTAACCGACTTATATTGCCATTTTTCACTACAATGGGCAGCACAAACTAGTTCTTAGGCACTAGGGACACTTGTTATTGATCAGGGATCAATCCTAGAGTTGTTTGTCATGATCACAAGCAATCAAGAACACTATATAAAGACCCACATTGTTTCATTTTTGATCATTCATTCCCAACTCAACTTCTGATCATTTCTGGAGCTCAAGGCCATTCCCTAAGCATCACTAATCGTGCATAGGACCTTGGTAAGCTTCCTTAACCTTCCTTAATCGTGTTTTACTTAGTTAATTAACTTAAAGTCAAACCGTCGTAATTAAGGTTTGACTTATCGATTAATCACTAATGGTCTGGTGATTAGCCAAATTGAAGGTAGTTATAAGTTGGTATTTATGTGGGTATTAAACCCTTAAAAGGGCACCCTCTAATTCCCGCTCTAACTAGATCATTTGTCGGGTCAAAGTTTATAAAAAGTCAATAGAACCTTAATTTGCAAATTAACACGTAATTAGCAATGTAGAAGACGTGTAACCTATTTTATCACTCATATAACTTGGTAATTAGTATAAGAACTGGTCTAAGCTTGTTCGATCCGACAATTTTCTGTTTAGACTCGGTTCGGAACCGAAAGTCGGAAAACTTTGACTTTTGCTTTGACTTCAGTTCTGACCCGATTTAGATGGATTTAGAAATGCCTTAAAGCTCCGTTAGGACCAGCTAGTATGATAGTATAACCCTCTGCGTTTATACTACTTGACTCGTTGATTGTCCGATTCGTTTACACGTTTCCGTTAAATGCCTAATGTTGACCAATATGCCCATTTGAACTTAAAACGAGAATTTTGGGAATGTGAGAGGACAATAATCTTTGTTACTGATTTATAAACATGTCCCTAAAATTTCACGTCAGTTGGAGGTCTAGATTAGGAGTTATGCTCAATAGCGTAATTAGAAAGCTTTTTATTAATTAAACGGCGTAATTAGCGTAAAGCCTATCTAAACCCAACTTTTGATACCAAACCTTTTACCCACTTATGTAATACAATATTTTGGGATTTTTGAAGATTTTAATTATTTTTTTTACCTTATCATAACCTAAGGTTATTACCTTGATTCGGTAAATACCGATTATACCCTTTTACTTATAAAATGAGTTTTACATGGTATTTTCACACTAATTCAATTGCTACTGATTTTATATAATAAATGAAGTATTTTGAAATTTATAACCTGATCAGAAAACTCAGATTTCCTGTTTAACCCGGAAATCGCTTAAAACGGCTTTTTACGCACATTAAACACATAGTATGGGTTTAAAACCATTTTGTCATATAAGACTTATCGCCAAATGATATAACTTGCTAAATTAAGTTGTTTTACTGATTAATTCAGACCCGAATCTCAGAACTACATTTAATCTCTTTTATAATCTTTAAAATGACCAAAATACCCCTACGGGGCTTAAATTGAGATTTAACTCGTTTTGGGCATAATGGAAGGTATCCAACTGATATCACAACATATTTAAGGCATATTAACTTAGAAAACCTATTAATGACTCTTTCGGTTGCCCGTTATGCGTTATTCGCGTTCGGTTCGGTTTATGTAACTAGTTTGCATAAATTAGCCGAAACGGGTCAAACCTTATCGTTTTTATCTCAAAATCCAGAATGTGTTTAGTTTACCCATATTATACAAGTCTTCAAACTTGTCGGGTATAAATCACATTCTATTCCGGTCTTCGCTTAATCATGCGTTCGAACCGTATCTTTCTTTAAAACTAACCGATCTAAGCTTAGGCTTAATTAAAGGCCGTTAGGATTCTAATAGGTTATTATAAACCTTCGTTCCAGAATAGGAGACCCGGTAAAAGCTACGTGCACTTGCTTGTTGTGATTATTACTTGCAAAGGTAAATACTTTTAACTTATTTTCCCTTATACGGGCTTGGGGTACGGTATATAAAATACCGCTTGGTCGGGCATTGAATCTTTAATCGTATGATGGTTAATTTATTGAAATGACCCGTTTGAATTATTTTGTTTGCTTAAAGCCTTTGGGGGGGTTAATGACCATGTCCCGGATATCCTTGGCATCATTTTACGAAATGGCCACGACCTGAGTACACGGGTGTAGGCGTACAACCGTTAGTACATATATAAATAATAAGGTATAACCGCCGGTTTCGGGAATAACCCCGCCGCGGGACTATATCATGTGGTGTGTCTATTAAGCTCTAACCCGGTGTCAACCCGGGCTACTGAACGTATAACGAACATGTAATTCTTTTACAAGTTTATATTTAAATAATTATCCCAAGTTATAAAAGTTTGTGCCACGTGCATTCAAATCAATTTTATTAAACCTTTTCAAAATGAGTCTGTTAATTGTATTTACCAGTGTAAACTGACGTATTTTCCCAAAAAGGTTAAGTGCAAGTACTACTCGAAATAGGCTGGCTTTCTCCTAGCATCCACAATAAGTCTCGCAAGCTTGGATGACATAAACTGTTGAACAATGTTTTCTTCTTATTTGATCCGCCTGTGGATCTGTTTCAACTGTGTTGTGATACTTGAATATTACACTTTTATTCAGTTGAAATATTATCTATCTTTTGCTTCCGCTGTGCATTTAAATATTGTGTTGTTTGACTATGATGATATCAACTACGTCACGATACTCCCCTACCGGGCCCACCGGTAAAACGTGGAAATATCGGGGTGTGACAGGTTGGTATCAGAGCCAACACTGAGTGAATTAAACACTAGCCTTTTGTGTTTAATCTCAGTTACACAGTTGCACATTCCTAAAATTTCGAGTCTAGACAAAGAACTTAGGACGATTCTAAATTTTGCTTTAATTTGTCCTTTATTGTGTTTGTTGTTTATTTCAATTGTATTGACAGCAAATATGCCACCAAGATTCCGAAGAGGAGGACGAGGCAAGGGGCCAATCCATGCCCCCAATGATTACGAAGTCGGGCCTTCACACCGGCGAACTCCTTCTATTACCATGAGTGCCGATCCTTAGGGAAACTGGAGGAACCATTTGGAGCCCGCTAGACGGTCTGTCTCGCACAGCTCAACGCCTCCTTACCATCACTCCTTTGGGCCGCACTCAGAAAACGAGCCCGAAGACTCCCGCCATTCCTTCTTGCCGTTGCAGCGGTCCGTTTCGCACCGTTCCTTTGGCGACCCCACTCCTGTCTTTCAGGGCCGGTTCAACCCGGCAAACTATATTGAAGAACCAGTGGGTTTTAACCCACTAGGACCTGAAGACCATTTCTCGGGAGACCATGCAATGGACATGGACGAGGACACGGATCCCGTTGAGCCTGCAACCGAGACCCCTAACCATCCCATCGGGATCTCTGATGGATCATCCTTCCACGGATCACCTTACGGTGGTACAGACAGTTACCAAGCAAGGTTTAACCAATATGAGTGGTATTTTACACCCTCTCATAACCCACAGCAGCAACAGGATCCCTCCGAAGATTCGCGTTTCGTGGCAGTTACGCCACCGCCTCCACCGCCTCTAGTTCATCAAGCACCTCCAGAACCACCAAGGCGTAGTAGAACGGGCGCACGAATATCCGCGCGAGGAGGGGATTTTCACTTTAGCACTCCCCATCACTCAAGTGGCAGTCACTATCCGCCACTGCATGAAGACCCACAAATGGGTGGACCCTCAAACCCAGTTCCAGAGGTGAATTCTGCACCAGTTGCACCACCGCCGCCACCATTGGGTTATGATAACCCGATTCCTATATACGCCGGTTCAACGGCGTACAATCCGTTTGAGCAGCCGGCTCACACTCATTATAACTACGCTGAAGCCGACCCGTACCTTGTAGCGGCAAACTACAACGCCCTTCATCCTGAAGGACCATATGGAGCCCCTTGGGGAGTAGGATATCCAGCTCATGGGTATCAAATACCTGCTCTACCTCTGATTCGGCAGCAGTCGCAGCCACCACGATTTTCCCCACCGGAATAGGAGGAAATCCTCCAAAGACTAAGTCGGGTGGAACATGAATTTCAAGAAGAATGTAGGAACAACAGAGGATTTCTCAAGGGCCTAGCAAGCTTGTTAAAAGGAAAGAAGAAGATGGATCATTGAATTCCTATATGTACTGTTGTATTTACTTATTTCAATCAAGTCCCTGCGTGGACTTGTCTTTCCTCAGTCCCTGCGAGGACTTGTCTTTCTTTAGTCCCTGCGTGGACACCTAGCTTAGTAATCAGTCCCTGCGAGGACTTCTATTTCAGTTTAGCTCCTGAGTGGGCAAGTTGTTATGTTAAAAAAACCCGTTAGGGCAATGTGTAATCCTTTTAATATTTAATGGAATGTTAAGTTTATGAATTTCATTTTTGTCATTATATGCATAAATATATGAAATAAATAAATCAAAATCATTCCTTTTAAAAATAATCTGCCTATTAAATATTAAATAAGAATCTTAAAGGTATAACCTAGCCTGCATGTCATTATAAGACTTGGCCAAAATGGTAAGACCTGTTTAAAAAGAATTCAAACCCCTGTTAACATCTGAAAACATGTTAACGCTCCTGGCAGACGTGATTCGTTAAAATCACACACGTCTTTCTTATATTAGGATTCTTCAAAAGATTCCTATCCTAACCTGATGATCTATAAATCATGGATTTAAATCATCAATTAAGATGATCACATGTTGACCATCCATTGGTAATATAGTGCCTACGGGCCATACTCATTGTCATATAAGACAAAAGACAGTAGTAGTCTACGACTCCCTGTCAGGAAAAGGTAATGAACTATGTTCAAACCTTCATGCCCTGATTCTCTGAAATCATGGCTTATGATTTAAAAATGTCCCTGTGACTAGGCCTTTGGTGCCACTAATAATACTGTTATTATTTTATAGTTAGGATAAATTAAATTAAAATTCCTAAATAACTATGATTAGCAAATTAACCAAATATGGTCTGTGTTTACCATGGTTAATGAATTGCCATAAAAGATAATTCCATAATAAACTCCCAAATAAATTATTGTCAATATCTTATGTAACAGTTCAAACTACACGACTGACTCGGATGAGATCAACAGTCACCCAAGGGAGGAACATGATAATACCCGAATTAACATAGCGGGTGCAGAACTACAAACATTGATAGACAATGCTGTTACAAAAGCAATAGAGCGGCAGTATAATGAATATAGCGGGACTCGAAGCAGGACCCTATCAGCACCGCATTCCAAGCCTAAGACTCATTTTGAGGCTCACAACAAGCCACCCTCCAAGAAGGAAGAGCCAAAGAAATACGATGACAATCGTCACTCTTCAAATCAACAAAGTGTCCCATCAAAGAAGATCGAGCTTAAGCAGGAACCGCGTGGTAAGTCCTGCACATATAAGTACTTCGTCTCATGCAAACCCAGAGACTTTACTGGGGAGAGAGGAGCGGTTGACTGCATGACATGGTTGGATGAAATGGACACCGTGGTTGATATCAGCGGGTGCGCTGATAAGGATGTGGTAAAGTTCGTATCTCAGTCATTCAAAGGCGAGGCATTAGCTTGGTGGAGGTCGTTAATCCAAGCTACCGGAAAAATCCCATTGTACAATCTGTCATGGGATCAGTTTGTGACGTTGATTAAGGAAAACTACTGCCCTCAGCATGAGGTTGAAAAGATTGAATCTGATTTCTTGTCTTTGGTTATGGAGAACCTGGACAGTCAGGCCTACCTCACCAGTTTCAATACAATGTCAAGGTTGGTTCCTTACCTTGTGACGCCGGAACCCAAGAGGATAGCTCGTTTCATCGGAGGTTTAGCCCCCGAGATTAAGGCCAGTGTGAAAGCCTCCAGACCAGCTACCTTCCGGTCTGCAGGTGATATAGCATTATCTCTTACTCTGGACGCGGTCAGGCAGAGATCGCTGAGAAACACTGATGCTGAGAAAAGGAAGCGTGAGGATGATAACTCCCGGCGATCGGATAAGAGACATAGGGGAAACAATGACCACAAAAAGAGTTCTGGATCTAAGAAAGATGGTCATCAGTCGGGTGATAAACCCAAATGTAAGATCTACAAGAAACAGCACTTCGGGAAGTGCAGATATGAGTCGAAATCCCAGTCACAGCCAAGAGCATGTGGGATTTGCAAGTCTTCTGAGCACAAGACCTTGGATTGCAAAAATTTGAAAGATGCTACGTGCTATAGCTGCAATGAAAAGGGCATATCAAGTCCAACTGCCCAAAACTTGCAAAGAAGACTGAGGAGGGGAAAAAGACCAATGCAAGGGTCTTCCGGATGGATGCAAAGGAAGCTGTCCAGGACGACAATGTGATCACAGGTACCTTCCTCATAAATGATGTCTATGCAAGAGTACTTTTTGATTCAGGCGCTGATAAGTCGTTCGTAGATAATAAGTTTTGTGAATTATTGAAATTACCTGTTAAAACCTTAAGTGTGAAATATGAGGTGGAATTAGCTGATGGAACCATAGAAACCGCATCAACCGTGTTAGATGGATGTGTTATATCCATTAGGAACCACTCTTTTCCATTGTCTTTACTTCCTTTGAAATTAGCCGGTTTCGATGTAGTAATAGGCATGGATTGGTTGTCTCACAACCAAGCCCAGATCGTTTATGCTAAGAAGCAAGTGATTGTCAGAGCTCCTCACGGCGAGCATTTGACAATCCAAGGAGATACTAAGTACGGAATGCCTGAGCAAGTGTCCATGCTCAAGGCATCAGGGTGTTCGACGAAGGGTTGTGTTATCTACATGGCACAAGTAACCATTGATGAACCCAAGCCTAAGATCGAAGACATACCTATTATCTCTGAATATCCAGAAGTATTCCCCCGAAGAACTACCTGGTCTACCCCTAGATAGGCAAGTGGAGTTCAGGATTGACATTATTCCTGGAGCAGCACCTGTTGCAAGAGCGCCTTATAGATTGGAACCAACAGAGATGAAAGAGTTGAGAACTCAACTGGATGATTTGTTAAGCAAGGGATTTATTAGACCTAGCTCATCTCCTTGGGGAGAACCAATCCTGTTTGTGAAGAAAAAGGATGGATCGATGCGTCTGTGCATCGATTATCGAGAACTTAACAAAGTTACTGTTAAGAATCGGTATCCATTGCCCAGGATCGACGACTTGTTCGATCAGCTTCAAGGAGCAAGTTACTTTTCCAAGATCGACTTAAGGTCAGGATATCATCAACTGAAGGTCAAGGATGAAGATGTACATAAGACTGCATTTAGGACTCGTTATGGTTATTACGAGTTCTTAGTGATTCCTTTTGGACTCACTAATGCACCAGCCGCGTTCATGGATCTCATGAACCGCGTCTGCATGCCCTACATGGATAAATTTGTCATCGTCTTCATCGATGATATTCTTATTTACTCAAAGAGTCAACCTGACCATAAGAAGCACCTCCATTGTATTCTGAAACTGCTTCATCGAGAAAAGCTCTACGCCAAATTCTCTAAGGTGCTGTTTGTTTTTGCTTAAAACATCTGCAAGGAGCTTATGTCTGCAGGCGGGTAGACACAAAGCCTTGAAGACTGTTTGTTTTTTGTTTAAAAGAAGATCTGAAAAGTGCTTTTATTAGCTTAAAAAAAAGTAAATATCTAACATCTTCACAAATCCAATCAGATCTTCAAAACCCACTGATCTTCCTCCTCTCTTCTCTCCCTCTTTAAAACCCAGCACCACCACCATCAGATCTTCAAAACCTACCTCCACCTTCGTCTGTCTCATGGCCACCACTGCCGTCATTACCACACGGCCGTCACCACCACTCCAGCCGAGCCGTTCCACTCCCAACAACACCCACAAAACCTCCGCCACTTCCCGCCGAGCCGTCGTTACCACACGGCCGACGACCACCACCATCCGACACCCGACGCCCCTAAAACTGATACGAATCGAAAAAAAGAAGCTTTTAAAAGTAGGAAGGACTTGCGATTTGAAAGTGAGATGACCCAGGTGCTTACCGGAGTGAAATACGGCTGCCGATGTTGAAAGTGAGATGACCCATCACCGCCGCTGCAGCGGCGGCGCCGCCCCCTTCTTCCTCCTTCGTTCTCTCTCGCTCTCCTGTTCTCTTATTTGTATGTGTTAATTTCATTATTTTATATGTGTTAATTTCATTATTAGTGTTTATCGGAGTGTTTTATATGTGTTAATTTCATTATTTGTGTTTGAATTTTGAAGAATTAGAAGTAGGTTTGTTGCTGTGTTTTCTGGCTATGTGAAAGCCACATGATATTGATTATATGTTTTTTTTAACATCACCGATCAGGTTTTAGAGAGAGAGAGAGTGACAGTGTGGTGGGGTATTATTGTGATTGAGAGAATTATTGTGGAGGTGGTGGTTGTATTATGGTTTTTTTTTACGTTATACAGATAATTTTCAGTTTATAAAACAAACAGTATTATATTTTCAGCTTGCAGACCTTCAGACCACATCTTCAGTTGCAGACATAAAATTGTGACAACTGGCACAAACCGGTAATTTCCGTACACTTTAATTATTATTTATTGACTGCAATTATGTGCTTAATTGTCAGCAATGTCTGATTACATACTAAACAAGTGAATTCATGCACGTTGTATACTACAAAATATTGCTTTATGCATAAATGAGAGCGTTGCGTCAGAAATAATAGTAAACTCACCGGTAAGACACACTGTGTCAACTGCACTGCAGAAAGCAGTCAGACATTAGAATTGAGGCCTAGGTGTAGGTCCGACGACAAAAGTACATTAAAACCCAAGAGTACATACAAGGGTTTAATATATATACTCCCCGGAAGCAAAAATAAGCACTAAAAAGCACCCGAAACGCACTTTAAGTGCATAATTTATATAATTCAGCAATAAATCAGCATTTAAACATGTGAATATTATGCAGAAATTTCGTTTTATCATCCAGAATACTTCCTCAAGTGTCGGGAATCGAAAGTGTTACAAAAAGATACTTATTAGCCACTAAAAGGTGCAATTTAGCACTTTAACGAATCAGTATGTAACCGAACAACCGGATATTACCCGGAACACCAAAATAATGCTAGAAGCATTGTTTTTATTTTTCTAAGCTAGTTAGGGTCCCCGAACACCCTAACACACTTCACATTATATAATATACTTAACACACTAAATCTAACATTTAACAAGTAACTAGATATGGTAACTAACAATTGAAATGCAACCAATACCCCCCCCCCCCCTATGTTGGACGGTTGGGAGACCAAAATCCCTCATGGGATTTCTTTCTTATATTATATTAGATGATGTTGGCACTTTGTGGACACAATATACACTAGTTAAAAGGTTAAGATGGATATAAGTTAGCACCATGGGTTCTTAACTCCTCATTCTTTCACACACCAACACACACACTTCCTCCCTTCCTCTCTTGCTTGGTCACGGCCGAGAACAACCCCACCAACATCACCATCATTCGATCATCTTCATACAATTCCAAGCATATTCAAGGGTGCTAGAAGGTGCATAGTGAAGCTAGGAGCTTTCGAAAGTTCAAGAACCACTCTTACTTGCTTTTATCCACCTCATTTGAACTCTTGAACTTCCCTAGCCTTGTGCTAGTAGTAAGTGCTTCAAATCCTCATCTTGTTCATGTTTTTGGTGGTTAATAGTAGATGTAATGGTTAAAACTCAAGAACACACAAGATCAAAACTAAAAGTCTTGAAAGAAAGATAAACTAGTTGGATAAAGAGTAGATATGTGTGTAAACCATGTGAATCTTGTATGGTTGTTATTATTTAATGTTGTTTGTCACTAGAAGTGGGATAGATCATCATCTAACCATACTAGATCATGTTCAAGAACATGAACTAGTAGTATGTTAGTGCTAAAGTTATGGAAGATGATGAAACTTTCCATCCATGAAACATGAACTTGTGTAAATATAAATTTTCTTGTAAAATAAGACTCTAAACATGTAGATCTAAAGATCTACAAGTGGTTTTTCGGAAGAACTAAGTAAAATATACAAGTCTTGTTTTAAACCCGAATCTTACATACACTAAAAGCATTTTAGTGAATAAACAAGTGTGTAAACACTTGTGTCGCAAGAAATATTTAACAAGAAATACGTTGGGTAAATCATGACTAGAAGTTGTGAAACTTCAAGATCTTTAAAAATAAAGTTTTTAAGAAATTAAACTTATTTTTAAAGATAATAAGACTTACTAAATGTGCTAGTAAGTTACTACACATTTTTGTAAATATTCAAGTTCATGAAATGGAGGAATTAGTGATTATTGTTGATGATTATTGTTGATAATTGTTGTTGATGATTGTTGACAATTTAAAAGAAAATAAACACATGTTTTGAAAACATGGGAAACCTCCATTTTTAGGGGAAACTCTGTCAAAATTTTTATAAATTTTGACACTTAGAAAAATATAAGTTTTTGAGAAACTTATTCCCTAAAAATGTACCTAAAAATATTACCAAGGTTTCCCTAATTTTTGGTGATAAGAAATAAGGATTTCTTCAAAAATAAAAATGGATATTAAGTATATATATTTTTGAGAGAAAAATATATATTATTTGATCACCAGCTTTTGTGCTAAGTGTATATAGTATGTGTTATACGTGCTAGTGTATTAAGACTTAAAAATACACCAAATACTCATGAGGAGTATAAACATAAAAATACACATACAACATACAAGATACATAATTCGGGTGCAAAGTGCAAAATACAAAAAGCTTATATTTATTTTTGAGAAAATAATATAAGTAAGACATTTAGTTAAAAATATAAAATATTTTTAACACAAGAATATATACACCAAAGAGAGTGACTGTACTTGTGCGATACAAGTCTAGTGACTAACGTTAAGAAAACGCGTATAGGTTACGGCGTTATTTAAGCAAATCCGGTGAAGTTTACGACGCTAGGAACGCAAAGTTGTGAGTTCATGCTCCCCCTTTTCTTTTAACTGTTTTCAGTTTTATAACTTCGGGGGTGAAATACATGTTACAAATGGTATGATAACAAGAAATACACTTGGTGAGGACGAGAACCAAGTATGATGTCATATGAGAAATGATACGAGAAATCGTGTCACGAATAGGGTACATAAGCACCATTAATCAACAATATACCTAGACCGCAGAACAAAAGGTTAGATCTAACGGGTGCCGGGCAGCCACACTCTCGGTGAGGGCGAGAATCGAGTAGTGCTTTTGTGTCTCAGAATATACCAATTAAATGCCTAAGGTTTGGTGACTTCCTATGTCGTGTCACATGTTAATGGCTTTGCAACCCATTAACAATCCTGAAACTTACAGGAATACTTTATTTACATAAAAGTCATACCATACTAAAAATTGATGACTACTTGAGTACGTGGGGTACTCAAGAAAAGATTGAATTATACTTGAGTATGTGGGGTACTCAAGAGGAAATTGAATTATACTTGAAGTACGTGGGGTACTCAAGAAAAATGGGAATTATACTTGAGTACGTGGGGTACTCAAGAAGAAATTGAATTATGCATGAGTACGTGGTGTACACATGAAACTGGATTTATATATGAAAACTTGATTTATTCTCAAACTATGTTTTCATACAAAGTATACAAACGTGAAATACAAAACTGCATGAATTCACACCAACATTATGTTGACGTTTTTCCAAAACTCACATGTATTTCAGGTAACTAGGATGGATGTGCGCGCGGTCTCGCTTATGCTTGTGGATGTCGCTATTGTTTATCTTTAAATAAAGTTGTAAACTTTTTAAGACAATGTTTTATGCGACTTAGCGATGTAAACGCTAAACTTCTGTTTTCAAATTATGGTATTTGATGTTTTCACGAGCATATAGCATGTTTACCTTTCGTATGCAATGAGAACCTTTCATGATCACACCTCGTGCTTCCGCCGCAGAAAGGGGTGTGACAGATTGGTATCAGAGCTGCGATTGTAGTGAACCAGGATTCCTTCTCGAGTCAAGTCTACAATCTCTAGGATCCATTCACGAAAACAATTTTCAAAGAGTTTTCATTGCATAAAACGTCCCGCGACATCCACTACCTGAAACTGTCTACATGAGTCTAGAAAAGACACTACGAGACTTAGAGTGCACTTGAGTAGCACTTGTCCTTGACTAGAAATTACTTGTAATTATGTGTGATAATTAGCATGAACTAGAAGTAGAATGTCACAAGTGTACGTGACTTTATCTGAAAGTGATGGCCCATCTGAAGGAAGAAATACGAGGATGAAACGAACTGTGCGGACTGTGCAAGGAGTTACGTAATTATGGATGCATACATAATTATGGAATTCAGTGCACAAAAATCACAGCAAGTCTTGTCACGTATAGATTCCCTCAGTGCAAGCCTACTAAGTACTCTGCTAGAGTAATAATTGTTTGATGTCACTTATGTGGTATATATACCTGTGAATATATATGATACTACTATCTAGTGTGACGATATCAAACAAATGTCTAACCCTGTTGTGTTATGTTCTGTCAGAACATGGCACCCAGGAAAGCTGTGAATGCTCGCAATGACGATCAACCTCCTCCTCCCCCACTTCCCAGAACTGCTGAAGAGCTGAACGCTCTGCTGGAGGAAAGGATCTCCGTTGCTATCGCCCAGTACGAGGCGAACCGAACTCAAGACAGTGGTGGACCAAGCAATGCTAGACGTAATGGGAACGAAGATTCATCTGGAGGCAGCGCAGCTCAAGGCTGCACTTTCAAGCAGTTCCTCGACTGCAAGCCGATGAACTATGACGGCACAGGAGGTGCAGTAGCCTTTGTACGCTAGACGGAGAAGACTGAAGCTACTATCCGCATGAGCAAGTGTACCGCGGATCAGCAAGTCACTTTTGCTACCGGATTGTTCGTCGATGAAGCTCTGACTTGGTGGAACCTGCAGGCCCAAACTTTGGGTGATGATGCCGCTTATGGCTTAACTTGGGATGAACTGAAGGAAAGAATGAGAGAGAAGTATTGCTCTCGCGCTGAACTCCAAAGGCTGGAAACGGAGTTCTGGCACTTGACCATGGTGGGTGCTGACATTAATGGTTATACTCGAAGGTTCCACGATCTGTCTAGAGTGCTTCCCTACATGGTGACTCCCGAATTCAAGCGCGTTGAACGCTACATTTGGGGACTGGCCCCAGAGTTTCGTGGCATGGTGACGTCGGCCAAACCACAAACAATCACTGAGGCTGTAACTCAGGCTGTCAGCCTGACCGAAGATTGTGTTCGTATGAAGAAGTTATCACTGAACCCAACAGAGAAGACCGAGACACATGCTGAGTCGTCCGGTGACAAAAAGAGAAAGCATTCGAATCTGAACCAAGCAACTCGTAATAACAAAGGTTTCAACAACAAGAAGCGTGACGCTAACCCGTCTTAGGAGGCGAAGACCCTTGCAACCAAAGCATACCAAGGCTCCATGCCTAGATGCCAAAAATGTAAGTATCATCATGATGGAGCTTGTCGCATTCCAAGGTGCGACAAATGTGGTAAATTGGGTCATCAAACAGAAGACTGTTGGGGAAAAGGAAAGAATCGGAATGGAAATGGTGCTGGTAACAAGAATGGTAACGGGAAAGGGCGGAACCAAGGATGCTTCAAGTGTGGAAGCAATGATCATTTCATGAAGGACTGCCCAGAGGGAAACAATGCTCAGGCTCGAGCATTTGTGATTGGAGCAAAGAACGCACGCGAGGACCCTAACGTGGTCACCGGTACGTTTCTCATTAACAATCACTTTGCATCCATATTATTTGACACTGGCGCCGATTATAGCTTCATGTCTGTGGAATTTAAACGCATACTCGGAATAGAATCTAGTAGATTAGAAATTCCTTATTCCATAGAGCTAGCCAATGGTAAACTTGTTGAATCGAGCGAAGTTGTTAGAGGCTGCACACTAGAACTTGGTGCACGAAGATTTAGCATAGACCTCCTACCTATTCAATTGGGTAGCTTCGATGTAGTAGTCGGGATGGACTGGTTGTCCAAGAACAAAGCTGAAGTTATTTATCACAAGAAAATCATTCGCATCCCTTTAACGAATGGTGAAACTCTCATCGTGCATGGAGAAAAACGAGACGCACCTCTTCGAATCATCAGTTGCATGAAGGCATGGAAGTGCTTAAGGAAATGATGTGTCGCTTTCCTAGCACACGTTATAGACAAGAAGGCTGAGGAGCCAAAACTCGAAGACATTCCTGTGGTGAAGGAATTCCCTGATGTTTTTCCCAAAGATCTGCCAGGACTACCCCCGCAACGACAAGTCGAATTCCGTATAGACTTGGTTCCAGGAGCCGCTCCTGTGGCCAAGGCTCCATATCGACTTGCTCCATCCGAAATGCAAGAATTATCTACACAACTCCAGGAGTTGTTGGATAAAGGATTCATAAGGCCAAGCTTCTCACCCTGGGGAGCTCCAGTATTATTCGTGAAGAAGAAGGATGGAACACTGCGGATGTGTATCGATTACAGGGAACTGAACAAGCTCACGATCAAGAATCGGTATCCACTACCGAGGATTGATGACTTATTTGATCAATTGCAAGGATCAAGCTACTATTCCAAGATCGACCTTCGATCTGGATACCATCAGCTGAGAATCCAAGAGGAAAGCGTACCAAAGACTGCATTCAGAACGCGATATGGGCACTACGAATTTCTTGTGATGCCGTTTGGGCTGACGAATGCACCAGTGGTCTTTATGGATCTGATGAACCGCGTATGCAAACCATATCTCGATAAATTCGTGATTGTATTTATCGACGATATCCTGATTTACTCGCGAACGAAAGAAGAACATGAGCAACATCTCAGAACCATCTTGGAACTACTGAAGAAAGAGAAGCTTTATGCAAAGTTCTCGAAATGCGAATTCTGGATTCGCGAAGTACAATTTCTTGGTCACGTTGTGAATGAGAAGGGCATTCATGTAGACCCGTCCAAGATAGAAGCAATAAAGAACTGGGAAGCTCCCAAGACCCCAACTGAAGTACGACAATTTTTGGGCTTAGCGGGCTACTATCGGCGATTCATTGAGAATTTCTCAAAGATAGCTCAACCGCTAACAACCCTTACACAGAAAGACAAGAAATACAACTGGGGTCACAAACAGGAAGAAGCCTTTCAGCTACTTAAGAACAAGCTCTGCGATGCACCGATACTATCATTACCCGAAGGCACTGAAGACTTCGTGGTATATTGCGACGCCTCACGACAAGGCTTGGGTTGCGTGCTCATGCAACGCCAAAAAGTCATCGCTTATGCTTCAAGACAACTGAAGGTTCACGAGAGAAATTACACCACGCACGACTTGGAACTAGGTGCAGTGGTATTCGCCTTGAAGATTTGGCGACATTATTTGTATGGTACTCGATGTACAATTTTCACAGATCACAAAAGCTTACAACACATATTTGATCAGAAGGAATTGAATACGCGCCAGCGACGTTGGGTCGAGCTGCTGAATGATTACGACTGTGAGATTAAGTACCATCCTGGAAAGGCAAACGTTGTAGCGGACACGTTGAGCCGAAAAGAAAGGGTTAAGACCCTAGGTTTCGAGCATTGGAAATGACGATTCGAACGAACCTCACTGCACGCATTCGTGATGCACAACAAGAAGCTCTTAAAGAAGAGAACCGTAAAGCTGAATACCTACGGGGTAGCTGAAATACATGGTGCCAAACGAAGAGGGAGCCTTATACTTCAAGAAGCGTATTTGGGTTCCACTCTATGGTGGCATACGAGAAGTCATCCTTAATGAAGCCCACAAATCGAGATATTCGATCCATCCAGGATCGGACAAAATGTATCAAGACTTAAAGGAATACTACTGGTGGCCAAGACTTAAAAGCAATGTTGCTGTTTATGTTGGAAAATGCCTAACCTGTGCCAAGGTTAAGGCTGAATATTAGAAACCGTCCGGCCTACTACAACAACCAGAGATTCCCGTGTGGAAGTAGGAACAAATCTCGATGGACTTCATAATGAAATTACCCAGGACCCCGAGAGGGCACGATATGATATGGGTAATAGTTTATCGGTTAACAAAGTCAGCGCACTTCCTGCCGATCCGTGAAAAAGACAGCACTGGAAAGCTTGCTGAAATATACTTAAGAGAAATTGTGGCACGTCATGGAGTGCCAATCTCAATCATTTCAGACAGAGATGGACGCTTTGTCTCAAGAATCTGGCAATCATTTTAGGAAGCCTTTGGATCTCAGTTAGATCTAAGCACGGCATTCCATCCACAAACATACGGCCAGAGCGAACGGACTATACAAACATTGGAAGATATGTTTCGCGCATGTGTCATGGATCTAGGCGGCAGCTGGGATACTCATCTACCGTTAATTGAGTTCTCCTACAATAACAGTTATCATACAAGTATAAAAGCCGCGTCGTTCGAAGCTCTGTATGGCCGCAAATTCCGATCGCCCTTATGTTGGGCAGATGCTGGAGATAAACGTATTGTTGGTCCTGAACTTGTACAAGAGACAACCGACAAGATTGCACAGATCCGAGAGCGCATTAAGGCAGCTCGAGATCGACAAAAGAGCTACGCTGATCCGAAAAGAAAATCAGTAGAATTCAAGGTGGGAGACAAAGTGTTGTTAAAAGTCTCACCTTGGAAGGGCGTAGTCAGATTTGGAAAGCGTGGAAAGCTGAATCCACGATACATCGGACCATTCAGAATATTGAAAAGAATTGGTACCGTGGCATACAAGTTGGAGTTACCGGAAGAACTTAATGGAGTACATGATACATTTCATGTATCCAACCTGAAGAAGAGTCCAACACAAGAAAACGTGATCATCTCAATGGATGAAGTGCATATTGATGACGCCCTCCGATTTACAGAATAACCCGTTGAGGTTACCGACTGGAAAGTCAACAAGACCAGGAGGAGCAGCGTAAAACTTGTCAAAGTACGTTGGAGCTCTAAGCACGGACCCGAGTACACATGGGAATGTGAAGACCAGTTCAAGGAAAAGTATCCCCACCTATTCAAGAAGACTCCAGCGAGAGTTAGTTCAGCCTGAATTTCGGGACGAAATTCTTTTAACGGGGGGAGACTGTGACAACTGGCACAAACCGGTAATTTCCGTACACTTTAATTATTATTTATTGACTGCAATTATGTGCTTAATTGTCAGCAATGTCTTATTATATACTAAACAAGTGAATTCATGCATGTTGTATACTACAAAATATTGCTTTATGCATAAACGAGAGCGTTGCGTCAGAAATAATAGTAAACTCACCGGTAAGACACACTGTGTCAACTGAACTGCAGAAAGCAGTCAGACATTAGAATTGAGGCCTAGGTGTAGGTCCGACGACAAAAGTACATTAAAACCCAAGAGTACATACAAGGGTTTAATATATATACTCTCCGGAAGCAAAAATAAGCACTAAAAAGCACCCGAAACGCACTTTAAGTGCAGAATTTATATAATTCAGCAATAAATCAGCATTTAAACATGTGAATATTATGCAGAAATTTCGTTTTATCATCCAGAATACTTCCTCAAGTGTCGGGAATCGAAAGTGTTACAAAAAGATACTTATTAGACACTAAAATGTGCAATTTAGCACTTTAACGAATCGGTATGTAACCGAACAACCGGATATTACCCGGAACACCAAAATAATGCTAGAAGCATTGTTTTTATTTTTCTAAGCTAGTTAGGGTCCCCGAACACCCTAACACACTTCACATTATATAACATACTTAACACACTAAATCTAACATTTAACAAGTAACTAGATATGGTAACTAACAATTGAAATGCAACCAATACCCCCCCCCCCCATGTTGGACGGTTGGGAGACCAAAATACCTCATGGGATTTCTTTCTTATATTATACTAGATGATGTTGGCACTTTGTGGACACAATATACACTAGTTAAAAGGTTAAGATGGATATAAGTTAGCACCATGGGTTCTTAACTCCTCATTCTTTCACACACCAACACACACACTTCCTCCCTTCCTCTCTTGCTTGGTCACGGCCGAGAACAACCCCACCAACATCACCATCATTCGATCATCTTCATACAATTCCAAGCATATTCAAGGGTGCTAGAAGGTGCATAGTGAAGCTAGGAGCTTTCGAAAGTTCAAGAACCACTCTTACTTGCTTTTATCCACCTCATTTGCACTCTTGAACTTCCCTAGCCTTGTGCTAGTAGTAAGTGCTTCAAATCCTCATCTTGTTCATGTTTTTGGTGGTTAATAGTAGATGTAATGGTTAAAACTCAAGAACACACAAGATCAAAACTAAAAGTCTTGAAAGAAAGATAAACTAGTTGGATAAAGAGTAGATATGTGTGTAAACCATGTGAATCTTGTATGGTTGTTATTATTTAATGTTGTTTGTCACTAGAAGTGGGATAGATCATCATCTAACCATACTAGATCATGTTCAAAAACATGAACTAGTAGTATGTTAGTGCTAAAGTTATGGAAGATGATGAAACTTTCCATCCATGAAACATGAACTTGTGTAAATATAAATTTTCTTGTAAAATAAGACTCTAAACATGTAGATCTAAAGATCTACAAGTGGTTTTTCGAAAGAACCAAGTAAAATATACAAGTCTTGTTTTAAACCCGAATCTTACATACACTAAAAGCATTTTAGTGAATAAACAAGTGTGTAAACACTTGTGTCGCAAGAAATATTTAACAAGAAATACGTTGGGTAAATCATGACTAGAAGTTGTGAAACTTCAAGATCTTTAAAAATAAAGTTTTTAAGAAATTAAACTTATTTTTAAAGATAACAAGACTTACTAAATGTGCTAGTAAGTTACTACACATTTTTGTAAATATTCAAGTTCATGAAATGGAGGAATTAGTGATTATTGTTGATGATTATTGTTGATAATTGTTGTTGATGATTGTTGACAATTTAAAAGAAAATAAACACATGTTTTGAAAACATGGGAAACCTCCATTTTTAGGGGAAACTCTGTCAAAATTTTTATAAATTTTGACACTTAGAAAAATATAAGTTTTTGAGAAACTTATTCTCTAAAAATGTACCTAAAAATATTACCAAGGTTTCCCTAATTTTTGGTGATAAGAAATAAGGATTTCTTCAAAAATAAAAATGGATATTAAGTATATATATTTTTGAGAGAAAAATATATATTATTTGATCACCAGCTTTTGTGCTAAGTGTATATAGTATGTGTTATACGTGCTAGTGTATTAAGACTTAAAAATACACCAAATACTCATGAGGAGTATAAACATAAAAATACACATACAACATACAAGATACATAATTCGGGTGCAAAGTGCAAAATACAAAAAGCTTATATTTATTTTTGAGAAAATAATATAAGTAAGACATTTAGTTAAAAATATAAAATATTTTTAACACAAGAATATATACACCAAAGAGAGTGACTGTACTTGTGCGATACAAGTCTAGTGACTAACGTTAAGAAAACGCGTATAGGTTACGGCGTTATTTAAGCAAATCCGGTGAAGTTTACGACGCTAGGAACGCAAAGTTGTGAGTTCATGCTCCCCCTTTTCTTTTAACTGTTTTCAGTTTTATAACTTCGGGGGTGAAATACATGTTACAAATGGTATGATAACAAGAAATACACTTGGTGAGGACGAGAACCAAGTATGATGTCATATGAGAAATGATACGAGAAATCGTGTCACGAATAGGGTACATAAGCACCATTAATCAACAATATACCTAGACCGCAGAACAAAAGGTTAGATCTAACGGGTGCCGGGCAGCCACACTCTCGGTGAGGGCGAGAATCGAGTAGTGCTTTTGTGTCTCAGAATATACCAATTAAATGCCTAAGGTTTGGTGACTTCCTATGTCGTGTCACATGTTAATGGCTTTGCAACCCATTAACAATCCTGAAACTTACAGGAATACTTTATTTACATAAAAGTCATACCATACTAAAAATTGATGACTACTTGAGTACGTGGGGTACTCAAGAAAAGATTGAATTATACTTGAGTATGTGGGGTACTCAAGAGGAAATTGAATTATACTTGAAGTACGTGGGGTACTCAAGAAAAATGGGAATTATACTTGAGTACGTGGGGTACTCAAGAAGAAATTGAATTATGCATGAGTACGTGGTGTACACATGAAACTGGATTTATATATGAAAACTTGATTTATTCTCAAACTATGTTTTCATACAAAGTATACAAACGTGAAATACAAAACTGCATGAATTCACACCAACATTATGTTGACGTTTTTCCAAAACTCACATGTATTTCAGGTAACTAGGATGGATGTGCGCGCGGTCTCGCTTATGCTTGTGGATGTCGCTATTGTTTATCTTTAAATAAAGTTGTAAACTTTTTAAGACAATGTTTTATGCGACTTAGCGATGTAAACGCTAAACTTCTGTTTTCAAATTATGGTATTTGATGTTTTCACGAGCATATAGCATGTTTACCTTTCGTATGCAATGAGAACCTTTCATGATCACACCTCGTGCTTCCGCCGCAGAAAGGGGTGTGACAAAAATCAGCTGAAATCAGACTACAGACAATTTTTGTCTGCAAAAACAAACAGCACCTAAGTGTGAATTTTGGCTTCGTGAAGTCCAATTTCTTGGACATGTGGTTAGTGAACGCGGAATCCAGGTAGATCCCACTAAGGTCGAAGCTGTCATGAATTGGCAAGAGCCGAAGACGCCCACAGAGATTCGCAGCTTCTTGGGATTGGCAGGATATTATAGGCGTTTTATTGAAAATTTTGCAAGAATTGTTGCACCCCTAACTTCTTTGACCAGCAAGAATATTAAGTTTGATTGGGGTCCGAAGCAACAAGAATCCTTTGATATCCTTAAGCAGAAGTTGAGCAATGCACCTGTGTTGACATTGCCTGGTGGAATAGAAGAGTTTGTGGTATATTGTGATGCATCACACACCGGGATGGGATGTGTGCTTATGCAGAAAGGAAAAGTTATTGCCTATGCTTCACGTCAGTTAAAGGTGCACGAAAAGAACTACACCACCCATGACTTGGAGTTGGGTGCCGTTGTATTTGCACTAAAACTTTGGAGGCACTATTTATACGGTATCAAGTGTGTGATCTATTCTGATCACAAGAGCCTCCAGCACCTGTTTAACCAAAAGGATTTGAACATGAGGCAACGACGTTGGATGGAAACTTTGAATGATTATGATTGTGAGATAAGATACCATCCTGGCAAGGCGAATGTAGTCGCCGATGCCTTGAGTCAAAAGGAAAGGGTAAAGCCTATAAGAATCAATGCCAAGAGCATTGAGATAAAGAATAGTTTGAATGAAAGGTTGTTAGCTGCGTAGAAGGAAGCTGTGCTGGAAACTAACTATCCTGATGAAAAGCTAGGAGTAACTGAAGAACAGTTATCCTATGGCAAAGATGGAATTCTGAGGTTAAACGGACGAATATGGGTTCCAGTTTATGGTGGACTTTGAGATGTATCCTTCAGGAAGCCCACAGTTCTAAATACTCCGTTCATCCTGGAGCTAACAAGATGTACCATGATCTGAAAGCAAATTTCTGGTGGATAGGCTTGAAGAAGTCTATAGCTACCTATGTAGCTAAATGTTTGACGTGTGCACAAGTTAAAGCTGAACATCAAAAGCCGTCAGGTTTGCTACAACAGCCTGAACTTCCCACGTGGAAGTGGGAAATGGTGACAATGGATTTCATAACCAAGTTGCCAAAGACAAAGAAAGGATATGATACCATATGGGTGATAGTGGATAGACTGACTAAGTCAGCACATTTCCTACCCATTAAGGAGACCTATAGCTCCGACATATTAGCCCAATTGTACGTAGATAAGATTGTATCTCTACATGGCGTACCTGTGTCTATTATCTCTGATAGAGATACTAGATACACGTCACATTTTTGGAAAAGTTTCCAACAATCTTTGGGCACGCGCTTAAATTTTAGTACGGCTTACCATCCTCAGACGGACGGGCAGAGTGAGCGTTCAATCCAAACTTTGGAAGACATGCTTCGTGCATGTGTGATTGACTTAGGTGGTAGTTGGGATAACCACCTGCCATTAGTCGAGTTCTCCTATAACAATAGCTATCATACCAGCATTAAGGGTGCGCCTTTCGAGGCCTTGTACGGTAGAAAGTGCAGAACGCCCGTTTGTTGGGCGGAAGTTGGAGATGTCCAACTGACAGAACCTGGAATAGTCCTGGAGACGACAAATAAGATTGTGCAAATACGCGATCGTCTCAAAGCTGCCAGGGATAGGCAGAAAAGCTACGCAAATTTAAGGCGTAAACCTCTGAAATTCGAGGTAGGCGACAAGGTACTACTTAAAGTATCACCCTGGAAAGGGGTAATGCGTTTTGGCAAGAAGGGCAAGTTAAGCCCCAGATACATAGGACCATTCGAGATCATCGAATGTGTCGGATTAGTGGCGTATAAGCTAAATTTTCCTGAAGAGCTCAGTGGCATTCATAACGTATTCCACATCTGCAATCTGAAGAAATGTCTAGCTGATGAATCGCTAGTCATACCACATACAGATGTGCACATCGATGAGAGCTTGAAGTTTGTTGAAAATCCTATGTCGGTCGAGGATCGACGGGTTAAGAAGCTTCGAAGGAAGCATGTACCGATTGTAAAAGTGAAATGGGATGCCCGTACACGTGGGAGGTAGAGTCCACAATAAAAGAGAAATACCCTCATTTATTTCAGTAAATCTCGAGGTTGAGATTTCTTTTAAGGGGGTGAGGATGTGACACCTCGAAATTTCATGTCCAATATTATATCGACACGTGTTACGGACTTAAAACGTGTAAAGGATTTCCTTAGAAGGACTACAAGTTGACAAACAAGGAAAGTATGTGAATATAAGGGTTCAAAATGTCAACAATGGATAAATATACTTAACAATAACCCTACATGATGTTTATACCCTTAAACGAATGAATCATGGATCATACGAAGCTAATTGTGAAAGAAAGTGAGAGATTACAAACTACAGGGGTTAAATGTGTCAACATGTTTAAAGTATACTTCTGAGTGGCCTTTTAGCAAACCCGAAGCTTTATAACGATTAGTTATGCTCACTAGAATGCATGATAAAAATTTCACCAAGTTTCGTTATCATGTGGGAAAGTTATGATAAAATTCGTATACGAAGGGTTAAAAGCGTCGACATGTTAATACATACCTCTGAGCGACCTATGTATAAATCCCAACCCTTAACCTGTGTTATAAACATCTGATAAGCATCCTAATCCGGTTAATGCTAACAATGATTGATTCAAATTGTAAAGAATAGGATCCTATGAGGATGTGCACGACAACCTTCGTTTATGGCCTTTTCAAAAGAATCCAAGGCAACTTTAAAACATGGCAAGGTGGTCTAAACTGTTCAAGGCATGATCAAGTGGCCCATACTGATAATAGAGGCCCAAAATTCGTAATATCTAAGTTGCCTGTTCGAAGCTTGAAAGGTTACAAATTTTTACCTTCTGGTAAAGGCTTACGGACCGCAAAGGATACCCTTACGGTCCGTAAGACAGCCCCAGTAGCAGAAAAGTTGACAGGTGCCTGTTAAAACGAGTTAACCGACTTATATTGCCATTTTTCACTACAATGGGTAGCACAAACTACTTCTTAGGCACTAGGGACACTTGTTATTGACCAGGGATTAATCCTAGAGTTGTTTGTCATGATCACAAGCAATCAAGAACACTATATAAAGACCCACATTGTTTCATTTTTGATCATTCATTCCCAACTCAACTTCTGATCATTTCTGGAGCTTAAGGCCATTCCCTAAGCATCACTAATCGTGCATAGGACCTTGGTAAGCTTCCTTAACCTTCCTTAATCGTGTTTTACTTAGTTAATTAGCTTAAAGTCAAACCGTCGTAATTAAGGTTTGACTTATCGATTAATCACTAATGGTCTGGTGATTAGCCAAATTGAAGGTAGTTATAAGTTGGTATTTATGTGGGTATTAAACCCTTAAAAGGGCACCCTCTAATTTCCGCTCTAACTAGATCATTTGTCGGGTCAAAGTTTGTTATAAAAAGTCAACAGAACCTTAATTTGCGAATTAACACGTAATTAGCAATGTAGAAGACGTGTAACCTATTTTATCACTCATATAACTTGGTAATTAGTATAAGAACTGGTCTAAGATTGTTCGATCCGACAATTTTCTGTTTAGACTCGGTTCGGAACCGAAAGTCGCAAAACTTTGACTTTTGTTTTGACTTCAGTTCTGACCCGATTTAGATGGATTTAGAAATGCCTTAAAGCTCCGTTAGGACCAGCTAGTATGATAGTATAACCCTCTGCGTTTATACTACTTGACTCGTTGATTGTCCGATTCGTTTACACGTTTCCGTTAAATGCCTAATGTTGACCAATATGCCCATTTGACCTTAAAACAAGAATTTTGGGAATATGAGAGGACAATAATCTTTGTTACTGATTTATAAACATGTCCCTAAAATTTCACGTCAGTTGGAGGTCTAGATTAGGAGTTATGCTCAATAGCGTAATTAGAAAGCTTTTTATTAATTAAACGGCGTAATTAGCGTAAAGCCTATCTAAACCCAACTTTTGATACCAAACATTTTACCCACTGATGTAATATAATATTTTGGGATTTTTGAAGATTTTAATTATTTTTTTTACCTGATCATAACCTAAGGTTATTACCTTGATTCGGTAAATACCGATTATACCCTTTTACTTATAAAATGAGTTTTACATGGTATTTTGACACCAATTCAATTGCTACTGATTTTATATAATAAATGAAGTATTTTGAACTTTATAACCTGATCAGAAAACTCAGATTTCCTGTTTAACCCGGAAATCGCTTAAAACGGCTTTTTACGCGCATTAAACACATAGTATGGGTTTAAAACCATTTTGTCATATAAGACTTATCACCAACTGATATAACTTGCTAAATTAAGTTGTTTTACTGATTAATTCAGACCCGAATCTCAGAACTACATTTAATCTCTTTTATAATCTTTAAAATGACCAAAATACCCCTACGGGGCTTAAATTGAGATTTAACTCGTTTTGGGCATAATGGAAGGTATCCTACTGATATCACAACATATTTAAGGCATATTAACTTAGGAAACCTGTTAGTGACTCTTTCGGTTGCCCGTTATGCGTTATTCGCGTTCGGTTCGGTTTATGTAACTAGTTTGCATAAATTAGCCGAAACGGGTCAAACCTTATCGTTTTTATCTCAAAATCCAGAATGTGTTTAGTTTACCCATATTATACAAGTCTTCAAACTTGTCGGTTCTAAATCACATTCTATTCCGGTCTTCGCTTAATCATGCGTTCGAACCGTATCTTTCTTTAAAACTAACTGGTCTAAGCTTAGGCTTAATTAAAGGCCGTTAGGATTCTAATAGGTTATTATAAACCTTCGTTCCAGAATAGGAGACCCGGTAAAAGCTACATGCACTTGCTTGTTGTGATTATTACTTGCAAAGGTAAATACTTTTAACTTATTTTCCCTTATACTGGCTTGGGGTACGGTATATAAAATACCACTTGGTCGGGCATTGAATCTTTAATCGTATGATGGTTAATTTATTGAAATGACCTGTTTGAATTGTTTTGTTTGCTTAAAGCCTTTGGGGGGTTAATGACCATGTCCCGGATATCCTTGGCATCATTTTACGAAATGGCCACGACCTGAGTACACGGGTGTAGGCGTACAACCGTTAGTACATATATAAATAATAAGGTATAACCGCCGGTTTCGGGAATAACCCCGCCGCGGGACTATATCATGTGGTGTGTCTATTAAGCTCTAACCCGGTGTCAACCCGGGCTACTGAACGTATAACGAACATGTAATTCTTTTACAAGTTTATATTTAAATAATTATCCCAAGTTATAAAAGTTTGTGCCACGTGTATTCAAATCAATTTTATTAAATCTTTTCAAAATGAGTCAGTTAATTGTATTTACCAGTGTAAACTGACGTATTTTCCCAAAAAGTTTTAGTGCATGTACTACTCGAAATAGGCTGGTTTTCTCCTAGCATCCACAATAAGTCTCGCAAGCTTGGATGACATAAACTGTTGAACAATGTTTTCTTCTTATTTGATCCGCCTGTGGATCTGTTTCAACTGTGTTGTGATACTTGAATATTACACTTTTATTCAGTTGAAATAATATCTATCTTTTGCTTCCGCTGTGCATTTAAATATTGTGTTGTTTGACTATGATGATATCAACTACGTCACGATACTCCCCTATCGGGCCCACCGGTAAAACGTGGAAATATCGGGGTGTGACACGGATTCTCTTACACAAGTTCTCGTTCCCGAAAATATCCAACAAGACTTGCGTGATGAAGAAATTCACTTTCGGTTGAGATACGATTCAATTGAACTAGTATGTTCTTTAGGTTTGGAATTTCCTAATTCGGACGGGGAGTAGAGTTTCTTTATGTATGCTTTTATTTTTATTGTACTCTAAAATATTTCTAGAAATATTGTTTCTAATTTAAATGAAATCTATAATTTATAATATTATTGTTTTATTGTTAATTTATAATTTAAAAACAAAAAAAAAAGGTTGTGAGTGATGGAATTTCATCACAAGTGATGGGCATTTCCACTAAAATCCATCACTAGTGATGTAAAAATGCTTGATGACATGGCGAAATTTGATTGAAAGTTGTGAGTGAGTGATGAGTGATGACCACCCCTACCCGACTAGAAGACCGAGGGCATTTATCATTTTAAATAGTTATAGAATTTGTGAAATATTTACTAGTTCATAGAGTTTGTTATAGTTTACTTTTACACATGTGTATAATGAATTAAGTTGAAATATTACTGTTCATAGAATTTGTTATAGTTTACTTTACTTTTATAAATATGTATAATCAATTAAGTATTATATATATATATATATATATATATATATATATATATATATATATATTCATAGTCTTGACATTAACTAATAGTAATTAACATATATACTAGTACTAGATACTAATAACAAATTAATAATATCATTATAAGGATTACATTTATTAAAAAAATTAACCTTTAAAATACATCGCTTCTTATGTGTTGAATAAATAATTTATAAAGCCCATATTATGGTTTTCAATTCTGATTTGCTCATACATAATAAAAAAATACGGATGACAAATTCTAGTAGTGAAGGTTCAAATAAGAAGAAATTTTTTGTAAGAAGAAAAAAGAATAAGTTTCAACCAATAAAAATGTTTCATTTTACTTCATTTAATATTTGCATTTAATTTTAATGTAAGGGTATATTTGTAAACTTACATAGATCAATAATGTCTAGTCTTTTTTTTTGATAGCTAACTACATTAAATTTGTAACTTATTTTCAAAAAAAAAATATTTTTTCAAAAATAAAAAAAAATAATTTAGAGGGTAGGACAAATTACTAGGTGTGTTGGGTAAATTACGAGTTGTGTAGGATAAATTTAAGCATATGTAGGATAATTTTCGAAATGTGTAGGATAACTTTTTTATGTGTGTAGGCAATGAAAATTAGTGTAAAGAACAATAGTATTTATGAGTAATTAATTACTTAAAGATCGTAGTAAATGAGATTAAAGAATCACTACTTAATATTTTTACAATTATACCCTTTGTTCTTTTTCTTCTCAACTAAATTTTTTTCTCAAATGAACATCCCCAATTCTAGTATTTCCCTATTTTTTAATTGTTCTAATTTGCTTAGAGTAAATTGTTTATATCAATTGGTGTGAGAGAGACAACTCATAGCCTTTCAATGTGAAGGTATGGGTTAGGGTCCCAGTTGATATAATGTTTGGAAAATTTTCGAAAATGTCAGTTGATCACCCGTGTTTTCAAATTTGTCACGTTTCTGCGTCCGTGGACAGACCTCTGAGCATGGGATGAGTCAGCGTATCATGTTGAAGAGTCCATGTCCATCCGAAGCGTCAGTGGACTCTTCCAAAGCGTCAGTGACTCTTCCGAAGCGTCGATGGACTCTTCCGAAGGAGCGTGATACATGGACTTTTCAACATGATACGCCGACTCATCTCATGCTCAGAGGTCCGTCCACGGACGCAGGAGCGTGACAAATTCGAAAACATGATTGGTCAACTAACATTTTTGTAATTTTCCCATAATGTTTTCTAGGTGGGTCAAAGGTTTTTTCTTTAAAATGATGGACGGGCCTGATATAGTATTTTTTTTTTCGTTCAAAAAAAAGAAAAAAAACTAAGAAATCTCTTTTAACTTACTTATCTTGACTAATAAAATATAACACTTAAATTAACATATTTTTCAAAGGCAATTAAGAAATCTCTTAACTTAGTTATCTTGACTAATAAAATATAATAATTAAAGTAACATATTTTTCAAAGGCAATGTCTGAACATAAAATAGAATGCTATTTTCTCACAAGATTTTTGTAAAGATATTTTTCCTTTAGTAAAACAAATTTGAATTTGAAAAAATAACTAATTATTTAAAAAAATATAAAATCATCAAAATATCAGCAAAAATATAGTATAAACTTAATAATAAATAGATCAAGAGTATAAATTATTTTTAAAAGAATAAACAAATGCCCTCCATATTTATAATTTTGTTTTCCTCCATAACTTTTTATAAAAATACCGAAAACATAACAAATGGATTATTTTCAAAGAATTCACTTTCAACCCCACGGGTTTTTGAAATTTGAATGGTGCTAGTGAGATATGTACCTTCGTCTTCATAGGCTCCACCACATATGCTTTTGACAATAATAACGTTTCTTTGTCTATAAATAATAATTTAGAGAGAGTCATTTTTTAAAATATATATCTTATTTATTTATTTTTTTATTATTTACTTTTCAATACACATTTTTAATACACGGAGATTAATCATGATTCATTACATGTTTACATAGTGACTGAGTAAAAAAATTTCGGTTCAGGCATTTATCGTAATTAGAGACACAAAATGAGTATACATGTTTATATTTTTTTATATCTTATAGTTATGTTATTTTTAGAAAATAAACAAACACAAAACAACAAAATATTTAGATTCTAAAAAGACTGGCCTTTTCGTCACGTAGGAAAAGAAGCAGGTGGATAAGATTTCCATCCAGCCAATAATGGTGGTGCGTTTTTCAAAAACTGCCCCATGCCACTGAAGAACCCACGCTGGTCCTCACGCTAGGGTTGAGTACGGTATCCGTTTGGTATTGAACTGGTACCGGTACCGTTACTTACCGGTGTTTTACCTGTAAATACCGGTATCGTATCGGTATTGGTACCGAAAAGCAGAAAAAATGGAAACCGGTACCGGTACCGAATATACCCGGTATGGTACAGTACCGATTCCGGTACCAAATGCTCATCCCTACCCCACGCCATGGGGTGGTGTGCCGGCGTGAAGGAAGCCCCACCCACCACATCGTCGATCACATGGTCTTTGGGGTTTTTTCCTAAACCATATAGTAAAACCCCTTTTTCTTTTTTTATATGAAGAAAACTTAATAAACTTTGTATTTAATATAAAGAGTTAACTGCCATTTTCGTCCCTGTGGTTTGGTCACTTTGGCCATTTCAGTCTATTTTTAAAAAATGCGTCATTTTCCTCCCCGACGTTCTGGAAAGGTGCCATTTCAGTCCAACAATCATAACCCAGTTAAGTCAGTTTGTAAATAAGGACTGATTGTGTAAATTTGTAACATAAAGGACCATTTAAGTAAAATGTATAAATATTAATATAATTATAATATATATATATATATATAATGTATACACACCGCCGCCGGAACCGGAACTCTAACAGTTAAGTCAGTTGTCATCTTCTTCGTTTCAAAAACAGTTTCCACAAAAATCATCACTGTTCATCATCAACCGCCATCATCATCGTTTTGAGTTAGAGTTCTTCGTGTTCGAAGTTCTCGAATTTCCCGATCATCATCGTATTAGCAACATCGCTCCTTCAAATAACCATCATCATCACACCTTCAGCCATCTTCACTGTTCCGTTCGTCATCAGTCTCCGGTCACGTTCATCACCTCCGTTTCGGTATCGAGTTCGAGTTCGGGTTTCCGATATTGCACTACCATTAACGATCTCCACTGCCACCATCATTCCTCCACACCACCGTACACCGATCATCCCAGAACCTGTAACTGTTTCTCTTTAATTCAGTCATCGTCGTACCATCATCTCCGTCCACCACCATCACTTATCAATCACCGACTACCGGCCATTATCTTCGTTCTCCGACCACCGCCTTTAAACTTTTATCAAACCATCATCAGGTTGGAGTGTTTTGCGGCCGAGTTTCATATTTTGGTTTGGGTTCGACTGTCGTTGAAACGAAGAAGAAGCTGGGTTTCTTTGTTTTGTGACACTTTAAAAGCGTCGAGAAACTGTTGTTGAAACGAAGAAGACGACATCTGTTTTGATTTTTAGGCTGAGCTCCGGTTCCGGCGGCGGTGGTGACCACCGGAGCTCCGGTTCCGGCGGCGGTGTGTATACATTATATATTATATTTTATAATTATATTAATATTTATACATTTTACTTAAATGGTCCTTTATGTTACAAATTTACACAATCAGTCCTTATTTACAAACTGACTTAACCGGGTTATGATTTTTGGACTGAAATGGCACCTTTCCAGAACGTCGGGGAGGAAAATGGCGCATTTTTGAAAAATGGACTGAAATGGCCAAAGTGACCAAACCACAGGGACGAAAATGGCAGTTAACTCTAATATAAAAGAAGTTTATTATAAAACAATTTTATAAAACAATTTATTATACCGATATATATTTTATTGAAAATAGAGTTGTATTTAAAATAAAACAATTTTTTATATCGTATCACTGGGTATCGGTACTGTACCGAACTGATACCGACCAAACATCGGTATTGATACCCGTATACATTTTTAGGGTCTTTCGGTTTTGATAAATTGAATTTGATTTTTTTTCTTTCTTTCGTACAGTTACCATAACAAACCGATACTGATCAACAAACTGATACACGTACCCCGTAAGGGAATAGTAACCAAGTTTTAAAAGTGTTTTAATTAGGTCACTCGTATCGTTTTTGTCTCAATTAGATAACTTAACATTCAAATCGACCCATGTCCTTTTTTCCATGTGTCAAGAAAAAATGGCGCATAACATACTGGGGTCGGATTATTTTAATATATGAAATAATATTTATTAAAAGTAAAAACATTTTAATTACATTAAAAATAAAAAAAACAAGTTAAAATCCACGTCATTACTCGACGTTAGCATAAAAAAAATCCACATTACCACGGTCACCTATGAAATGGATGAAAAAACCCTTAATTTTAATGAGAAATGAATATTGAGTGACCTGATTGAAACACTTTTGAAACTTGAGTGACCTAATTAAAACACTTTTAAAATTTGGTTACTATTCTAAAAATTTACCCTTTTTTTAATTATAGTTCTCGATTTACCTATAACACGTGAAAATATATTTTCAAATACAACTTAAATGTTGCATTTTAAATAGATTGAACACTTATTTTCCAGAGGATAAAACCAAGTAGGAAGGTCAATAACTCAATATGTGGGGGATTGGTGGAGGATATGAAAATTTATAGCTATAATTATTACTATAAACTAGTTGATTTTTCAACCCCGCGTTGTGGCGGGGATCCAATGTCTGTAAAACGCGTGCCGACAACGACAAGCGGTACCGAATATTAAAACACAGATAAAAATGGTTTTTAAATAATCTAATATATAATAGTAGGACCCACTTGTCCTACATGTTGAAAATTCGGTTGTTTTCAGTTCAGTTATAACGTTACTAACCCGTTAAAATATGGATGAGCTCGCTACCGGTAATGACACCGAAACTACCGATCCCGAAAATAATCAAAATTAGGTACGGACACCTAAAATGCTCGGCTATACGGTATGGAATTTGAAGGTAAAAATAAGTAAATACAGGTATGGTGCTAGACCGGTGTCGAACCGAAAGTAACGATTCTGAAAACGCCAAAATGTGGGTACCAAATTGGTACCGAAAATGATTTGGTATAGTAAATTTGGTACCGATACGATACTAGTTTGATTACAGGATTTGATACCATTTACTCATCAATAATTTAAATATCCAAGTTAATTTTACATGTTACAATTCATTTATTACAGAAAAAGACAAAAAAGAAAACAAAAGAAGTTGTGTATACAAAACCTCATTCAAACGAAATACAATTTACATACCACGTGTGTGAAAAACAATCTAAACGGTGCAATTACTTGCGTTGCTATGTGGCATGAGCTCAAAGGTGATGTTAAGGATGAGCTCGGTACCGAAAACCCCCAAAAGTGGGTACCGGTACCGAATATACCTGGTACGGCACCGGTATGGTACCAGTATTTGAGGGTAAAAACTGGTACTAAAAATGTCAAAAGTCGGTACCGAATCGGTACCGAAATGTACCCGGTTTGGTAAATTTGGTACCGGTACTATTTGCTTATCCCTATGTGGTTTTACTATTCAGTTGGTTATGTTTTTAATATATAGGTAATAGGTAATAAAATATGGATGAGCTCGGTACCGGTAAGGGCACCGAAAGTACCGATCCCGAAAATAATCAAAATTTGGTACCGGCACAGAAAATGCTCGGTGCTATACAGTATGGTATTTAAAGGTAAAAATAAGTAAATATGGGTATGGTGCTAGATCGGTGTCGAACCGAAAGTAATGATTCTGAAAACGCCAAAAGGTGGGTACCAGATTGGTAACAAAAATGATTTGATATAGTAAATTTGGTACCGATACGATACCGGTTTGATTACAGGATTTGATACCATTTGCTCATCAATAATTTAAATATCCAAATTAATTTTACATGTTACAATTCAATTATTACAGAAAAAGACAAAAAAAAAAAAAGTTGTGTATATAAAACCTCATTCAAACGAAATATAATTTACTTACCACGTGTATGAAAAACAATTTAAACGGTGCAATACTTGCGTTGCTACGTGACATGAGCTCAAAGGTGATGTTAAGGTTGAGCTCGGTACCGAAAACCCCCAAAATTGGGTACTTGTACCGAATATACTTGGTACGGCACCGGTACGGTACCAGAATTTGAGAGTAAAAAACGGTACCTAAAATGTCAAAAGTCGGTACCGAATCGGTATCGAAAATGTCAAAAGTCGGTACCGGATTGGTACCGAAAGTGTACCTGGTTTGGTAAATTTGATACCGACACCGGTACCATTTGCTTATTCCTACATAGTGTTACTGTTCATTTGATTGTAATTTTAATATATAGGTAAATGACCAAGTTACATGCATCATGCATGTATCTTTTCTTTGTCTTTCTTTTATGGAGTCATTTATTTATCAGAAGTATTTAATTTAATACATATAATTATAAATTACAGGAATATTGAATTTTATTAATCTCAACTATTCGCCGTTAGTCGTTAATAATCCTAACTTAAAAGTTAACCACTGACAGTCCCAACTATTAATATATTGGCCTCCAATGGATTCTGACTAACAGAACCTTAATGCCGTTAGTCTCCGGTCGCCGAAAAAAATGTTTTTTATTGTGAAATATAAACCAATAAACAAATTAGAATAAAAAGTTCATCAATTTAGTGTTCAACAAAACCAAATCGCTTAAATGTAAAACTACAATTGAATCTGATCAAAACTTAAGAAGTTAACAAATTCAATGCCAAAACCTAGGTTAAAACTAAAATTAACGATATCAATCACAAACCCTACACCTGGAGGAGATCACGCGTGATTCAGCTGCTCATTGGCATGCTTGAATCTTCGCTGGTTGTCATTGTGGATCTTGAATTCATTAACTGGTGTGCTTGGAATATGTTGGAATGCCTCACAATTGCCTTTGGGATGCCCTAAAAACATATGGGAGGTGAATGATTTTCGTTTGGGGTATGTTAAGTTTATATAGGGTGTGAAAACCCTAATTTGTGAGATTAGGTGACACAGGGGCGCACATTGCATCCCTATCTGACAAAACCCTCTAGTTTCCGCCCTTGTGGGCACCCCTATGCAGCTGTTAAGGGCACATATTGCGCCCTCTTGGGAGTAATGTGTGCCCTAGCCCAATTTTCTTATGTTTCTTCGTGTGCTCCATTCCTGTTTTATCAATGTGCTTCTAAACCCTCGTTTAGCTCCTGAAAACCATTTGTTAAGCTCCGATACCTGCAAATCAATTTAAACTCAAAGTAAATTTCTCGTGATTAAATACTTAAAACCACATTGTTAAGCACGTTTAAACCGAGATGAATACACTCATATCATTTAGCACTTGAGGATCCATTTGTAAAATAACCTCACCCTCTCTTTTATAATTTTTAAGATACAGTGTTTTATAATGTTTCGAGTATGCCTTTGTGATGTGCTTATTTTTTTGTAAGTATTGGTGTAAATTTTGTTCAAAACCAAGTTTTCAATGGCAATGACAAGTGATCGAAGCACAAACATACATGTCGGAAAACAACGTCACGGTTGGCTTTTGTTGTTGTTGTAAAGTCATGTCATTAACCTTTTTCGCCATTCTAATAAAATAACGTGTTATAGAATTACAAAGTGCAATGTAGCTTTACGTAAAGATTTTGAATGCATACACGCCGCATCCCTAAAACACACATACAACTAGTTAATACTTATTGGGCATTCATAAAAATGATCATTAATATCTATCTGCTTATAAATTAATTTTGATTTATAGGGTAAAGTTCTTGTACAAATAATCTTAACATACTAAACATACAAATTGAAGGAAAACTAAAAAAATACAAGGTGGCATTTTTGTAATCATCAATAACTATCAAAGTTACTCTACAAATATACCTAAAAAACCTAAAAAAAACCTAACCCCCTCCCCCCCTAAAAACCTAAAAAAAAACCTAACCCCCCCACCCCCAAAAACCTAAAAAAAACCTAACCCCCACCCCCCAAAAACCTACCCCCCCACCCAAGCTAAAATGCTAAAAACTAAACCCCCAAAAAACCTAAAAAAATCTAAAAAAATAAAAAAAAACACACAAATTATTTTAACTTTTTTTATTAAAAAATCGCTACTTTTAGTAGCAGCAAAAAATTTTTTTTTTTTTTGCTAACAAAGAGTAGCGATTTTTTAATAAAAATGTTAAAAAAAATTGTGTTTTTTAGGTATTTTTGGTTGAGTTCACATTTGTATAGCAACTTTGATAGTTGGTGGTAATTACAAAAATGCCACCTTGTCTTTTTGAGTTTTCCTTCAATTTGTATGTTTAGTATGTTAAGATTGTTTGTATTTGATCTTTTGCCTTGATTTATAATCTTCTAATCTGTAAAAATTGAAATCTATTTGAATACCATCATTACACCACCCATAACCACCACCATCATCACCGGTTTCACCACCACCTATCACCATGTCATCTAAGAGCATTAATCATGTCGGGTTTATGTATTGAAGAATTATGGGTTTATGTATTGAAGCATTAATTGATAGCTAGAAGAAATGAATAAAATTGATGGAAATGAAAAGAAACTAAAAAGTTCAAGATGGGAAATTAATATTTCTTATAAAGAATAAAATTGATGGAAATGAAAAGAAACTAAAAAGTTCAAGATGGGAAATTAATATTTCTTATAAAAAGGAATAAAGAAAGAAATAAAAGTTATACTATCAAGCACTAAAATTAACACTTTTAAAATAATATCGAGTAAAATCTTAATATAATCTTTTTTTTTTTTACAAAAAAAAGTTTTAAACTTAAAGAGAGTTAATAAATCAACACTTCTATTAATTAGCTCATGTTCAAATTAACCTATTTATTAAATAGCATGTTCTGGATGGCATTTTTAATAAACGAGTTATATTAGCCAACTAAAAACCAAACTATTTCTTTATTATGTTTTGGGTCATGTTATAAATTCTCATCGCGTACACACAAAAACGCTAAATCATACATTGTTGGCGGGGTATCTTCGTACCATCACCGCTAACCACTAGCGGCTTGACGACCGCCAGTGGTGAAACTTGAAATTTCCATCGGGGGGTCGGAAGTCAACGGACCTAAAAGTATATACCTAATTTTTTTTATAAAACCAGGGGGTCGAAAATTAATATATATCTAAAAAATTATATTCGAAACGTACATACTACATACATAACACTACTGAGCGAAAAGTTCGGGGGGTCGGACGCACCCCGGCCCCTTCAATGCTTCGCCCTGACGACCACCAGCTACTCGCAACAAGATATGTACACATATCACTAATCCAATAGTAACTTAGGAGTTAGTTTCATCTCTCTTGTAAAAGTATGAATATTTTTTTCATGTTTTCTTTAGTAATTCAAGTTCGACTTTTTATTTTTATTAGTAAATTTCAAAATAATTATGGGGCTTACAATATATATTCTATAATGATTTAAAGTTTCAACCACTGCTAACTCAATTTTTTTGGAGGCTTAAATTAACTTGACAATTTGGACACTTTTAGGGTGCCTGGTAAAATGGGTGAATTAGGTCGGGTCATAACGTATTTTGGTCAGGACTTAAGTCATTGACAAAGATCATTTCCTTAATCAATGAGCAACATCAATAAGAGAAATTCGAACTCAACATCATTCTATCATTATTTCATTCATACTTGACAAATTACATCAAAACAGAATTGTAGAGCATATGGTATAGATAAAAATATGTTAATAGGCTAAGACAATGGGAAAAAAATACATTTAAAATAAAAGGCAGGCAAAATGAAAAAGTGAAAATGAAAAAAAAAAAAAACATTTAAACTTAAAGGAAAAAGTGTGGATCGCCACTCTATGTGTTAAAAAATCATGAAAAAGTGAACATACGAGCTTGGAATTCTTATTTCTTCACTAAACTACATAAGGGTATATAACTATATATCCTGTGTGCAAAGTCGCTTAACCATGGATTCGCTTAACTGATGGTCAATTAATTGAGGGTTCGGTTAATTGAAAAGTATTAACCATAATTATAATCAATGGTCTGTTAATCATTGTTCGATTAACCATTGGTTATGAATCGGTTTCGGTTAATTTCAGTTAGTTATCCAACGTGTATAAAACATGTAAAATATAAACTCATGAATATAAAACTCGCAAAATTATATAGATACCATATGGATATTGGTAATGGGCCCTATGCACATAATAAAAAAACATTAATGGAATCTCAATTGGACTAAAAGGTTAAAAAATCTAGTGGGTCGTGAATTCATAAATAATATTACATTAAGAGAGTTTGGTAAATATATATGTTTGGCTAATTGGTTCGGTTCAATTATTTTCGGTTTTAGATATATGATTAACCAAAACCGAAAGTTCGGTTATTCAAAAAACAATAACCGAACCATCGGTTATTGCTTCCGTTCGGTTAATTTGGTTATTCTGTTTTGGTTTCAGTTAATTCAGTTTTATGCTCACCCCTAATCCTGATAATATTCTGTGCATCAAATGTTGTTAATCTTATGTGTTATAAAGGTGGGTGGAGCATCTGAGACTCGAGTAGTCTTCGGTTAATTAGGCAGGGCTTGCAGATAGTGGATCACGGTATCACTCACCGAAGACACATTCCAAAATTTGACCATTATTTGATCAAATGTCATCATTGGCACCCAATAAAAAAAAAAACTAAATTTTTACTCTACATATCTCACATTTTCATTTTTCACACTAATTCTATAACCATTTCTCCTCTCTATAAACTTCTCTATTCATTTTTCTCATGCTACGACATGGATGATAATGGCAAATTATAGATTCCACCCGATGATTACGATGATATATTTTTCTTCGGTAGCGGCCTCCAATTTCTCATGGATGTTGTTGCCCAAGCTGAAGATGAAGACACGACAACATCTAAAAAAAGATATGTGCGACGTGCTCGCGAAAAAGGTCATCGAGTTCTAATGGAAGATTATTTCATTGACAACCCAAAATACAATAAAGCAGCGTTTTGAGCAAGGTATCATATGTCGAAATCTTTATTTTTAAAATTTGTAAGTGATATAGAAGCACAATATGAATGGTTTCAAGATTTCCTACACGGGAGGATAAAAAAGAGTTTTACGGCGTCACAAAAATGTACATCAACCGTTAAACAACTCACAACCGGTAATCCTCCTGACGAATACGATGAGTATTTACGTATGGCTGAAAGGACTTCACGTGAAAGCCTACAATATTTATGTAATGTTGTAATTCAGTTATATGATAGATAGTTCTTACGTAGATAGACTAGCAAGCCACGACATTGCGCTTTTGTACCAAACACATGAAGAAAAATATTACCTTCCTATGATGATCGGTAGCATTGACTGTACACATCTTATTTGGAGAATGTGTCCTGCCGAGTTGCGATATCAATATATGAGAGGTGATTACCAATACCCAACGGTCATGCTCGAAACAGTGGCTTCAAGTGATTTATGGTTTTGGTATGCATTCAGTGATTCGCTCGGATCAAACAATAACATTAGTATTCTCTAACAATCTCCAATATTTCTCACCAAACAGAATGGAACCGGGCCTAAGTGTCCATTTTATGTTAATGGATGAGAATACAAAGATGGGGATACTATCTTACCAACGAGATCCATCCTACTTGGTCAACGTTTGTGAAAAGGTTTCCATATCCGACGGATCCAAAGGAAAAGAAGTTCACAAAGGTGCAAGAATCAGAAAAAAAGATGTGGACCGAGCTTTTAGTGCTCTAAAGGCAAAATGTGGTATACTTAGGCGACTACAATCTATGACTTTAAACAAGGTTAGGAACGTGACGTATGCGTGCATTTTATTGCATTACATGATCATAAAAGACAACATAAATGCGATATTACTGGTCTACATAAGGGATCCTCGTTCAAGCCAATTTTGGTTAATTGTTGTTGTGTAGAATGCTATAGATATTCAGACTTGGTTGTATGTTGTATATGTTGAGGTATTGTTGTTTGTAAGTTTCCCTTTTTAGCTATGATGTGTTGCTGAGCTATGTGGGTTGTAGAAGACATTGGCAATGATAATGAACTTTTGGCGTGGCAGCTATGCTGCTTTACGGAAGCAACCGGATTAGGTACAACCATGAGTTTGAGCCGATACTCCAAAACCGAAGCCATTTGTGTTTTGGATTATTTATGTCGTATTAATTTGTAACTAGGTTATGCATTGGGTTGTTGTATGTTACATACCAAATGAGAGAACTCAACCCAAAAGACTAGTCTGAAGGGGGAGAGAGCCCATTTGGTATATAAACCCCACATTGATTGCCATACAACCGATGTGGGACAAGTCCCATATCTTGCAATGGTTTCGATCCATAACAATCGACCCTCCTTAAAGGTGTCACGACCCCCGACCACACGCTGGACGGGAGCCGCGAGCAGTCAAGTGGTACCAGTGGTTATTTTAAAAATATTGCAGCGGAAAATTTCATTAGGACCGTGAGTTAGGAGAAATATCAGAGTTTAAAAACACCGGATTTTTATTTATTAAACAGATGGGAATAAACCCAGGTTTTACAAAGGTAGCTTTTATATTGGATAATCCGAATACATAAACAACTGTTCTTAATTTAATTTAATTGATAAAATAAGCCACTTCTTTAAGCCTTTCGGTGCCGTATCATCACTCTTATTCCGATCTACTGTAACCACCTGAAACGCGTTTTAAAAAGGTTTTGGCCAGCAGGAAATACTGGTGAGTTCATTCATTTTTGTACAAAAACACATTTGTTATAGTTTACAGTATTAAGAGCGATTACAATGTTTATATCAACCAATTACCCAACGGTATTTGTCACTCGACCGTATCTGTGACTATGGTCATATCACCCATTGGCTAACCCGTTGTCCAATGGTGACGGTTATCACGTAATGTATACAAAACCCCACATACCGGCTGTAATTGAAGACTACAAAGACTTAATCCCTGTAATTATAACTTTGAAAATAAATAGGGTTTTGGAAACAATTTGGTAAAAAGAGAATGACTCACCTTGTTAGCATATAGTCTTGATTTAACAGGCCTTCTGATTCTAAGTCTTCTGATAACTAAGCATTTATTTTGATTGTAAGTGTATAGTGCAGAGTTTCTGGTAGTTATACATTTAGTTTAACAGAGTGGAATACGTATTAGTGTTGAACCATATCAAACCTAACGATGGTCACGAGATCAGAACCTTAACGAAATTCACAAAGTATAGTCTTATTAAGACAACGCTTTGGCATTCGTTAGTTGGTTTCCGAATCGATCAGACAGAATATCGTATCGGTGATTATTGGTTAGAACACCAACGTATAGAGAGAAGAATAGAAGAAACGAGCAAAGAAAAATGAATCCTAAGCTTCCTATTTATAGGTAAGGGGATAAATCTTATCACTATATAGAATTTCCCTAGGTGTTATCTTCCTCAGTTGAACCTTCCCTAGATAAAACCTTCCCTATATATTACTTTCCTTAGATAATATTTGCCTTAGATAATACCTACCCCATATATACCTATTTAGATATTATCTACCTCATGTATATCTTTTTAGGTGTTTAACTTAGTTAATTAATCTTACTTAGCTGTTTAATTAATCTTACTTAGCTTAATTAATCTTACTTAACTGATTAATCAATCTTACTAAGCTTAATTAATCTTACTTAACTGATTAATTAATCTTATTTAGCTTAATTAATCTTATTTAGCTGATTAATTAATCTTACTTAACTAATTAATTAATCTTACTTAATCTTACTTAGCTGTTTAAGTTTTACTTATCTATTAAGGTTTCTTAACCGCTAAGTTATCTTAACTACTAAGTTTATTTAACTATTAAGTTTACTTAACTATTAAGTTTACTTAACTATTAACTTTACTTAATCGCTAAGTATTCTAGCTTAGCAGCTCCCTGGTTACGAGTTCTAATTTCTAGATAAAATGGAACTCGTATTAGTGTATTAACCCAATTCAACTTTAACGAATCACGAGATCAAAACCCTCACGATGAATGACAAAGTATAACCTAATGTAGGCAACACTTAAACATCCATCGGATCGGTTTTAATCGATCGGATATAGTACCGTGTCAGTGATCAGAGTTATTACCCTAATAACGGGCAGAGTTTCGGGATTTAGGGTATTATTCCCGAGCTATTACTTTGCTATATAATATAGGCTAAGAGAAAGAAAAGAATTGAACGATTTGAAATGAAACCATCGGCTGCTATTTATAGGCTGAAATAGGGGCGAGTCGCGGCCCGCGAAGCATATCAGCTTCTCCTTCGCGGCTCGCGAGGGAGTCTGGGTCGGATTGAAGGTTGCTGAGTCATAGTCTCAGGTCGACACGTGTAGGGACACGTGGCCCTCATGTTTATCCGGAAACCCTAGGTCTGTCACGCCCCGCGAAGACCTCTTCTAAATCTGTCGCGGCCCGCGACAAATGAAAATTATTGTTTTTCTTGGATTTTTATGAAAAGTAAGGTTCTACGGGTTCGGGTTTTTACTTACGGAGCGTTTTAGGACATTTTGGTGCGAGTCGTTACAAAGGGCCAACGTCCTCGTTGGTCACGGCTGCCTCTTTCCAGGACACAACTCTGTGGGCCACCACTCCGAGTTTGGCCCTGATACCACTGTTACATACCAAACGAGAGAACTCAACCCAAAAGACTAGTCTGATGGGTGAGAGAGCCCATTTGGTATATAAACCCCACATTGATTGCCCATACAACCGATGTGGGACAAGTCCCATACCTTTCAATGGTTTCAATCCATAACATTGTACCGCATGCATTATTTGTTTTATGGGCTTTATTTATTGTACAATAGGCTTTTTGGTATTTCATTGGGCCATTGGTTAGTTTAACGACACGTGGGTTATTTAGTTGTTGCAACTGTTGTTTTATTGGGGTTTTTAAACCCTTCTTCTTGGTCATTTTTTACTTATCTGTTTTTTCTCACCCTGTTGTTTTTGGGGTTTTAAACCTTTGGTGGGTTTAGGACATTTGTTTTGGTTTGTTTGTTACCACCATTGTTTTAGGAGGTTTGGAAACCATAGGCATGTGGGTTTATTTATTTGTCGCCACCGTTGTATTTTTATGCTTTTGAAACCGTTGGCATGCTTAAGACATGTGGGTTCGTAGGTTTGTTCATATTGATGTTTGTCTAGATTTTTCTTATGTGGTGAGGCGATTAGAATATGACCTGCTTATCAACTGTATTTGGCTTATGATTTTGTAGGTTGTAATTTTTTTTTGTATTGGCGATGACGACAAGTTAACTTTGGCGTAGGGACTGAGGTGGCTTGGAATAAGCAAATGGTTGCAACCGCGCCTTTTTCCAAATACACATTAACAATATATAAATTACAAACTTTATGTTCTAGTATTTGTTAATTAATAAAGTTAAATACCGGCAGTGATGAAACACATGTTGTTTTGAGCCTATTCATTGTAAATTTTTGCTACACTCTATATTTATTTCAGAATGTCGTCTACAAACGATTAATAAAATTAAATACTGGCAGTGATGAAACACATGTTGTTTTGAGCCTATTCATTGTAAATTTTTGCTACCCTCTATATTTATTTCAGAATGTTGTCTACAAGCGAAGAACAAAATGTCTTTCTACGACTTTAACAAATGTTGGAGGCTATCATCACGTCTGATCATCGGTTTACATAAAAACTAAAGGAACTAACCGAATTAGTGGCTAACATTCGTAAAATCCAAGCAGAATTACAGTCGGCTATCAACGCGCTATATGCGCGTTGCGAAGCTAAAAAAGATGTACAAGACTATGCTTAAGTTATATATGTTAGGTGTTAAAATAATTGATTGTTCATTTTGTTATATAAAAGTATATAATCAATGATATTATTAGATGTAATTTTTTTGTCGTATTATATAAAATAAAATGCATTAATATTTATTTATAATAGATGCGTTAAAGACCCGTGGGCAAAATACTAGTTATAACTAAAATATAATTATTGTTGTAAAACAACGGCCTACTAGCGACTAGTATATGAACATAATCAAAGGAACACATAGAGAAAGATAGAATAAAGAATTATTATTCATTGAGATGTGAACATGCAATACAAAGAACCTCTATATATAATGTTCTTACATTAATACAAAGGACACGAAGAGACGGGAGTTAGAATGCGGATAGTCACCATAATATAACTTATTTATAACACTTCCCCTTGACTATCCACGTGATAAAAGAAAACAATGTATTATACGCTTGGTGATGCTGCCTCGTTAAAAACCATGCTAGGAAAACCCAGTGGGACAAAACCTCAGCTAAGGGAAAAAGAGTGCAAGGCACATTTTCTCCCCCTAATACTTTTGGATCAGGTATGTTGCCTCATTAAAAACCTTACTAAGAAAACCCAGTGGGACAAAACTTAGTCAAGGGAAAAAGAGTGCAACTTGAATAAGTCTCCCCCTCATTTTAACACGTACCCTTTAAGTGACGTGTGTCCATCTTCCTTGAAAGTAAAATAAAGTCTTTGTAGCGAATGATTTGTCGCTTGATCCCTTAATGTGCAATCTTTTATGTTGAGAAATGTTGTATAATCTTCTAACGAGACTTTAGGTGTCTTTTCCAAAAATTATCATATGTCCACGACTGTGTTTCGTTATATTCCTGCATCTACAAGACTAACCAAACTTGTTTCGTGGGTTAGTAAAATATAATCAAATATCGTTTATACCTGAAATGTTTCTTTGAACTCATTCCAATGTCTCTTCACTTGACAAAGGTTATGAAAATAAGCTCAAGTGAAAGATATTATAACCATACATGGCTAGCAAAACATATTAATGCACTTATGCATTTAACGATGGTACTTCTAGAATGAGAATCTCTACTTTGATAGGAGATGATAATAGGCATTTCTTATAACAAATGACTTAATAACCTTTAACATACATTAAGGTTCAACTATGCCCATACTAAAATATCCAAACATCTTCTAGATGTACTTGGGGGATTGGTAAAATATAATTACATATAAACTCGAACTGCAGTTTGAGTAATAGTTAGATCGTGCCAAGGTCATTAAAAAATTATCCCTCTAAAAGTTCGGCAATTTCTTTCGATGATGCCTAGACATCATCACTGTAAACTACGATTATAGTGAACTTTTAAAAGTAGAACGTCGATAAAACATGGTTAATTTAATAAAACTTATATCCCTCTTTATGCAAATATCTCGAGTTGTATAACACTCGATCTAACTATTTTAGTCCATACATATTCTATGAACTTGATATAGTACGTTCTTGAGGTTTTGACATCATTAATGCTTCTAGCATTATCAATCCATGAGGGAATTCTTTCCATCTTATCCAAATATGCATGTGCATTCACTCTTCATGAGTTTTGCTACATAAACTTACCCATATAACACATAGATATCTATATCATATGCAAAAATGTCAAGAGCACTTGCTTTTATCTTCAAAATCCATAGTGTACCATGTGTGTACACTATGTATTGAGATATCACAATCACTGGGTACAAGTTTCTATGTATGTTTATTGGTGCACAAGAATTACATCATTAAGATGTTTTGATTTACCTTTAGGGAACTCAATTGCTTTAGAAAACTCATTAGGTGTTCAAACGTAAACAAAAATGAATCTATATACAACGATCATATTGTTCTCCATAACTTAACTTACATGATTTTGATCATTCAAATCCTTTAGGGACCTTCATGTACACTTTTAGTATCAAGTGATACATAACATTCATAGACGTGCATCAATTCTCTCTATATATTACCAGACTAATAAAATATTGGAAAGTCAATGCATCCACCACTGGAGAATACGTTTCCTCATAACCAATCATAGGTCTTTGTGAAAATTCTTGTGCCACCAATTTTGACTTATATCACTTAATTTGATTTTTACATGATTTACATAAAAGACACACTTGTATCCATCATATTTTACAACTTCAGTTGTATGGACTGTTGGTTCAGAAACTTTTCATTTCATTAGAGAACTAAACTCTGCCTTGTTTGCATCTTTCTATTTTGGCCAATCATTTTTAATATTCATTCATAGGCAGATCTTAAATCTTGATCCGTATCATTTAATCATTTTAAGTGCTACATTATATACAAAAGTATAACGACGTCGATTTTTATTTCGATTCCATACATATCTTAGACATGATACAACTTATCGAGATCTCTTTATTTTCAGGTACCTGAGGTTCTTCTTGAACCATCATGTCTATTGTCTTTTCAGGGGATCTTATTACTATAACCTCGACTTGACCATCTTAATTACTTGCTCCAATTTTCGAGGAATTTTATTATTGGAATCGACTAGTCTACCATGCTTCAGGCGTGCAATAGACTCATTACAAAATATGTGGTTGTCCTCTTGGGATACAAATATGACTGGAGCATAAGCAGTTGATTATGTGACTTACTTAGTCACTTTATTTAGGTCAGTAGACTTGTCTGGTAATTTGTTCTTTAATATTAGTAAATGAATTATACTTTAAACTTCTAGTTCATAGTTTATAATCTGAGGATCAAGATGACATGATAATTCATTTCACTTTTCACTTTCCAACTGCTTGTTATCTCCCCATAATGTTGGGAACATTCATTCACTAAAGTGAAAACCAGTGAGCCATAAACGAATTTATTACTAATGGCTTTAAGTATTTAATCATAGACGATTATTTATACCCAACATATTCTCAAACTTTTTAGAAGTCCCATATTTGTGTGGAGTGGTGGATGAGTTTTAATATATATCGCACAACCAAAATCTTTGATGAGACATCTTTGGTTTCTGACCAAAAAACCAACTGTATGGGGAGAACTATAACATATTGGCTTGATGTGAATTGATGGTACTATATATAAAATTACATGCACCTAAATGAACTTTTGCTCCTCTCATGATCATTGGCTTTGTAACCAATAGTAATCTGGATTAATATGCTTGCTGTCATATTAGCTAAGCCACAATCACACAAGCTTCAGCTTGTGGATTTGATAACCATTTAGACGATGCATCGATTTTAAAATACTAAATGGTATCATGTTTGTATAATTATTTTCATTATCATTTCCAGAATATTTGGGGATTCACACCCTACTTTTGTTGATCAATACTTAACTTCACTTAAGAGCAAATATGACATGTATTATCAAGACGAATCTTCTGGATCTTCAATACTTTTCACATCATCATTAATGACTCGGTATGGTCTGGCCGGTCATGCCAATCATTAAATAATTATGATCATATATACTTTACTTGCACTCATGTTTGTTTAATACACGATACTAAATACGAGAGGATAATGCATTATTATGTTTTACATCTTTTCCCATTTCATTTATTCTCGTATATTCAATCTCACAGTGCGCTACTTCTTGCTATCAATTTCATTATTAGCATGCTTAATCTCATTATCAACATGGGCATCATTAAATTTTTTTTTATGTAGATGATCATGACCTTTAAATTGATATTTTCTTCATCACATTCTCTTCAGGGAATGGATTATTACTTTTATGGTCGCATCATTACAATTTCTTCCCTATGTACATAATCACGACCATTATACTAATCAGTATATCATCACATTCACTTCAAGGAATGGATTAGAGTCACAAAACTTTCATGGTGACTGTTTCAAACCTTATATATCTAGAGCACATTTGAGGTTTGACAAGTGGAATTTTTTTTCAACCTTCTTATATATCTCATTAGATGAGGTAAATCAAGAAGTAGTTATATGACTGAGACAACAAAATTTGTCGATCGAAAATCTTACAAGCTTCCATAAATTTATAATGAGCTTACGTGAGACCCACACTGCATATGTCATGTCTTTATTTCAATTTATTTCAAATAAACGGGTCTTTTAAGCATGCTTATAAACTTTCATGGGAATGACAATAATACACAACTTTGGTCTTTATTAGCCTTATTCAATAATATCTATATAAATGATAATCTCCAAATGAAAATCATTAGACATCATTAGGCAGCGTCATATATGTTTTTCAATATAATGTTTTTACCATAAAGGAGATAACGGATATAAAATGAAAGGCATCATGAATCATAAATTGCAATTATATATGCATGCATATAGATTTCATACTGAAATCTCAATTAATTCCTTTTATGCATATCAAACTACCACGAATAGAATTGTTATTTAACGAATCAGAGAATCATAAAAAGAAAATATTATAACTCCAATGCACAATTCTTTACGTCTGATGGTTCTATTTCTTTTCATAATTATATATTCTATAATATCGTAAGAAAAGAACATGGTGAAACCTTGATGACTAAGTGTTCCCTATGAAATGTAATAATTTTCTAAAATTACAACTTTTATCTAAACATATGATAGAAACTAATATATGTATGAGAATACAACTCCATGTTTATCTAAGAAGACCTTTAAAATAATATACTGATTTAATTTTGTATACAATAAATAAATACGTTGCTTAGCTTGATAGCGAGTTCATATCCCACAAGTAAAAGTATAAAGTAATTAAGTTGAAGATAAAGTATATATTGAAAAGAAAATACCGAATTATATCCCATACATAAATAACTTAATTATATAGACACAAAGCAAGATTCATTCATATTAATAATATAATAAAATTCAATAATTGAAACCTTTCATCGAAACTTTTCATACTAATACTACAATTAAATAAAAAAAAAACTAAGATAATGAATATTCATTTATATGTTGTGATAAATCCAATTTAATAAATATTAATGGTAATTTTTCATCTTTCATATTTTAGATCAAAAAACAACCACCTAAGATAACCAAAAATCGATTGCCTAGCCCCACAAGATTTCTCAATGAGAAAAAATATTCATGGTTGTAAAGAAACCCACATCATATCACTGATCAAAATAACACAATAATAAAGGCAATGCAAAGTGATATTGGTATGAAATTAACCTTAATCTAACTCTAGAAACAAAAAAAACAATGCAAAGGTATGCATATAATTATAAGTTTATCATCAATATACAAACTATTTCCTTCTTTGACAATTTTTATTTGCACAATTTTTTTACTTCAACATCCTGTAGCATTGTCTACACATACTTGATCTGGTACACATACTTTATAATTAATAAGTACAATTATTAAAACATTATAAATGAGTCAACATCATTACAAAATAAAACTACATTACCTATGAATTATTAAGTATCATTTTGATTATTATCACATTTTCCAAGCATTTTCAACAAACTGTTACTCACAAAGTCTTCTAATCATTGCATCACAACCAAATTCTAGCAAATATTTTATGATCACAAATTGTCATATAATATAAAACATAGTTCACCATCATTAACAATTTAATTTCATCACCTCATTATACAAAACATACAATACATTATTTTATAGCCATTAAAACACAGTTTAACACTTTCATCAGAATATTGTTATATATATAACAAAATTCAGTTATGCACTTGTCAATTATTTTAGTATTATTTAATTTTTAATAAAGAGTACCAAGAAATCACAACATTTTTTTTAATCGAAATTGCTAAAATTCACTCATAACTAACTTAACACAACTAAGGGGCTGTTTGTTTACCTCTTAATGAGGCTCTTAATGGTTCAGACCTCTTACTGGTTCACCACTTAATGGTTCAGACTGTTTGTTTCATGAGCAGATGTCTGAATGGTTCAGACATTTGCCTCTGAATGGTTAAGATTTATACAGAGTCTGAATGGTTAAGACCTCTAATCTGAATTGGTCAGACATTTGCCTCTAAACGGTTAAACATTATACAGGCTCTTAATGGTTCAGATCTCTTACTGGTTCAACACTTAATGGTTCAGACCTCTTACTGGTTCAGCACTTAACCATTCAGATGTTGCCAAACGACCCCTAATACTTTAGAGCAATCACACTTAAGAATAAGAATGTGTACAATCATTTCATAATTTAATCGAAAAATAAACAACATACGCACACACAATCAGATAAATATCATAATATTAATAGACTATACAAAGATTAGTAATTAACCTACATTTTCAGCATATACCTAAACAATGAATATCATACGCCACTATATAAATCAATTGGTCGGTCGACTCATATGAAGCAGTTTCTATATTCTAAATCTCAATCTATCCAAAACTGTATGAATTATAATATGGATTCTTTTGAAGATGATAACAATAACAATTTAATGACATACCTCATGATAATGTGATCCATCATCAAAACCAACTCGTGCTAAAGCAACTCGTGCTGATAACGTGTTGTAAAACAATGGCCTACTAGCGACTAGTATATGAACATAATCAAAGGAACATAGAGAGAAAGATAGAATAAAGAACTATTATTCATTGAGATGTGAACATGCAATACAAAGAACCTCTATATATAGTGTTCTTACATTAATACAAAGGACATGAAGAGACGGAAGTTAGAATGCGGATAGTCACCATAATATAACTTATTTATAACAATTATTTTATATACATTTTTTACTTTTGTAGTATAATTTTAATTTAAAATATTAATATGTGAAAAAAATAAAGAATAAAAAAAATCTTAGGCTAACAGGTCGTGATTGGGTCAACCCATGAATATCATGTTGTGTTTAGGTTCATGTGTCTGACACAATTAACGGGTTCTGATCATGTTCAGGGTTCGTACAAAATTTTTGGGTTTAGGTTATATATGCCAACTTGCAAACACAACGCATATAACACATTTGTGACATACTTGCAATTATTTATTCAAGATTGATTTTGCACTAAAGTAGTGTTCGGTATGTAGAAATAAGAGGCGGAATTGAATAAACAAATGCGAGGGAATGAATAAAAAATGTATTTAGTTGACCAAGGTAACAGAATCACCCATTATATAAGGCATTTCATTTAATTCAAATTTTGTTCCATCTAACCTCTTGTTTTTTTTTCATTCAATTCCCCCTCACTCTTCATCACCACCACCACCCGCCACCACCATCACCACCACCTGACATCGCCGCCACCAACACCCTCTGCCGCCACCAACACCCTCTGCCGCCACCACCACCATCGACCACCACCACAACCACCACCGACCACTGTCGCTATCGGACGCTGTCAACGCCACCATCTATCGCGACTGCCACAAGCCACCCTCCACCACCACCACCACCACAACCACCACCGCCGTCGCCAACCACCGTCAACCAATGTCGCCACCCACCACCACCGACCATTGCCACCACCACCTTCCACCACTAGCCACCGCCACGACCACTAAAAACCGCCACCCATCGTTGTCGGCCGCTACCCATCATTGTTGACGCCACCACCTAGCTGCTACCGCCGCCGCCACCCCTTACCGTCACCCATCGCTGATTTTATTTATTCGTCTTTTCCTACCTTCCAAACAACACAAGGTAATGATTCATTCCATTCCTACATGGTAACCAAACAAGACTATGAAATGGTAATGACTTATATCATTTCGTTGTCCATTCCATTTTCTCGTCAATATCATTACCTAGGGTTGTTCACGAGCCGAGTTGAACCGAGCGGACCTTTGCTCGTGCTTGGCTCGTTTACAAACCAAACTGAACAAAGCGGCTCATTTAAAACCGAGCCTCAAATCAAGCGAGCATTTTCCAAGCAATAAATATTTCGAGCGAGCGTCGAGCGAAGTTCGAGCAATTTGGACAACCGTGTCGCCTGATTTAAATTTGCTAAGAGAGATGGTGACAACGTTGGGCCTTAATTTTATGTCTTTAAAAACATACATATTTCATGGCATAATATTTTTCTTATAAGTAACAATGTTGCGGCCGACGAGGCGATGATCATACGAACAATGACGTCAAGAGCAGCAGGCGATTGACTTATGGTAACAACACGAAATATTGAGGCGATGAGCAGACTGTCGTTCATCGCTTTAGGGTTTAACTTTTAGATTTGATATTAACTTTTTTTTCTTGGAGTGATTAAGCTAGTACGTATAAATATAGTTGTAAATTTGTATACAGTGGACCAAAATCTAATAGAATGGTATATATAAAACTATAAATTTAATTGATTTTTAAGTATATATGTATGTTTGTTTGTGTATATATAGGTGTGTGTATATATATATATATAATTTATTTGTGTATATATATGTGTATATACATGTTTGTATATACATGTGTATATGTATATATACACTAATTAAAAATAATAATTCGAGCCGAACCGAGCCGAGCAAACCTGTGCTCATGCTTGGCTCGTTTACAAACCGAACCGAGCGTCAAATCAAACGAGCAATTTCCAAGCAATTTCTGAATGAGTGGCGAGCGAGCGACGAACGGTTTGAATGACCCTACCATTATACGCCATACCAAACAGACCCTAAAGGTATATATATACATACTGAACCACACTAGTACGACTCATTACGCTAGCATAAAAGCTAAACGCATTTCATGTTTAACACAACAAGGTAACTAGAGTTGGCATAACAGGTCAACCCGATCTGTTAAGACACGAACACGATAAGACACGAACCCGAAACACGTAAACACGAACATGACACGAAATCTTATTGTGTCAGATTTTCGAAACACGAACACGAACCTGTTAATAAACAGGTTACACGAAACAACCTGTTAAGACATGAAAAAATTACCAACGTATCATACGACCTGTTTAAGACACAAACACAACCTGTTAAGACACGAACACGACCTGTTTAAGATAGGAACACGACCGAATTGGGGAAGCTGTGAACCGAATTGGGAATGGTCGTGTTTGTGGGAGTGATTTAAAAATTAGGGTTTGGATTGTTGAAAAAGAACCGCGTGTGTTTGTGTATAGTTCATCCCAGGTCCCACACTAATGACCCCATGTCCACACCCACGTATAATATTTTTAATTTTTAATTATTAACATGTACTTAACAGGTCTTAACAGGTTAACGGGTTTTAACCTGTTTAGACACGAAACCTGTTAAGGTCTTGTCGTGTCGACCTGTTTTAGACACAAAAGCTGTTAAGATCAAACACGAAACATGATAACTTCGTATAGGTTCGTATCGTGTTATCGTGTTCGTGTCGGAATTGCCAGCCTTAAAGGTAACATATCCAACTTTGTATTCTATTATTATGTGTATCTTTCTAAAAAGAATATTCCATTGTTATATAGCATCTTTTGAACAACACTATTATAATGGTTAGTGGCTTGGATTGTGCTTGCAAAAAGCTAAACACATATCTATGGATGTCACATATGAACATATAAAATATAATAGTAATTTTCACGTATTTTTGTTATAATCTTTTTACCCTTGTGTTTATTTATTAGTCTATGATGGTTGCATTTGAGTGTTTAGTTATTATTCTATGATGGTTGCATTTGAGTGTTTAGTTATTATTCTAACAATGTGATTGTTGCATTTGAAACACATTTACTTACCCTTGTGTTTATTTATTGTTCTATGATGGTTGCATTTGAGTGTTTAGTTATTATTCTAACAATGTGATTGTTGCATTTGAAACACATTTACACTTGGTAAAGTGAAAAAGACGAGTTGAATAAAGAAATAATAATATAAGTAAATAAAAAGCATAAAAATCTCCCCTTGTGAACACATACAACTTTCAAAGTCATGTGCTCATGAATGGCTATGATGCGCTTTTCCCTTTCGTTAATCAAAGGCATGTGTCACATCATGTCAAGCTTGGATTGAAGGTTGGTATACCTAACCCCAAAACACATCGTTTGGCTACTTTAGAAAAAGAGAAGAAGCCAACAATATCCCGAGCACAAAGATATCTATTGTAATTTTTTCATTAATACTTTAATGGTTCGTCAGTGATACAAATTTACCGTTAAAAAAATAATAATTCTTAGACGACGTAATTAGTGAATGTTAGAGATATCGTTATAGTTTTTACCCTCTCATTTGTAAAACCCTAATCGACAATTAATTTCATAAAATCAATACGAACAACGAGAGGAGATCCTGCATAATACGAAAAATGTGTACAAAGTGTAGGAGACAAGCTCAGCCATTGATCTCCCAAGATCAATGCCTGAAAATTAGGCGGTGACATTCTCATAAATACGAGACTCAAACAATTGAAAAATAAATAGAGAAAGGGTACTTTGGTCCTTTCTCACTTTAACTTCTTCCCCCTTTGATTTTAATCAAACGGCTATAACTTTTTGGCACATTGGATTTAAACAATCCCAACTCACTGTTATTGGCCAATAATAATCCCAACTCATTTAATCACCAATAATAATCCGAACTATTCACTTTTGTTTGTAAAATACTCCCAGTTAAAAAAAACACTAACTAGGTTAAAAATTTGCTGATCTGGCTTGCCACGTCACCTACCACATCAGTTGCCATGTAATCGAAAAATGGCACGTAGACTGCCACATCAGCTGCCACATCATCAAAATGCCACGTAGACTGCCACATCAGCTGCCATGTCATCAAAAAATGCCACATCAACTGCCACGTCATATGACACATCATCTAAAAGGGCCACATCAGCAAATTTTAAACATAGTTAGTGTTTTTTTAACTGGGAGTATTTTACAAACAAAAGTGAATAGTTCGGATTATTATTGGTGATTAAATGAGTTGGGATTATTATTGGCCAATAACAGTGAGTTGGGATTATTTAAATCCAATTTGCCTAACTTTTTCATACGATAATATTTTTTTTTTAATTACACCGTATTAACGAGCATTTTATTCTCTTTAGTTTGAGCAGCTTATTGCTATAGTTTTCTTAAAAAATATTATAGGATTTTGAATACCTTTACGTGATTACGTGATTTTGAATATCCAACACATGACTACGTGATTACGTGATTTTGAATACATGATTTTGAATACCCATTACGTGATTTTATTATTGTATTTTTTGTGAAACCCCACTAAGTGATTACCAATAATTGACTATGTATTATTACGTGACTACGTGATTTTGAATACCCATTTCGTGATTACTTGATTTCATTATAGTATTTATGTGAAATCACACTGAGTGTTTTCGTAATTACGTAAAAACAAAAACATGTAATATATAATATTTCATATGCAATACCTGATATTTCAGGTCTAATCACGTATTAAGGATAAATTATATACAAAACATAGCCAAAAATCAACCTATGACAACCACATAATGCCGTATATTAGAAATTTAATCACGTAATAAAGCATAAACAATCAAGTTCTTATTATTTGAATGTACAGTCACGTAATAAACATAATTGTAATAACATTAGTTATAACAAATCATATAGAATTAGTAATCACGTAACCGATTTATATTGAATTTGTAATCACGTAATGGTTTATGTTGAATATGTAATCACATAATTTGTATTCAAAATCACATAGTCATCTGCTGGTATTCAAAATCACGTAATCACATAATGGACTAATGGATATTCAAAATCCTGTAATTTTTTAAGAAAACTATAGCAATAGGCTGCTCGAATTAAAGAGAATGAAATGCACATTAATACAGTGTAATTTTTTTTAAAAATAATATTAACGTATGAAAAAGTTATAGTCGTTTGAAAATCAAGGGGGGAAGTTGTTTCAAATGAGAACGGACGAAATTACCCCTCAAGGCAATGCCACTTGTCCTCATCTCCATGTCACGTACACTTCGTATGAAACTTTTGTCATGTACATGATCCAGATTCTACAAAAACTTACCTTTGTGGTAAAAAAAAGCTTCGCGGGCTTGATTTCATCGTCTCTCACAGGTTCTACAAAATTTGGGGTTTCATGGTTTTAAAGCCGATACTTCCCTCTTTTGTTACAAAAATGGGAAAACTCTTCTATACATTCTTGTTTATGTGGCTGACAACGTTGTCGCTAGTAACAACACCACTTTTGTTAATCATGTCATACAATTGCTAAGTAAAGCCTTTGTTGTTAAAGATCTTGATACCTTGACGATTTTTCTAGGTATTGAATTTGTTTCTCAAGGAAAGAATGTTATTCTTTCACAAAAGAAGTACGAATCTAAGCTCTATCAACTTATTAGTTTTATTGATTCTAAACTAGTTTCATCTCCGATGAGAACCTCACAACCTTTGTTACTCGAAGACAATCCTCTTTTCACAAATCCAAGCAAATACCGTCAACTGGTTGGGTTATACAATATTTCACCTTCCCCATATCAGACATTACTTTTTTATGTTAATAAAATATGACAGTACATGCATGCTCCATCAAAATATCATTGGTTTGCTGTCAAACACATTCTCGGATGGTTAAGCGGTACAATTGATCATACATTGCTTATTCGTCACAATTCAAGCTCCCATCTTTAGGCTTACACAGATGTTCACTAGTAGGGATCCTCTTCTCTTTATGCCTTCTCATATGATGACTGGGCTGGTTGTCTAGATGATCATCGATCCATGAGGAAATTTTCCATATACATAGGTTATAATCTTGTTTCCTGGATGGCACGAAATCGAAAACAGTATCTCGGTCATCTACAGAATCAGAATACAAGGCTCTATCCGATATCGTAGTAGAATTAACTTAGTTAGAGGCCTTATTAAAGGAACATAGAATAGACACAACTTCTACTCCAACTCACTGGATTAAGAACCATGGTGCAACGTATCTAGCGCTTAATCCAATCTTTCACGCAAGAACAAAACCTGTTGAGGTTGGTATTCACTTTGTTTGAGAAAAGGTTACTCAAGGAAAACTAGATGTACGATTCATATCTATAGGAGATCAAAGCCCACATATCTTTACCAAACCATTGTCAACATACAAATTTACCTTTTTACGATCCAAGCTATAGGTCACCCCTCGACCTTAGCTTTAGGGGGAATACTAGACACATTGTAACTAGTGAAAACTGGAGGTAGCATTTTGTAAATATGAGTTATAGTAGATAACCCTTCATTTGTAAAACCCTAATCAATAATTTCACAAAATTAATACAAACAAATTACCTTTGTGACTGGTGAACTTATGTGATGATTGAAAACACACCACACACTTAACCCAAAGTATGTGACTTTAAGTTTAGCTTAAATGGGTTTGGGTCAAACCAGTGAGCACATTTAACTAAATGGGTTGTGTTAAAGTGACGAGTTCGCATGTCCGGTTATTTTTATACTTATCTTTAAGGGCCTGTTTTTTAAGTTATGACTTAAAACTCATTATGTATATTAAGCTAAAATTTAGAAAACTAATAAGAAATTATTAACTTAAACTCATTATTGATTTGTACTTTTGTTGCAAATTTATAATTTTAAACCATTATATGAAAAATAAATTCGGGTTAACCTATTTAAACTCAAACAAAAACATGTTTATTTATGCCAGTTTTATGTCAGAATTTCGTGACGTGTTTGGGTCTATGTATTTGACACAATTCTTACGTTTGTTTCATGTTCCAGCTTGACCTAGCTCGCGAATACGGTTAATTTAACACCCTTATGCTTCACTACTTGAAAATAGGTTGTTAGATAGGTTTTATAAGTTGTAAACACGGTACACATGCATGTGAATTGGGCTTATGTATGACATTTTATTTGTTGAAGTTCTAATTTTAACTATGTAAACCAATTTGAACGTTTACTTAACTTTGCCTGAATATGACATGTTTATTAAAGGGTTTCATGAATCATCTCGTTTGGACTCAATCAAGAACTTGAGTACTTTGTTTTTCACTTGTGTTAGGGTGGAGGGGCACCCATCTTGAAATCAATTCCTGAATTCAACTAATGGCAAATGCCAACTCATTTCATCCCTTTAGGGATGGGCACCCATTTAATAAATCATTTTCATCTAGTAACATTTTTAATTAAAATCAAATAAAAAATACATTCTTATAATTTTCATGTTTAATTATTGGGTGTTAATATTTACACACCCCTCCTCTCAATCTCTCTTTATATATTGACGTGAGCGAGGGTGTGTATTTTTAATATATTTTTAGGTACTTTTCTACTCGTTTATCAAACTTTAAATTTATAAAACACGATATAACACTATTATCCTCTACAACACGCTAGGGCAAGTGCACCCATCGTTAGCATAGCATAGTGATGGTAAGATACCGAAGTCGTCCAAGAACACAAGAGGTTTTAATACCGGAATATCTTCAACGTCTAATCTAACCAAATTTTTAGAAAATATTTTAATAAATAAAGAAGGAAAATAAAGTAATAAAAGAAACAAATAGACAATATAGAATCACTTGGTTCCGACTCATCTTTTATGTATCCTTTGATGATTTCCGCACTTTGGGGTTTTTAAGAGATTATCTTGGTTATAGTGGCATGTCTCTCTTTTGGAGGCACCGCTACCCTCGGCCATATTGGTCTAAGTCAGCAGGGATACAGTCCCGCAAGTCCAGAATATTAAAAGATAATTAAGTAATTATTAATGAAAAATGTGGCATGTCCCCCTTTTGGAGGCATCGCTACTCTTGGCCATATTGGTCTGAGTCAGCAGGGATGCCGTTCTACAAGGCCGATTTAAAGTTTTGATACTAGTTTATTTATAAGGGATTCAAATTGTTCTTACTTCCCCCTATTTGATGCTATCTGCCTCAAAGGAAGTCCTAATAAGCTTGAATCAAGTCATCGCAGGATCTATACACTAAACGAGGCAATAACTTTACCCAAACCACCCTTCTAACCCCTTTCCAGGCAGTTAACACGTTTTATATAGACCGTAAAGACACGAATGAGTGAATCAACAGAACATGAAGAGATGATAGAATAAAGTTCACTTTTAATATAAAAAAGACTAGATATTAAAGTAATTAATACAAACCCAATTAAAAAGTTAACCAAACCATAGAAATCAAAAGTAATACATAAAAAGACTTGTCTTCACCAAGTGATGTAAGAGATTAGCCAAGCATAGCCTTTGTTTGACAAAAACTCTTACGATCAATCTTGAATCCCTAGACGACTACACACTCTAAAAATGTGTAGGACCGGTTTTGACTCCGAAACGAATGCAAAACGAACGTATGACGTGCGGAATCCGTACACGAACGCGACCTAACACACACGATGTAATATAAACGTGATTCTATTAGAAATCTAACAAGAACAAGCACCTTGAATCACTTTCTCTCTCTAGATTCTCTCTCTAGATCTAGAGCTCTCCTAAACACAAATGAGCCAAAAGTCCTAATTCTTAAGTCTAAAGCTCTATTTATAGGCACAAGGCTTTTAATGGGATTTCTCATTATTACAGAAATGCCACATTGCCTTTTTGTCTAGCTATCTCTAATATTACAATATAAAGACTTGATTTCTTCAGTATTTGCTACGGACTGGTATTGACGAAGGCTATAGACATTACTGCACCAACAAAATGGATTATGGATGAATGTGGTGGATGATGGTGGTATTGTGGTGGTGGAGCGGTGGCAGGTGTGAGAGAAGTGGTTTACCAAGGGATGGATTGCAGTTAAACTAAGCACCCTATTTATAGTTGGAAACAGGCAGTTTACACGGCCACGTGTCCGGTGGGCACGACCCCGTGCTTCCTTCTTCTCTGTCTTCATTTAATGAGTTGTGTCGGTCCGGATGCTAGCACGGCCCCATGTGTCAACGGCATGGCCCTGTGGCCATTCTACTTGCTGTACTATCCAAGATTTGCATATCTGGGAGTTGATCACGGTCCGTGTTCATGGGACACGACCCTGTGTCTCTTGTCTGCTTCTGTTTGTCTTTTTCTTTCTGAAATCTTGAGTGAGGCCGAGGCATGTCCCCATGCCTTGGTGGCATGTCCCCATGCGTGTCTTCTGATTCGTTGTTTTTGGTCTTGGGGTGAAGCTCGGAGGGTCGGTATGATGTATCAACTTCCCTTCTTTTGTATTTATGCTGGTTTTTGTCATTAATTTGTTCCTTTTGTACATTTAAGCTCTTTTAATCCTAAAAATCATAAGTAAACAAAGAAACACACTTTTTCCAACTTTAGTACTAAAAAGGGTTGATTTTATACTTTATTTGATATAATTTATATGTTGCATTTGGTGCATATCATATATACATAGATATATATAGTGAGAAATAGAGAAAAAAGGTGTGTGAATAAAATTTTAGAGGTGTAAGAATAAGACGAGTCTTAATTATTAAATAAAATTAAACAAAAACACAATTTCATAAATTAAAAAAACAATTACAATAATTAAACATACTAGACAAAAATAAACCTAGAACTTAAAAAAACAAATAACTAAAAACACAATTAGGTTAAATTTAAACTACTCGTTATTCAAATCCGGGATGTTCAAATTTGTTAGGCTAGCAATTTGTTCCACAAGGCAGATCAAAGTATAAAGTGTGTATCTTAATCTCGCAACTTCGATAAACCGACGATATTGCATTCCCATTATCCTTTAAAATCATATTGTGCAATATGAGACACGCGTACATCAGATTCCTTATTTTCCCACTCTTTAATGCTCGTATCGGGCGATTAAGGGGGTGTTTGTTTTTTCTTCAAACATCTTCAAGGGGGCTGATGTCTACAGGCGCGCAGACGTTACCCTTGAAGACTGTTTGTTTTCTTTTTTTAAACAGATATGAACTCAGCTTTTTTCATCTTAAAAAATAAGCTATGGACCCCCTTCTTAAAACATCTTCACACCTCCCTCTTCTCCTCCCTCAAACATCAGCCCCTCCCACCGCCGCTCCTCCTCCTTCTCCGACCTCCCTCTTCTCCTCCGGCGACCTACCTCCTCCTCCCGTGACCTCCTTCTTCTCCTCCGGTGACCTACCTCCTTCTCCGGCGACCTCCCTCCTCCTCCGGTGACCAGCTCATTCTCCGACCTCCCTCTTCTCCTCCGCTGGATCGAAGCGGAATGCGATTGTTTCGTCATTGTTTGATGCGCATCAACTTATAAAAACAAACAGTTTTATATTTTCAGCTTGCAGATCTTCAGACCACATCTTCAGTTGCAGACATAAAAACAAATGAAATCAGCTTGCAGACAATTTATGCCTGCAAAAACAACCAACACCTAAGTATACCTCATTTAGATTTCAAAACACCAAACGCTCACTCGACTTCTTTTCTTGCCGAATATTACATCTTCTTGAAGTTATTTTCTTTGTCTTTAGATGGTCGTGCAAAGGATTCCACAAAGATAGACCAAGTAGAGAAAATCGCATAATCAAGATTGTATCCACATTTGTATTGTCGTCCGTTAACATGAAGTAGACACCTCGGGGTGAGCAAGATTTATCCACATTTGCATTGTTGCCCGTTAACATGAAATGGAAACCTGGGGGTGGTTTCATGCATTTCACTAGTAGGTAACAAGGATTAATAGATAATATTGATGTCGTTATTCGAATCAGCAACACCAAAGTACGTATACCAAAAAATGTCACTGCTTCAAGCATGATCGTAGGGTATTTGTGATCACATTTCTTAATTTTGACTTAATTTTGACTTAATTTGTGATCACATCTCTAAACGATGTGTACAGTCGATGCTACCGGGCATCCATGGAATCCCCCATCTAGCTTCATGTGCATTGTACATACGTGAATAGTTGTGGTTAATCGGTTTACGTAAAAACTCCTAACCTTATAATTTAAAAATGGAGTTGGAAAGATATTCTTGGCATTCACGTGTAGTCGTTGAAGACATTGCTAAATATTCATCGTATTTGTCTAGAACATTACCAATTGCGAGTTGACGAATAGCTGATGTGAATGATTGTAATACTATGAAACTCTTTTTTTCACCTCCCACCACAACCTTCTTAAAACCATTCAAAATCGGCTTCTATATAGCTAAAAATCTTTTAAAATTATTCCCTGGATAGATGAAATTTTGCTCTAAATGTCGTAATATCGTACTTTTGGTTGTCGACGAAGTAATCATTTATTAGAACTTGACGAGACCCTTCTGCTACAACAACCCCTTTGATAAGAAATACAACACCATAATCGGTTGAGTCAGAAAAAGTCAATGAGTCGTGTAACATCCTATTTTGGGATTTACCTTAGACAGTAAAACGGAAGCGTAGTTTGGGTCCATAATGTCAAAGACCAAACAATAAATGATCATTTGAACAAATGAACCTCCTTGGTTACATTCTTATGTGAACATGAGGGTAAAGTCGTAATATGGTTAGTGGGAACTAACAATGCTAGAAAGTTGTAAGAAAAGTGAAAGTTATGGGTAATAGCGAAAAATACCCAACTAGGGGGACTAAAGTTGTAATTATGCCTAAGTTAGTTTAGTTTCAAAGAGTTTATATTCAAGGGAGTTAGTTTGTCTCATGGTGTGAGTTAAAGGGTTAAACATGGATGATAGTGGAGGTGTTGGTTACAATTAACCAAAAACCCAAGTAGAGAGACCAAAAGTGACAAATGAGCAAACTTCATACAAATTATGCATTTTATGTGTGTGAAGGTGTATATGTCTACATATACACACAATAGTGTGTGTGGGTGTGAGTTCTTGTGGGAATCAAATCAAGAAGAAGGAAGGAGGTGAAATTGCATGGAAGATATATGATTTTAAGAATGCTCATCATCTGGTAAGCATCAAGTAAGTACCAATGGCATTTCTTGAACCTCCTTAGTTAGAGCTTTTGATAGGTTTTGATAATTTACCCCCACTTGGGTAAATTGGAAGTATGGGATGGTTGAATTCGTGTTTAAATCCACTAATCTAGTGTCACTAATGATTTAATCATCTCAATTAGGAGTTTTGATGTGAGAATCCATGTTTAAGAAATTGGGGTGTTTGATTGTTTATGGCTTAATATGAATAAGTTGAAAGAACTAGAGATTTTGTTATGTTTGATGTTATGTATGATTGATACTTGTTGTTTAGTAAGAAAATGAATGTTTGATGGCATGAGTAAGGTAATTAAGCATGAATGAGTTGTACATCATACCTAGATTGTAGTATGCACACTAAGTGTTTGATGAAATGTCTAGATAATGAAAACTTGTGAAATTGTTTGTAATTAACATGAGGAATATGTCATTGATGAATTCCATGTGGGAATGTAGTCGATGGTATGATATGGTAGAAGTATGCTTTAGGAGCTTGTACTCCATACTTCAATGGTGTGGTGCAGACCATGTGTTGGACAAAGTTCTTAAAGGTGATTTAGAAGTGAATGTGTACTAAATGTATAACATGTGGACATACTAGCAAATGATGATGTTAGGATTATGTTAAATTGACTAACTTTGAATGTGGTTGTCAATTGAAGGATCATGAAAGCACTAATATGTGTTGAATGGATTATGTGTATATATGTGTATGTAACTAAGTAATTATATGGTTGCATGTGCCTTAAAACATGGATATGAAATTTATATGGTGTCATTAGAATGGTCTACTACATCAATTTGGCCATATGTTCCTACGTTGAAAGTTTGTATGCTTGATCGTTGACTTTCTGAAAAGTCAACAAATATGAGGGTAGCATGGTTAGACTTATGAATATGATTGTAAGATTTAGGAAAATCATGCAATATGTGGTAGACCAATTATGTGTCACGTATGATGATGACTTGTATTTCGTGGAGGTTGAACAATGTGATTGTCAATTCATGTGTTATGTGTGTTAAATATTTACTAATGAAAGTCGATATAACTAAGAGTCAGAAATGTATATGATATGAATGAACATGCATACTAACCATGATATGGAAATGATGGCATGAAAGGATAGGAACCACATTAAGATAGACTCAAGCATGGAAGACTAACGTGTTAAGAAGAGGCAAGGAAGCAAACACGAATACAGACGATTAAGGTAAGTGATTTCGAAACTCACTTCTTATTATATAAATGAAGTTTGTTTGTATGAATGTTGGGAATCATGTAAGAATGGTTAGGTAATGTGATTATAGTCTTGTCTCTAGCCTCAATTAGTTACGTGTTAAACACCTCATAAATGTTGTTCAATAAAATATCACATTATGCTCTACCTATAAAATGAGATCTTGACCAGATTTCGGGTGGGATCTGGGGTAGCCAATGGTGTAAGGCTAGGTCTGTTGCCTTTATGTCTTGCATGGCAGTGTTAAAGTAAGGCACACTAGTCATCATGGTTGTTCTCCTTAACATTTCTTAAAAACATCTCATTTCCATTGCTTCTTTATGTTCTCGTGTATGTGTTAAGATAATACATATGCTTTGCATTTGGAAAAACCCTCTTCTATGCTGGAATAAGACCCTACAATGAGTGGAGAAAATAGGTTAAATGACATACATATTGTTTCATATGGCATACACATAATGAAACTGAATTAATTCACAAGCTTACCTTTTTGACGTTTACTGAAAAATATGAAATTAGAATCAACTGTTAGATTAAGATCACCCTGGAGGTTCTTCAAGAACCATGCCCAAGTCTCATAAGTTTCAGTTTCAACAAGAGCAAAAGCAAGTGCATATATAACATTGTTACCATCAACACCTACATCACACAAGGTCTGACCTGGATATGGACCTTTCATGAAACATCTATCCAATCCTACAATTTCTCTCCCAAAAATCTTAGAACCTCTCTTCATGCCAGCATAACATATGTAAATCCTTCTGAATTGCCTACTATCACTACTAGGGTTAGAGCATGGCTCCACATCTATTTTGAATGTGCTGCATGGATTGGCCTTTATCAGTTCTTTATAATAGCTTCTAAACAAACCATGCAGATCTCTGTAATTACCAACCAATTTGCTCATATCAACATTAATGTCATCATCTAAATCATCGCTATGCTCATCATAGAGGTGATCCTCTACTACATCAAGATAAACTAATACCTTAAAGTGGCTCATGTCCACTTCAACATCCATCCTAGGATCGTTTTCCACAAACATATTGTCACACCCCAACCGATGGCGGAAATATTGGAGCGAGACGAAACGAGATTGTTGAAAACTTCATGACATACTATTTGTGACAATAACTAAAACAACAATATTTCATTTCATACTAAACGGAAGTACATTGTTTTGAGAGTGAAATGAGGTTGTGGAAAGTGAAAATATGTTAGAGAAGGCTTGGTTTTATACAGGGGAAGTAGGGTTTATGTCCAAGGGCGTAAGAAAGTCGGGGTGGGAGGGGGCGGCCGACCCCCCAAACTTTTCGCTCAGTAGTGGAGAGTATGTATCAGTAGTGGAGAGTATGTAGTTTTTGTATAGAATTTTTGGGTTTATACATTTTCGACCACCCGTTTTATAGAATTTTTTGGTGTGTACGTTTTCGACCCCCCGGTCGGAAATCTCAAGCTTCGCCACTATTTATGTCATAATTAAGTTAGAAGGTGATTAGAGGAGAAGAGGGGTAGAAAAAAAGTGGTTGAAAAGGGTGAATCCGGACTTAATTTGCGAGTTGTCTAAGTTTCTGTCGTTCAGACATGCTTACGGACCGTATGGCCTATGTCTTACGGTCCGTAAGGCATGTTATATTTATGTTTTTTTCATTTTTGGCCCTTGTTGTTTGGTGGTTTGTTCATTTATGCAATATCTTTATTAGGGCATTCTAAGGCATGTACAAGCATGCGTATAGTATGAAATGTGTATGAACAATATTCCGAGTATAAAATGAATATAATCTACGATTCGATCTCGTATATAAAATGCGTATTCGTGTTTGATTATGTATCGTGTAAGTATGGATAAACAAGTATGATTAAAAATGCATTTCCATTATGATTGAAGTCTCGGATTACAAAGATTGAAATGAAATACGAATTAGAAGCAAACGGAAAATACAACGGAAATACAAGACGTTACACATATAGTTAGGATCATCCTTGTCTGATTCATTATCGCCTTGAAATCATTCTAATCCATGATCACTTTCTAATCCTAAGTCTTCTCATCATGTGTCACCTTCTGACACTGCATCACCTTCTTATTCTTGATCACCCACTGACCCGGGATCACTTTGATCCAATTATGTCCCCGGACTATAAGGAATAAGTCCACTAGTTTCAATTACAACAAATGATCTAGATGGACCAATTTCAACATCTTGAGATGGGATAGAGTTTAAAAACACATGTGAAACCTAATGCTCAACGTATATTTCAATTAACTTTATCCTTGCTCATATATGATAAAAATGCTCTCAAAATCATGATGTACAATCAAACTTCTTAGACCCTCATCCAAAGACAACTTAGGAACTTTATAGTGATAGTAGAAAACCATATCGACATCATAACCAATAGAGTTAATCATTTCTTCCAACACATCAACTTCTAAATCATCTATATCAGCATTGTCGATATATGAGATGTTACCATGCAAGTATTTCCTACAATGTTGTTGAGTGAACTCACCTCCATGGAATATCTTCAACGTACACTAGTTAGGTTACTCTCCTGCAAACAAAAATATCAAAGATTTTCTGGTTGGGTTGCAAAATTACCAGCTTACCCCTGAGATGGACGATTAAACCAACATTTGACTAACAAAGGGTGTCACTGTGTGATGAAATGCAGCCACAAGGAGCCATACTATAAATCTGAAAGATAGGGAGATAAAGTGTAACATGGGCAAACCACATGATAGCAAATTAGAGTTTAGTCAAATTATAATTTTGGTTGAAACAGAAACTTAATAGTGTCGAATAAATAATCGTGAAGTCAACTCATCAATTACTATTTGGTTATTTTACCATTACTCCATATCATTTTATGCTAGAAGTAATTTGTATAAAAATTACAATTTAAGTTTCTAAGCAATAATCTTGTAGTCGACATGTTATGCCACATCAACTACTATTTTATTATTACTCCATGTCTTTTTATGCTAGAAGTTGCTTGTAAAAAATTACAATTTTAGTTTCTAAGTCATAATCGTGCTAGAAGTAATTTGTATAAAAATTACAATTTAAGTTTCTAAGCAATAATCTTGTAGTCGACATGTTATGCCACATCAATTACGTAGTACTATTTTATTATTATTCCATGTCTTTTTTATACTAGAAGTTGCTTGTATAAAAAAATACAATTTTAGTTTCTAAGTAATAATCGTGTTGTCAACATGTTATGCCACATTAATTACTATTTTGTTATTTTATTATTACTACATGTCATTTTCTGCTAGAAGTAATTCATATATATGTATTAATTTGAAACATATGGATGAATAGTGTTATAGTAATTTTTTTATCTTTGACTTTGTCTTTTTGTTTTTTTTTTACTTTTAACCTTTAACTTTCAGTATTAACTCTTACGACCAGTTAACTTTCTAAATACTTTTTAACCGAGTTTTACGTCTTTATTTTTATTTACGTGTCGATATAAACTTAAGTTGATTTACGTTTCGGCATAATTTTTTTTTTGTGTTTTCTCAACTTTCAGTATTCACACTAACAACCCTTTAACTTTCTAAATACTTTTATAGTCGGTGATTTTTTTTCTTTTGTCTTTTTGCTTTTTTACTTTTTTTTACTTTTAACCTTTAATTTTCAGCATTGACTCTTACAAACTCTTAACTTTCTAAATACTTTGTAATCGATTTTTACGTCTTTATTTTTATTTACGTGTCGATATAAACTTAAGTTGACTTACATTTCGACATATATTTTTTTGGATGTTCTCAACTTTAAGCATTGACACTGACAACCCTTTAACTTTCTAAGTACTTTTGTAATCGAGTTTTCCAGTCGATGTAAAACACGTGTCGACATACCTTTGTACTTACCACGACTTTATTTTGTAAGTTTTCTCTTTCGACTGCTATGTCGGATCAAAAATCGGGTCGCCCCGCCGCGAAGCGCGGCTGTAACCCACTAGTTTGTATAAAAAATTACAATACATACAAACGCGTTAAAAATGATTGCAACACTTGTAGCTACTTTTTCAATACAAATCATTTCAGTATTCTTTTTTATTTCAATCTTATTTTTATGTATTATTCTTTTTTTTGAACGGCAAAATTTATAGTATTATTCACGTTGTTAATTTTGTCCAATAATTTATAGTTGACAGTCTGTCCTCTGTGAGGAGCCCTTTTTTATATATATATTATTAAGATTAAGATAAGATAATCATTCTCATAGTTTATGTTTTCCATTTACAAAAAGAAAGTATTTATAATTCGTACGTTATAAATAGTTTTTCGAACATTTATTACCCTTAAATATATAGATAAAAATGATGTAAGGATATAAATATAATGTTTATTAATACAACTGTTAATAAAAAAAATTGTAATACTTTTTTTAAAATATGATACAATTATATTATTCTTTATTTTCTTCTAATCTTGCTTAGACACAATAAATTAATAATATGAATGAAAAACCTGATAGTTTTATTTAGATTGAACATAATCTTATAGGGAGGTTTATTCTTGAGAAAACTAAGTATTGCCAGAACTGTGATAACGAATGAAAAACCAATCAAAACCATTTTTTTTTAATACAAACCTCTTTCTATTTAAGATACAACATCAAAAAATTAATTTACAACATCAAATAATTTATTCCTCCTCTCAAGATCACTCTTATTAGATTTTTATACATGTGTAAATATAACAAATTTACACATGTGTAAATCGCAAACTTACACGTGTAAATTTTCTTTATTTACGAATTCACGTAAATTTAAAAGTGTAAATTAAATTACTAACATTGTATTCGAATAATAGTGATAAGTATAAAAAAAGTTTTGAATTTGAATTATTTTTGACAAAGTTCTCAAGGTTTTTTCATTCGTTCTCACGGTTCTCACAATATTTAGAGTTCTCATTTAAATCTTCCTCATCTTATATATATATATATATAGGGGAAGGTTCATTTAAGAATAAAATTTTATTGAGAAGAAAAAGAACATAAGGGTACAATTGTAAAACATTAAATAGTTTTTTTTCTCATTTCATTTATTAACATGTTTGACTAATTAATTAGTCATAAATACTATCATCATCCACACTAAATTTTTTTCCCTACACACATCAAAAGTTACCCTACACATTTCGAAATTTATCCTACACATATTGAAATTTATCCTACACAACATGTAATTTATCCTACACACCTCGTAATTTATCCTACACTATAAATGAATTTTTATTTTTATTTATTGAGAAAATATATATTTTAAAAATAAGTTACAAATTTAATATAGTTAGTTATTAAAGATGAAACTATCAATTAATGAAATATGTAAGTTACCAATATACCCTTACAATTACATTAAGTACAAATATTAAATGAAGTCTAATAAAACATTTCTATTGGTTGAAATTTCTTCTTTTTTCTTCTTACAAAGAAATTCTTCTCATTTGAACCCTCCACTATATATATATATATATATATATATGGGAATGTTCATTGGGGAACGCTAAAAAAGTGGGAAACAGCGGGGAACCAACTCAAACGAACTCCGATTGGACTCATTCCAATGGCGTTGGAACTGGCTTGTCGAACCCTAACTAGGATCTCTTAACCCTAAACCCTAAATCCTAACTCCTAAACCCTAAAGCTAAAAAATAAGGCTAAAACCTAAGCTAAACCGTAAAATCTAAACTATAAACCCTAAAAGCTAAACCCTAAAGGCTAAACCTAAAGCTAAACCCTAAGCCTAAACCCTAAAGCTAAATCCTAAACCCTAAAACTAGACCCCAAAGCTAGACCCTAAAAGGCAAACCCTAATATATTTAGGGTTTAGGGGTTATGATTTAGGGTTTAGGGTTAAGAGATCATAGTTAGGGTTTGACGAGCCGGTTCCAACACCGCTGAAATGAGTCCAATCGGAGTTCGTTTGAGTCGGTTCCCCACTGTTCCCCACTTTTTTAGTGTTCCCCGATGAACCTCACACTATATATATATATAGGGAGGGGCTCATGCGAGAACCACCCTTATTGTGAGAACCTTGAGAACCAATGTGAACACAACCTAAAATAGCTAAAAAAACCTAACCCCCACCCTCCCCCCCCACCCCCAAAAAACCTAAACCCCCACCCCCCCCCCCCCCAAAAAAAACCTAAACCCCCCTCCCCCACCCCCCAAAAACCTAAACCCCCCCACCCCCAAGCTAAAATGCTAAAAACTAAACCCCCAAAAAACCTAAAAAAATCTAAAAAAATAAAAAAAAAATCTAAATTTTTTTTTTTGAATTTTTGAATTTTTTAATATTTTTTATGTTAAAATCGCTACTTTTAGAAGCAAAAAAAAAAATATTTAAATTGTTTTTTTTTTGCTTCGAAAAGTAGCGATTTTTTTTATAAAAAATATTAAAAAATTTAAAAAAAAAATTTTTGTGTGATTTTTAGCTATTTTTAGGCATTTTTGGTGTGTTCACATTGGTTCTCGCGGTTCTCACAATAAGAGGTGGTTCTCGCATGATCTTCTCCCTATATATATATATAGGGTAGGGTTCTAGAGTGAACACTAGGTTGAGAGTGAATTGTATGAACTAATCTGGGCCATTAGATTATATCATCTAAATATTTTTAAACAATGGCAAGATTGTAATTATAATGTTGTAACATCCCTTTAAATTAATTGACAGAAGGGTATTTAGGTCTTTTGTAAATTGCATTTATTAAACAACATAATCAAAATCTTTAAAATGTCGCTAGTTTCCGTATATACAAGATACACAGCTATTAGTGTATACACATGTGTACAGTCTCGCCAACTATCAATTTATACAAGATACACAACTGTTACTTTATACACATGTGTACAGTCTTTTATACATCTGTGTATTATATTAAAAAATGGTTACATATGTGTATATTAACAACATATAGTATATTATGCATGCGCACGAGTAGATTCATATAAAAATTATGAAATTAATGAAAACGAAACATATCACATGTATAAAAAAATAAATAACTTCATCGCATATTCAAAAAAAGAGTTAATGCCCAAAAATAATTACAATTTCAATCTCAGAGAAAATTTTCAATATTTATTGAAAATTATAAAAAGTTAAAAACAATACATTATGATATCTATATATATGGATAATAAAAGAAAAACAATACTAAAGTTAAAACTAAAACAAAATCTATGGATAAAGAAATGATAGAGAAATAATTAAAAATGTGTGAGAGAGAGAGAGAGAGAGAGTTAAGAGATGAGAAAATTAATGGATTTTAATTAAACATAATTGGCTAATGTCAATCTTACCCTTTTAATCTAAAAAATGATCAAGGGTCAAGATTATTCACACAGTTCACTCTTAAGAAGTTGTTCACTCTTGAACCTAATCCTATATATATATGGTTGGGTTCTCGAGTGAACACAAGTGTATTTGTGAACTAAGTGAACAAATCCTGAACATTGATTTACATCATCAAATCGTAAAATACACTAGTGTATTTTTATCATCAAATCCTAGTCATTGATTTACACTTGTGTATTGATAATCAAGGCTAGGATTTATTCACTAGTGTTCACAATCAAGGGAGTTGTTCACAAATGAACCTAACCATATATATATATATATATATATATATATATATATATATATATATATATAGAGGTTGATTTTTGCACAAAGTCACAAAACACGTTATAAGTTATGAGGTGGAGACACATATATGTTTTGGTCAAAAATTAGACTAGGATAATGCAACCAAATCTTATTTTGTGAGGTGTGATGCTTAAATGAATGAACGAATGCATGAACAACTTGTAAATGAAATGAACAAGAGACACAAGGATTTATACGAGGAAAAAGCCCTTGATCAATATATGATCTCCGGCATAAAAAACCTCGGGTGATGGAAACTACCGATCACCAACTATATTAAACAAGTAAAGGTTACAATTCGGGATGATAACAAGCTTGTTACAAGGATCACTAGTGTGCAAAATGTGTGTAATCGCCAATAAGTTGTAGAGAGTTTTCGAGTGTGTGTGTTTGCTAATTGTTCTAACTATTCAAGCTCGTTATCCCCTTATAAGAATGGAAATAAACTAAATAACAAACAATCCGCAAATTGTGCTAGCTTCCCACAACTTCCATAACGGTCATACAAGCTATGCATGTGCAGAATAATAGGGCATATTCTCCTGGAATCTCGGCAAGACTAAGTCCCATTCGAATACTCCTGTAAAATGAATTCAAACATAGTGGAAACAACCGTTAGTATAAGGATAATAATGAGGATCCTGGATCCTTAAACCTGCAACGTCTTCTGAGGATCTTTAATTCAAACAGAATCGAGGATCCGTGATCCTGGCTGCACTTGAGGATCCATGATCCTTAGGTTTAGAAAATCCATCCCTAACAATTTCCCCTAAAATATGAGGAATAAAATACAACTTGATGAGTCATATTTTCTGCCTTATCGCTAACAAACTGAGTAACGTAAATATAGCCGTTATCATCTGACTAGCCGTTACAATCCTGACGTCAGCGACATGACTACCTGCAGATCATCATTATAAATTCGAAATTAGAGATAAGGATCTAGAGGCATTTAAATTCATGCGTTACTCTCCCTTTAAATCTTCATTCAGAGATCGGAACATGTATCTTTCTTCTTCCTTCTCTCTACATTTTCTTATTCTGATTTTCTATTTCTTCGAAATCTCAAAGCCATAATGAAGCTACGATCCTCTCCTGCCAAGGATCCTAAGAAGGACAGTCCTCTGAAAAGCCAAGGCGTCATCAAAAATCCTTCGTCGGAACTCTGCCGCTTCACTGACCCAGAAATTGACCGGATTCGCCATTGCTTCCCGGCGAATGCTGTCTTCAAACCTTTCGACTCTTCTATGAAGAGTGACTGTATCTCCGACACCTGGGTTGCTTTTCCGGCCACCCCATTCTTGATAGGATTCTCTTATCCTTTCCCTGCTTTTACCCAATCCTTCTTTGCACTCACCGGCATCTGCTACATACAAGCCATGCCGATGATGTGGAGAGTTCTGTACACCATAGAGAACATCATCGAGCAAGAGGGCATAGAAATAGGAATGTCGGAGTTGGCCGAGTTGTACAATCTTGTTAGCCACGGTTCACACCGTTTCTTGTTTAAACACAAACCTGGTGATCCTCATCCAATCCTCAAAACCACAAAAAACGATACCCATTGGAAAAACTGTTTCTTTTTTGTTAGGAGAGACTCTATTCCGGACGGGAAAGACCTTCCCAACAAGTGGACCACCCATGGTAGGATATAGGATCCTTATAGAAGTATCATAGGAAGATTCTGTCTCTTTTGAGGATAACTGATCCTTTTTTCTGTTTCTATTGTGCAGCTATCTCAGTTTCTTATCTTCTAGAATCCCCTGCAACAAAAGAAAGAATCGCTGCCTTCTGGAGGCTTGACCCTGCTGTGAGGACATTTCAAGCTAAAACCAAGGATTCAGAAGAAGTATCCTCCGGTTCCTTCACAATGTCTAGTATGTATTTGAATATATGTATAAATGAATAAATGTTAAAATGAATGAGAATATGAACACTTATCTATTGTTTGGCATTTGCAGGCGCTGGAAAATCTTCAAAATCAGCTACTCGGTTCAGTGTCAGTGATCTTGATGCATATGTTTCTTCCAAGTCTGCCAAGAAACAACCTGCTGCCAGTCCCAGCATCCCAAATCCTAGGGGTGCCAGCACAAAGGGCAAGGGTGGAAATAAAAGGAAAACTGCTGACACTCTTGAAGGCCTGCCTCTCATCCAGCACCAGTTTGAAGAATACGTCTCTGAGGTAAGGATCCCTGATCCTTAAATCTGATCTTCCCATACTAAGGATAACTGATCTTGACATGTGTTCCTCTTTTGTAGAAATTTGATGAGATCTAGATGCTCCTGGATTCCTATGCTGAAGAGGCTGAACTAAAGCACTTGGACTTCCAGAAGATGTTCCTGGCAAAGGATCAAAAAATTGCCTCTCTCGAGAATGACATCAAGCTGGTGAAGAAGGAGCTGGTCATGGCCCAAATTACAGCTGACCAGGAGAAGGCGGAAGTGATGGAAGGTGCCAAGCTTTCTACCACAATAGCCATGCTCAAGATCAAACTTCAAATGGCCAAGGAGGCAGAGGATCCTAACTTTGACAGGACTGCCTGGGACCAAGAGGGATGGAAGATCAAGCTGGCTGAGCTAGATGATGAAGAGGAGGTTGAAGAGATTCTGACAATTGAAGCTGGTGGCAGTGGGCTGAAGGATCAGGTTGAGGAGGCAGCGGCTGGTGGTGATGCAGCGAAGGTGTGAGCTGCACAAATGGGCGATGATGGAAATTTCTAGACGTGCCTGGGGCCCATTTTTTATGGTTTAAGGTTTTTTGGTTGTTGATGTTTTAAAACAATGGTCTGTACTTAAACAATAATATTTAGGTTTAAGGATCATGGATCCTCAGACAATAGGTAGGATGACAATTGGTGGAGGGATCCTCTGTTTGGGGGATGAAACCATTGTTATCCTGCCGTCTTTCTATTCCTGCATAACTTAGAACTTATTATCATGGACACCCTTTACCTACCCCAGCGGACGGGCCACGTATTGCTGGTAGATGCTTGGGGTAGGTAATTTTGACAACCTTTGAGGGGTTAATCTTTTGCTAAATAAATAAAAGTTTAATCTTTTGGCTTATCTTGTGTTGTTAATGTTGTATATCTTTACCTTTCAGCTGTTATGATACGATCTCTTTGAATTCACAAGCTAAGACTGAAAATATATATTGGATTATGTCAAATATTTTAGGATATGACCAAGGATCAAATATCCTATAATCGAAAAGTTTAAAAAAGTGATGTAATTTTAGGATCATGTATCCTGTTGTCAAAGAATAAGGGTGACTTAAATAAATCAAGAATAACATAAAGGTAAATAAGGATCATACCTGAGAATCCAAGTTAGGATCCTAAATCTTTAATACTTACAATCAAGATAACCAACAGACAAACCTTAGTAAAAGGATAGGATCCAGGATCCTTAACTGTTTAGCTTTGGAAAACCTGAAACATGTCATAACTTGGGACTAAGCCAATATAAAAGAAGAGTTAGTAACTGGGGATAAGCCCAACAATCTGGGGACAAGCCCAATAAACTGGGGACAAGCCCAAATAACTGGGGACAAGCCCAAAAAACTGGGGACAAGCCCAAAGGATCTTGTGTAAACTGGAGTATGGCCCTCACTGGCGACTATCCAAACTTAGTGACATGAAAATGCCAAAACCTTAGCTAACGTGAAAACGTTAGAAACCTTAGGAACGGATGTATGGTACGTCTACCATTATACGTAGGATCCTAAATACAGCCAGTACAATGAAATTGTCAGTCCCTAAAGCGGGTACTGGTCCCATTGCCTTGAACTGCACCAGGATCATCGTGCGCTACTAGCGAAGCTGGGGACAGGCCCAATAAACTGGGGACAAGCCCAAAAAACTGAAGACAAGCCCATAAAACTTAGGAGACTTTTGTGGATACTCGATCATTTGTCAAGGATACATCAATCTTCTGCAAAACTCAGAACTTAGTGAAAAAAGGATAAAGGATCCAGGATCCTTCTCCTTATGGTAAAATAAATTAAAGGGTTAGAATCAGATCATTGCCAGACTGAGGATCACCTATCCTCTTAGGATCCTCAATGGACATCGGATATAAAAATAGTTAAGGATCTTGAATCCTTTCTACACGAAGTATTTCTTCAAGTGAACAGCATTCCAAGCTCTTGGTAGCAAATCACCTTCCATTGTTAATAATCGATATGCCCCCTTTCCTGCCTCAACTTCAATGAGATAGGGGCCTTCCCACTTTGGTGCTAGCTTGCCATCAGCAGGATTTGTGGTATTCTGAAATGCTTTCCTTAACACCATATCACCAACTTGAAACTTTCTGATCCTGACATTCTTGTTATAAGCTCCAGCCATCCTTTGTTGATAGCTAGCCAATCTTATCCTTGCCAAATCCCTGAGTTCTTCTATGGTATCCAAGTCTTGAACCAAGTTTTCAGCATTTCCTTCAGGATCACGGATGCTTGTTCTAGCAGTAGGAACCACCATTTCTGTAGGGATCACTGATTCTGCTCCAAACACTAAAGAAAATAGAGTCTGGCCAGTAGCATTCTTGGGAGTTGTTCTATCAGCCATAGCACATAAGGTAGCTCTTCTGCCCATTTTCCTTTCTTGGATCCAAGCTTCTTCTTCAAGTTGTTGATGATGATTTTGTTGGATGATTCTGCTTGACCATTAGTTTGTGGGTGGACTGGTGTTGATGTTATCATCTTAATCCCCCAGCTGTCACAAAAGTTAGTAGTTCTACTCCCAATAAATTGGGATCCATTATCACAAACAATTTCAGAGGGAATACCAAATCTGGTAATAATGTTTCTTTTAATAAAGGATATCACTTCTTTTTCTCTGACTTGAGCAAAGGCTTCAGCTTCTATCCACTTGGAAAAGTAATCAGTCATGGCAAGCATAAACACTTTTCCTCCTGGTGCTTTGGGAAGTTTACCAACTATATCCATTCCCCATCTCATGAATGGCCAAGAAGAGGATATAGGGTGCAGGAGCTCTGCTGGTTGATGAAGGATATTGCTATGTCTCTGACAAGCATCACATTTCTTGGCATAATCCACAACATCCTTCTTCATAGTAGGCCAATAATATCCTGTCCTAAGAATCCTTGAGAACAATGCCCTGCCCCCAGTGTGGTTTCCACAATCTCCTTCATGAAAATCCTTTAGGACTTCTTGAACTTCAGGATCCTCAATGCACCTTAGATATGGACCTGCAAGAGATCGCTTATATAACATGTTATTTAATATTGTAAATTGAGATACCTTGACTTTGAAAGCTCTAGGATTTTCTCCTGTAGGAATCTCTCCATGTTGTATATATCTCATGATTGGAAGGATCCATGATCCTGATTGAGATTGTGGATCATCACTAGGTATGATTGTAGAATCCTCTCATATCTCCATAGCTATGTGATCCTCAATAGCAGGAGCCAAAACATGGATGATAGGAATTTTAATATCCTCAGGGATCTTCAAGGATGATCCAAGGTTGGCCAATGGATCAGCGTTTGCATTTTCTTCTCTGGGTACCTGTGTCAAACTAAAGGAAACAAAAGAGAGTGCCAATTCCTTAACTATCTCTAGATATTTGATTAGTCTTTCACCTTTAACAGCGTATGATCCATTAAAGTGATTAGTAATTAACAATGAATCTACGTGTACCTTAAGATACCTGATCCTCATGTGCTTGGCAATTTGCAAACCAGCTATCAAGGCTTCATATTCAGCCTCATTATTAGTAGTTTGAAACTCACAAGCTATTGAGTGGGGTATTATGTCCCCCTGTGGCGATTTTAGTAGTATTCCTAGTCTAGTTCCCTTGATGTTAGAGGCTCCATCTGTGAATAGTGTCCAAGGATCCTTGGTTTCTTCAAGCTGTTGGACTTCTAACTCAGCTTCCCTTTGTAAGTCACTACTGAAATCTGCCACAAAGTCAGCTAAGGCTTGGGATTTAATGGCAGTTCTTGGCTCATATCTTATATCATAAGCACTAAGCTTCACTGCCCATTTAGCCATCCTTCCTGACATCTCAAGTTTCCTGAGAACATTCTTAATTAGGAAGTTAGACTTAACAATGATAGCATGAGTTTCAAAATAATGGCATAATTTAGTAGATGCCATAACCAAAGCAAGGATAAGTTTTTCTAAATGTGAATACCTGGATTCAGCATCAAGCAAACTTTTACTTACATAATATACAGGATGTTGTGTACCTTCGTGATCCTTAACAAGGACTGCACTTACTGCTTTAGAAGATACCGCCAAATACAAGGATAATATATCCCCTTTTTCTGGTTTCATTAAGGCAGGAGCTGAGGATAGGTAACCCTTAAGGGCTTTGAGAACATTCTCATGCTTTTCAGTCCACTCAAATTTCTTGTTCTTTCTCAGAATGTCATAGAATTCCTTGCACTTTTCTGATGACTTTGATATGAACCTGTTCAAGGATGTGATCCTCCCTGTCAACCTTTGCACATTCTTGGCATTGGCAGGAGATTTGATATTCAAAATCGCCTTAATTTGCTCTGGACTTGCCTCTATGCCTCTTTTAGTTACCATGTAGCCTAGGAACTTGCCTGCTTTAACACCAAAGTGACACTTTGAAGGATTCAATTTCATATTGAATTTGTCAAGGATATCGAATGCTTCCTCCAGGTCTCTGAGGTGATCCTCAGCTCTCTTGGACTTAACCACCATGTCATCTATATAGACTTCCATAGTGTCTCCAATTTGTTCCTTAAACATCATATTGACTAGCCTTTGATAAGTAGCACCTGAATTCCTTAGTCCAAATGGCATAGCAATATAACAATAGATACCAGTTGGGGTCATAAAGGCTGTATCCTCTTGATCAGATGGTTCCATCTGAATTTGCTGAAATCCTGATGAAGCATCCATAAAAGTCAACAACTCATGACCCACGGTAGCATCCACCATGGAGTCAATGTGGGGCAATGGGAAAGGATCCTTGGGACATGCCTTGTTTAAATCAGTAAAATCGACACATACCCTCCACTTTCCGTTTTTCTTTTGAACAATAACCACATTGGCTAACCATCTTGGATACTTAACCTCTCTTATCATACCTGCTCTGAGCAACTTATCTACCTTCTCCTGGATAATGGCATTCCTTTCAGGTGCAAACTTTCTCCTCTTTTGATGTATGGGTTTGAATGACCTGTCAATGCCAAGCTTATGAGTAATTATATCTTTAGAGATACCTGTCATGTCTTCATGCTTCCAGGAAAAGGTAGTTTTTCTCTTCTTGAGGAAGGATACCAAATTCTGTTCGATGTTGCTGAGGATCCCGGATCCTATGAAGACTTTGAATTCAGGATCCCGAGGATCCATAAGGATATCTTTCACATCTTGTTCTCTTGCCTCCAGGACATCTCTTGGAGGATGCTTTAATTGCTATTGCTCCCTGGGTCTTGAGGCTGGTTTCATCGATGAAGTATAGAAATTCTTAGCTTCTTGTTGATCGCTTTCAATTTTCACCACACCCCACGGACTGGGAAGCTTCACGCATTGATGATATGTAAATGGGACTGCTTTCATGTTATGTATCCATGGCCTGCCAAGGATAACGTTGTTACAGGATAAGCAATCTATAACACAAAATTTCTGAAAAGAATTAAGTCCCTCTATGTAAATGGGAAGCTTAATGTCCCCCAATGTATTCTTAGTTTCTCCGCTGAATCCCACGAGAACTGATTGTTAGGGGAGGATTTTCCAATCCTAAGGATCACGGATCCTCAAGTACTGCCAGGATCACGGATCCTTGATTCTGTTTGAATTAGGGATCCTCAGAAGGTGTTGCAGGATCAGGATTCAGGATCCTCATGGTTATCGTTACACTAACGATTGTCTTTGCTATGTTTGAGTTTGTTTTGCAGGAGTATACACCTTAGACTTGGTCTTGCCGATATTCTTGGAGATTATGCTCTCAATATTCCGCACGTGCATGGCTTAGTGAACGTTATGGAGATCGTGGGAAGCTAGCATGAATTGCGGATAGTTAGTTGTTTTAGTTATTTCTAAATTTAAAAGGGGATAACAAGCTTGAATTAGAACACTTAGCTAATTTAGCACACACACACACTCTCGTAACAGCTCTCAATCAGCTCTCAACAGTTTACTTGGCGATTTCATACACTTTTACACTTTTGCACTCTAGTGATCCTTGTAACAAGCTTGTTATCATCCCGAGTTTTAACATCCATTTGTTTAATTGTAGTTGGTGATCGGTAGTTTCCATCACCCAAGGTTTTTTTATGCCGGAGATCAACTCTTGATCAAGGGCTTTTTCCTCGTATAAATCCTTGTGTCACTTGTTCATTACATTTTCCAAGTTATTCATTCATTTGTTCATTGTTTCAAGCATCATTCCTCACAACAAAGATTTGGTTGTATTATCCTAGTCTGATTTTTGACCAAAACAGTTTGGCGCCCACCGTGGGGCAATTAGTGCTTCATTTCTGAAAAAAATTGCTCATTGTGTTCATTTTGGTTCATCATCTTCAACCACATGGCTTCTTCGGCGAAGAACACGTCAAGTTCAATGCCGGCAATCACTTCTTCACAGGGCATTCCATCTTTGCCTCCACCACCTTTTGGATCCCAGAAGAATGCTGAAAATGCTGCAAAGAGACAAAGCCCCATTTTTCCAAAACCACTAACTTCTGCTGTTTCTTCTAACCCTACTACTAGTGATCTTTTTTCTTTGATTTTGCAGATGAGGGATCACATACAAGAGCAGGACAAAACCAACGAAAGGATCCTTCGGGAAATTGGTGACATCAAGAAACAGAAGAAATCAGGGGAGGATCACTCTCCTCTGATACCAAGGTCACTGGATTTCGACACTCCAGCTATGACTGCCCAGCAATCTGCAGCTCCGGATATCCAGTATGAGAGTGGACCATTGGGAAGGCGTTATGGAACAACAACTATGAGTCAGGCTTTTGGGTCTCACTTTCAGCCTTCAGGATCCTGTTTTCAGCCTTCGGGATCCTCTTTCCAGCATCAGGGATCCTTCGTCAGCCCAGGAGGATATATGGGAACGCACACGGTTCAAGGATCCTCCCAGGTCCAAGGATCCTCACAGGTTCAAGGATCCTCTCAGGTTCAAGGATCCTCCTTCCAGGTTCAAGGATCCAACATCTTTCAGGATAAAGGATTCTTACGAAGTGTACAACCCTTAAGTTCAGATGTTCATCAAGGAGACTTCATTCCAATGCAGACCATTGCTACTTCTGGTCCTTCAATCATACCAGAATCTCGTCAATATAGATTCACATCTGGGATTCCAAACTTGAATCTTCCGGGAGGTAACACTTTGAATAATTCTTACAACACTAACCATGGCTTTATGCAGGATACAGGTATTAATCAAGCTATGGCTAGAGAATTATAGAAGCTAAAGGATATGATATCCAGTGTTCCAGGAGCAGTTACGCCCATTCCTGAGATCGCAGATGGTAGCCATAGGATATCTCGTTTTGCACCACCTATTTGTGATGCTGAGATACCCAAAAGGTTCCAGATACCAACTATGAAGCTGTATGATGGTTCGACGGATCCAGAGGAACATGTAGCTCAATACAGAGAAAGGATGGAGATCAATCCAATTCCTGAGAGGTTAAAGGAAGCATGTCTATGCAAGGGTTTTGGATCCACACTCACAGGATCAGCTCTTAAATGGCTGCTAAGTCTTCCCCCTTACTCTATTACTTCATTTGCCAATCTAGTTAATCTGTTTAATAGTCAATTCTTATGTAGCAGAAAATTTGAACGTTTAACTAGTGATCTATATAGGGTAACACAAGGTCAAAATGAATCACTTAGAGATTACATCACTAAGTTCAGTAAAGAATCCTTAGACATTCCTAATCTGGATATAGCTACGGTTGTGGATGCCTTTAAAATGGGTTTGCTTAGGGATTCATTATTCTACGATGATCTTGTTATGACCCCATGCAGGAATCTTGATGAAGTGAGAACCAGGGCCCTTAGATTCATCCGATTAGAGGATGATAAAAGGATCCAGGAAAGATTGGCAGGATCCTCGAAACAGGAAAAGCAAGGATCCTACTTCAAGAACAACAAGTTCAAGTCCTACAACAAGTCTGATAACCAGAACGTGCATGCAGTAGAACAGGAAGAGGATGATGAGGATTATACTCCCATTTCTGAATACTATTTTTCTGTTGATAACAATGAACTAATTCTTGCAATGCAGAATTTAGGTGAGAAAACAAGATGGCCAAGGAAAAGTGATAAACCAGCCGCAACAAAAGATAAGTCCAAATGGTGTGCATATCATGAGGATTTCGGGCATCTTACCGAAGAATGTATTACACTTAGAAAAGAAATTGGTTACTTGTTAAGAAAGGGGCACTTAAAGGAACTTTTAGGCAGAAAGAAGTCAAGGATCCAGGATCCTGAGAAGATCCCAGAAAGAGCTTTTGCTCCTCCAGCAGATGCACAAGTTATAAACTTCATTTCCGGTGGATCAGACATTTGTGGTACTTCTTTTTCAGCAGCCAAAAGACATGCCAAGGAGACCAAGATGGATAATGGAGACATACCCATCCGGACCTCTACTGTTACACAGGAGAAAGTCATAACCTTTGATGAGGATGATCGTGTTGATGTGCAGGATACTCACCACGATGGTCTTGTTATTACTTTATTCATATCTAACCATTTTGTTCGTAGGATCCTAATCGATGGAGGAAGCTCAATGAACATCATTCAACTTGATGTCCTCAAGAAGATGAATATCCCTGAATCAGATATTATCCCAAGATCCTCAGTTCTTGTGGGATTCAGCGGAGAAACCAAGAATACATTGGGGGACATTAAACTTCCCATTTTCATTGAAGGACTTCATTCTTATAAAAAATTTTGTGTTATAGATTGCTTATCCTGTTGCAATGTTATCTTTGGCAGGCCATGGATACATGACATGAAGGCAGTTGCATCTACATATCATCAGTGTGTGAAGCTTCCTAGTCCATGGGGGTGATAAAGATTGAGAGTGACCAACAAGAAGCAAAGAATTGTTATACCTCATCAATGAAGCCAGCCTCAAGACCAAGGGAGCAATAGCAACTAAAGTATCCTCCAAGAGACGTCTTGGAGGCAAGAGAACATGATGTGAAAGAAATACTTATGGATCCTCATGATCCTGAATCCAAAGTCTTCATAGGATCAGGGATCCTCAGCAACATTGAACAGGATCTAGTATCCTTCCTTAAAAGGAGGAAAACTACCTTTTCCTGGAAGCATGAAGACATGACAGGTATCTCTAAGGATATAATTACTCATAAACTTGGTATTGACAGGTCATTCAAGCCCATACATCAGAAGAGGAGGAAGTTTGCACCTAAGAGGAATGCCATTATCCAGGAGGAGGTAGACAAATTACTCCGAGCAGGTATTGTTTTGGTCAAAAATCACACAAGGATAATGCAACCAAATCTGATTTTATGAGGTATGATGCTTGGTTAATTGTTGTTAGGGCATGAATTTTATGCTAAGGATCATCTATCCTGAGACTAGGCATGGATCACGGATGCTTAATGGTTGATGCAGAGAGTCTGAGGATCCAGAGTCTGAGGATCCAGAGTCTGAGGATCAAGCGTCTGAGGATCAGGATCCTTTATGTTTTGCACGTTTTTAATGTGTAAATGCAGGTAATGGACGTAGTGGACCACTTCTTTGCTGGAATCTCGTGGAATATGCTTTTAGGCACGTGCATATTGAAGAAATAACCGTTGGTGGTGGTCATGGGTGACTTCCACCTTTTTCGGGAAGTTAGTTAATTGTTTTTTCTTATCATTTTAAGGGGAAAACGAGCTCAAAAAAAGATATAAGTTGTGCACACCACAGAAAATACACACAATACACGAATTCTCTGCAAACACTTAGCAAAAAACAAACACTTTCACTAGAAATTCATTGTATCGAGCTTGTTTTCTTCCGAAGTTGTGCAAGGATCACTATTGTTTCAGCAATATATTTGGTGATCGGTAGTTTCCATCACCCGAAGTTTTTTATGCCGGAGGTCTTCTAAAGATCAAGGGCTTTTTCCTCGTATAAATCTCGGTGTTCATCGTTGATTTCATACACTTGTCGTTCATTCAATTAACCAAGCATCATTCCTCACAAAATCAGATTTGGTTGCATTATCCTTGTGTGATTTTTGACCAAAACAGTTTGGCGCCCACCGTGGGGCAATTGGTGCTTCAATTCTGAGAAATTTTTTTCATTTCATTCATTTCGGTTCATTACCTTCAACCACATGGCTTCTCAGGGAAAACTACTCCAAGTTTTATGTCGGCGGTCACTTTTTCACAGGGCATTCCGCCTTTGCATCATCTCCCCCTTGCATTCCAGAAGAATGCTGAGAATTCTCCGAAGAAGACAACCCCAGTTTTCACAAAACCAACTGTTGTTTCTTCCTCTATACTTACTAACAGTAATTTTTATGCTTTGATTGTGCAGATGGAGGATCACATGCAGCAGCAGGTCAAAACTAATGGCAGGATCCTTCGCGAAATTGATAAAATCAGCAGAGGATCACTCCCCTTTGATGTCGAGGTCGCTGAATTTCGACACTCCAGTCATAACTTCCCAGCACTTTGCAGCTCTAGATGTCCAATACCATGGTGCATTAATAGGAATGCGTTCTGGATCATCGGTAATGTCTCAGGCTCGAGGATCCTCTTTCCAGCCTTCAGGATCCTCATTTCAGCATCAGGGATTCTTCACCAGTTTAGGAGGATGCATGGGGACGCAGCCAATTCAGGGATCCTCCTCCCAGGTTCAAGGATCCTTTTAGGTTCAAGGATCCTCTCAGGTTCAAGGATCCTTTCAGGTTCAAGGATCCTTTCAGGTTCAAGGATCCTCTTAGGTTCAGGATCCTCTCAAGTTCAAGGATCCTCTTAGGTTCAAGGATCCTTTCAGGTTCAAGGATCCTCTCAGGTTCAGGGATCCTCTCAGGTTCAAGGATCCTCTCAGGTTCAAGGATCCTTTCAGGTTCAAGGATCCTCTCAGGTTCAGGGATCCTCTCAGGTTCAAGGATCCTCTCAGGTTCAAGGATCCTCTCAGGTTCAAGGATCCTCCTTCCAGGTTCAAGGATCCTCATCTCAGGTTTCTGGATCCATGGATTATCCTCCAAGACCTACATTCACAGCACATCAAGGATACAACATCTTCTAGGATCAAGGATACTTAAGGAGTGTGCAACCCGAAAGTTCAGATGTTCATCTAGGAGACTTCATACCGATGCAGACTATTGCTTCTTCTAGTCTCTCAGTTATACCAGAATCCCGTCAATATGGATTCACATCTGGAATTCCAACCTTGAATCCATTAGGAGGTAACACTTTGAATACTTCTTATAGTGCTAACCATGGCTTCATGCAGGATATAGGAATCAACCAAGCTATGGCTAAGGAATTGCAGAAACTTAGAGATATAATATCCAACGTTCCAGGAGTGGTTAAGCCCATTCCTGAAATTCCTGATGAAAGCTACAAGATATCTCGTTTTGCACCACCTACTTATGATGCAGAGATACCGAAGAGGTCTCAGACTCCAAATTTGGTTGCTTGTGCAAGGGCTTTGGATCTACACTTACCGGATCAGCGTTAAAATGGCTGCTAAGTCTTCCTCCTTACTCTATTACTTCATTTGCTAATCTAGTTAATTTGTTTAATAGCCAATTTTCATGTAGTAGAAAATTTGAACGATTAACTAGTGATCTATATAGGGTAACACAAGGTCAAAATGAATCACTTAGAGATTACATCACTAAGTTTAGTAAAGAATCCTTAGATATCCCTAATTTGGATATAGCTACGGCTGTAGAAGCCTTTAAAATGGGTTTACTTAGGGATTCAATGTTCTATGATGATCTTGTCATGGCCCCTTGCAGGAACTTAGATGAGGAAAGAAATAGGGCCCTTAGGTTCATCCATTTAGAGGATGACAAAAGGATCCAGGAGAGGTTAGCAGGATCCTCAAAGCAAGAGAAGCAAGGATCCTCATTCAAGAACAACAAAGTTTAGGTGACAAGGTTAGGTGGCCAAGGAAGAATGACAAACCGCCTACATCCAAAGACGAATCGAAATGGTGTGCTTACCATGGGGATTCTGGTCATCTCACAGATGAGTGCATAGCATTAAGGAAGGAGATAGGTTATCTCTTGAGCAAAGGATACTTGAAGGAATTGCTCGGAAGGAAAAAGTCAAGGATCAAGTATCCTGAGAAAGTTCCTGAAAAAGTTCCTCCTCCACCATCCGATGCTCAAATCATCCATTTCATCTCCGGAGGTTCTCAGCAGCTAAGAGACGTGCAAAGGAAACAAAGATGGAGAATGGGGGCAGACCTGTTCGGACCTCCCTCCTTACCCAGCAGAAAGTGATATCATATGATGAGGATAACTGTGCGGACATTCAGGATCCTCATCACGACGGCCATGGATACATGATATGAAGGCAGTCCCCTCAACATATCATCAATGTGTCAAGCTCCTAACTCTATGGGATGTGGTGAAGATAGAAAGTGATCAGCAGGAGGCAAAGAACTGTTACACTTCTTCATTGAAGCTAACCTCCAAGGAGCAAGACGTCAAGGATATTCTATTGAACCCAGAGGATCCTGAATCCAAAATTTTTATAGGATCCGGGATCCTAGACAGTATTGAGCAGGATTTAATATCCTTCTTGAAAAGAAGAAAGTCTACCTTCGCTTGGAAACATGAAGATATGACAGGAGAAAGTTTGCACTCGAAAAAATGCCATTATCCAAGAAGAGCACCAGCCCTGATGAAACCAGAAAATGGAGAATCGTTATCCTTATACTTAGCTATTTCAGCTAAAGCAGTAAGTGTGATCCTAGTTAAGGATCATGAAGGCTCTCAACATCCGGTATACTATGTAAGTAATATTCTACTTGATGCTGAGGCCAGGTACTCTCATTTAGAGAAATTAATTCTTGATTTAATTATGCCTTCCGCTAAACATAGACATTATTACACCATTATTGTGAAAACTAACCTCCCTGTCAAGAATGTTCTCAGGAAACTTTAAATGTCAGGAAGAATGGCAAAGTGGGAAATCAAGCTTATTGCATATGACATTAAGTATGAACCCAGGACTGCCATCAAGTCCCATGCTTTAGCTGACTTTGTGGCTGATTTCAGTAGTGATCTACAAAGGGAAGCTGAATTAGAAGTTCAACAACTTGAGAAGACTAAGGATCCTTAGACACTCCTCACGGATGGAGCTTCAGATGTTAAAGGAACTAGACAAAGCACACTACTAAAATCGCCACAGGGGGACATTATACCCCAATCCACTGCATGGAATTCCAAACCACTAATCATGAGTCAGGAAACTGGCAGATTCTTTTGCTTTTTTCAGTCTACCACAGGTACCCAGGGAAGAAAATGCAGAAGCTGACGCTTTAACTAACCTTGGATCATTCTTAAAGATACCAGAAGATGTGAAAAATACTCATCACCCATGTTTTAACTCCTGCAATTGAGGATCACGTAGCCATGGAGATAGTGGAGGATTCTGCAATCATACATGGTGATCCTGCACAGTCGAATTCAGGATCTTGGATCCTTCCAATCCTAAGATATCTACAACATGGAGAGATCCCTACAGGACAAAATCCTAAAGCTTTCAAAGTCAAGGAGACTGTGGAAACCACACTGGGGGCAGAGCACTATTCTCAAGGATCCTTAGAACAGGATATTATTGGCCTACCATGAAGATGTATGCTGTGGAATACACAAAGAAATGTGATGCTTGTCAAAGACACAGTAATATTCTACACCAACCAACATACATTTGCATCCTAAGAAGAAGCTTTTGCTCAAAGTCAGAAAAAAGGAAATGGCCAGTTATCAACAAAGAATGGCTGGAGCATACAACAAGAATGCCAGGATTAGAAGATTTCAAGTTGGTGATTTTGTGCTAAGAAAAGCATTCCAGAACACTACAAATCCTTCTGATGGCAAGCTAGCACCAAAGTGGGAAGACCCCTATCTAATTGAAGCTGAATCAGGAAAGGGGGCATATCATTTGTTAACAATGGATGGTGATCTCCTACCAAGAGCTTGGAATGCTGTTCATCTCAAAAAATACTTTAAGTAAGAAGGATCAGGGATCCTCAGCGATACCGGTATTCTGATTAAGGATCCAGGATCCTCAAAGGATATATGATTCTACATTTGGTAACACATTACTTTCATTTTCATTCATTTTATACTTATTACTTATCATAAGTTAAAGATGTTAATCAGTTAACATCTATTTTCACAAAGTTTAAGCTTTTGCAGAGTTGTTATCATTTTACAGAAGATCAAAGTGGTTGGCCAACCCTCCAAAGTTTTGGGCTTGTCCCCAGTTTGGGCCTGTCCCCAGTTTCGCCAGTAGCGCACGATGATCCTGGTATAGTTCAAGGCAGTGGGACCAGTACTCGCTTTAGGGGCTGACAATTCCATTGTACTGGCTATATCTAGGATCCTACGTATAATGGTAGACGTACCATACATCCGTTCCTAAGGTTTCTAACGTTTTCACGTTAGCTAAGGTTTCGGCATTTTCATGTCGCTCAAGTTTGGATAGTCGCCAGTGAGGGCCATACTCCAGTTTACACAAGTTATATGGGCTTGACCCCAGTTTACATCCGTTTATATGGGCTTGACCCCAGTTTACATCCGTTTATATGGGCTTGACCCCAGTTTACATCCGTTTATTTGGGCTTGTCCCCAGTTTGTTGGGCTTGTCCCCAGTTACTAACTCTTATCTTATATTGGCTTAGTCCCAAGTTGTATCCTATTTCAGGTTTTTGGAGACAAACAACCAAGAATCCTTGATCCTTACCTTCCATTAAGGTTTGTCTTATGGTTATCCTGTTTATAATGATAAAGGTTAGGATCCTAACTTGGATTCTCAGGTATGATCCTTAACTATTTTGATTTTATTCATTATTCATTTGAATAACCCTTATACTTTGACAACTGAACTTATGATCCTTAAAATATATTACTTTTCGGAACTTTTCGACTATAGGATATTTGATCCTGGATCATATCCTAAAATTCTTAAACTTAATTTGTTAAACTTTTTTTTATTCAAACAAATGTATATCACAACAATTGAAAACTAAAGGATACATAAGGATAGCAACACGGGAGATAGCCAAAAAGTTAAAGTTATTTTATTCACAAAATGTTCAACCCCTTAAGGTTGTCAAAATTGCCAACCCACGTTTCTACCAGCAAAACGTGGCCCGTCCACATGGGTTGGCAAAGGGTGTCCATTGTTTACGGGTCTTTGTAGTGGAGAAAATAAAAGACGGAAGGATAACGAGTGGCTTCATCCCCCAAACAGAGGATCCATCCACCACCCATTATCCTGCCTATTGTTCAAGGATCCATGATCCTTCACCCTAGAAACTACTGTCTAAAGTTATACAAGTTCTGACGATAAGGATCCTTGATCCTAGAAGCTTTACTTTTCATAGTTTGCTTATTTAGCAATAATTTACAAGGATATAGAATCCTAACTTGGATTCTCTGGTATGTTATATTCTAACTTTTTCTAAGCTGTAAGTTGTCTCTTATCCTTTTTGGTTAGGGATCATTGATCCACATTTGTTCGAACACTTCAAGTTTTCTGTTAAAAGTTTTACATTATCATCAGATTTTCAATAACTTTCCAGTTGTTTGGTGATGATATTTTTGAAAATAGAAAGCATACATGAAAAATAAAAAGGGAAGAAACAACTATAGATGTAGCTAAAAAAGTTTAATGTTATTACCTATTCATTATGTATCAAAATCATCTGGCCTGGATTTACCAGCAAAATCGTGGACCATCCACCCAGGCCGGATAAGGCTATCTAACAGTTAAAGTGTCTATGCAGAAATTAAAGTGCAGGAAGGTTAATAGCAAACGGTGTAGAAGGATTCATTCTCCATGAACGGAAGGATCTTCTGATCTGTAAAGGCATTTGAGGAGTTATCTCTAACTCTATATTTTGCAATGATCATTATAGCAGGTCTTATCAGTGATGACAGGCAGTGTAACGACTAGATACCAGCAGCAACGGCTAGTCCGCTTCTGACGGAAATATGACAGCTGTGAATCCTTATCACAACTGCCATATTGGGGGCAATTGTTAGGGCATGAATTTTATGCTAAGGATCATCTATCCTGAGACTAGACATGGATCACGGATGCTTAATGGTTGATGCAGAGAGTCTGAGGATCCAGAGTCTGAGGATCAAGCGTCTGAGGATCAGGATCCTTTATGTTTTGCACGTTTTTAATGTGTAAATGCAGGTAATGGACGTAGTGGACCACTTCTTTGCTGGAATCTCGTGGAATATGCTTTTAGGCACGTGCATATTGAAGAAATAACCGTTGGTGGTGGTCATGGGTGACTTCCACCTTTTTCGGGAAGTTAGTTAATTGTTTTTTCTTATCATTTTAAGGGGAAAACGAGCTCAAAAAAAGATATAAGTCGTGCACACCACAGAAAATACACACAATACACGAATTCTCTGCAAACACTTAGCAAAAAACACACACTTTCACTAGAAATTCATTGTATCGAGCTTGTTTTCTTCCGAAGTTGTGCAAGGATCACTATTGTTTCAGCAATATATTTGGTGATCGGTAGTTTCCATCACCCGAGGTTTTTTATGCCGGAGATCTTCTAAAGATCAAGGGCTTTTTCCTCGTATAAATATCGGTGTTCATCGTTGATTTCATACACTTGTCGTTCATTCAATTAACCAAGCATCATTCCTCACAAAATCAGATTTGGTTGCATTATCCTTGTGTGATTTTTGACCAAAACAATTGTATGAACGACAAGTATATGAAATCAACGATGAACACCGAGATTTATACGAGGAAAAAGCCCTTGATCTTTAGAAGATCTCCGGCATAAAAAACCTCGGGTGATGGAAACTACCGATCACCAAATATATTGGAAAAACAATAATGATCCTTGTACAACTTCGGAAGAAAACAAGCTCAATACATTGAATTGCTAGTGTAAGTGTGTGTTTTTGCTAAGTGTTTGCAGAGAATTCGAGTGTTGTGTGTTTTTTTTTTGTGGTGTGTTCGACCTATGCCTCAAATGAGCTCGTTTTCCCCTTAAAAGATAAGAAAAAATCAACTAACTAACTTCCCGAAAAAGGTGGAAGTCACCCATGATCACCACTAATGGTTATTTCTTCATTAAGCACGTGCCTAAGAAGCATATTCCATGAGATTCCAGCAAAGAAGTAGTCCACTACATCCATTATCTGCATTTAAACATTAAAAACGTGACAATTGTTAGAAATCATAAGTTCTGTTAAGGATCCTGTGATCCTCAGACTCTGGATCCTCAGACTCCCTACATCATCCATTAAGGATCCGTGATCCATGCCCAGTCTTAGGATAGATAATCCTTAGCATAAAATTCATGCCCTAACAATTGCCCCCAATATGGCAGTTGTGATAAGGATTCACAGCTGTCATATTTCCGTTATAAGCGGACTAGCCGTTGCTGCTGGTAACTAGTCGTTACTGTTTTGGTCAAAAATTACCGAAGTAATTAAGTGATCAAATTAGTAATGTGAGGTAGTGTGCTAGAAAGTGTATAGAAAATATGTTTGTTGAGTTATTTAGAAAATCAGTATTCAGGATACGGCTCAGGATATTGAGCTGTATCTACGATCAAACAGTGAGCAAACAATGAGCAAAAAGTAAAGGAAATGACACGAGATGTACGAGGAAAGCCCTTGATCAATCTAGATCGCCGGCATAAAACCTCGGGAGCTGACAATCGCAGCTGCCTTGTTCTTCTTATTGCTTAAACTTCAGGATACAGTGCAGGATATAGACCAGATCGCTATGTGTTACAATGTTTTTTGTGTGAGAGTGAAAGCTTGCTAGAGAGCGAGTGTTAGAGTGTAAAGAGTGCAAAATGTGATGTCCTATTTGATCTGGTATAACCACCAATTTATAGTAATGAATTACAAACAATAATCCCTACAAATATGGGGTACTCCGAATATTCCATTGTGAACGTTATTGACCGAGTAATACGGCTTCAACGTCTTCATTTGAACGACTTGGACCGAGTCTTCTGCGGAATGAGTCTTCGTGAACGTTGATAGCTTCTAACCCATGTACCTGCACATAATTCGTTAGTAATCCTGAGGATACCATTCAGGATGTTACCAATATCCTGAATCAGCATCCCGGATGTAAACATATACTATATAACCAAGATATATGTCAAGATATTTTCCAGGATATGGGCTCAGAATTTCACCCATAACAATTGTCCCCAAAAATGTTACCGTTTGATATCCTGCACTAACGGTTACATTTTTCACGGTGGCCGAGGTAATTAAGAGATAAGACCATTGATGTGACAGCTTTCAACCATCCGGCCTATATTTACTCATCATGCCCTATATCTTCTCATCCTCATCTCCTTTTTTAATCACAATCGACAAGGAAAAAGGTAATATTTTCTCCCTCATCTTCACATTCATCTTTATCATCTTTCTCCGGCGAAAAATTCAGGCGACCAAATGCCCAGGCAAACAAGGTCTAGTTCAGGTGACTCGGCTCCCACATTCATCCAACAGAATCTTCTCCAAGAACCGGAGAATGAGACATGCACCTTTGACAGTGCCCACCTGTCAGCCTTGAAATCCTCCGGTATCTTTCTGGAAGGAACTATATTCCGACCCTTTGATAGAGAAATCCGGTCAGATATGGTTTCCAACGAGTGGATATGTTTCAATGCCTTCCCCTTTACCTTAGGGTTACGATTCCCCTTTCCGGATTTCATCACCGAGTTCTTTAATATCACCAAAATTTCTTTCAGCCAAACCATGCCAATGCTCTGGCGTGGTTTGTCTGTTCTTGACCAAATCAAGAGAAACCATATACCTGACCTTTCCGTCCATGATCTCCCTTTAGCCTACAAGCTTAGATGCCATGGCTCATCTAGATTCCTATTTTATTCTACTTCCGGTGACCCATTGATACTTTGTGCCACCAGGAACGAGGTTGGTTGGCAATCCAAGTTTTTCTTTGTAAAAAGGGATTCAATCCCTGGTGGAATGGATTATCCGATGAGATGGTTGAGAAAGGGTAGGACTTAGGGTTTAAGAATGATCCTGTCTCTTATTCCGTCTCATATCCTGAGCTAATGAATCTCATCTTCTCTGTTTGTGTATGCAGCTGATTTCAGGAAGATCGCACCTCCCCTTGCTGATTCTCAAAAAAGAATAAACGCCATCAGACTGCTTTCAGAAACAGAGAGAAGCTTTAATCCATCTCCACCAACTCCAAGCCCTCTTTCAAGCGCAAACATGTCTGGTAAGAATCCTGCAAGATATCCTGTACACACATGTTTTTATTTGATATCCTTAGGAGAGATTTAGAATTTTACTCCCTGTGTGCAGATTCCAACAAAGTTCCAGTCTATCTAGACCTTGATGAACTCGACAGCTATCCAACTCCAGCCACAGTCAAGAAGGAGACTCCTACTGCTACTAGCTCCAAGCCACTCCCGGCTCCCAAGGCCAATCCAAGAACTCGGGCTTCCACAGCAAAAAAGAGGAAAGGTCTTGAAGTCACTGCTCCAGGTTCTGAAGGGTTCTCCTATGACGAACTCAGCTTCTCTGATTCCTTAGAGCCAATGACATCCTTCCTTAACAAGGTAATATCCTGACGCATATCCTTTATGTATATCCTGCACATATATCCTGCACGTATATCCTAACAGGATATCCTGGTAGGATATCTTGGTCAACATATATTTTAACTTTATACCTGTAATTGATGTGCAGGGCCTCCAGCATTTGCTCCACTTGTACAATGACGCTTGTGGTACTGTAGCACTCCACGAAGCCAGGATCAAACAGCTCGAAAGCACCGTTGCTGACCAAGGTGCCATTGCTGAAGCGAAGACCCGGCACTACGAAAGCCTGCTGAAGAAGGTCACCCAAGACGCTGAGGTCAAACTCGCCACCGTTCAAATGGATCATGATCAAGCCTTGGTCAATTTCCGGGAGGGAATCAAGGCTTCTGCTATCGTCTCCCTGTTACAAGCACGCATCAAGATGGCCTACGAGGCCAAGGAGACGGGCCTTGTTTGTCCATCTTGGCCAGTTGAATCCTGGGTTGCCAAGTTAAAGGAGCTCGGAGGCAAAGCTGTGCCACTTCCTGCTGAAGCTGGTGAGTCTTCTAAATCAGCAGAGGTGGTGGTCCAGGCTGGAGACAAGAAGGATGCTGGAGCTGATGCTGGGATGGACATTGGCGAGGATGCTGCTCAAGATGCTGGTCAGGATGCTGGTGCTGAGACGTCTGAGAAGGTTGGAGGAGATGCCGCTGTGTGAGGGCATTTAGGTGGGCGATGACGGATATACGTGCCAAGGCCAGAGCCCACCTTTTTAAGTTTGAATGTTGGTCTGTAGTCCTAAAACAATTTACTTTTCTGCACTTTACTTTTCTGCACCTGAACAATTTATATTTCCTGCATACTTTTGTGAACAATACAACAGTTGGAGGTGGATGGGTCTCGGTTTGAGATGAAACCTTCAACTGTTGGGTAAATATGGTAAGAAACTATTAGTGCTCTTAGTGGATGGGCCTTGTTTTGAGGTGAAACTAAGAGCACATCTTTTGGTATGTTAATAATATAACTTCTCTTTTGACTTTATTATTGTTGTCATTGATATGAAAATCGTATTTGTGAAAACTGTTTGGTTTGTACATTTTAGGAATATATATTATAAATGTATCCTGGAAGGTATCCTGAAAGATATCTTGATAAGGATATTAGAATACAACCTATAAATTGTCCAAATAAAAAGGAGAGATCATACCAGAGATTCTTACGGAATCAATTTTAATCCTTTATTATAAGTTTTGTCCCCAGTGCATACTTATGAACTTGGATCCATCCTTTGAACAGTATAATGTCTGTCCCCTGTGTTTGATACAGAAATGCAAATATATTCATACTTCAATTTGAATAAATTCCGAATACCCAAGGGCAGAACCCCTGATATCCTGAAATGAATCCTTAGCATACTGGGGATAAACCCTGATATCTGGGGATAAACCCTAAATTTCATGCGCTACAGGCGAGAGTGTATAAACTCCAATTCTTAGAAAGGTGAAAACCTTTAAACCTTAGAGAGTATGAAAATACTCTTTCGTGAGAGAGGGTGATCAATCCTCATATACCTTTAGGATCCAGGATATAGCCAACAGTAACGAAATTGTCAGCCACTTTTACATGAACTGGTCCCGCTACCTTGAACTATACCTAGATAACTTGCGCTCCAGGCGAGGTGTTTAAACCCAATTCGAAAGAAAGGTGAATACCTTTAAACCTTTGAAGGGACCAGGATCCCTTAAACGTGAGAGAGGGGGCCAATCCTCTGATCTTTCGACTTATCCTGAGTATATATCCTGGAGCTATATCCTGAAACATATCCTGCAAAACAATTGTAAACTAAGGTGGGTGTTAGCTTGGCTAACACCCCTCCGATGCTTATGTCAGTATTAGGTTCAAGACAATAAACAAATATATTTAAAAATAGAATACATACCATTCCGAGATAGAAAATAAATTCTACTCTTACTTGAAATAGAGTTTTAAATGTATTGCATTCCAGGATCTTGGTAGCATATCCCCTTCCATATTTTTGAGTCGATATACTCCTTTCCCTGCTTCTGGCTCGACTTCATAAGGTCCTTCCCATTTCGGAGCTAGCTTGCCATCGGCAGGATTAGTGGTATTTTGAAAAGCCTTCCTTAACACCCAATCACCAACTCGAAATCTTCTAGTCCTTATATTCTTATTATATGCTCTGGATATTCTTTGTTGATATGCTGCCATCCTTAGCCTTGCTGCATCTCTTTTTTCGTCTATAGTATCCAAATCTTGACATAAGACTTCAGGATTCTGTTCAGGATCCTGTAGCATGGATCTTGCAGTAGGTATCGTCATTTCTGTTGGAAGCATTGCCTCCGTTCCAAATACCAAAGAAAACGGGGTTTGGCCGGTTGCATTCTTTATCGTTGTCCTATCAGCCCACAAAACAAAGGGTAACTCTTCTGCCCATCTTCCTTTTTTGGCTCCAAGTCTTTTCTTTAAGTTATTAACTATTATTTTATTTGAAGATTCAGCTTGTCCGTTCGCTTGAGGATGTACTGGAGTAGATGTGATCATTTTGATTCCCCAACTTTTGCAAAAGTCAGTAGTCATTTTGCTTATAAACTGGGACCCATTATCACAAATGATCTCAGCTGGTACCCCAAACCTAGTCAGGATATTCCTCTTTATGAAGGATACTACTTCTTGGTCTCTAACTTGGACAAATGCTTCAGCCTCAACCCACTTGGAGAAATAATCCGTCATAGCTAACATAAAGACTTTTCCTCCCGGAGCTTTTAGTAACTTCCCTACTATATCCATCCCCCACTTCATGAATGGCCAAGGGGAAACTACAGGATATAATGGTTCAGCTGGTTGATGTAGTATGTTACTATGTCTTTGACATGCATCACATCTTCGAGCATATTCTGCAGCATCTTTCCTCATCGTTGGCCAATAATATCCTGTCCTTAATACTTTCGAGAACAATGATCTGCCCCCGGTGTGATTACCACAATCCCCTTCATGTATATCCTGAAGTACTTCTTTGGCTTCAGGATCCTCCAAGCATCTTAAATACGGTCCTGCAAGAGATTTCTTGTATAAAACGTTATTTATAAAAGTGAATCGTGATACCTTCATCCTAAACGCCTTAGGATTTTCATTTCCGGGGATGTGTCCTTCTTTGAGATATTTCACAATTGGAGCCGTCCAGGATTTAGGATCCTCTTTAGGATATTCCGCTGCAGGATCCTGAATACCCGCTACTTCTTTATCCTGAGGATTCGTTGCAGGATATAAGACATGTAATACTGGTATTTGGGTCCCTTCCGGTATCCTGATTGATGATCCCAGATTTGCTAAGGCATCCTATTCAGCATTATCCTCCCTTGGTACATGTTCAAGTGTAAAAACATCGAAATATCCTGCTAATTTTTTAAGAATATCGAGGTATTCGATTAACTTCTCACCCTTAACTGCATAGGATCCATTAAAATGGTTAGTAATTAACAATGAGTCAACATATACTTGTAAATTTTTGATACTCATGTTCTTAGCCAACTCTAATCCTGCAATTAAAGCCTCATATTCTGCTTCATTATTGGTAGCAGGAAATTCACACCTAATAGCCTGGGGTAATATGTCCCCCTGTGGCGATTTTAGTAGTATTCCTAATCCTACTCCTCTTATATTAGATGCACCATCAGTATATAATGTCCAGGATCCTGAGGATTCTCCTAACTGTTGAACTTCTGAGTCTACCTCATCCTGAATGTCACTACTAAAATCAGCCACAAAGTCAGCTAAAGCCTGAGACTTTATGGCATTCCTAGGTTCATATACTAAATCATAAGCACTCTACTTTACTGACCACTTAGCCATCCTGCCTGACATTTCTGGTCTCCTAAGCACATTTTTGACAGGATAATTTGTTTTAACATGAATCCTATGAGTCTCAAAATAATGTCTAAGTTTTGTTGATGCCATAACTAATGCTAGTATCAATTTTTCTAAATGAGAATATCTAGTTTCAGCATCTAACAAGCTTTTAGTAACATAATAAACAGGATATTGCTGACCTTCATGGTCCTTTATAAGGACGGCACTTACAGCATTCCCTGATACCGAGAGGTATAGGGATAATGGTTCACCATTCTCGGGCTTCATCAATAGAGGTGCGGTTGAAAGATATTGCTTTAAATCCTGTAGGGCCGCTTCATGCTTCTCACCCCATTCGAATTTCTTGTTCTTCTTCAGGATATCATAAAAGTCTTTGCATTTTTCAGAGGATCTCGAGATAAATCTATTTAATGCTGCCACTCGCCCTGTTAATCGTTGAACATCCTTCATATTTGAGGGCGATTTAATATCCAAGATGGCTTTAATCTGCTCCGGGCTTGCTTCTATTCCTCTTTTGGTCACCATATATCCTAGGAATTTTCCTGCCCCTACTCCAAAATGGCACTTAGCAGGATTCAGCTTCATGTTATACTGATCCAGGATATCAAACGCTCCTTTAATATCCTGGAGGTGATCCTGAGCTTTCTTTGACTTTACCACCATATCGTCGATGTACACCTCCATGGTGTCCCCCAGTTTGTCTTTGAACATCATGTTTACCAATCTTTGGTATGTTGCACCTGCATTTTTCAAACCAAAAGGCATAGCTGTATAACAATAAATACCTGTTGGTGTCATGAAGGCAGTATCCTCCTGGTCAGAAGGCTCCATTTGGATCTGTTGAAATCCTGAGGATGCGTCCATGAAGGTCAGCATTTCATGCCCGGCAGTGGCATCTACCATTGCATCAATGTGGGGAAGAGGAAATGGGTCTTTAGGACAAGCTTTGTTCAAGTCTGTGTAGTCTACACAAACTCTCCATTTCCCATTTTTCTTCTGTACCACAACCACGTTTGCTAGCCACCTTGGGAACTTAACCTCTCTGATCATCCTGGACTTCAATAATCTCTCAACTTCCTCTTGAATAATCGTATTCCGCTCAGGAGCAAACTTCCTTCTTTTTTGTTGAACAGGCTTGAATGATTTATCAATTCCAAGCTTGTGAGTGATGACGTCTTTGGATATGCCTGTCATATCCTCATGCTTCCATGCAAACGTTGACATCCTGCATTTCAAAAAGTTAATTAACTGTTCTTCAATATCCTGAGGGATATTGGTTCCTACGAGCACCGAAATATCGGGGTTATCCTGGTCCAAGATAATTTTCTTTACATCCTGCTCTGGATCCTCCATGATATCTTGGGCCCGCGTCTTTAATTGCTATGCTGCACTAGGCTTGGTTGAGGATTTCATCGAGGATGAGTAGCATTCTTTCGCCTCCTGCTGATCACTATCAACTTTGACAACCCCCCAAGGGGTAGGTATCTTGATGCATTGGTGATATGTTGATGGCACAGCTTTCATATCGTGAATCCATGGTCTTCCCAGTATGATGTTATAGCAGGATAGAGAATCCATCACACAGAAACGTTGTATCGAGTTGACTCCTTCAACGTACACTGGCAACTTTATCTCTCCCACTGTGTTTCTAGCCTCTCCGCTGAACCCAACAAGCACGGTAGACTTTGAAGTGATATCCATTGGAGATACATTCATTCTTTTCAGCGTCTCTAGTTGGATTATGTTGACGGAGCTGCCATTATCAACCAATATCCTGCGTACAAAATGGTTAGCCACATATAATGTTATTACCAGAGCATCATGGTGAGGATCCTGGACAGTATCCCTGTCATCAGCATCAAATGTGATCACTTTGTCAGTTGTGAGGGTAGTCATCCTGACAGGTTTATCTCCCCTTTCGGCCTTAGCTTCTTTTGCATGTCTCTTTGCTGCCGAATACGAAGTCCCACAAATGTCGGATCCTCCCGAAATGAAGTTGATTATCTTGGCATCCGCGGGAGGTGATGCTGCTCGCTCAGGATCCTTCTCAGTATCCTGACCCTTATTCTTCTTTCTTCCCAAGAGATCTTTCAGATATCCCTTGCTTAGAAGATAGCTTATTTCTTTCCTTAAAGCGATGCAATCCTCAGTCATATGTCCGAAATCTTTGTGGAAAGCACACCATTTTGATTTGTCTTTCCAATCGGCTTTTTGTTGATTTTTTCGAGGCCGTCTAGCCTTGTCTCTTAGACCCTGCATGGCATACATCAATTCAGGAATGTTAACAGAAAAACAATATTCAGATAATTCAGGATACTCTTCAGGATCCTCGTCTTCGACAGCATTCACTCTCTTGTTTTCACTTCTACCATATGGCTTAGGCCGATATGATTTGAATGAGGATTCTGACTTCCTGTTAGTTGACTCATAAGTGTTAGATGATTTCATCCTTTCTTGCATCTTTCTGTCATCCTCCAACCGGATATATCTTAGGGCCCTGTTCCGAGCTTCATCCAAGTTCCTGCATGGGTTCATTACAAGGTCTTGATAAAATTGAGAATCTTTTTGCAGCCCCATCTTGAAAGCTTGCACAGCTGTTGCAACATCAAGATGAGGAATGTCTAGGGATTCCCGGCTGAACTTGTTCACATAATCCCTAAGGGATTCCTGAGGCCCCTGTGTTATCCTGTAGAGATCACTTGTTAATTTTTCAAAACTTCTACTACAAGAAAACTGACTATTAAATAAATTTACTAAGTGAGCAAAAGATGTAATCGAATGTGGAGGAACATTCAAGAGCCATTTCAAGGCTGATCCTGTCAAGGTTGAACCAAAACCCTTGCACAAGCATGCTTCCTTGAGATCCGGAGGGATAGGGTTAATTTCCATCCTTTCCCTATACTGAGCAATATGCTCCTCAGGATCCGTAGTTCCGTCGTAAAGCTTCATGTTGGGGGTTTGGAATCTCTTTGGGATCTCAGCATCACAGATAGGATATGCAAAACGAGATATCTTGTGGCTGTCTTGGGACACTTCCGGGATCGGCTGGACCACCCCGGGTACACTAGATATCATGTCCTTCAACTTCTGAAGTTCCCTAGTAAGCGCTGATGTCACACCTGTATCCTGCAAAGATCCACTATTGTTAGTAGCATGAGTATTATTATTATTTGACATGTTACCCGTTGGAGGATTTTGCCCATATCCTGAAGCATATCCTGAGCTCCTTATGGTCGACATCCTGACCGACGAGGGTATTTCAGGAGTATGATTCTGAGGAAGGTTGGGCACAATATTCCCCCTGTTATCCTCAGTATACACAGCTGAACTGAAGTTCAACGTTCTGGGATGTAACGGAGTGACAATATCCTCAGCAGATCTGCTCGAGCCAGACTTCAGGAGTTGTATTTCCCTTAAAAGCATTTGGTTTGTTTCCTGTTGCTGCCTCATTTGTTCCTGCACACTTCCAAATAAGGTTAAAATTTCATCGTTAGAAGCTAAAACGGGAGCAGATTCCTGAACACTGCGGGTAGGGATAATATCCTGAGGTCGTGTAGAGGCTGGCATCCTTGGAGGAGGTGGTGGAAGCACCGAACCGGTAGTAGCAGAAGTCATAGCAGACACAGTAGAGGAACTCATGTTTGATCTTGAGGCCATTATGGACAATGTGGCAAAAAGTTTTGAAAATAGAAAACCGATTAGCGATTTGACAAAAAATTTTAGTAAAGAGAGCACCACTTGCCCCACGGTGGGCGCCAAATTGTTTTGGTCAAAAATTACCGAAGTAATTAAGTGATCAAATTAGTAATGTGAGGTAGTGTGCTAGAAAGTGTATAGAAAATATGCTTGTTGAGTTATTTAGAAAATCAGTATTCAGGATACGGCTCAGGATATTGAGCTGTATCTACGATCAAACAGTGAGCAAACGATGAGCAAAAAGTAAAGGAAATGACACGAGATGTACGAGGAAAGCCCTTGATCAATCTAGATCGCCGGCATAAAACCTCGGGAGCTGACAATCGCAGCTGCCTTGTTCTTCTTGTTGCTTAAACTTCAGGATACAGTGCAGGATATAGACCAGATCGCTATGTGTTACAATTTTTTTTGTGTGAGAGTGAAAGCTTGCTAGAGAGCGAGTGTTAGAGTGTAACGAGTGCAAAATGTGATGTCCTATTTGATCTGGTATACCCACCTATTTATAGTAATGAATTACAAACAATAATCCCTACAAATATGGGGTACTCCGAATATTCCATTGTGAACGTTATTGACCGAGTAATACGCTTCAACGTCTTCATTTGAACGACTTGGACCGAGTCTTCCGCGGAATGAGTCTTCGTGAACGTTGATAGCTTCTAACCCATGTACCTGCACATAATTCGTTAGTAATCCTGAGGATACCATTCAGGATGTTACCAATATCCTGAATCAGTATCCCGGATGTAAACAAATACTATATAACCAAGATATATGTCAAGATATTTTCCAGGATATGGGCTCAGAATTTCACCCATAACAGTTACACTGCCTGTCGTCGCTGATAAAACCTACTATAATCATCATTGCAAAATATAGAGTTAAAGATAACTCCTCAAGTTCCTTTAAAGATCAGAAGATCATTCTGTTTGTGGAGAATGGATCCTTCTACACCGTTCGCTATTAACCTTCCTGCACTTTAATATCTGCATAGACACTTTAACTGTTAGATAGCCATGTCCGGCCTGGGTGGATGGTCCACGGTTTTGCTGGTGAAATCCAGGCCAGATGATTTGATACATAATGAATGAGTGATAACATTAAAATTTTTTAGCTACAACTGTTGTTTCTTTCCTCTTTATTTTTCATGTATGCTTTCTATTTTCAAAGATATCATCGCCAAACAATTGGAAAGTTATTGGAAATCTGATGATAATGTTAAACTTTTAACAGAAAACTTGAAGTGTTCATATAAATGTGGATCAATGATCCTTAACCAAAAAGGATAAGAGACAACTTGCAGCTTAGAAAAAGTTAGAACATACCAGAGAATCCAAGTTAGGATTCTATATCCTTGTAAACTAATACTGAATAAAATGTGTGAAAAGTAAAGTTTCCAGGATCCAGGATCCTTATTGTCAGAACTTGTATAACTTTAGAGCTCCAAGATCCTGTAAGAAAAACAAACTTGGGACAAAGCCAAATAATTGGGAATGAACCCATAATAACTGGGGACAAGCCTAAATAAACTGGGGACAAGCCCAAATAAACTGGGGACAAGCCCAACAAACTGGGGACAAGCCCAAATAAACTGGGGACAAGCCCAAATAAACGGATGTAAACTGGGGTCAAGCCCAAATAAACTTGTGTAAACTGGAGTATGGCCCTCACTGGCGACTATCCAAACTTGAGCGACATGAAAATGCCGAAACCTTAGCTAACGTGAAAACGTTAGAAACCTTAGGAACGGATGTATGGTACATCTACCATTATACGTAGGATCCCGGATACAGTCAGTACAATGAAATTGTCAGCCCCTAAAGCGAGTATTGGTCCCATTGCCATGAACTGTACCAGGATATGCCCCCTTTACTGCTTCAGCTTCAATTAAGTAGGGACCTGACATTCTTGTTTTATGCTCCAGCCATTCTTTGTCGATGAAGGATATTGTTGTGTCTTTGACAAGGATCACATTTCTTGGCATAATCCACAGCATCGTTCTTCATAGCAGGCCAATAGTATCCTGTTCTAAGGATCCTTAAGAATAGTACTCTGCCCCTAGTGTGGTTTCCACAATCTCCTTCGTGAAAATCCTTTAAGACTTCTTGAATTTCTATATCCTCAATGCACCTTAGATATGGACCTGCAAGAGATCGTTATATAACACGTTATTTAGTATTGTAAATTGAGATACCTTGACTTTGAATGCTCTAAGATTTTCTCCAGTAGGAATCTCTCCATGTTGTATATATCTCATGACTGGAAGGGTCCATGATCCTGAGTGAGATTGTGTATCATCACTAGGGATGATTGCAGAATCTTCCACTATCTTCATGGCTACGTGATCCTCAATTGCAGGAGTTAAAACATGGATGATGAGTATTTTCACATCCTCTAGAATCTTCAGTGATGATCCAAGATTAGCTAGAGCATCAGCTTCTGCATTTTCTTCCCTGGGTACCTGTGATAGACTGAAAAAAGCAAAAGAATCTGCCAGTTTCCTGACTATTTCTAAGTACTTGATTAGCTTTTCACCTTTGACAGTGTAGAGACCATTATAATGATTAGTAATTAATAGGGAATCTATGAATACTTGAAGATACCTGATCCTCATATTCTTATCTAATTGCAAACCTGCTATCAAGGCCTCATATTCAGCCTCATTATTAGTGGTTTGGAATTCACATGCAATGGATTGGGGTATAATGTCCCCCTGTGGCGATTTTAGTAGTGTGCTTTGTCAAATTCCTTTAACATTTGAAGCTCCATCCGTGAAGAGTGTCCAAGGATCCTTGGTCTTCTCAAGTTGTTGAACTTCTAATTCAGCTTCCCTTTGTAGATCACTAATAGTATACCGGATGTTGAGAGCCTTCATGATCCTTAACTAGGATCGCACTTACTGCTTTAGCTGTCATGTCTTCATGTTTCCAAGCAAAGGTAGATTTTCTTCTTTTCAAGAAGGATACTAAATCCTGCTCAATACTGTCTAGGATCCCGGATCCTATAAAAATTTTGGATTCAGGATCCTCTGGGTTCAACAGAATATCCTTGACGTCTTGCTCTCTTGCCTCCATGACATCTTGCTCCTTGGAGGCTAGTTTCATTGAAGAAGTTTAACAGTTCTTTGCCTCCTGCTGATCATCTCTATCTTCACCACACCCCATAGAGTTGGGAGCTTGACACATTGATGATATGTTGAGGGGGACTGCCTTCAAATCGTGTATCCATGGCCTGCCAAAGACAACATCACAACAAGATAAGCAATCAATAACATAGAATTTTTGAACTGAATTCACTCCCTCTATATAAATAGGAAGTTTGATGTCCCCCAATGTAATCTTTGTCTCTCCACTGAATACCACAAGGACAGATGATCTTGGGACAATATCAGATTCAAGGATGTTCATTCTTTTGAAGACATCCAACTGGATTATGTTCACTGAGCTTCTCCCATCAATGAGAATCCTGCGAACAAAATGGTTAGATATAAATAGTGTAATAACTAAACCGTCGTGATGAGGATCCTGAATGTCCACACAGTTATCCTCATCAAAGGATATCACTTTTTCCTGGATAAGAATGGAAGTTCGAACAGGTCTGTCCCCATTCTCCATCTTTGTTTCCTTTGCATGTCTTTTAGCTGCTGAGAACCTCCGGAGATGAAATGGATGATTTGAGCATCAGCTGGTGGAGGAGGAGCTTTTCCAGGAACTTTCTCAGAATCCTTGATCCTTGACTTTTTCCTTCCAAGCAATTCCTTCAACTATCCTTTGCTCAAAAGATAACCTGTCTCCGTCCTTAACGCTATGCACTCATCTGTGAGATGACCAGAATCCTCATGGTAAGCACACCATTTCGATTTGTCTTTGGTAGTAGGTGGTTTGTCTTCCTTCCTTGGCCACCTAGCCTTGTCGCCTAAATTCTGCATAACAAGGATTAGTTCATTATTATCAGCAGAAAAACAATATTTAGAAATAGGAGGATAATCCTCATCATCTTCCTCTTGTTCCACAGCATGCACATTCTGGTTGTCATGCTTGGAGTATTGCTTGGATCAGTTATTCTTGAAATAGGATCCTTGTTTGTCTTGCTCTAAGGATCCTGACAATCTCTCCTGGATCCTTTTGTCATCCTCTAAACGGATGAACCTAAGGGCCCTGTTCCTTACCTCATCTAAGTTCCTGCAAGGTGTCATAACAAGATCATCATAGAACTGAGAATCCTTAAGTAAACCCATTTTATAAGCTTCAACAGCAGTAGCAATATCTAAGTTAGGGATTTCTAAGGATTCTCTACTGAATTTAGTTATGTAATCTCTTAGTGATTCATTATGACCTTGGGTTACCCTATATAGATCACTAGTTAATCGTTCAAATCTCCTACTACATGAGAATTGGCTATTAAACAAGTTAACTAGATTAGCAAATGAAGTAATAGAGTAAGGAGGAAGACTTAGCAGCCATTTAAGAGCTGATCCTATCAGTGTGGATCCGAAACCCTTGCATAGACATGCTTCTTTTAACCTCTCTGGGATGGGATTGATCTCCATCATTTCTCTGTATTGAGCTACATGCTCTTCTGGATCCGTTGAACCATCATACAACTTCATGGTTGGTATCTGAAGTCTCTTCGGTATCTCTGCATCACAAATAGGTGGTGCAAAACAAGATATCTTGTGGCTTCCATCCGGAATTTCAGGAATGGGCTTAACCACTCCTGGAACGCTGGATATCATATCCTTAAGCTTTTGTAATTCTCTGGCTATAGCTTGGTTGATACCTGTATCCTGCACAAAGCAATGGTTAGCATTGCAAAAATTATTCAAAGTGTTACCTCTTGAAGGATTCAAGTTTGGAATTCCAGATGTGAATCCATGTTGACAGGATTCTGGCATAACTGAGGGACCAGGGGAAGTAATGGTCTGCATTGGTATGAAGTCTCCTAGATGAACATCTGAACTTCCGGTTTGCACACTCCTTAAGTATCCTTGATCCTGGAAGATGTTGGATCCTTGATGTGCTACGAATGAAGGTCTTGGAGGATAATCCATGGATCCGAAAACCTGAGATGAGGATCCTTGAACCTGAGAGGAGGATCCTTGAACCTGAGAGGAGGATCCTTGAACCTGAGAGGATCCTTGAATCAGCTGCGTCCCCATGCATCCTCCTAAAATGGTGAAGAATCCCTGATGCTGAAATGAGGATCCTGAAGGCTGGAAAGAGGATCCTTGAGCCTGAGACATTGCTGATGATCCAGAACGCATTCCTGTTGATCCACCCTGGTATTGGACATCTGGAGCTGCAAAGTGCTGGGAAGTTATGACCGGAGTGTCGAAATTCAGCGACCTCAGCAGCAAAGGGGGATGATCCTCTGCTGATTTTATCAATTTCGCGAAGGATCCTGCCATTAGTTTCGTCCTATTGTTGCATGTATCCTCTCATGGGGGTTGTCTTCTTCGGAGCATTCTTCTGGAATGCAGGGGGAAGATGATGCAATGGTGGAATGCCATGTGATGAGGAAACCGCCGACATGGAACTTGAAGTAGTTTTTCCCTGAGAAGCCATGTGGTTGAAGGTAATGAACTGAAATGAATGAAATGAACAAAATTTCTCAGAATTGAAGCACCAATTGCCCCACGGTGGGCGCCAAACTGTTTTGGTCAAAAATCACACAAGGATAATGCAACCAAATATGATTTTGTGAAGTATGATGCTTGGTTAATTGTATGAACGACAAGTATATGAAATCAACGATGAACACCGAGATTTATACGAGGAAAAAGCCCTTGATCTTTAGAAGATCTCCGGCATAAAAAACCTTGGGTGATGGAAACTACCGATCACCAAATATATTGGAAAAACAATAATGATCCTTGTACAACTTCGGAAGAAAACAAGCTCAATACATTGAATTGCTAGTGTAAGTGTGTGTTTTTGCTAAGTGTTTGCAGAGAATTCGAGTGTTGTGTGTTTTTTTTGTGGTGTGTTCAACCTATGTCTCAAATGAGTTCGTTTTCCCCTTAAAAGATAAGAAAAAATCAACTAACTAACTTCCCAAAAAAGGTGGAAGTCACCCATGATCACCACTAATGGTTATTTCTTCATTAAGCACGTGCCTAAGAAGCATATTCCACGAGATTCCAGCAAAGAAGTAGTCCACTACGTCCATTATCTGCATTTAAACATTAAAAACGTGACAATTGTTAGAAATCATAAGTTCTGTTAAGGATCCTGTGATCCTCAGACTCTGGATCCTCAGACTCCCTGCATCATCCATTAAAGATCCGTGATCCATGCCCAGTCTCAGGATAGATAATCCTTAGCATAAAATTCATGCCCTAACAGGTATAATTAGAGAGGTTAAGTATCCAAGATGGTTAGCCAATGTGGTTGTTGTTCAAAAGAAAAATGGAAAGTGGAGGGTATGTGTCGATTTCATTGATTTAAACAAGGCATGTCCCAAGGATCCTTTCCCATTACCCCACATTGACTCCATGGTGGATGCTATCGCGGGTCATGAGTTGTTGACTTTTATGGATGCTTCATCTGGATTTCAACAAATTCAGATGGAACCATCTGATCAAGAGGATACGGCCTTTATGACCCCAACTGGTATCTATTGTTATATTGCTATGCCATTTGGACTGAGGAATGCAGGTGCTACTTATCAAAGGCTAGTCAATATGATGTTTAAGGAACAAATTGGACACACTATGGAAGTCTACATAGACGACATGGTGGTTAAGTCCAAGAGAGCTGAGGATCACCTTAGAGACCTGGAAGAAGCATTCAATATCCTTGACAAATTCAATATGAAGTTGAATCCTTCAAAGTGTCAATTTGGTGTTAAAGCAGGCAAGTTCCTAGGATACATGGTAACAAAAAGAGGCATTGAAGCAAGTCCAGAGCAAATTAAGGCTATTGTGAATATCAAATCTCCTGCCAGTGCCAAGGATGTGCAAAGGTTGACAGGAAGGATCGCAGCCTTGAATAGGTTCATATCAAAATCATCAGAAAAGTGCAAGGAATTCTATGACATTTTGAGAAAGAACAAGAAATTTGAATGGACTGAAAAGCATGAAAATGCTCTCAAAGCCCTTAAGGATTACCTATCCTCAGCTCCTGCCTTGATGAAACCAGAAAAAGGGGATGTATTATCCTTGTTGTTTTGGTCAAAAATCCGGCTAAGATAATGTAACCAAATCTTTGTTGTGAGGAATGATGCTTGAATCAATGAACAATGTTAAGGATAACTCAGAAATGTAATGAACAAATGACACAAGGATTTATACGAGGAAAAAACCCTTGATCAAGAGTTGATCTCCGACACAAAAAACCTCGGGTGATGGAAACTACCGATCACCAACTAAGATTAAACAAAAGAAGTTTACAACTCGGGATGATAACAAGCTTGTTACAAGGATCACTAGTGTGCAATGTGCAAAACATTTATTGAAATCGCCAAGTAGTGTTTGAGAGCTGATTGGGAGCTGTTACGAGAGTGTGTGAATGCCAAAATTAGCTAAGTGTTTTAACTCAAGCTTGTTATCCCCATTTTAAATTAGAAATAACTAAACTAACTAACTATCCGCAAATTGTGCAAGCTCCCCACGATCTCCATAACGTCCACAAGAACCAAGCACGTGCGGAATATTGAGGGAATATGCTCCAGGAATTTCGGTGAGACTTGGTCTATGCCTTTGCTCCTGCAAAACAAGCTTACGTACAAGGTAGACAATTGTTAGTATAAGGATAACAATAAGGATCCTGAATCCTGATCCTGCAACACCTACTAAGGATCCTTAATTCAAACAGAATTGAGGATCCACGATCCTGGCAGCATTTGAGGATCCGTGATCCTTAGGATTGGAAAATCCTCCCCTAACAATTGCCCCCAAAATATAAGGAGTAAAGTGTAAATTAGCGAGTTATATTTTCTTGATCTTATCTGCAACAAACTAACGGATATATAACCGTTAGGATCGAACAAGCCGTTACCGATCATACGTCATTGAAGCGACATCCCTGCAGAATCATCATTATAAATTCAAGTTAGAGATAAGGGCTAGGAAGCATTTAAATTCGTGCGTTACACCCTTTAAATCCTCATTCGAAGATCAAGCAGGTACTTCCCTTTCCTTTCTCTCTTCTCCTTCTTACTCTGTTCTTCTTTGAAACCTTCGAATCACGATGAAGTTAAGATCATCCCTTGCCAAGGATCACCAGAAAGATAGTCCTTTGAAAAGCCAAGGGATCATCAAAGATTCTCCGAAGGAACGTTGCTGCTTCACTGATCCTGAGATCGACAGGATTCGTCATTGCTTTCCGGCGAACGCTGTCTTCAAGCCTTTTGACGCTACCGCCTTGAGCGATTTCGTTTCTGAAACTTGGGTTGCCTTTCCAGTCACCCCATTTATGATAGGATACTCCTATCCTTTTCCTGCTTTTACCTAGTCTTTCTTCTCCCTTACCGGCATATCCTATATCCAGGCTATGCCTATGATGTGGAGGGTTTTATTTACCCTTGAGAGGATCATTGAGCAGGAGGATATAGAGTTAGGAATGTCGGAATTGGCCGAACTGTACAACCTTGTGAGCCATGGTTCACACCGCTTTTTATTCCAACACAAACCCGGTGAAGAACATCCAATCCTCAAGACCACCAAAAACGACACTAAGTGGAAGAAACGTTTTTTCTTCATAAGGAGGGATTCTATCCCAGACGGGAAGGATCTCCCTAGAAAATGGGCCACTCATGGTAGGATAGAGGATCCTTATAGAAGGATCATAGGATAACCCTGTTTCTGTTGAGGATCACTAACATCTTTTTGTTTCTTTCGTGCAGCTATCTCTGTTTCTCATATCATTTCATCACCTGCAACCAAAGAGAGGATCACCGCCTTCCGGAATCTTGATCCTGCAATAAGATCATTTCAAGCAAACACCAAGGATTCTCAAGAAGTATCCTCAGGCTCAGTCACAATGTCAAGTAAGTATCCGAGTTTGTATATAATTAAATGTTAAAATGTAAATAAAACAAGAATACTTATCTGTTGTTTTGAATTGGTAGGCGCTGGAAAATCCTCAAGGTCAGCCTCCCGCTTTAGTGTCAGTGATCTCAGCACTGTGGCTCCCAGGTCTGGGAAGAAGAAGACTGCTGCTAGCCCTAGTGCTCTAGTCCCCAAGCCTGTCACCTCCAAGGGGGGAAAGAAGAGGAAGGCCACCGAAGCTGAAAATCTTGAAGGCTTGCCTCTTATCCGCCACCAGTTCCAAGAATACTTTGCTGATGTAAGTATCACTGATTCTGCTTGATTATCCTGCCCACTTGAGGATCATGGATCCTGAACTTTACCTTGTCTTTTTGCAGAAATTCGCCAAGGTCGAGATGCTGTTTGACGCATATGTTGAAGAGGCTGAGCAGAAGCATCAGGAGTTCCAAAAGATCTTCCTGGCCAAGGATCAAACCATTTCCTCCCTCGAAAAAGATCTCAATCTGGCAAAGAAGCAGGTGGTCATGGCCCAGATAAATGCTGATCATGATAAAGCTGAGCTGCTGGAGGATACTAAAATCTCTGCCGCCATCAACATGTACAAGATCAAGCTGCAAATGGCCCAGGAGGATGAGGATCCTGACTTTGACAGGACCACTTGGGACAAGGAGGGCTGGAAGGTAAAGCTAGCTGAGCTAGAGGATGAGGAGGAGGCTACCGAGGTCTTGGCGATTGAGGCAAGTGGTAGCGGGAAGGATCAAGCTGGTGGTGATGATGCTGGTGGTGATGCAGCCAAGGTGTGAGCTACAGAAATGGGCGATGATGGATATTTCTAGACGCGGTCGGAGCCCATTTTTTAGGATTTGAAAGTTTTTTAGTTATGGTGTTTTTAAACAATGATGGTTTGTAATAACTAAACAATAGATATTAGGGTTGAGGATCATGGATCCTTTGAACAATAGGTAGGATAATAGGTGGTGGAGGGATCCTCTGTTTGGGGGATGAAACCACTTGTTATCCTGCCATCTTTTATTTCCTGCACTTCTAAGACCTATTAACAATGGACACCCTTTGCCAACCCAAGTGGACGGGCCACGTATTGCTGGTAGAAATTTGGGTTGGCAATTTTGACAACCTTAAAAGGGTTTAACTTTTGTGAATAAATAAAACTTTAACTTTTTGGCTATTTCCCGTGTTGTTATCCTTGTGAATTCTTTATTTTTCTGTTGTTGTTATTCACTTTCTTTGAATTTGCAAGTAAAGAATAAACGTTTAATAAATCATGTTTAAAAGTTTTAGGATATGATCAAGGATCAAATATCCTATAGTCAACAAGTTCAGAAAACTTATGTAACTTAAGGATCATTAGTTCTGTTGTCAAAAACCTGAAACAGAACATAACTTGGGACTAAGCCAATATAAGCGAAGAGTTAGTAACTGGGGACAAGCCCAACAATTCTGGGGACAAGCCAAATATACTGGGGACAAGCCCAAAGGATAACTAGGGACAAGCCCAAAGGATAACTGGGGACAAGCCCAAAGGATAACTGGGGACAAGCCCAAAGGATCTTGTGTAAACTGGAGTATGGCCCTCACTAGCGACTATCCAAACTTAGTGACATGAAAATGCCAAAACCTTAGTGTTAGGGGAGGATTTTCTAACAATTAGTGATCCTTATTCGTTATCCTAATTAATGATCCTTACTTCTGTGACAGATAGTGATCCTCAGAAGAGCTTCAGGATCAGGATCATGGATCACTTTAAGGATCCTCGTACTGACGATTGTTTATTTGTGTTTTGTATTATTTCGCAGGAGTAACAAGCTTGACTTGGTCTTGGCAACGGTACTAAGGAATATTCCACGGGCATTTCGTACACGATTGACCAAAAATGGACGTTGTGGAGAACGTGGGAGCTTGGCACAAAAGTCGGATAGTTAGTTATTGTAGTTAACTTCTATTTTAAAAAGGGGTAACGAGCTAGAATTAGAACACTTAGCCATTTTCAGCTACACACTCTCATATACTCGCACACTTGAAGCTCTCGACGAACATTCATTAGTTTTCACTCACTTTTACACATTTCACGATAGTGATCCTTGTACCTAGCTCGTTACTATCCGAAGTTGTAAACATTTATTCATTTATTTGAGCTTGGTGATCGGTAGTTTCCATCACCCGGGGTTTTTTGTGCCGGAGATCAACTCTTGATCAAGGGCTTTTTCCCCGTATAAATCCTTGTGTCGTTTGTGCAATTTACATTGAAGTGATCCTTGTCATTGTTCTACATTATTAGCATCATACCCCGTAATAGAGAGTTTGGTTGCAATATCCTCATCAGATTTTTTGACCAAAACAGTTTGGCGCCCACCGTGGGGCAATTGGTGCTTCATCCTTAGAAAAATTCGCATTTCTGTGCTCATTTCAGTTCACTACAACCGAGCAAATGGCTTCCTCAGCGAAGAATGCTTCAAATTTGATGCCCTCATTCACTTCTTCACAAGGCGTTCCCCCTTTGCCTCCACCACCTTTTGGATCCCAGAAGAATGCTGAGAATGCTGCGAAGAAACCAACTCCCATTTTCTCAAAACCTCCAACTTCTTCTGCTTCTTACACTCCCACTACTAGTGACATGTTTACTTTGATTTTGCAGATGAAGGATCAGATACGGCAACAGGATAAGACCAATGAAAGGATTCTCAAAGAAATCGGAGATCTCAAGAAACAAAAGAAAACGGCAGAGGATCATTCCCCACTGGTGCCAAAATCTTTGAATTTTGATACTCCGGTGATTACTTCCCAGCCATCAGTGGTTCCAGATGTTCAATATGTGGGTGGACCAAAAGGAGTGCACTACGGAACAACAACAGTGACCCAGGCATCAGGTTCATATTTCCAGCCAGCGGGATCCTATCCTCAGCATATGGGATCCCTCACGAATTCAGGAGGATATTCAGGAGTGCACCAGGTTCAAGGATCCTCCTTTGTTCCAGGATCATCCCAGGTTCAAGGATCCTCCTTTGTTCCAGGATCATCCCCGGTTCAAGGATCCTCCTTTGTTCCAGGATCATCTCAGGTTCAAGGATCCTCCTTTGTTCCAGGATCATCCCAGGTTCAAGGATCCTCCTTTGTTCCAGGATCATCCCAGGTTCAAGGATCCTCCTTTGTTCCAGGATTATCCCAGGTTCAAGGATCCTCTTTTGTTCCATGATCGTCCCAGTTTCAGGGATCCTTCCAGATGCCAGGATCCTTGAGGAGTTTGCAAACAGGAAGTTCAGATGTCCATCAGGGAGATTTTATTCCAATGCAGACCAATGCTTCTACTGGTCCCTCGATCATTCCAGAGCCCCAACAATATGGATTAACATCCAATCTTCCTAATCTGAATCGAATGGGAGGTAACACTTTTAATAATTCTTATACTACTAACCATGGTCTTATGCAGGATCCAGGTATCAATCATGCCATGGCCAGAGAATTGCAAAGGATATGATATCAAGTGTTCCAGGAGTGGTCAAACCTATCCCAGAGATTGCAGATGGGAGCCACAAGATATCTTGTTTTGCACCACCAATCTGTGATGCTGAGATACCCAAGAGGTTCCATGTGCCAACAATGAAGCTGTATGATGGTTCGACGGATCCTGAAGAACACATAGCACAATACAGGGAGAGGATGGAGATCAATCCAATTCCAGAAAGGTTAAAGGAAGCATGCCTGTGCAAGGGATTCGGATCCACTCTTACTGGATCAGCTCTCAAATGGCTGCTAAGTCTTCCTCCCTATTCTATTACCTCATTTGCTAATCTAGTTAACTTGTTTAATAATCAGTTTTCTTGTAGTAGAAAATTTGAACGATTAACTAGTGATCTATATAGGATAACCCAGGGTCATAATGAATCATTAAGGGATTACATTACCAAATTCAGTAAAGAATCCTTAGACATTCCCAACTTAGATATAGCTACGGCTGTTGAGGCCTTTAAAATGGGATTGCTTAGGGATTCGTCGTTCTATGATGATCTTGTTATGACACCATGCAGGAACTTAGATGAGGTAAGAACACGAGCACTTAGGTTCATTCGGCTAGAGGACGACAAGAGGATCCAGGAGAGGTTAGCAGGATCCTCAAAGCAGGATAAGCAAGGATCCTCATTCAGGAACAACAAGTTCAGATCCTACAACAGATCTGATAACCAGAACGTGCATTATGTTGATCAAGAAGAGGATGATGAGGATTATCCTCCAATTTCTGAATATTGTTTTTGTGTTGATAACAATGAACTAATCCTTGCGATGCAGAACCTAGGTGATAAAGCTAGATGGCCGAGAAAAAATGATAGGCCAGCTGCAACTAAGGATAAATCAAAGTGGTGTGCATACCATGAAGATTTTGGGCATCTCACAGAAGAATGCATTGCACTAAGAAAGGAAATTGGATACTTGTTGAGCAAGGGGCATCTAAAAGAATTGTTGGGAAGAAAAAAGTCAAGGACTCAGGATCCTGAAAGGATCCCCGAGAAGGCTCCAGCCCCTCCAGCAGATGCACAAGTAATAAACTTTATTTCTGGAGGATCAGACATTTGCGGCACATCCTTCTCAGCAGCTAAAAGGCATGCAAAGGAAACTAAAATGGATAATGGAGAAAGACCTGTTCGAACATCAAGGGTCTCCGAAGGAAAAGTCATAACCTTTGATGAGGATGATCGTGTTGATATCCAGGATCCTCATCACGATGGTTTAGTTATTACTCTTTTCATTTCTAACCATTTTGTCCGCATGATCCTTATAGACGGAGGAAGCTCAGTGAACAGTATCCAGCTTGATGTTCTAAAGAAGATGGGTATTCCTGAATCGGACATCATACCAAGATCCTCCGTGCTCGTGGGATTTAGTGGCGAAACTAAGAATACCCTGGGGGACATTAAACTCCCAATATACATTGAAGGCCTACACTCTTATCAAAAATTTTGTGTTATTGACTGTTTATCTTGTTGTAATGTTATCCTTGGCAGGCCTTGGATACACGATATGAAAGCAGTCCCATCTACCTACCATCAATGTGTGAAACTCCCTAGTCCTTGGGGAATAGTGAAGATTGATAGTGATCAGCAGGAGGCTAAGAATTGCTACACTTCATCGATGAAACCAGCCTCGAAGTCAAAGGAGCAATAGCAATCAAGGTATCCTCCAAGGGATGTCTTGGAGGCAAGAGAGCAGGATGTGGTAGAAATCCTCATGGATCCTGATGATCCTGAATCCAAAATCTATATCGGATCAGGGATCCTTGGCGAAATGAAAGAAGATCTCGTATCCTTCCTCGAAAGGAGAAAGACTACCTTTGCATGGAAACACGATGACATGACTGGTATATCCAAAGATGTAATCACTCACAAACTCGGGATTGACAGATCCTTCAAACCAATCCATCAAAGGAGAAGAAAGTTTGCACCGGAAAGGAATGCCATTATCCAGGAAGAGGTAGAGAAATTGCTCCGGGCAGGTATGATTAGGGAGGTCAAGTATCCAAGATGGTTGGCCAATGTGGTTGTTGTTCAAAAGAAAAACGGAAAGTGGAGGGTATGTGTCGATTTTACCGATTTAAATAAGGCATGTCCCAAGGATCCTTTCCCATTACTGTTAGGGGAGGATTTTCTAACAATTAGTGATCCTTATTCGTTATCCTAACTGGTGATCCTTACTTCTGTGACAGGTGGTGATCCTCAGAAGGGCTTTAGGATCAGGATCATGGATCACTTTAAGGATCCTCATACTGACGATTGTTTACATATGTTTTATAACATCTCGCAGGTATAACAAGCTTGACCAAGTCTTAGCGGCATTCTTGGAGAATATTCCCGAAGTATTCTGCACGTGTTAGATCAAAACTAGACGTTATGGAGAACGTGGAGGCTTGGCCCGAAAGTCGGAGAGTTTGTTAACTAGATATTTTTCTTATTTTAAAGGGGTAACGAGCTAGTTAGTGACACTTAGTCATTTTGGCAGTTACACACACTCGCAAACACGCTCATACAAGCTCTCGTTCAAACACTTAGCAATTACTTACACTTTTTACACATTCCACCGTAGTGATCCTTGTACCTAGCTCGTTACTATCCGAAGTTGTAAACGTTTATTCATTTATTTGAGCTTGGTGATCGGTAGTTTCCATCACCCGGGGTTTTTTGTGCCGGAGATCAATTCTTGATCAAGGGCTTTTTCCCCGTATAAATCCTTGTGTTGTTTGTGCATTCCACATTGAAGTGATCCTCATTGTTGTTACACTTTTTGAGCATCATACCCCGTAATCTAGAGTTTGGTTGCAATATTCTCAACAGATTTTTTGACCAAAACAGTTTGGCGCCCACCGTGGGGCAATTGGTGCTTTGTCCTTAGAAGAATTCGCATTTCTGTGCTCATTCCGGTTCATTACTACCAAGCAAATGGCTTCCTCAGCGAAGAATGCTTCAAACTTGATGCCTTCGTTCACTTCTTCACAAGGCGTTCCTCCTTTGCCTCCACCACCTTCTGGATCCCAGAAGAATACAGAGAATGCTGCGAAGAAACCGACTCCCATTTTCTCAAAACCACCTACTTCTTCTGTTTCAACTAACCCTACTACTAATGATCTCTATGCCCTGATTTTGCAGATGAGGAATCATGCACAAGAGCAGGATAAAACCAACGAAAGGATCCTCCGGGAGATTGATGAAATTAAGAAACAGAAGAAAACGGCAGAGGATCATTCCCCACTGATGCCCAGATCTTTGAATTTTGACACTCCGGTGATTACTTCTCAGCCATCAGTGGTTCCAGACATTCAATATGCGGGTGGACCAAAAGGAGTGCACTATGGAACAACAGCTATGACCCAGGCACTAGGTTCATATTTCCAGCCAGCAGGATCCTATCCCCAGCATATGGGATCCCTCACGAGTACAGGAGGATATTCAGGAATGCAGCAGCATCAAGGATCCTCCTTCGTTCCAGGATCATCCCAGGTTCAAGGATCCTCCTTCGTTCCAGGATCATCCCAGGTTCAAGGATCCTCCTTCGTTCCAGGATCATCCCAGGTTCAAGGATCCTCCTTCGTTCCAGGATCATCCCAGGTTCAAGGATCCTCCTTTGTTCCAGGATCGTCTCAGTTTCAGGGATCCTTCCAGATGCCAGGATCCTTGAGGAGTTTACAAACAGGAAGTTCAGATGTCCATCAAGGAGATTTTATTCCAATGCAGACCAATGCCTCTACCGGTCCCTCGATCATTCCAGAGTCTCAACAATATGGATTGACCTCTATTCTTCCTAACTTGAATCCAATGGGAGGTAACACTTTTAATAATTCTCATACCACTAACCATGGTCTTATGCAGGATCCAGGTATCAATCATGCCATGGCCAGAGAATTACAAAAGATAAAGGATATGATCTCGAGTGTTCCGGGAGTAGTCAAACCTATTCCAGAGATTGCAGATGGGAGCCACAAGATATCTCGCTTTGCACCACCAATCTGTGATGCTGAGATACCCAAGAGGTTCCATGTGCCTACAATGAAATTGTACGATGGTTCGACGGATCCTGAAGAACACATAGCACAATACAGGGAGAGGATGGAGATCAATCCAATCCCAGAAAAGTTAAAGGAAGCATGCTTATGCAAAGGATTCGGATCCACTCTTACTGGATCAGCTCTCAAGTGGCTGCTAAGTCTTCCTCCCTATTCTATTACCTCATTTGCAAACCTAGTTAACTTGTTTAATATTCAGTTTTCTTGTAGTAGAAAATTTGAACGATTAACTAGTGATTTATATAGGATAACCCAGGGTCATAATGAATCATTAAGGGATTACATTACCAAATTTAGTAAAGAATCCTTAGACATTCCCAACTTAGATATAGCCACGGCTGTTGAAGCCTTCAAAATGGGACTGCTTAGGGATTCGTTATTTTATGATGATCTTGTTATGACACCATGCAGGAACCTAGATGAGGTAAGAACCCGGGCCCTCAGGTTCATTCGGCTAGAGGATGACAAGAGGATTCAGGAGAGGATAACAGGATCCTCAAAGCAGGATAAGCAAGGATCCTCATTCAGAAACAACAAGTTCAGATCCTACAACAAATCTGATAATCAGAACGTGCATTCTATTGATCAAGAAGAAGATGATGAGGATTATCCTCCAATTTCTGAATATTGCTTTAATGTTGATAACAATGAACTAATCCTTGCCATGCAGAACCTAGGTGATAAAGCTAGATGGCCAAGAAAGAATGACAGGCCAGCTGCAACTAAGGATAAATCAAAGTGGTGTGCATATCATGAAGATTTTGGGCACCTCACAGAAGAATGCATTGCATTAAGAAAGGAGATTGGATACTTGTTGAGCAAAGGGCATCTAAAAGAGTTGTTGGGTAGGAAAAAGTCAAGGACGCAGGATCCTGAAAGGATCCCTGAGAAGGCTCCAGCCCCTCCAGCAGATGCACAAGTGATAAACTTTATTTCTGGGGGATCCGACATTTGTGGCACATCCTTCTCAGCAGCTAAGAGGCATGCAAAGGAAACTAAAATGGATAATGGAGAAAGACCAGTTCGAACATCGAGTGTCTCCGAAGGAAAAGTCATAACCTTTGATGAAGAGGATCGTACTGATATCCAGGATCCTCATCACGATGGTTTAGTTATTACTCTTTTTATATCTAACTGTTTTGTCCGCAGGATCCTAATAGACGGAGGAAGTTCAATGAACATTATCCAGCTTGACGTTCTAAAGAAGATGGGTATCCCTGAATCAGAGATCATACCAAGATCCTCCGTGCTCGTGGGATTTAGTGGCGAAACTAAGAACACCCTGGGGGACATTAAACTCCCAATATATATTGAAGGCTTACACTCTTATCAAAAATTTTGTGTTATTGACTGTTTATCTTGTTGTAATGTTATCCTTGGCAGGCCCTGGATACACGATATGAAAGCAGTCCCATCTACTTACCATCAATGTGTGAAGCTCCCTAGTCCTTGGGGAATAGTAAAGATTGATAGCGATCAGCAGGAAGCTAAGAATTGCTACACTTCATCGATGAAACCAGCTTCGAAGTCAAGGGAGCAATAGCAATCAAGGTATCCTCCAAGGAATGTCTTGGAGGCCAGAGAGCAGGATGTGGTAGAAATCCTCATGGATCCTGATGATCCTGAATCCAAAATCTATATCGGATCAGGGATCCTTGGCGAAATGAAAGAAGACCTCATATCCTTCCTCAAAAGGAGAAAGACTACCTTTGCATGGAAACATGAAGACATGACTGGTATATCCAAAGATGTTATCACCCATAAACTCGGCATCGACAGATCCTTCAAACCAATACATCAAAGAAGAAGGAAGTTTGCACCAGAAAGGAATGCCATTATCCAGGAAGAGGTAGAAAAATTGCTCCGGGCAGGTATGATTAGAGAGGTCAAGTATCCAAGATGGCTGGCCAATGTGGTTGTTGTTCAAAAGAAAAACGGAAAGTGGAGGGTATGTGTCGATTTTACCGATTTAAATAAGGCATGTCCCAAGGATCCTTTCCCTTTACCCCACATTGACTCCATGGTGGATGCAACTGCGGGTCATGAACTGTTAACTTTTATGGATGCTTCATCTGGATTTCAACAAATCCAAATGGAACCATCCGACCAAGAGGATACAGCCTTCATGACTCCAACTGATATATATTGCTATATTGCTATGCCGTTTGGATTAAGAAATGCAGGTGCAACGTACCAAAGGCTGGTGAATATGATGTTCAAGGATCAGATTGGACAAACTATGGAGGTTTACATAGATGATATGGTGGTGAAATCCTTAAAAGCTGAGGATTACCTACGAGACTTGGAGGAAGCATTTGATATCCTTGACAAATATAATATGAAGCTTAATCCTTCAAAATGTCATTTTGGTGTTAAAGCAGGTAAATTCTTAGGATACATGGTGACTAAGAGAGGCATCGAAGCTAGCCCGGAACAAATCAAAGCAATAGTGAACATCAAATCTCCAGCCAATGCTAAGGATGTTCAAAGGTTAACAGGAAGGATAGCAGCCTTGAACAGATTCATATCCAAGTCCTCCGAGAAATGTAAAGAATTCTATGATATCCTAAGGAAGAACAAGAAATTTGAGTGGACGGAGAAGCATGAAAATGCTTTAAAAGCCCTCAAAGATTACCTATCCTCGGCCCCGGCTTTAATGAAACCAGAAAAAGGTGAAGTGTTATCCTTGTATCTCGCAGTATCCTCAAAAGCAGTAAGTGCGGTCCTTGTTAAGGATCATCAAGGTACACAACATCCCGTTTATTATGTAAGTAAAAGTTTACTTGATGCCGAATCTAGGTACTCACACCTTGAAAAACTTATCCTTGCATTAATAATGGCATCTACCAAGTTAAGACATTATTTTGAAACTCATGTTATCATTGTTAAAACTAATTTTCCAATTAAGAATGTCCTCAGGAAACCAGAGATGTCCGGAAGGATGGCTAAGTGGGCAGTAAAGCTGAGTGCCTATGATATAAGATATGAGCCTAGGACAGCTATCAAATCCCAAGCATTAGCTGACTTTGTGGCTGATTTCAGTAGTGATCTACAAGAAGAAGCTGAGCTAGAAGTCCAGCAGCTAGAAGAGACCAAGGATCCTTGGATACTCCACACTGATGGATCCTCAAATGTCAAAGGCACAGGGCTTGGAATACTACTAAAATCGCCACAGGGGGACATAATACCCCATTCTATAGCTTGTGAGTTCCAAACCACTAATAATGAGGCTGAATATGAAGCCTTAATTGCTGGTTTGCAAATTGCAAAGCATATGGGGATCAGGTATCTTGAGTCAAAAGTTTGGCACTCTCTTTTGTTTCCTTTAGTTTGTCACAGGTACCAAGGGAAGAAAATACAGAAGCTGATGCATTGGCTAACTTAGGATCATCTTTGAAGATCCCAGAGGATATCAAGATTCCTATTATCCATATCCTGACCCCGGCTATCGAGGATCACCAGACTATGGAGATAGGAGATTATTCTGCAGTTATCCCTAGTGAGGATATTCAATCCTATTCAGGATCCAGATCATGGATCTCACCAATTATGAGATACTTACAACATGGAGAGATTCCTACAGGAGAAAACCCTAGGGCTTTCAAATCTAAGGTATCTCAATTCACAATTATGAATAATATGTTGTATAGACGATCTCTTGCAGGACCATACTTAAGATGCATTGAGGATCCTGAAGTTCAGGAAGTTTTAAAAGACTTCCATGAAGGAGATTGTGGAAACCACACTGGGGGCAGGGCTTTATTTTCAAGGATCCTGAGGACAGGATATTATTGGCCAACCATGAAGAAAGATGCTGTGGAGTATGCCAGAAGATGTGATCCTTGCCAGAGACACATCAATATCCTTCATCAGCCAGCCGAATTATTGCATCCTATATCCTCCTCTTGGCCATTTATGAGATGGGGTATGGACATAGTTGGCAAGCTCCCTAAGGCACCTGGTGGAAAAGTATTCATGCTAGCTATGACTGATTACTTCTCCAAGTGGATAGAGGCTGAAGCTTTTGCCCAAGTTAGAGAAAAGGAAGTTATATCCTTCATTAAAAGAAATATTATAACTAGATTTGGAATTCCCTCTGAGATTATATGTGATAATGGTTCCCAATTTATTGGGGGCAGAACCACTAACTTTTGTGACAGCTGGGGGATTAGGATGATAACATCAACACCAGTCCACCCACAAGCTAATGGCCAAGCAGAATCATCCAACAAGATCATCATCAACAATTTGAAGAAAAAGCTTGGATCCAAGAAAGGGAAGTGGGCAGAAGAACTACCCTATGTGCTCTGGGCTGACAGGACAACCCCTAAGAATGCTACTGGTCAAACACCATTCTCTTTGGTGTTTGGGGCAGAATCAGTGATCCCAACAGAAATGGTGGTTCCTACTGCTAGAACAAGTACCCGTGATCCTGAGGAAAATGATGAAAACTTGGCTCAAGACCTGGATACTATTGAAGAAATCAGGAATATGGCTAGGATCAGGATGGCCAGTTATCAACAAAGAATGGCTGGTGCTTACAACAAAAATGTCAGGATCAGGAGGTTTCAAGTTGGAGATATGGTGTTAAGGAAAGCATTTCAGAATACCACCAATCCTGCCGATGGAAAATTGGCTCCAAAATGGGAAGGCCCTTATTTGATTGAAGCTGAAGCAGGAAAGGGGGCATATAGATTGCTAACCATGGAAGGTGATTTGCTACCAAGAGCTTGGAATGCTGTTCACTTGAAGAAATATTTCATGTGACAAGGATCCTCGTGGCAGAGGTGATCCTAGTGAAAGGGATATCCTTAAAGGATCCTCAAAGTATCGGTGATCCTTATTCAGGTAATATCCTAATCTTGAACTATTTCATTTCTTTATTTTCTCATATTAGGATAAGGATCATGTATCCTTTATCCATTTCTCACGTGAGTTCAAGTTTTGAAAGTTCAGGTATCCTTAGCACAACGTTGGTTATCCACAGAAGCAATCCGTCTTTGGGTTTAACCCCAGTTATTTGGGCTTGTCCCCAGATTCCGCCTGTAGCGCACGATGATCCTGGTGTAGTTCAAGGCTTTGGGACCAGTACTCGTTCTAGGGGCTGATAATTCAATTGTTCTGGCTATGCTTAGGATCCTACGTATAATGGTAGACGTACCATACATCCGGTCATAAGGTTTCTAACGTTTTCACGTTAGCTAAGGTTTCTAACGTTTTCACGTTAGCTAAGGTTTTGGCATCTTCATGTCACTAAGTTTGGATAGTCGCCAGTTAGGGCCATACTCCAGTTTACACACGATCCTTGGGCTTGTCCCCAGTTATCCTTGGGCTTGTCCCCAGTTATCCTTGGGCTTGTCCCCAGTTATCCTTGGGCTTGTCCCCAGTTGCTAACTCTTTTCTTATATTGGCTTAGTCCCAAGTTATGCTCTATTTCAGGTCATTGAAGATAGGCAGTTACGGATCCTTGATCCTTATTTCACTCTAAGGTTTATCTTATAGTTATCCTTATTATGGTTAGGATTCTAACTTGGATCCTCAGGTATGATCCTTAACTCTTTTGATTCTATTCATTATTCTTTTAAATAACCCTTACACTTGACAACTGAACTTATCAATTTTAAATCATGTCATTTTTTAAAAAACTTATCTGTTATGGGATATGTGATCCTTGTTCATATCCTAAACTTTTTGGATATCTTTTCTAGTTTTTCAAGGCTTGATAAGTATAAACAAATTGAACATTATAACAGTTGGAAAATAACATACTAAAAGGGATAACAAATACAAGATAAGCGACAAAAGGTTAAATTTTTATTTATTAACATAAGACTAACCCTTTAAAGGTTGTCAAAATTACCTACCCGAGCTTCTACCAGCAAAACGTGGCCCGTCCGCTGGGGTAGGTAAAGGGTGTCCATGATAATGAGTTCAAAGATAGTGCAGGAATATAAAGGCGGCAGGATCACAATGGCTTCATCCCCCAAACAGAGGATCCCTCCACCGATTGCAATCCTGCCTATTGTCCAAAGGATCATACATGATCCTTAATCCTAAAACCTATTGTTCAAAGTACAACCCATGAAATTGTCTTAAACATCACAACCACAAAAAACGACCATCAAACTAAAAAATTGGGCTCCGGCCTTGGCACATATATCCATCATCGCCCAATTGTGCAGCTCACACCTTGGCTGCATCACCACCAGCATCATCACCACCAGCCTGATCCTTCCCACTGCCACTTGCCTCAATTGCCAGGACATCAGCTGCCTCCTCCTCATCATCCTCAAGATCTGCCAACCTTGCCTTCCAGCCTTCAACATCCCAGCTGCTTTTGTCGAAACTAGGATCTTGAGCTTCCTGGGCCATCTTCAACTTAGTCTGATACATTGTGATGGCAGCAGAGAGCTTGGTATTTTCGATGAGGTCATGCTTTTCATAATCAAAGTTGACCAGCACCTTGGCCATTTCCTGCTTGGTATCCTGGAGTTCCTTCCGAGCATCAGCAAGTGCAAGATCTTTGAGCACGGCAACTTGTTGGAGATCAGCTATTTTCTTGTCCAGCTCCTCAACATTGCCCACGTAATCCTCTATCTCAGCAAATTTCTGCAGAAAGAAGATAAGGCAGTTCAAGGTCAAGTGATCCTCATAAGAGTAGGATACCTAGGCAAAGTTAAGGATCCTTACATCATTGAAGTATTCAAGGAATTGGTGGCGGATCAGTGGCAGCCCTTGAAGATCTTCAGCATCAGAAGTTTTCCTTTTCTTGACACCCTTTCCTTTAGTGGGTGCCCTTGGAATGGAGATGCTAGGACTGGTAGTGGACCTCTTCTTCCTGGGTCGTACGAGATCAAGATCAGCTGTGTTGAATTGGGAAACAGGCTTGACAGGTTTTCCAGCGCCTACACATTCAAAGCAAGATGAGTATCCTTATCCTATTTCAATTTATCTATTTATTTTAATATTTAAACTATGCAAAAGACAGGATACTTACTCGACATGGTAATGGAACCTGAGGATACTTCTTGTGAGTCTTGGGTGTCTATCTTGAATGTCCTTGTTTCAGGATCAAGCTTCCAAAAAGCAGCGAGCCTATCCTTGGTTTCAGTTGATGTGCGGATACGTGAAACGGTGATAGCTGCAAAACAAGAAAGCAAAAATATAAGTTATCCTTGCAATCAAAGAAAGTTCCTGGTGATCCTTATCAGGATCCTCCATCCTACCATGGGTAGCCCAATTTTTAGGAAGATCCTTTCCATCCTGGATAGAATCTCTCTTGACAAAGAAAAAGCGACGTTTCCAGTCTTTGTCATTCTTGGTGACTTTCAGAAGAGGATGATCTGCACCGGGTTTTCGCTTGAACAAATAACGATGGGAACCAAAAGTAGTGAGATCATACAGCTCCGCCAATTCTGACATGCCCAAAGCGATGCCTTCTTGTTCGATGATCCTCTCCAGGGTATACAAGACCCTCCAAATCATCGGCATGGCTTGGATATAAGAGATGCCGGTAAGGGAAAAGAAGGATTGTGTAAACTCTGGGAAAGGATAGGTGTATCCTATGGTGAATGGAGTAGCTGGAAATGCAACCCATGTTTCCGAAACATAGTCGCTAAGGGTAGTAGGATCAAAGGGTCTGATAAAGGCATTCGCCGGAAAACAGCAACGGATTATGTCTATCTGTGCGTCGTTAAAACAACACTTTTCATTCGCTGAGTCCTTGATGATTTTCTGACTTTCCAAAGGGCTATCCTTCTTGTGATCTTTGCCCGGAGAACTTCGGAGCAACATCTTTGATGGAAAGATAAAAACAGAGCAAGAGAGGGAAAAGGATAGAGAAAGAGAATACCTGAACGTCTTCGGAATGTGGATTATAAAGGGAGTTTCTCTGAAAATTTAAATGCATTTGATCCTATCTATATCTCTATTTATAATCATGATCTTGCAGGTTGTCACTTCCGTGACATCATCATCGCAACGGCTAGTTCAAAATTAACGGCTATATATCCGTTAGTTTGTTACGGATAAGATCAAGAAAACATAACTCGCTAATTTTACAATTTCACTCCTTATATTTTGGGGGCAATTGTTAGGGGAGGATTTTCTAACAATTAGTGATCCTTATTCGTTATCCTAACTGGTGATCCTTACTTCTGTGACAGGTGGTGATCCTCAGAAGGGCTTTAGGATCAGGATCATGGATCACTTTAAGGATCCTCATACTGACGATTTTTTACATATGTTTTATAACATCTCGCAGGTATAACAAGCTTGACCAAGTCTTAGCGGCATTCTTGGAGAATATTCCCGAAGTATTCTGCACGTGTTAGATTAAAACTAGACGTTATGGAGAACGTGGAGGCTTGGCCCGAAAGTCGGAGAGTTTGTTAACTAGATATTTTTCTTATTTTAAAGGGGTAACGAGCTAGTTAGTGACACTTAGTCATTTTGGCAGTTACACACACTCGCAAACACGCTCATACAAGCTCTCGTTCAAACACTTAGCAATTACTTACACTTTTTACACATTCCACCGTAGTGATCCTTGTACCTAGCTCGTTACTATCCGAAGTTGTAAACGTTTATTCATTTATTTGAGCTTGGTGATCGGTAGTTTCCATCACCCGGGGTTTTTTGTGCCGGAGATCAATTCTTGATCAAGGGCTTTTTCCCCGTATAAATCCTTGTGTTGTTTGTGCATTCCACATTGAAGTGATCCTCATTGTTGTTACACTTTTTGAGCATCATACCCCGTAATCTAGAGTTTGGTTGCAATATTCTCAACAGATTTTTTGACCAAAACAATTACCCCACATTGACTCCATGGTGGATGCAACCGCGGGTCATGAACTGTTAACTTTTATGGATGCTTCATCTGGATTCCAACAAATCCAAATGGAACCATCCGACCAAGAGGATACAGCCTTCATGACTCCAACTGGTATATACTGCTATATTGCTATGCCGTTCGGACTAAGAAATGCAGGTGCAACATATCAAAGGCTGGTGAATATGATGTTCAAGGATCAGATTGGACAAACTATGGAGGTTTACATAGATGATATGGTGGTAAAATCCATAAAAGATGAGGATCACCTAAGGGACTTGGAGGAAGCATTCGATATCCTTGACAAATATAACATGAAACTTAATCCTTCAAAATGTCACTTTGGTGTTAAAGCAGGTAAATTCTTAGGATATATGGTGACAAAGAGAGGCATTGAAGCTAGCCCGGAACAAATCAAAGCAATAGTGAACATCAAATCTCCGGCCAATGCTAAGGATGTTCAAAAGCTAACAGGCAGGATAGCAGCTTTGAACAGATTTATATCCAAATCCTCAGAGAAGTGCAAAGAATTCTATGATATCCTAAGGAAGAATAAGAAATTTGAGTGGACTGAGAAGCATGAAAATGCTTTAAGAGCCCTCAAAGATTACCTATCCTCAGCCCCGGCTTTGATGAAACCAGAAAAAGGCGATGTGCTATCCTTGTATCTTGCAGTATCCTCAAAAGCAGTAAGTGCGGTCCTTGTTAAGGATCATGAAGGTACACAACATCCTGTCTACTATGTAAGTAAAAGTTTACTTGATGCCGAATCCAGGTATTCACACCTCGAAAAACTTATTCTTGCATTAATTATGGCATCTAGTAAGCTAAGACATTATTTTGAAACTCATGTTATTGTTGTTAAAACTAATTTTCCAATTAAGAATGTCCTCAGGAAACCAGAGATGTCAGGAAGGATGGCTAAGTGGGCAGTGAAGCTAAGTGCATATGATATAAGATATGAGCCTAGGACAGCCATCAAATCCCAAGCATTAGCTGACTTTGTGGCTGATTTCAGTAGTGATTTACAAAAAGAAGCTGAGTTAGAAGTCCAGCAGCTAGAAGAGACCAAGGATCCTTGGATACTCTATACTGATGGATCCTCAAATGTCAAAGGCACAGGGCTTGGAATACTACTAAAATCGCCACAGGGGGACATAATACCCCACTCTATAGCTTGTGAGTTCCAAACCACTAACAATGAGGCTGAATATGAAGCCTTAATTGCTGGTTTGCAAATTGCAAAGCATATGGGGATTAGGTATCTTGAGGTACATGTAGATTCATTGTTAATTACAAACCACTTTAATGGATCCTACGCTGTTAAAGGTGAAAAGCTAACCAAATATTTAGAGATAGTCAAAAGTTTGGCACTCTCTTTTGTTTCCTTTAGTTTGACGCAGGTACCAAGGGAAGAAAATACAGAGGCTGATGCATTGGCTAACTTAGGATCATCCTTGAAGATCCCGGAGGATATCAAGATCCCTATTATCCATATCCTGACCCCGGCTATCGAGGATCACGAGGCTATGGAGATAGGAAATGATTCTGCAATTATCCCTTGTGAGGATACTCAATCCCATTCAGGATCAGGATCATGGATCTCACCAATTATGAGATACTTACAACATGGAGAGATTCCTACAGGAGAAAACCCTAGGGCTTTCAAATCTAAGGTATCTCAATTCACAATTTTAAATAATATGTTGTATAGACGATCTCTTGCAGGACCATACTTGAGATGCATTGAGGATCCTGAAATCCAAGAAGTTTTAAAAGACTTCCATGAAGGAGATTGTGGAAACCACACTGGGGGCAGGGCATTATTCTCAAGGATCCTGAGGACAGGATACTACTGGCCAACCATGAAGAGAGATGCTGTGGAGTATGCTGAAAGATGTGATCCTTGTCAGAGACACAGCAATATCCTTCATCAACCAGCTGAATTATTGCATCCTATATCCTCCTCTTGGCCATTTATGAGATGGGGTATGGATATAGTTGGTAAGCTCCCTAAGGCACCTGGTGGAAAAGTATTCATGCTAGCTATGACTGATTACTTCTCCAAGTGGATAGAGGCTGAAGCTTTTGCCCAAGTCAGAGAAAAGGAAGTGATATCCTTCATTAAAAGAAATATTATAACTAGATTTGGAATTCCTTCTGAGATTATATGTGATAATGGTTCCCAATTTATTGGGGGCAGAACCACTAACTTTTGTGACAGCTGGGGGATTAAGATGATAACATCAACACCAGTCCACCCACAAGCTAATGGTCAAGCAGAATCATCCAACAAGATCATCATCAACAATTTGAAGAAGAAGCTTGGATCCAAGAAAGGGAAATGGGCAGAAGAACTACCCTATGTGCTTTGGGCTGATAGGACAACCCCTAAGAATGCTACTGGTCAAACGCCATTCTCTTTGGTATTTGGGGCAGAATCAGTGATCCCAACAGAAATGGTGGTTCCAACTGCTAGAACAAGTACCCGTGATCCTGAGGAGAATAATGAGAACTTAGCTCAAGACCTGGATACTATTGAAGAAATCAGGGATCTCGCTAGGATAAGGATGGCCAGTTATCGATAAAGAATGGCTGGTGCTTACAACAAAAATGTCAGGATCAGGAGGTTTCAAGTTGGAGATATGGTATTAAGGAAAGCATTCCAGAATACCACCAATCCTGCTGATGGAAAATTGGCTCCAAAATGGGAAGGCCCTTATTTGATTGAAGCTGAAGCAAGAAAGGGGGCATATAGATTGCTAACCATGGAAGGTGATTTGCTACCAAGGGCTTGGAATGCTGTCCACTTAAAGAAATATTTCATGTGAGCAGGATCCTCATGGCACAGATGATCCTCAAAGGATCCTCAAAGTATCGGTGATCCTTACTTAGGTAATATCCTAAACTTGAACTATTTCATTTCTTTATTTTCTCATATAAGGATAAGGATCATGTGTCCTTTATCCATCTCTCACGTGAGTTTAAGTTTTGAAAGTTCAGGTATCCTTAGCATAACATTGGTTATCCGCTGAAGCAATCCGTTCCTTGGGTTTAACCCCAGTTATTTGGGCTTGACCCCAGTTCCGCCTGTAGCGCATGATGATCCTGGTATAGTTTAAGGCAGTGGGACCAGTACTCGTTTTAGGGGCTGATAATTCCATTGTACTGGCTATGCCTAGGATCCTACGTATAATGGTAGACGTACCATACATCCGTTCCTAAGGTTTCTAACGTTTTCACGTTAGCTAAGGTTTTGGCATTTTCATGTCACTAAGTTTGGATAGTCGCCAGTTAGGGCCATACTCCAGTTTACATACGATCCTTGGGCTTGTCCCCAGTTATCCTTGGGCTTGTCCCCAGTTATCCTTGGGCTTGTCCCCAGTTGCTAACTCTTTTCTTATATTGGCTTAGTCCCAAGTTATGCTCTATTTCAGGTTCTTAAAGATAGGCAACTAGGGATCTTTGATCCTTACTCCACTCTAAGGTTTATCTTATAGTTATCGTTATTATGGTTAGGGTCCTAACTTGGATCCTCAGGTATGATCCTTAACTATTATTAATTATATTCATTATTTATTTGAATAACCCTTAAAATTTGACAACTAAACTTGTGATTCTTAAACTATATCACTTTTTGGAACTTATCAGTTATGGGATATGTGATCCTTGATCATATCCTAAACTTTTTGGATATCTTTTTTAATTTTTCAAGGATTGATAAGTATAAATGGAATGAACATTACAACAATTGGAAAGCAAGATATTAAAAAGGATAACAACACAAGATAAGCGACAAAAGGTTAAGATTTTATTTATTAACAAAGGATTAACCCTTAAAAGGTTGTCAAAATTACCTACCCTGAGCATCTACCAGCAAAACGTGGCCCGTCCGCTGGGGTAGGTAAAGGGTGTCCATGATAATAAGTTCGAAAGTAGTGCAGGATTATAAAGGCGGCAGGATCACAATGGCTTCATCCCCAAAACAGAGGATCCCTCCACCAATTGCAATCCTGCCTATTGTCCAAAGGATCATACATGATCCTTAATCCTAAAGACTACTGTTCAAGAATGTCCATCATCGCCCAATTGTACAGCCTACACCTTTGCTGCATCCTCTTCCCCTCCAGCTGCGGTATCCTTCATCAGATCCTTTCCACTGCCACTTGCCTCAATCGCCAAGACCTCAGTAGTCTCCTCCTCATCATCCTCGAGATCAGCCAACCTTGCTTTCCAGCCCTCAACATCCCAACTGCTTTTATCAAAGTTAGGATCTTGAGCTTCCTGGGCCATCTTCAATTTTGTCTGATACATTGTGATGGCAGCAGAGACCTTAGCATTTTCTATGAGATCATGCTTCTCATAGTCAAGGTCAATCAGAAGTTTAGCTGTCTTAGTCTTGGCATCTTGGAGTTCCTTCTGAAGATCAGCAATGGCAAGGTTCTTAAGCACGGCAACCTGTTGGAGGTCAGCAATCTTCTTGTCCTGCTCTTCAACATTCCCCACGTAATCTTCAATCTCAGCAAATTTCTGCAAAGAAAAAGGACAGAACAGTTCAAGATCAGGTGATCCTCATATGAGTAGGATACCTAGGCAGAATTAGTGATCCTTACATCATTGAAGTATTCAAGGAACTGGTGGCGGATCAGTGGTAGGCCTTGAAGGTCCTCAGTGTTAGAAGTTTTCCTCTTCTTACCACCCTTTCCTTTAGTGGGTGCTTTGGGAATGGAAATGCTAGGACTGGTAGTGGACCTCTTCTTCCTGGATCGAACAACATCAAGGTCAGCCGTGTTGAACTGGGATACAGGCTTGGCAGATTTTCCGGCACCTACACAATCAAAACAAGATAAGTGTCCTACTCTTATTTCAATTTAATTATTTATTTTAATATTCAAACTATAAATCAAGCAGGATACTTACTTGACATGGTAATGGAACCTGAGGATACTTCTTGTGAATCTTGGGTGTCTATCTTGAATGTCCTTGTTTCAGGATCAAGCTTCCAAAAAGCAGCAAGCCAATCCTTGGTTGCAGGTGATGTGATGATGTGTGAGACAGAAATAGCTGCATAACACAAGACAAAAAGGGGTCAGTAATCCTTATACAAAAACAAGACTACCTGGTGATCCTTCTCAGGATCCTCTGGCCTACCATGGGTGGACCATGTCCTTGGTAGATCCTTTCCGTTTGGAATGGTATCCCTCCTGACAAAGAAGAAGCGACGTTTCCAATTTGTGTCATTCTTGGTAACTTTAAGAAGGGGGTGTTCTCCGCCGGGTTTTCGTTTGAACAAATAACGATGGGAACCAAAGGTAGTAAGGTCATACAATTGTGTCAGCTCTGACATGCCTAAATCAATGCCTTCCTGTTCGATGATCCTCTCCAGGGTATACAAAACCCTCCAAATCATCGGCATGGCTTGGATGTAAGAGATGCCGGTAAGGGAAAAGAAGGATTGTGTAAATTCTGGGAAAGGATAGGTGTATCCTATGGCGAATGGAGTAACTGGAAAGGCAACCCATGTTTCTGAAACGTAGTCGCTCAGAATAGTAGGATCGAAGGGTTTGAAAAAAGCACTCGCCGGAAAGCAATGACGGATCTTGTCTATCTGAGCATCGTTAAAGTAACACCTCTCATTTGCGGAGTCTTTGATGATCTTTTGACTCTTCAAGGGACTATCCTTCTGGTGATCCTTGGCGGGGGAGGACCGGAGCATCATTCTTGAAGAGATAATGGTAAAGTAAGAAAAACAGAGTAAGAGAAGGAAGAAGATGAAGAGAGAATACCTGTCTATCTTCGGAATGCAGTTATAAAGGGAGTCTTTCTGAAATTTTAAATGCATTTGATCCTATCTCTATCTCCTATTTATAATCATGATCGTGCAGGGTTGTCACTTCTGTGACGTCACGATTGCAATGGCTAGTTCAACAATAACGGCTATATTTACGATAGTTAGTTGCGGATAAGATCAGGAAAATATAACTCGCTCAATTTACATATTACTCCTTATATTTTGGGGGCAATTGTTAGGGGAGGATTTTCTAACAATTAGTGATCCTTATTCGTTATCCTAATTAATGATCCTTACTTCTGTGACAGATAGTGATCCTCAGAAGAGCTTCAGGATCAGGATCATGGATCACTTTAAGGATCCTCGTACTGACGATTGTTTATTTGTGTTTTGTATTATTTCGTAGGAGTAACAAGCTTGACTTGGTCTTGGCAACGGTACTAAGGAATATTCCACGGGCATTTCGTACACGATTGACCAAAAATGGACGTTGTGGAGAACGTGGGAGCTTGGCACAAAAGTCGGATAGTTAGTTATTGTAGTTAACTTCTATTTTAAAAAGGGGTAACGAGCTAGAATTAGAACACTTAGCCATTTTCAGCTACACACTCTCATATACTCGCACACTTGAAGCTCTCGACGAACATTCATTAGTTTTCACTCACTTTTACACATTTCACGATAGTGATCCTTGTACCTAGCTCGTTACTATCCGAAGTTGTAAACATTTATTCATTTATTTGAGCTTGGTGATCGGTAGTTTCCATCACCCGGGGTTTTTTGTGCCGGAGATCAACTCTTGATCAAGGGCTTTTTCCCCGTATAAATCCTTGTGTCGTTTGTGCAATTTACATTGAAGTGATCCTTGTCATTGTTCTACATTATTAGCATCATACCCCGTAATAGAGAGTTTGGTTGCAATATCCTCATCAGATTTTTTGACCAAAACACTTAGCTAACGTGAAAACGTTAGAAACCTTAGGAACGGATGTATGGTACGTCTACCATTATACGTTGGATCCCGGATACAGCCAGTACAATGAAATTGTTAGCCCCTAAAGCGAGTACTGGTCCCATTGCCATAAACTGTACCAGGATCATCGTGCGCTACTGGCGATACTGGGGACAGGCCCAAAAAACTGGGGTCAAGCCCAAACAACTGGGGTCAATCCCAAACAACTGGGGTCAAGCCCAAACAACTGGGGTCAAGCCCAGACAACTGGATACTTCTGTGGATACTCAATCCTTTGTCAAGGATATGTCATCTTTCTGCAAAACTCAGAGCTAAGTGAAAGAAGGATAAAGGATCAAGGATCCTTCCCCTTAAGCATAAGATAACTAAAAAATTAATTAGATTGAAATTAGATCATTACCAGGATGAGGATCCTCCATCCTCTAAGGATCCTTCAAGGATGTGGATCATGAATATTGCTAAGGATAACAAATCCTTATCACATGAAGTATTTCTTCAGATGGACAACATTCCAAGCTCTTGGTAACAAATCACCTTCCGTTGTTAGCAATCGATATGCCCCCTTTCCAGCCTCAGCTTCAATCTGGTAGGGGCCTTCCCACTTTGGTGCCAATTTTCCATCAGCAGGATTTGTGGTATTCTGAAATGCTTTCCTTAATACCATATCACCAACTTGGAACTTCCTGATCCAGACATTCTTATTGTAGGCTCCAGCCATCCTTTGTTGATAACTAGCCATCCTGTTCTCTTGCCTCCAAGACATCTCTTGGAGGATGCTTTAATTGCTATTGTTCCCTTGGTCTTGAGGCTGGCTTCATTGATGAAGTGTAACAATTCTTAGCTTCTTGTTGATCACTCTCAATTTTCACCACTCCCCATGGACTAGAAAGCTTTACACATTGATGATAGGTAGATGGGACTGGCTTCATGTCATGTATCCATGGCCTGCCAAGGATAACATTACAACAGGATAAGCAATCTATAACACAAAATTTTTGATAAGAATGAAGTCCTTCAATATAGATGGGGATTTTGATGTCCCCCAATGTATTCTTGGTCTCTCCGCTGAATCCCACAAGAACTGAGGATCTTGGGACAATATCTGATTCAGGGATGTTCATCTTCTTGAGGACATCAAGCTGAATAATGTTTACTGAGCTTCCTCCATCTATCAGGATCCTGCGAACAAAATGGTTAGAAATAAACAGAGTAATAAAAAGACCATCATGATGAGGATCCTGAACATCAACACGATCATCCTCATCAAAAGTTATAATTTTATCCTTGGTAACAGTGGAGGTCCGGATGGGTCTGTCTCCATTATCCATCTTGGTTTCCTTGGCATGTCTTTTGGTTGCTGAAAAGGAAGTATCACAAATGTCTGATCCACCGGATATGAAGTTTATAACTTGTGCATCAGCTGGAGGAGCAGGAGCTCTTTCTGGGATCCTCTCAGGATCCTGGGTTCTTGACTTCTTTCTTCCCAAAAGCTCCTTGCTTAACAAGTAACCAATTTCCTTTCTTAGTGCAATACACTCTTCAGTGAGATGTCCGAAATCCTCATGATATGCACACCATTTGGACTTGTCTTTTGTTGCGGCTGGTTTATCACTTTTCCTTAGCCATCTTGCTTTCTCACCTAGATTCTGCATTGCAAGAATTAGTTCATTGTTATCAACAGAAAAACAGTATTTAGAAATTGGAGGATAATCCTCATCATCCTCTTCTTGTTCTACTACATGCACATTCTGGTTATCAGACTTGTTGTGGGATTTAAACTTGTTATTCTTGAAGTAGGATCCTTGTTTTCCTGTTTTGAGGATCCTGCCAATCTCTCCTGGATCCTTTTATCATCCTCTAATCGGATGAATCTAAGGGCCCTGGTTCTCACTTCATCAAGATTCCTGCACGGGGTCATAACAAGATCATCATAGAATAATGAATCCCTAAGCAAACCCATTTTAAAGGCTTCCACAGCCGTGGCTATATCCAGATTAGGGATATCTAAGGATTCTTTACTAAAATTAGTGATATAATCTCTAAGTGATTCATTTTGACCTTGTGTTACCCTATATAAATCACTAGTTAATCGTTCAAATTTTCTGCTACATGAGAACTGACTATTAAACAGGTTAACTAGATTAGCAAATGAAGTAATGGAGTAAGGGGGAAGACTTAGCAGCCATTTAAGAGCAGATCCTGTAAGTGTGGATCCGAAACCCTTGCATAGACATGCTTCTTTTAACCTCTCTGGGATGGGGTTGATCTCCATCCTTTCTCTATATTGAGCTACATGTTCTTCTGGATCCGTTGAACCATCATACAGCTTCATAGTTGGTATTTGAAACCTTTTGGGTATCTCAGCATCACAAATAGGTGGTGCAAAACGAGATATCCTATGGCTCCCATCTGTAATTTTATAAATGGGCTTAACCACTCTCGGAACGCTGGATATCATATCCTTCAGCTTTTGTAATTCCCTAGCCATAGCTTGATTGATACCTGTATCCTGCATAGAGCCATGGTTAGTGTTATAAGAATTATTGAAAGTGATACCTCCCAGAGGATTCAAGTTTGGAATCACAGATGTGAATCCATATTGATGGGATTCTGGTATGATTGAAGGACCAGGAGAGGCAATGGTCTGCATTGGAATGAAGTCTCCTTGATGAACATCTGTGCTTGGGGGTTGTACACTTCTCAAGAATCCTTGATCCTGAAAGATGTTGGATCCTTGAACCTGAGAGGATCCCTGAGGCTGAGAGGATCCTTGAACATGAAAGGATCCCTGAGGCTGAGAGGATCCTTGAACTTGAAATGAGGACCCTTGAACCTGAGAGGATCCTTGAACCATGGAGGATCCTTGGACCCTAGAGGATCCTTGAACCTGAGAGGATCCTTGGACTGTGTGCATTCCTAAATATCCTCCCGAGCTGACGAAGGATCCCTGATGCTGAAAAGAGGATCCCGAAGGCTGGAAACAGGATCCTTGAGGCTGCAAGTGAGACCCAAAAGCCTGACTCATAGTTGTTGCTCCATAACGCCTTCCCAATGGTTCAGTTTGGTACTGGATGTCTAGGCTGCAGATTGCTGGGCAGTTATAGCTGGAGTGTCGAAATCCAGTGACCTTGGTATCAGAGGAGAGTGATCCTCCCCTGATCTCTTCTATTTCTTGATGTCACCGATCTCCCAGAGGATCCTTTTGTTGGTTTTGTCCTACTCTTGTATGTGATCCCTCATCTACAAAATCAAAGTAAAAAGATCACTAGTAGTAGGATTAGAAGAAACAGAAGAAGTTGGTGGTTTTGGAAAAAATGGGGCTTTGTCTCTTTGCAGCATTTTCAGCATTCTTCTGGGATCCCGAAGGTGGTGGAGGCAAAGGAGGAACGCCCTGTGAAGAACTCATTGCCGGCATTGAACTTGAAGTGCTCTTTGCTGAAGAAGCCATCTGCTTGGTTGTAATGAACCGAAATAATCACAAAAACAAGAGTTTTTTAGGAATGAAGCACCAATTGCCCCACGGTGGGCGCCAAACTGTTTTGGTCAAAAATCCGGCTAAGATAATGTAACCAAATCTTTGTTGTGAGGAACGATGCTTGAATCAATGAACAATGTTAAGGATAACTCATAAATGTAATGAACAAATGACACAAGGATTTATACGAGGAAAAAGCCCTTGATCAAGAGTTGATCTCCGGCACAAAAAACCTCGGGTGATGGAAACTACCGATCACCAACTAAGATTAAACAAAAGAAGTTTACAACTCGGGATGATAACAAGCTTGTTACAAGGATCACTAGTGTGCAATGTGCAAAACATTTATTGAAATCGCCAAGTAGTGTTTGAGAGCTGATTGGGAGCTGTTACGAGAGTGTGTGAATGCCAAAATTAGCTAAGTGTTTTAACTCAAGCTTGTTATCCCCATTTTAAATTAGAAATAACTAAACTAACTAACTATCCTCAAATTGTGCAAGCTCCCCACGATCTCCATAACGTCCACAAGAACCAAGCACGTGCGGAATATTGAGGGAATATGCTCCAGGAATTTCGGTGAGACTTAGTCTATGCCTTTGCTCCTGCAAAACAAGCTTACGTACAAGGTAGACAATTGTTAGTATAAGGATAACAATAATGATCCTGAATCCTGATCCTGCAACACCTACTAAGGATCCTTAATTCAAACAGAATTGAGGATCCACGATCCTGGAAGCATTTGAGGATCCGTGATCCTTAGGATTGGAAAATCCTCCCCTAACACTTGTACCTAGCGGTATCCTCTAAAGCAGTAAGTGCGGTCCTTGTTAAGGATCACGAAGGTACACAACATCCTGTCTATTATGTAAGTAAGAGTTTGCTTGATGCTGAATCCAGGTATTCACATTTAGAAAAACTTATTCTTGCTTTGATTATGGCATCTACTAAACTAAGACATTATTTTGAAACTCATGCCATTATTGTTAAGACTAATTTTCCAATTAAAAATGTTCTCAGGAAACCTGAAATGTCAGGAAGGATGGCTAAATGGGCAGTGAAGCTTAGTACTTATGATATAAGATATGAACCAAGGACTGCCATCAAATCCCAAGCCTTAGCTGACTTTGTGGCAGATTTTAGTAGTGATTTACAAAAAAAAAAAGCTGAGTTAGAAGTTCAGCAGCTTGAAGAAACTAAGGATCCTTGGATACTTTTCACTGATGGAGCTTCTAATGTCAAAGGAACAGGACTTGGAATACTACTAAAATCGCCACAGGGGGATATAATACCCCACTCCATAGCTTGTGAGTTTCAAACTACTAATAATGAGGTTGAATACGAGGCCTTGATAGCTGGTTTGCAAATTGCCAAGCATATGAGGATCAGGTATCTTGAGTCAAGGAATTGGCACTCTCTTTTGTTTCTTTTAGTTTGACACAGGTACCCAGGGAAGAAAATGCAGAAGCTGACGCATTGGCCAACTTAGGATCATCCTTAAAGATCCCAGAGGATATCAAGATCCCTATCATCCATGTTTTGGCTCCTGCCATTGAGGATCACATAACTATGGAGATAGAAGAGGATTCTGCAATGGTTCCTAGTGATGGTGCACAGTCTCGTTCAGGATCATGGATCCTTCCAATCATGAGATACATACAACATGGAGTGATTCCTACAGGAGAAAACCCCAGGGCTTTCAAAATCAAGGTATCTCAATTCACAATATTGAATAACATGTTATATAAACGATCTCTTGCAGGTCCATATCTAAGATGGATAGAGGATCCTGAAATTCAAGAAGTCTTAAAGGATTTTCATGAAGGAGATTGTGGAAACCACACTGGGGGCAGAGCATTGTTCTCAAGGATCCTTAGGACAGGATACTATTGGCCTACAATGAAGAAGGATGCTGTGGATTATGCCAAGTAATGTGATCCTTGTCAGAGACATAGTAATATCCTTCACCAACCAGCAGAGCTCTTGCATCCTATATCCTCTTCTTGGCCATTCATGAGACGGGGAATGGATATAGTTGGAAAACTTCCCAAAGCACCAGGAGGAAAGGTGTTCATGCTTGCCATGACTGATTACTTCTCTAAGTGGATAGAGGCTGAAGCCTTTGCTCAAGTCAGAGAAAAGGAAGTGATATCCTTTATTAAAAGAAACATTATTACTAGATTTGGTATCCCTTCTAAAATTGTTTGTGATAATGGATCCCAATTTATTGGGAGTAGAACTACTAACTTTTGTGACAGCTGGGGGATTAAGATGATAACATCAACACCAGTCCAACCATAAGCTAATGGTCAAGCAGAATCATCCAACAAGATCATCATCAACAACTTGAAGAAGAAGCTTGGATCCAAGAAAGGAAAGTGGGCAGAAGAACTACCTTATGTACTATGGGCTGATAGGACAACTCCCAAGAATGCCACTGGCCAAACTCCATTTTCTTTGGTATTTGGGGCAGAATCAGTGATCCCTACAGAGATGGTGGTTCCTACTGCAAGAACAAGCATTCGTGATCCTGAAGGAAATGCTGAAAACTTGGTTCAAGACTTGGATACTATAGAAGAACTCAGGGATTTAGCAAGGATAAGGATGGCTAGTTATCAACAAAGGATGGCTGGAGCCTACAATAAGAATGTCAGGATCAGGAAGTTCTAAGTTGGTGATATGGTATTAAGGAAAGCATTTCAGAATACCACAAATCCTGCTGATGGAAAATTGGCACCAAAGTGGGAAGGCCCCTACCTGATTGAAGCTGAGGCTGAAAAGGGGGCATATCGATTGCTAACAATGGAAGGCGATTTGCTACCAAGAGCTTGGAATGTTGTCCACCTAAAGAAATACTTCATGTGATAAGGATTCATGATCCCTAGCCATATTCATGATCCACATCCTTGAAGGATCCTTAGAGGATGGATGATTCTCATTTTGGTAATGATCTAATCTCAAACTATTTCATTCTTTAATTATCCTATATACAAGGAAAAGGATCCTGGATCCTTTATCCTTCTTTCTCTTAATTCTGAGTTTTGCAGAAGGTTCATATATCCTTGACAAAGGGTTCAATATCTACAGAAGTATCCAGTTATTTGGGCTTGACCCCAGTTATTTGGGCTTGACCCCAGTTATTTGGGCTAGTCCCCAGTTTTTTGGGCATGTCCCCAGTATCGCCAGCAGCGCACGATGATCCTGGTACAATTCATGGCAATGGGACCAGTACTCACTTTAGGGGCTGACAATTTCATTGTACTGGCTGTATCCGGGATCCTACGTATAATGGTAGACGTACCATACATCCGTTCCTAAGGTTTCTAACGTTTTCACGTTAGCTAAGGTTTTGGCATTTTCATGTCACTAAGTTTGGATAGTCGCCAGTGAGGGCCATACTCCAGTTTACACAAGATCCTTTGGGCTTGTCCCCAGTTTTTTGGGCTTGTCCCCAGAATTGTTGGGCTTGTCCCCAGTTCCTAACTCTTTTCTTATAATGGCTTAGTCCCAAGTTATGATCCATTTCAGGTTTTTGAAGCTAAACAGCTAAGGATCCTTGATCCTTACCTTTTACTAAGGTTTGTCTTTTGGTTATCCTGACTGTAAATGTTAAAGGTTTAGGATCCTAACTTGGATTCTCAGGTATGATCCTTGATCATTTTGATTTTATCCTTTATTTATCTAAGTGACCCTTATTCTTTGACAACAAGATACATGATCCTTAAGTTACATTACTTTTTTGAATTTATCGATTATAGGCTATTTGATCCTTGATCATATCCTAAACTTTTTGACATAATCTATTGAACTTTTATTCTTTATTTGTGAATTCAAACAAAATATATCACAACAATTGAAAGATAAAATATTTACAAAAGTAACAACACAAGATAGTCAAAAGATTAAGATTTTATTTACCAAAAGTTAAACCCTTTGAAGGTTGTCAAAATTGCCAACCCAAGCTTCTACCAGCAAAACGTGGCCCGTCCACTTGGGTTGGCAAAGGGTGTCCATATTTAATAAGGTCTAAGTGCAGGAAATAAAGGCGGAAGGATAACAAGTGGCTTCATCCCCCAAACAGAGGATCCATCCACCACCCATTATCCTACCTATTGTCCAAAGGATCAGTGATCATTAAACCTAAAGCTATTGTTCAAAGTACAAACCATTGTTCAAAACACCACCAAACAAAAACCACTACCAAATCATAAAAAATGGGCTCCGGCCGCGTCTAGATAAATCCATCATCGCCCATTTCAGCAGCTCACACCTTCTCTGCATCACCATCACCTCCTGCTCCAGCATCACCAGCCTGATCCTTAGCTCCACTGCCGCTTGCCTCCAGCATCAAGACCTCTGTAGTCTCCTCCTCATCATCAAGCTCAGCCAGCCTAGCCTTCCAGCCCTCCTGGTCCCAGTTGGTCCTGTCAAAGTCAGGATCCTCAGCCTCTTGAGCCATCTGCAGCTTGGTCTTGTACATAGCAATGGCAGCAGAGAGTTTGGCATCCTCCATCACCTCGTTCTTCTCATGGTCAGCATTGATCTGGGCCATTACCAGCTGCTTCTTTGCCAAGTTCAGATCCTTCTCAAGGAGAGAGATAGTCTCATCCTTAGCCAAGAAGATTTTCTGGAAGTCCAACTCTTTCGCCTCAGCCTCCTCAACATAGGCATAAAAAAGCATCTGGATCGCAGCAAATTTCTGCAAAGAAAGAAGGATTCATTTCAGGATCACTTATCCTCATGTGTGCAGGATCAGGGATCCTTACCTCATTAAAGTATTCCTCAAATTGGTGACGGAGAAGGGGCAGGCCTTCAAGGTTGTTAGCTTCAGAAGACTTCCTCTTCTTTCCTCCTTTGCCCTTGGAGATAACAGGCTTAGGGACTGTAGCACTTGGGCTGGCAGCAGTTTTCTTTTTCCCAGACCGAGGAGCCATAGTGCTAAGATCACTGACACTAAAGCGGGAGGCTGACTTCGAGGATTTTCCAGCGCCTATCAATCCAAAAGAACAGATAAGTATTCTTGTTTTATTTTCATTTAAACATTTAACCATATATAAACTTGGATACTTACTTGACATTGTAACTGAGCCGGAGGTTACTTCTTGAGAATCCTTGGTATTTGCTTGAAATGATATTACTGCAGGATTAAGATTCCAGAAAGCAGCGATCCTCTCCTTTGTTGCAGGTGATGGAATAATATGAGAAACAGAGATAGCTGCAAATCAAAACAAAAAAAGGATCAGTTATCCTCACAGGAACAGGGTTATCCTATGATCCTTCTATAAGGATCCTCTATCCTACCATGAGTGGCCCATTTTCTGGGGAGATCCTTTCCATCTGGTATAGAATCCCTCCTAATGAAGAAAAAACGCTTCTTCCAATTAGTGTCATTTTTGGTGGTCTTGAGGATTGGGTGTTCTTCACCGGGTTTGTGTTTGAATAAAAAGCGGTGTGAACCATGGCTCACAAGGTTGTACAGTTCAGCAAGTTCCGACATCCCCAACTCTATGCCTTCTTGCTCAATGATTCTCTCTAGGGTATATAAAACCCTCCACATCATAGGCATTGCCTGAACATAGAACATATCAATGAGAGAGAAGAAGGATTCAGTGAAGGCAGGGAAAGGATAGGAGTGGGCGGAAAAGCAACCCAGGTTTCAGAAACAAGATCACTTTTGGTGGTAGGGTCAAAGGGCTTGAAGACGGTGTTCGCCGGAAAACAATGGCGAATCCGATCGATCTCCAGATCGGTAAAACTGCAGAGTTCCTTCGGAGTACTTTTGATAATCCCTTGGCTTTTCAAAGGACTATCTTTCTGGTGATCCTTGGCAGGGGATGATCGTAATTTCATTGTGATCTAGAGATTTCGGAGAAAGAACAGATTAAGAAGATGAAAAGAGAAGAAGGAGAGAAAGATACCTGGTTGATCTTTGAATGAGGATTTAAAGGAAGTAACGCACGAATTTAAATGCCTGCCGATCCTTATCTCTAACCTATTTATAATGATGATTCTGCAGGATTGTCACTTCAGTGACGTAAGATCAGCAACGGCTAGTTCGATCCAAACGACTATATATCCGTTAGTCAGTTGGAGATAAGATCAAAAATATAACTCGTTCAAATTACACTTTACTCCTTATATTTTGGGGGCAATTGTTAGGGGATGATTTTCCAATCCTAAGGATCACGGATCCTCAAGTACTGCCAGGATCACGGATCCTCGATTCTGTTTGAATTAGGGATCCTCAGAAGGTGTTGCAGGATCAGGATTCAGGATCCTCATGGTTATCCTTACACTAACGATTGTCTTTGCTATGTTTGAGTTTGTTTTGCAGGAGTATACGCCTTAGACTTGGTCTTGCCGATATTCTTGGAGAATATGCTCTCAATATTCCGCACGTGCATGGCTTAGTGAACGTTATGGAGATCGTGGGAATCTAGCATGAATTGCGGATAGTTAGTTGTTTTAGTTATTTCTAAATTTAAAAGGGGATAACAAGCTTGAATTAGAACACTTAGCTAATTTCGCAAACACACACTCTCGTAACAGCTCTCAATCAGCTCTCAACAGTTTACTTGGCGATTTCATACACTTTTACACTTTTGCACTCTAGTGATCCTTGTAACAAGCTTGTTATCATCCCGAGTTGTAACAACCATTTGTTTAATTGTAGTTGGTGATCGGTAGTTTCCATCACCCGAGGTTTTTTATGCCGGAGATCAACTCTTGATCAAGGGCTTTTTCCTCGTATAAATCCTTGTGTCACTTGTTCATTACATTTTCCAAGTTATTCATTCATTTGTTCATTGTTTCAAGCATCATTCCTCACAACAAAGATTTGGTTGTATTATCCTAGCCTGATTTTTGACCAAAACACTGATGATCTTGGGACAATCTCTGATTCAGGGATATTCATCTTTTTGAGGACATCAAGTTGAATGATGTTGACTGAGCTTCCTCCATCTATCAAGATCCTGCGAACAAAATGATTAGATATAAACAAAGTAATAACAAGACCGTCATGATGAGGATCCTGAACATCCACACGATCATCCTCATCAAAAGTTATAACTTTTTCCTGTGTAACAGTAGAGGTTCGGATGGGTCTATCCCCATTATCCATCTTGGTCTCCTTGGCATGCCTCTTGGCTGCTGAAAAGGAAGTGCCACATATGTCTGATCCACTGGATATGAAGTTGATAATTTGTGCATCAGCATGAGGAGCAGGAGCTCTTTCTGGAACTTTTTCAGGATCCTGGATCCTTGACTTTTTTCTTCCCAACAGCTCCTTCAAGTGCCCCTTGCTTAACAAATAACCAATTTCTTTTCTGAGTGCAATACATTCTTCAGTGAGATGACCGAAATCCTTATGATATGCACACCATTTGGATTTGTCTTTTGTTGCAGCTGGCTTATCATTTTTTCTGGGCCATCTTGCTTTTTCACATAGGTTCTGCATTGCAAGGATCAGTTCATTGTTATCAATAGAAAAACAATATTCAGAAATGGGAGGATAATCCTCATCATCCTCTTCCTGTTCTACTGCATGCACGTTCTGATTGTCGGACTTGTTATAAGATTTGGACTTGTTGTTCCTGAAGTAGGATCCTTGCTTTTCCTGCTTCGAGGATCTTGCCAGTCTTTCTTGGATCCTTTTATCATCCTCTAATCGGATGAATCTAAGGGCCCTGGTTCTTACTTCATCAAGATTCCTGCAAGGGGTCATGACAAGATCATCATAGAACAATGAATCCCTAAGTAAACCCATTTTGAAGGCTTCTACAGCCGTAGCAATATCCAAATTAGGAATATCTAAGGATTTTTTGCTGAATTTAGTAATATAATCTCTAAGTGATTAATTTTGACCTTGTGTTACCCTATATAGATCACTAGTTAAACGTTCAAATTTTCTACTACATGAGAATTGGCTATTAAACAGATTAACTAGATTAGGAAATGAAGTAATAGAGTAAGGAGGAAGACTTAGCAGCCATTTAAGAGCTGGTCCTGTTAATGTGGATCCAAAACCCTTGCTTAGACATGCTTCTTTTAACCTCTCCGGGATGGGATTGATCTCCATCCTTTCTCTATATTGAGCTACATGTTCTTCTGGATCCGTTGAGCCATCATATAGCTTCATGGTTGGTATTTGGAACCTCTTTGGAATTTCTGCATCACAAATAGGTGGGTGCAAAACGAGATATTTTGTGGCTTCCATCTGCAATTTCAGGAATGGGCTTAACCACTCCTAGAACGCTGGATATCATATCCTTCAGTTTCTGTAGTTCCCTAGCCATAGCTTGGTTGATACCTGTATCCTGCACAAAGCCATGGTTAGTGTTATAAGAATTATTCAAAGTGTTACCTCCTGAAGAGATCAGGTTTGGAATTCCAGATGTGAATCCATATTGACGGGATTTTGGTATAATTGAGGGACCAGAAGAAGCAATAGTTTGCATAGGGATGAAGTCCCCTAGATGAACATCTGAACTTCCGGGCTGTACACTCCTTAAGAATCCTTGATCCTGAAAGATGTTGGATCTATGATGCACCGAGACTGGGGGTCTTGGAGGATACTCTATGGATCCATAAACCTGAGATGAGGATCTCTGAACCTGAGAGGAGGATCCTTGAACCTGGAAGGGTCCCTGATCCTGAAATGAGGATCATTGACCCTGAGAGGATCCTTGGACCTGAGTGGACTATCCTTGAACCTGGAAGGGTCCCTGACCCTGGGATGAGGATCCTTGAACCGTCTGCGCTCCCACATATCCTCCGGAACTGAAAAAGGATCCCTGATGTTTAAACGAAGATCCTGAAGGCTGAAAGTAGGATCCCTGAGCTTGCGTTATTGCCGATGATCCAAAACGCATTCCCAATGATCCACCTTGAAACTGGACATCAGCTGCAGCAGAGTGTTGGGCAGTTATGGCCGGAGTATCGAAATTCAGTGATCTCGGCATCAATGGAGAGTGATCCTCCGCTGGTCTCTTCAATTTCTTGATGTCATCAATCTCTCGAAGGATCCTGTCGTTAGTTTTGTCCTGCTGTTGCATGTAGTCCCTCATCTGCAAAATCAAAGAATAAAGATCATTGTTAGTAGGGCCAGAAGTAACAGCAGAAGTTGGTGGTTTTGAGAAAACGGGGCTTTGTTTCTTCGCAGCATTTTCAGCATTCTTCTGGGATCCAAAAGGTGCTGGAGGCAAAGGTGGGATGCCCTGTAAAGAAGTGACTGCCGGCATGGAACTTGAAGTGTTCTTTGCTGAAGAAGCCATGTGGTTGAAGGTGCTGAACCGAAATGATCAGAATGAACAAAATTTCTTAGAAATGAAGCACCAATTTCCCCACGGTGGGCGCCAAACTGTTTTGGTCAAAAATCAGATTAGGATAATGCAACCAAATCTTATTTTGTGAGGTGTGATGCTTGAATGAATGAACGAATGTATGAACAACTTGTAAATGAAATGAACAAGAGACACAATGATTTATAGGAGGAAAAAGCCCTTGATCAATATATGATCTCCAGCATAAAAAACCTCGGGTGATGGAAACTACCGATCACCAACTATATTAAACAAGTAAAGGTTACAATTCGGGATGATAACAAGCTTGTTACAAGGATCACTAGTGTGCAAAATGTGTGTAATCGCCAATAAGTTGCAGAGAGTTTTCGAGTGTGTGTGTTTGCTAATTGTTCTAACTATTCAAGCTCGTTATCCCCTTATAAGAATGGAAATAAACTAAATGACAAATGTTTTGGTCAAAAAATCTGATGAGGATATTGCAACCAAACTCTCTGTTATGGGGTATGATGCTAATAATGTAGAACAATGACAAGGATCACTTCAATGTAAATTGCACAAATGACACAAGGATTTATACGGGGAAAAAGCCCTTGATCAAGAGTTGATCTCCGGCACAAAAAACCCCGGGTGATGGAAACTACCGATCACCAAGCTCAAATTAATGAATAAATGTTAACAACTTCGGATAGTAACGAGCTAGGTACAAGGATCACTATCGTGAAATGTGTAAAAGTGAGTGAAAACGAATGAATGTTCGTCGAGAGCTTCAAGTATGCGAGTGTATGAGAGTGTGTGTAGCTGAAAATGACTAAGTGTTCTAATTCTAGCTCGCTACCCCTTTTAAAATAGAAGTTAACTACAATAACTAACTATCCGACTTTTGTGCCAAGCTCCCACGTTCTCCACAACGTCCATTTTTGGCCAAGCACGTGCGGGATAGTCTGGGAATATTCTCCAGGAATGTCGCCAAGACTAAGTCCGAGTTGAACTTCCTGCAAAACATTCACGAATTCAAAGTAGACAACCGTTAGTACTGGGATCCTTATAGTGATCCATGATCCTGATCCTACAACATTTCTGAGGATCACTACTTCAGACAGAGTTGAGGATCACTAAATCCAACAGCAAATAAGGATCACTGGTTATTTAGAAATCCACCCCTAACAGAGTTGAGGATCACTAAATCCAACAGCAAATAAGGATCACTCGTATGAGGATCACCTGATCTTGAACTGCTTTATCCTTTTCTTTGCTTGAGGGGCTGGAGCCTTCTCAAGGATCCTTTCAGGATCCTGAGTCCTTGACTTTTTTCTTCCCAACAATTCTTTTAGATGCCCCTTGCTCAACAAGTATCCAATTTCCTTTCTTAGTGCAATGCATTCTTCTGTGAGATGCCCGAAATCTTCATGATATGCACACCACTTAGATTTATCCTTAGTTGCAGCTGGCCTATCATTTTTTCTCGGCCATCTAGCTTTATCACCTAGGTTCTGCATCGCAAGGATTAGTTCATTGTTATCAACACAAAAACAATATTCAGAAATTGGAGGATAATCCTCATCATCCTCTTCTTGATCAACAGAATGCACGTTCTGGTTATCAGATCTGTTGTAAGATCTGAACTTGTTGTTCCTGAATGAGGATCCTTGCTTATCCTGCTTTGAGGATCCTGCTAACCTCTCCTGGATCCTCTTGTCGTCCTCTAGCCGAATGAATCTAAGTGCTCGGATTCTTACCTCATCTAAGTTCCTGCATGGTGTCATAACAAGATCATCATAGAACGACAAATCCCTAAGCAATCCCATTTTAAAGGCCTCAACAGCCGTGTCTATATCTAAGTTGGGAATGTCTAAGGATTCTTTACTGAATTTAGTAATGTAATCCCTTAATGATTCATTATGACCCTGGGTTATCCTATATAGATCACTAGTTAATCGTTCAAATTTTCTACTACAAGAAAACTGATTATTAAACAAGTTAACTAGATTAGCAAATGAGGTAATAGAATAGGGGGGAAGACTTAGCAGCCATTTGAGAGCTGATCCAGTAAGAGTGGATCCGAATCCCTTGCACAGGCATGCTTCCTTTAACCTTTCTGGGATTGGATTGATCTCCATCCTCTCCCTATATTGTGCTATGTGTTCTTCAGGATCCGTCGAACCATCATATAGCTTCATTGTTGGCACATGGAACCTCTTGGGTATCTCAGCATCACAGATTGGTGGTGCAAAACGAGATATCTTGTGGCTCCCATCTGCAATCTCTGGGATAGGTTTGACCACTCCTGGAACACTTGATATCATATCCTTTAGCTTTTGCAATTCTCTGGCCATGGCCTGATTGATACCTGGATCCTGCATAAGACCATGGTTAGTAGTATAGGAATTATTAAAAGTGTTACCTCCCATTGGATTCAGATTTGGAAGATTGGATGTTAATCCATATTGTTGGGGCTCTGGAATGATCGAGGGACCAGTAGAAGCATTGGTCTGCATTGGAATAAAATCTCCCTGATGGACATCTGAACTTCCTGTTTGCAAACTCCTCAAGGATCCTGGCATCTGGAAGGATCCCTGAAACTGGGACGATCCTGGAACAAAAGAGGATCCTTGAACCTGGGATGATCCTGGAACAAAGGATGATCCTTGAACCTGGGATGATCCTGGAACAAAGGAGGATCCTTGAACCTGGGATGATCCTGGAATAAAGGAGGATCCTTGAATTTGCTGCACTCCTGAATATCCTCCTGAATTCGTGAGGGATCCCATTTCTGAGGATCACTACTTCAGACAGAGTTGAGGATCACTAAATCCAACAGCAAATAAGGATCACTGGTTATTTAGAAATCCACCCCTAACAACAAACAATCCGCAAATTGTGCTAGCTTCCCACGACTTTCATAACGGTCATACAAGCTATGCACGTGCAGAATAATAGAGCATATTCTCCTGGAATCTCGGCAAGACTAAGTCCCATTCGAATACTCCTGTAAAATGAATTCAAACATAGTGGAAACAACCGTTAGTATAAGGATAATAATGAGGATGCTGGATCCTTAAACCTGCAACGTCTTCTGAGGATCTTTAATTCAAACAGAATCGAGGATCCGTGATCCTGGCTGCATTTGAGGATCCTTGATCCTTAGGTTTAGAAAATCCATCTCTAATAATATATGTGCTTGTATTTTATTGGAAAGGTGTATATGTATTCGCTTTAGTAAGAATAATCCTGACCCACACAATTAAGCAATGTAAGATGGGATAAGAGCATTGTGTATCACGTAAGTAAAAACACATGTCAGCCACCGAATACTCATCAACACTAAGTAAATGTGTTAGACATATATTTGCATAATGTAAAATGGAATAAAAGCATTTGGTAAATGGGTTAAGTGTAATGGTTGTCGCATAGTTCGTTACATATTTAAAAGATATTACTTTTATTAATGATGACATACTACAATCACACCCAAGAGAGATATTTCTTGATTTAGTGGTATGGTACTTTTTATTAAGAGTAAAATGCACCGATAGTCCCTATGGTTTTGTAAAATAACACATATAGTCCTCAACTTTTGAAAATTACACCCGTGGTCCCTGTGGTTTGACAATTTGTTACTCGGATAGTCCCTGGGGTAGATGGACGTTAGTTTTCTCAGTTAAGTTGATGTAAAAAGACTAAATTACCCTTACTAAATTACCCTTAAGTGAAGGGTAATTTGGACTTTTTACTTATTTATTTAAAACACCATTTTAATAATTAAAACAAAATGATTTATATATTATATTTACATATATCTAAACACAGAGACACTCTCTCTGCGCTCTCTCTAGTGCAAACCCCCACCACCACCTCCCGCCACCATCACCACCGCCTGCCACCACCCACTCCCACCCCCACACCACCCACTTATTCGTAAGCAACAAAACCCCACAATTAATTTCACATTAAGATGTAAATTTCACACAGTTTCCCCAACTTTTAAAAAGCTTCAATCGAATAGTCATGTTATCTTCCAAAATGGCTAAATTCAATTTGTACAACAACACAATTCCCCACTTTCACAATTTCTCTCAACCGAATAGTGCACAGTTTCCCATAAGCAACAAAACCCCAATCTGTTCAACAAAATGCCGGTTTCCCTGGTTTGCATCTTCCAAAACGGGGACTCCGACCACGACCCGGCTCGTATTTCCGGCGGCTCTTCGTTTACATCTTCCAGAAATGACGACTCCGACCATGAACCGACTCGTTGTTCCGGTGTCGGTGGCTTCTCGTTTGCATCTTCCAAAACGAATGATTATGGTGGAGTTTGCAGAGGTGCCCGGTGATTGTGGTGGTGGTGCACGTGTGAGGGTGGATGGCGCCATGGTGGCAGGTGGTGGTGTTGGTGGCGGCAGGTGGTGGTGAGGGTTTGCCTGAGAGAGAGAGACAGAGAGAGTTAGTGTGTGTTTTTTAGAGAGGGTGAGTATATTTTTTCTTATGATTTAATAAAAGCAAGGGTAATTTTGTAATTTCAAATTGACTTAACGGAGAAAACTAACTGCCATCCAATCTAGGGACTATCCGAGTAACAAACTGTCAAACCATAGGGAGCATGGGTCATCATCATCGTCATCATCATACTCAGTTAATCCCACCAATAGCAAAGCAAAGGTAGGGTCTGAGGAGGGTAAGATGTAGACAACCTTACCTCTACCCCGTAGGAATAGAGAGGCTGCTTCCAGTGAGACCCCCGGCTCGATAGTAGTTTTGCATCAAGCCTTGGACATAAGGCACATAACACTCAGCACTCAGGACAAAGACCGATTAGTGAATGTACCCTTTTGTCTCTCAGCTATCAACGCCACCACATGATGCAAAATTAACTGTCCTCAGCTTTTAACGTTATTTTCACGAAGTTAGTAAAATAACGTTAAAATTCGTGCACTTTCACTTTTGCCCCCCGATGGCCCACACATATATACATTATATGCGCATACCGCAAGCGGGGCGTATAGGGAGCATGGGTGTAATTTCCAAAAGTTGGGGACTATAGGTGTTATTTTACAAAACCACAGGGACTATCCGTGCATTTTACTCTTTTATTAAATGGTAATGTATATAACAGTTTGAGTTTTAAAAATTGATTCGATTTATTATTTAATAAAAAAAACTATACTGCTAAATCAAGAAATTTCTCTTTAGTATAAGTGTAATATGTTATCCTTAATAAAAATATTATATTTTAAATACATAACGAACTAGTGACATACATTATAGTTAATAACTCATTTACAAGATGCTTCTTTCCCGTTTAACATTTACATCAACAAATAAAAAAACTGTAACCACGTCAATGTAAACTATTAAGGTTATGTGTAATGCGTTTATACCCGTTTGTACTATTAGTACATCACTATTACGTAGGTATGGTTTTTTACTCACTTTTACCCTCTTTAATGTCTATTGTTTAACAACTTTTAGTATCCACCACCCGTTAAAATAATATACAAATTTATTAAATTATAAAAAAAACAACAACAAAGCATGTGAGTGACTGATTTCTATGGGGCCCGCCATTCTTCCCTCTCTCATCTTCACACTGTGGCTAACGCATTTGGGGTGGTGTTTAATGTCGGGGTAACGCCCACGTCACACATAACCTAAATGATTTGATCAAAGACCCATTATCCTTCATACGCATCCCATTTGATATACACTAAATATGCATATATACGACTTTAAACTACTTAAATACTCTACTCAGTATGTTTCTAAAATAACAAATTATACATGTAATTGACGCAATAATCTGAACACCACAAAACCGACATTATCAAAATGTTGTATAAATAGAATTAATGATGACTAATCAATAATCATAGCAAAACAAATAATATAAAATATTCAAATCAATGCATGAAACACGAGGAAATGCATGAAACATGAGGAAATGGGATATATTTTTTTTTATATGAAAACAGGAATTCAAAACGACTCTCACGTCTCATCAAGAGCCGAGCGATAATTGAGCGACAACGCTATCCTCATATGTACCTCGAAAATCTCACCACTCAACCTCCACTTAAATGCTGCCACGTCACAACGTTCTACAAGGATAAAAATGAAAAACAAATGATCAAATTAGTTGCATGATCGACCGCATAATGATAATGTCAATCAATCAATTTACTACTTTGGTTGATTATGTATTGTCGGGAATATTGGAATAGGATGGGTTTTTTAGCTGTCAAGAACAACCGAACAGTAAATAGCATTTTTATCAAAAGCAAGTGTTGTAAAAATCGTGATTAGTCGGCTAATCGTTAATCGGTCAATAACTGAGTAATTTTCCGTTAATCAGTCCATTAATTTTTCGTTGAGGGAGAGTTAAAACATGTCTTCTTAAAATATTTACCTATAAAAATGTGTATATGTATATGTAAAACTGAAAATTACATATAAAAAACCTGATCCGAGTAATCCCAAGGAATCGCTAGTCCCCACCTCACCGGCCGACTAGCTAGTTCTCCAACCTTAAACACAAGTGATCACACTTATTATTGCTAACAAATTCCACTAGTTTTATCTTCTAGTAATATGTTGTACTAATACGTTACGTTGAACATTGTTGAATCACGAACATTCCCGCATGTGAAGTAAAAATAGTATGCACGAAACTATAACATTACTAATATAGTGGTATCGCCAACGATCTCTAGATCAAGTGGTGGAAGACTTGCACTTCTTTTGAGAGATGTAGGTTTAACTTCCACTTGGTACAGAATGAGGCACTGGTGGGCAATGACATGAGACTGTAGGAAACCTGAGTTTGATCCGTAAAACACGTTCTCCAATCACACCTCAACACCAAAGTCAAACACACACGCACGCACGCACACATCCCTCCATCCACACGCGATGAGTATCGCGAGTTCCCCCCTCATCTACACGTGATAACACACTTGCGGCGATGTGCTATCACTTATCACAAGAAGCTATCACACTACCGGCTCAACCACCCTAACGTGTTTTAACAAAGTTAAAAGATATTATAAAGTGATTATTCCAATCTCTCCACCATCATTTCTCTCTTTTGGGATTTCATATTTTATTAAGGTTAGTATATACACGTTTTAACTTACCATAAGACAAGTCATATACCTTTAATTGTGTACACGTTTTAATTTACCATAAGACGAGTCCTACCTTAAAAATATTAAGGTTAAATACAAAGCTCCTAATCCGGAAACTAAATTAAAGGTAGGACTCTTATTTTCTTGTCAGGTGTCATGAGTGTTACGTCTTGGGGGTATACTTTAACCCTCCTTAATTCTACCTAAGTGTCACATCACCATTTTTCCTCTATTTCACTATGTCTCTAAGGAAATGGTTTAATCCTATTAACTTCATCTAACCCTATTTTAGTGGGTTTTTTTTTTGTTTACAAAAAGTAAAGAATAATTAATTCAATATTTTAACATCCGGTTAACATGTTAACATATAATATAACCCATATAATACCCCTTAACACAAGGAGGGAGTGGTTTGCAATGCCAGTTAACATGTCATGTCACTGTTAACACCTCAAATGTTAGAGTATACCTTATGATCCTCCGGTCGTGCCATTGCCATACAATAATCTAAGAGCGTTTCATAACACCATGCATTTTACATCTCAATTGTAACCGGATGTAGTTCGATAATGATTAAAATTGGTGTACTTAGAATTTCTGTTACACGTTATAGGTGGATGAATCAGTTAAAGACCTACCCAACTTAGCATTTCTTACATGCTAGAACCAAGTATTAAACAAATATTGCTTGATATGGAAGTATTAGTATTTAATCAACTTGTATATCTAGCAATAAGATTCCAATACAATCAATTTTTTGTTATTCATTATTTCGTATAATTAGATTTACACGTAGTGATTTTTGTTAAACAACAACTCCTATATTTTTTAGGATAAATACCCCATCACATGTGTTTTTCTGAATTTGAACTCCCAACCTGAAATACACCACTTATCACCTTCATGTCCCATTAGGGATTTTACAAATCGTGTTTATTATGTGTGTTTGATCAATGAAGCAGTAAAACACCACTATTTATTCTTTGATTTCCGATAATTCATATACATCTGTCAATGTGGGGTAGCCCACTTGGTAGAGAAATATATCTCTTAGGGAAAAGGTCTCAGATTCAAACATGGCTAAAGAGGTTTTTTTGTATTATTTGGTATGAATTAATGTAGAGTAACATTTCCGGTTAAAAAAGGTAATATACATCCGGCCAAAACATGCATTTAACTTGGTATCAATGAAATTTAGTTTGGTAAGTGTGGAAAAATAGACACATGACTCTCTTAAGTCATATTAGATTGATTTATTATTTTATAAATTACTGTAAAGTATAATAAAGAGTTAAATGTCATTTTAGTCCATGTGGTTTGGGTCATTTTGCCAGTTTAGTCCAAAGGTTTCATTTTTAACATGTGAGTCCAAAAAGGTTTCACAGTTGCCATTTTAGTCCACTGCGTTAACTTCATCCATTTTTTCTGTTAACGAGAAAGCCAATTCGGTTATTTTATATGGCTGAATTGTCCTTTTAGTTAACAGAATTACATACAAAATGACCGAATTGGCCTACTCGTTAATAGAAAAAATGAATGAAGTTAACAAAGTGGACTAAAATGGCAACTGTGAAACCTTTTTGGACCCACAGGTTAAAAATGAAACCTTTGGACTAAACTGGCAAAATGGCTCAAACCACAGGGACTAAAATGACACTTAACTCTATAATAAAAATAGAAAAAAATGGCTTTTTACTAAATTGAAAAATCTATTAAAACCGTACTAAATTGAAAAATCAAAAATCTATTAAAATTGTACACGTACTAATAAAACTAAATTGAAAAATCTATTAAACAGCTGGAATGTGGAAAAACAATTTCAATAATTAGGTGGATATTTGTTCCTATTTCAAATTTTCATTTGTTTCCAAAATAGATGTAAAAAAGATCGTGATATAATCATTTAGGCTGCAGGGTATGGGGACGTCCCCATCCTGTCTCGGTCCGGCGCCGGTGTATACACCATCCCGCCTCCCACGTCCCCGTCCTATCCGGCAAGTATTAGACGTTTGCGACGGGCATTAGATGCCAAAAGAATGTGGGGACCGATGTATAATGTTACCGTTTAAAAAAAAAATCAAATTCATAAAGTACATATATATATGTATGTGTATATATATGTATATGTGTGTGTGTGAATGTGTATAGAGACTTACCACATATGTATCATCATCAGCTAGGCTTCTTCTGCTTTTGGCTCTGTATCTCTTATCTCTATATTTGTATGTATATGATATGAAGGGGGAAGAGTCTGGTGTATGGAGGAAGAAAGGATTAGGTGGTGTGGGGCCCTACTTTTTTTACTTTACAGTCCAAATGATCAAATGGTAAAATAAAACTCTAGCTACGTTTTTTAATATTAATGAAAGTATTTTATTAGTTTATTTGTTAAATGTTAAAAAAAATAGAAGATTAAAAAAACATAAAAGTGGTGGGGTAGGATCATCTAGAACCATCCTCCATACCCTCTAGTTTTGTGAGATGGACCATCCTTGGGAGGACTATGACGTAACGCCTACGTGACGGATCATCCTCCATTGGAGGACCATCACCATACCCTTTAGTCTTAGTGGTTAGGTGGCTGACCAGATCGTGATATAAATAATCTAATCTAATAGAAAAGAATATAATAAAGGAGGCATTTTCCACATGAGAAAAAAATGCACGGGGATCCTCAAACACTTTGATAGTTCAATATTTAATGTTAAAAAAAAAAAAAAGGGAATATGTCACAGAATAGTAACCAAGTTTTAAAACTGTTCTAATTAGGTTACTCGTACCGTTTTTGTCCCAATTAGATAACTTAACATTCAAATCGAGTCATGTCCTTTTTTCTACGTGTCAAGAAAAAAATGAAGAATAAGATGTTGGGATCGGATTATTATAATATATGAAATTATATTTATTAAAAATAAAAACACTTGAATTACATTAAAAATTAAAAAAACAAGTTACAATTCACGTCATCACTCAAAGTTAACATCAAATAAAAGGGAAAAAAGAAACAAAAATCCACATCGCCATGGTTACTTATGAAACGGATGAAAAGACCCTTAATTTTAATGAAAAATGAATGTTTAGTGACCTGATTGGAACACTTTTGAAACTTGAGTGACCTAAATAAAACACTTTTAAAACTTGGTTACTATTCTACAAAGTTACCCCTTTTAAAAACCGGATCTATTATCATATCAGTCAAAATACTAGTTTTTTTTAAAGGTAAATTTCATTAAAAACTGACTGGACAGATAAAAAAACGCAGGATTGCACCAAAACCCGATTACAACGCAAGGAGACTTACACCAATCTCTTCATACTAAGTTACAATGTTTGACCTACTTTTAAGCTAAAAGAAACTAAGAGCCTTCACCTCCCCAAAGATATCGGCACAATCGCCTCTACCGTTAGAGAAGATCTTCGTATTTTTAGCTTTCCATAAGCACCAACATGTCACCAACACAATCCCACGGACAATTATCTTAGCCTTCGAGTTACCGCCAAAGCTTTTATGGTAGTCCAGCAAATCCATGAAAGAGAAAGCATAAATCGGAGGGAGATTGGCCCAAACACTTAAACTATTCCATATCCGAATAGAAGTAGGACAAGCCGTGAATAAGTGATCAACGGTTTCAAGCACCTCCCCACAGAAAACACACTCTTCAGAGCCGACTGAGATGTTTCTTTTAGCCAAAGCTTGCTTTGTCGGAATACGGTTGAGAACCGCCCTCCAAATAAATATGTTGCATTTTGAAGGGAGCCACTTACAGCCCTTCACCGTAAAAACGATCTCCGGGCTAGGAGGTTCCACCGCCAACTCTTTAAAAGAACAAGTAGAATACTTACCTGTGACATCAGTAGACCAACACCATCCGTCCTTCTCCGCGTCGGACAATGCCCGACAGAACCATCAAAGTGTCCGCCAGCTCGATCACTTCAGCCGAAGATACCGGAGACCTGACCCAATCCCTTGTCAACGAACTGCCCCCCCCCCCCCCCCAGCCGGTAAACGGCTACAAACCCAACAGCTTTTATCTTTCTCTAACACGAATAAATGCGGCCATTTGTACATAAGAGGAGTGTCGCCAATCCACTAATCGATCCAAAAGGGAATACTACACCCATCCCCCAATACCCCTTTAATATAACTATGAATTCTTTTACCCTTAAGTTGCACTTTAGACTCCATTCTCGCGATGTTTTTCCACACTCCTGGCATTCCCGGTTTAGAGGGGATACACGACCACTTCCTACTATTTCCATGACAAGCCATAACAACGCTCCTCCATAAGCTATCATCTTCCACCCTATATCTCCACACCCACTTTGCAAAGAGCGCCTCGTTCACCGTTTTGAGTTTACAAATGCCGAGCCCACCGTGCTTTTTTGGTGTAGTGACTTTATCCCAAGCTACCCAATGCGTTTTCCTAATACCATCCGAACCCCCCCACAAGAAGTTCCGCATAAGGGACTCCGGTTTGTCAATCACTTTGCCTGGCGCTTTGAAAATAGAGAGATAATAAATCGGAAGACTTTCTAGAACCGATTTAATAAGAACCAACCGACCTCCGATCGAAAGGGTGTTAGCTTTCCAAGAAGTAAGACGGTTCTTAAAAATCGACACAATGGGATCCCAATTAATAACCCGATTCATATTAACACCTAAAGGGATACCCAAATATTTAAAAGGGAAAACCCCTTTAGAGCAACCCACATTCGACGCTATACGGGAAATTTCACCTTCTTCAACTCCCACCCCCATTAAGTTAGATTTGTGGATATTAATTTTCAGCCCTGAGCACGCATAGAAAACCCGCAGAATTCTAGACACCGATAAGATATTCTCCTCCTCTCACTCCCCTATAATCAAGGCATCGTCAACATATAAAAGGTGTGATATCACAGGGCCCCCGTTAGGGAGTTTAACCCCTTTCAACCTCCCTGTGTCACAAGCTCTAGAAACTATACGAGAGAAAGCTTCCATGACGATAAGAAAAAGGAAGTGGGAAAGAGGGTCACCTTACCTCAAACCTTTTTGACATTGAAACTCAAATATGGGAGAGCCGTTGACCAAAACAGAGGATCTAGCGGAAGAAAGCACCCCTTTAACCCACTTGCACCAAGCCGGAGAGAAACCCATTTGAGACATCATATCCAACAAAAAACCCCAGTTAACATTATCATAGGCCTTATCAAAATCGATTTTAAGGATGAAAGCTTTTTTCCCTGTTTTATTGAGACTTAAGATTAGAGAGCTATCGAGAATATATCTATCTCTCACGAACGCCGATTGAGAAGCTGACACCACTTTCCCAATAACCACTTTTATCCGATTCGCTAAAATTTTCGAGATGACTTTACTAATAATCCCAATAAGGTTTATCGGACGATAATCTTTCATACCTAACGGGTCTTTGACTTTATTTTGTTAACCTTTTTTGAACTTTATACTTCAATAAAAAAACGCCAACCCGAAAACCGGGAGGTCGCACACATCAAACCTGACATAATAACAAATTTACACAAATGATCCCATGTAATCGCTTTAAACTTAGATCTAGAACTGCACCAAAGGAAGCCTAAGGATTTCACCTCTGCTATAATCTTCTCGACACGAACCTTCATATTCTCAAATTTCCATTTGTTTCTTACATTCCATAAACACCGGCAGCTTGTGATAATAATACCATGCAGAGCCTCCATTTCTTGTTCTTTTAGACCCATAAACTTGTGACATTCGAGTAAATCCCGAAACGGGAAAGCGATAATGTTAGGTATCCGGCATCACCTACTAATATGCATGTAACAACCCGCACGTTCGTGCGCTGTTACTACTCGCTATACTCGTTACGCCTAGCACTAGAGATTCGGATCATAATGTAGCCATATCAAATACATCGCTACTTCGCAGTATTTTCGCATATTACGCATACTTTATCACTATAACACATCACATCGCATGTACTAACACTCACGATGACATTGAGTGAGAACCTATTCTACCCTCCTCGATAGCCGTGATGTGTCGCAACGCATATTCGAAACGCGCAACTCGATTATCGCAACGCAGACTTTGAAATATGGATATTTATACGACCCTATGTGACTAATTATAATAAATATATGAATGTGGGTATGAAAATGCATGACCAAACTATCGCAACACTTAACGAATGAAACGAAACAGCGAAACGCAAATCGCCGGAGACCACCAATCGAATGACCATTCGATCGAGTGGCCATCCGATCGGATTGCCATCCGATCCACGACACTCCATCACCTTCTCCCCTCTTCACCTATAAATAGCACTTGTCACATCACCTGAACAGTGATGTGACAGCTCTCACTCGACCAGCGCACTTTTGGCTCTATTTCTCTCGATTCCTCGCGATTCTTGTAAGTTTTCAACCCAAATCTTGTACTTCTATGATCTACACGCACTCCTTCATCTTTTTCACTTTTGAATCTCAACTTTTAACCGTGAAATCCATGGGTTTGAGATGTTCTAGGTTGATGTCATCATGGAGTTCTTATGAACTTCAAGGTTTTGCTTCATTCCACCAAGAACAACTTAGATCTGAAGGATTTCCACATGAAAAAACAATGTTTTCGCATAAATCTACACATATTCATGGTTAAAACGATTGAAAGATGGTTTTCTAACTTTCTTTCAACTCTTTTACACTCAATGCACTCAAGACCGATAGAATCGGAGCTCGTTCCGACCTTCTACTCTTTCTTAGTGAGTTGTTGGTCCAAGATCTGAATTCTATCCAAGGGACAACTGATTTCGGGTTAAACATGAACAACCGTCTCGAACAGTCAACTGATCGGACTAGGGTGATTCCTGTTCGATCGGTTCACTTTGGTCAAGATGAGGTTTCTGTTGTTTAGCACGTTGTCAAATTGTCTCGAACAAACCACAAACATTCAAAATAATCAAGTTCAAAACAATTGGATTCATGGGATGGATTGCCGTCCGATCGGATTGCCGTCCGATCGGATTGCCATCCGATCGAACTACAATCCGATCGGATTGCACTTGAGCTTCCAAACACTTAATCATTTCCAAGTTTTCAAAGGACTGAACGTCGAACGGATTGCCGTCCGATTGGATTGCCATCCGATCGAACGACCACCCGATCATGTGACATTTAGAACTTTGGTACTTGATCTTTTTTTAAGGAACAACATTTTCCAACGGATTGCTATCCGATCAGATTGCCATCCGATCGAGTAACCATCCTACTGTGAACTTGTTCTCACTAAGTGTCTTGCCAATCGGATCGCTATCCGATCGAAATGCCGTTCGATCAATCGACCTGAAGGGTAGGGATACTTCTCTATTTTCAACATGCTACAACGAAAACTTCGAAGCCATCATACACAAACACATCCTTACCAAACGAATGTCAATCCAATCGAATGGCCATCCGATCGGATGACCATCCGAACGGATTGACATCCGATTGGCTGGCCATCCGATCGGATTGTCATCCAATCGGATTACCATTCGACACTTGGTTCACCCGCCACCGTTTAACGCACTGTTCGATGCTTACGCTATCAATCTGTAATCAGGCAAATCTCAGACGCGTTCCCTTCAATCCAACCAAGTTGTGTTTACTTGCTGAACACCGACTGTGAGTATACTCGAACCCTTTTTATCGCATTTTGGGTGTAACATACGTCTTATCCAATCAATCTAATCAAATACTTAAACTATTTATCACTTGCGAATGACTGAATTACATATTTACACGTGATGCTAGTTACATACGTGCTAGGACTTTTACTCGCGAGGTCCCGCCTTAACTAGTATAGTACTATAGCACCCGACGGGGTCTAGTTAGGATGAATAGCAATCGCAGCTCGAGTGACTTAGCTGGTAGTATATGTCTTGTATGTATGTTTGGTGTATCTCGTTTATGTATGTGGTAATTCGCAGCACTTTTTATCTATTTTCGCTACTATCAAAACTTGTATACTCGCCAATACTTTTGTATTGATGTTGTTTTAACGTATGTTGCAGGTTTAGTCGCAGTATACATCAAATCAAGCTAGGAAGTCTAGAAACACACCTAAAATCTAGGTTGTCGGATTCGTATTGTTTGAGAGAACATGAAATTCGTGACAGCTTATGTGATTGTATTTGTTTATTAGTATGGGATAATGAACGCATTAAATATTGTCACAAATTAGTTGTTATGGATTCTCTTGAGCAATCTGATTCGCCTAGTGCCGCGCCCCGATGATTCCGCCATCGGTTGGGGTGTGACAATGCATCCACGACAGCGTCGCCATTATACAACTAGTGAAAAGATGGTCAACCAAAAAAATAATTAAGTCGAGGAAGCTAAAACCTAAACTGGTTAAGACCTTAATTGTCTATGCAGGGGTTATTTAAATTTGTTATATATTTCTTATTTTTTTAAATCTACATTCGCATAAAAATCTCGGATGAACACAACACATCAGGACTAACTGCGCTAAAATTTTCAAGGAAGGTATAGCTAAGTATAGAAAGACTAAGAATGGAAACGCCTGAACTCTCCTGATGAATGCTAGAGGCAGTCATATCAATAATGACATCAGGTACATTCCTTATTGTAAATCAAGGATATTTTGCTAAGAGTTCTGTTTTAGTTCAGGTACTAATAGGTCTTTCATAGATCATAAGCTTAGCACACTTTTAAATTACCTATAAGAACTCCAGATACTAAGTAAAGGGTAGAACTTACCAACGAAATCATAGAAACCGTTCCTTCTATTCTCATCGAATAATCCTCATCCATAAAATCTATAGTACTCTTTCTCCAGTCGGAGTACGACAATATATGTTATTTTATTTATTATCTCATTGATTTCTATCAACTGCGAATGCCAGACTGTGTTTGATAAAGCACCATATGATGATTGGCGTATCCTAGTGTGTCCCATAGATTGCTTCCATGCCTGATCAGTATGGAGGTTTAATGCATGGAACCACTGAAATATCCCAATGGTCATATTGTACTAAAGTCAGCTAATGGTATTAAAAGAAGATATCCAATATAGAAATGCCTGAGTAGTTGTCTCCACTTAAGGCATCTATGCATTCGTAAAGCAAATGTGTCATTCATATGGCACAGATGTCGGTAGATGAACCGAAGCTTGAGATTGAAAATATCTCTATCATCTCTAATTATCCTGATGTCTTCTCCGAAGAACTACTCTGTCTACCTCCTGAGAGGCAAATGGAGTTAGGAATGACATCCTACCATGGGATGTATCTATTGTAAAAGCTCCATATCAGTTAGTACCGACGGTAATGAAAGGATTGAAACCCCAATCAAATGAGCTTTAAGAGAAAGATTCATAAAGCATAACTCATTCTGAGAGCTCCGATATTATTATTTAAGAAAGACGGTTCAATGCGCTTATGCATTGATTACCGCAACCCTAACTAGGTAACGATTGAGAATCGCTATCAGCTGCCCAGGATCGTCGATTTGTTCGACTAACCATGAGGGTAGCTATTCTTTAAGATTGATTTGAGTAGTAGTTGGAATGAATATCTCACCCTAATTAAGTTCTCCTATAACTAATAGTTATTATATAAGCGTTAAGGCTGCTCCTTTGGAGGCCTTGTATGGGAGAAAATATTAAACGCCCGTTGGATTGGGAAAAAGTTGGGAAGGCCCAACTAACAGGACCTGAGATTATCCCAAAGATGACAAATAAGATAATATGAATATGTATTTGCCTGAAAACTGCTAGCAATGCTAACAAGAGGCGCAAACCTCTTAAAGTTCCAAGTAAGGAAAAAGTCCTACTAGAAGTACCATTATGGAAAGGGTGTGATACGTTTCAGTATGAAGGGCGAGTCGAACCCTGGATATATATAGGACCATTCGAGATAATCGAATAAGTCAGATATGTAGCCTATAAGCTAAACTTACCTAAGGAGCTCACTGAAATTCACAATGTGTTCCACATTTGCAAATTAAAGAAATATCTAGCCAATAAGTCGCTATCATCGTCACATAAAGATGTGCAGATTAATGAAAACTTGAGGTTTGTTAAGAAATCGGTATAGATCAAGGATCGACATAGTTAAGAAGCTTTGACGGAATCATATACCTATTATATAGGTCAACTGGGATGCCCGTAGAGGCACCGAATATGCTGTGAAGGTTAAGTCCATTATACGACAAAAAGTACTCCCATATTTTTGAACAAATCCCGAGGTCGAGATTTCTTTTAAGGGGGTGAGGATGTAACACCTCGTAAAATCGTTTCCAATAATGTGTTGACACGTGTAAGAAACCCTAATGAAGTCAAACGTTGACTATGAGGGACTAACTTTGTCAAAATCAAAAACTTTGAATGTGGAGGGACTGAAAGTGTCAACATGCTTAAACAATAAACTAAACCTCTGAATGACCTTACACGGTATTCGTATTCTCATATTAAGCCACTTGTTGGATACACGAAACCGTTTGCGATAAATTCAAAAGTTTGTGTAATGAAGGGTTAAAAGCGTCAACATGTTAATTCTTACCTCTGAGTGACCTTTTAATGAACCCGGAGCGTTATAATGTTCGATCATACTCTTGGGAATACCTAATATGCGCTATGTAGGGCTTTGATGCCATTAAACGATAATACGCGCAAATTCGTGCGTTAAAAGGGCCAAAAGCGTCAACGTGTGAAACTACGCCTTTAAGTTATCTCACGAATGCACCAGGAACTCCGTGATGCTTGGACGTACTTTAGAGTATGCCTACTAGTGGCTACGATGAGCCTTTGTGCCGTATATCGATTTTTATATAAGAATAAACATTAGTGTGCTAAAAATGACAAGCAATGAAAGTTTAAATAACACTTAAGAGATAACAGGGACCAAATATGTCAACTGCCAAACATCAGACCTGGACTAGGCTGCTTCGCGGGCCACGAGCCCACAGGGCCTGCCCTTCGCAGGCCGCTAAAGAACAAACAACAGCAGTAGTGGTTTTGTTAAGTTGTTGTTTGGTTTTTGCTTGCTGAACAATCATAGGTAAGCCATTAAATCAAATCTGAGGGATCATAACTGACAAACAACAAAACTATAGAGCTGGGCCGGACCGAGAGTCGCGGGCCGCGACCCATGGACCTGTTGCTCTCGCAGGCTGCCAGGGTAACAAAACATCAGCAACGTTATGCTGTTTATTTTTTTATTGTTTTCCATTTTTTGCTCCCCACACATATGTTCTAAACCACTAAATCAATTCTATGGACTTGCTTACTGATTTCTAAAGCTGGTAAGACAATTGTAATCATCCAAGATGTCCCTAAAACACTTGGCATGATCTAATCTAGTCTCAAAAACTATAAATAGAGGTGATCTTCAACCACATTTCACTTGCACCTCTTCTTCATTCTCTTTATGCTTCTCATATTGGAGGACCCTGAGCAATTGGGGACTTCCTTTGAGTTTTCTTTAGTCCCTAGGACCACTTGTATGTGATCCTTTCATGACTCGTTCTTTTATTTGGCTTTTAAAGCTGAAAAGTCAAGCGTTTACGATAAACGCTTTGACTTTTAGTTATACCTTAAACGGTCAAGCCATTTTTCGCAACGAACATGGATACGTGATCATAATTAGGTAGGTGTTAATCCCTCAAAAGGGCAACTCCTTAGAATCACGTTTGCTTGGTCAATTGACGAGTTAACATATTATTTATTTTAAAAAGTCAACGGGCCAGTTTTTGAAATAATTACGATTCGAGTTTAGAAGTGTTCTAAAATATGTTTTATCACTTAAACAATGATGTGCGTGAAGTGTGTTATGGTTTTAATGTTTATTTTAAGGCCTTTTACACTTTTTTAGCCAAGTTTTAAATTTATAAAACACGATATTTACTAACACTAAACACACATATGGGCAAGTGCACCCATCGTGAGCGTAGTATAGTGTTGGTAAGATACCGAGGTCGTCCAAGGACACAAGAGCTTTTAGTACCGGTTTATCATCAACGTCTAATCAAATCAAAAAGTTAGAAAAAGGTTTTAAACTAGAAAAATAATAACTAACTAAAATGCTGAAAATAAAATAAAAATAAAAACAGATAGACAAGATGAATCACTTGGTTCCGACTCGTGTATATTGTAACCTTTGATTATTTCCGCACTTTTGCACTTTTTAAGAGATTATCTTAGTTATTGTAGTAGGCCCCTCTTTTGAAGGTGACGTTACCCTCAACCCAGTAGTTTGAGTTAGCAAGGATACAATCCTAAATGGTCGGATTATTGAAAGATAATTAATTAAGTTATTAATGCATATAATGGTAGGCCCCTCTTTTGAAGGTGACGTTACCCTCGGTTAAGTAGTCTGAGTCAGCAGGGATACAGTCCTAAGTAGTCGGGTTAAAGTATTAATAGTAGCTTACATATGAGGGGGTCAAAGAGTTTGGACCCCTGCCATCCAATACCGTTAAGTATTGAAGGAGGTCCTACTAAATTTGACCCAGGTCCTTGCAAGATCTATACACTGAACAAGGCAAGACTCTTACCAAACCGTTCCCTTAACCCCCGACCAGGTAGTCATCATACCTCCATATAGACCGTGGAGATATGAATGGTGAAAATCTTTTATTTTATATAGACAGTAAAATAATGCCAAGACACCACGGACAAACGATAAGGAAGAATCACCTTCAACATAAGAAACTAGTTATTAAAGTCATTAATACATAACCAAGTAAAAAGTGCGAAAAGATTAAAAATAAAAAGTATTACACTAGACACTTTGTCTTCACCAAGTGATGTAAGAGATTTAGGCAAACATGGCCTTGATTGTCAAGAACTCTTACGATCAATCTTGGATCCCAAGATGACTCACACACTCTATGATGGACAATGGATGATGGTGGTTGATAATGGTGTTATGGTGGTGGTGGGTGGTGGGTGAAGTGTGATAGAGGTGGTGTGCCAAGGGATGTGTCACACCCCGATATTTCCACGTATTACCGGTGGGCCCGGTGGGGAGTATCGTGACGTAGTTGATATCATCATAGTCAAACAACAAAAATTTAAATGCACAGCGGAAGCAAAGATAGATTCATTTCAACTTTAATAAATTGTAATATTAAATATCACGAAATACTTGAAACGGATCCACAGGCGGATCAAAATAAAAAGGAGATATTGTTCAACAGTTTTATTGACATCCAAGCTTGCGAGACTTATTGTGGACGCTAGAAGACAGCCAGCCTAGTACGAGTAGTACCTGCACTTAACCTTTTGGAAAATACGTCAGTTTACACTGGTAAATACAATTTAACTGACTCATTTTGAAAAGGTTTGAAAATTGATTTGAATGCACGTGGCACAAAATATTTTTGTAAATTGGGATAATTATTTGAATATAATCTTGTAAGTGAATTACATGTTTCTTATGCGTTCAGAAGCCCGATCCGTAGACCGGGTTAAAGATCAATAGACACACCACATTATTTGGTTAGACACTGACGGGTGTACGCCTACACCCCGTGCTTAGGTCGTGGCCATCTCGTAAGATGATGCCAAGGATATCCGGGACATGGTCATTAACCCCCCAAAGGCTTTAAGCAAACAAAACATTTCAAAACGAAGCATATCAATGATTTAACCTCTATTCGATTAAAGATTCAATGCCCGACCAAGCGGTATTTTATATACCATACCCCAAGCCCGTATAGGGAAAATAAGTTAAAAGTATTTACCTTTGCAAGTATAATCACAATTAGCAAGTGCGTGTAGCTTTTACTGGTTCTCCTATTCTGGAACAAAGGTTTATAATAACCTATTAGATTTCTAACAGGTCTTTAATTAAGCTTAAGCTTAGACCGGTTAGTTTTAAATGAAGATACGGCTCAAATGCACGATTAAGCGAAGACCGGAATGGAATGTGATTTAGACCCGATAAGTTTGAAGACTTGTATAATATGGGTATACTAAATACATTCTGGATTTTGAGACAAAAATGATAAGGTTTGACCCGTTTCGGTCAATTTATGCAAACTAGTTACATAAACCGAACCGAACGCGAAAAGGGCGTCACGGGTAACCATAAGAGTCATATGCAAGTTCCCTGAGTTAATATGCCTTAAACATGTTGTGATATCAGTAAGGTATCTTCTATTATGCCCCAAACGAATTTAAACTCAAATTATGCCTCATAAGGGCATTTTGGTCATTTAAAAGATTATAAAAGAGTTTAATTAGTAATCTGAGTTACAGGTCTGATTTATTCAGTAAATACACTTAATTTAATAAGTTATAACAGTAGGGTATGACCTATATGTGAAATTTATCATTTAAAACCAAACTATGCACCTTAGGGGTATTTTGGTAATTTCACTTAGGCTTAAAAGGTCAAAACTGGAAACCTGAGTTTAAAAACTTTTACTTACTGTTAATATATAAAAATATACTAAAAATATCAGTAGGTATCAACCTTATATGTTTAATATGGTTTTAGTACATACTATGCGTTAAAAACGCTTAAAAAGGCAATTTGGAGCCATTTCCGGGTTTTCAAAGGAAAGCTGATATTTTTATAATTCCAGAAGGCTCAAAATATTTTATTTATCAAATAAAATCAGTAGAAAAATGTTTGGGGTCAAAAGGATTTGTAAAACTCATTTTATGGCTTAAAAGGGCAAAACCGGCATTAACCGAATTAAACTTAGAGACCTATGTTATGCTCAGCCAAAAATTAAATAAAAATCTTCAAAATTCCCAAAATATTATATTACATTACTGGGTAAAAATTTTGATATCAAAAAGTGGGTTTAGATAGGATATATGCTAATTACGCAATTTATTTAATAAGCTTTCTAATTACGCTAATGAGCATAACTCTTAATCTAGACCTCAAACTGATGTCAAATTTTATGTGCAAGTTTATAAATCAGTAACTAAGGTTTCTACTCTTTTACTTTTTCAAAAATCACGTTTTAAAGTCAAAAGGGCATAATAGTCAACATTTAAGCATTTAACGGAAACATGCATATGAATCGGATAACTAATGAACCAAGTTGTATAATCTCAGAGAGTTATACTTATATGAAACCTGGTCCAAATAAAGCTCTAAGGCAATTCTAAATCATGCTTAAACGGGTCAGAACTGAAAGTCAAAGCAAAAGTCAATTTATGCGACTTTCGGTTCCGATCCGGGTCTTAAACTGAAAATTGTCGGGTTGAACATGGTTAGACATGTTCTTACATTTATTACCAAGTTATATTAACGATACAATAGGTTGCATGTCTCCTACATTGCTAATTATGCATTAATTTGAAAATAAGCATTCTGTTGACTTTTTAATAACAAGTTTGACCCGACAATTGACCTAGTTAGAGTGGGAATCAGAGAGTACCCTTTTAAGGGTTTATTACCCACATAAATACCTACTTATAGGTACTTTCAATTCGATATTTGACTGAACAAATATTAATTAATCTCGAAGTCAAACGTTAATTACGACAGTTTGACTTTTAGCTAATTAACTAGGCTAAACTGAATTATGAAGGGTTAAGGACACTTACAAAGGTCCTATGCACGATTAGGAAGCCTAAGGAAGCTTGTGGCTGATCAGGAGAGCTCCAGAAATGAAAGTTGCAAATGAATGCTCAATGTTGCAACCTTGAAGCTCTATATATATCAATTTTGATTGCATAAGATGGTGCCAACATAGTCTACCAATGCTTCCAGATCAAGACAAGTGCCCCCCTATGCATGTAATACCATTGGAGAGCCTCTGGTATAAGAAAACAACTGTTTAAAGTCGGTTCAGACCTGCAACTGGCAGCTGTTCGCGAATTCTGTCGCTGCTGCTTGTACGCGGGCCGCGAAGGGCCTCTCGCGGGCCGCCTAAAAGTGGCGCAACAGGCCAAGTAAGTTTCATTTATTACATTCAGTCCCCGGTCCTTTGTAACGTAATTAACGTGGCCCTCTAACTTGATTTTTAAGGACCTTAAGACTTTTACAAACTTGGTTAAGTCCTTGGTTAACTTTGTGCTTACCCGAAAAGTCATAAATTTTGACGTTGACGCTTTTAACCCTTCGTATACGAATTTGATCATAACTTTCTCATACGATAACGAAAATTTATGAAATTTTTATCACATATACTAGTGAGTGTATTTTATCATTACAAAGCTTCAGGTTTGCTAAAAGGTCACTCAGAGGTATACTTTAAACATGTTGACACATTTAACCCCTGAAGTTTGTAATTCCTCACTTTCTTTCATTTTCAGCTTCGTATGATCCATGATTTATTCGTTTGAAGATATAAACATCTTGTAGGGCTATTTTAGAATATATTTATCCTTTGTTGACACTTTGGACCCTTATATTCACATAGTTTCCTTGTTTGTCAACTTTAGTCCCTTTAACTTAAATCTTTACACGTTTAAGGTCCGTGACACGTGTCAATACATTATTGGACATGAATTTTCGAGGTGTTACATCCTCACCCCCTTAAAAGAAATCTTGACCTCGAGATTTACTGAAACAATTGAGGGTACTTTTCTTTCATCATGGACTCCACCTCCCACGTGTATTCGGGACCTCTACGGGCATCCCATTTGACCTTTACGATAGGCACATGCTTCCTTCGAAGCTTCTTTACCTGTCGATCCTCAATCGACAATGGTTTTTCCACAAATTTCAAGCTCTCATCTATATGCACATCTGTGTGCGGTATGACTAGCGAGTCATCAACTAGACATTTCTTCAGATTGCAGATGTGAAAAACATTGTGAATACCACTGAGCTCTTCAGGCAAGTTCAACTTATAAGCCACTGACCCAACACATTCGATAATCTCGAATGGTCCTATATACCTTGGGCTTAACTTACCTTTCTTACCAAATCGCATCACCCCCTTCCAGGGTGATACTTTAAGCAAAACTTTATCACCAACCTCAAACTTTAGAGGTTTACGCTTTGGATCTGCGTAGCTTTTCTGCCTATCTCTGGCAGCTTTCAGGCGGTCATGAATCTGGACAATCTTGTCCGTCGTTTCAAAGACTAAATCAGGTCCTGATAATTGAACTTCTCCTACTTCCGCCCAACAGATAGGTGTTCTGCATTTTCTACCATATAATGCCTCAAAAGGCGCAGCCTTAATGCTCGTATGATAGCTATTGTTATAGGAGAACTCGATCAATGGCAGGTGGTTATCCCAACTACCACCTAAATCAATTACACATGAACGAAGCATGTCTTCCAAAGTTTGGATGGTACGCTCACTTTGCCCATCTGTCTGTGGATGGTAAGCCGTACTAAAGTTTAAGCGCGTGCCTAAAGAGTCTTGCAAACTTTTCCAAAAATATGATGTGTATCTCGTATCTCTGTCAGAGATAATTGACACTGGAACGCCATACAGAGATACAATCTTATCTACGTACAATTGGGCTAACATGTCAGAGCTATAAGTCTCCTTAATGGGTAGGAAATGTGCTGACTTAGTCAGTCTATCTACTATTACCCATATAGTATCATTTCCTTTCCTTGTCTTTGGAAATTTGGTGATGAAATCCATTGTCACCATCTCCCACTTCCATGTGGGGAGTTCAGGCTGTTGTAGCAAACCTGACGGCTTCTGATGCTCAGCTTTGACTTGCGCGCACGTCAAACATTTAGCTACATAGGCGGCTACAGACTTTTTCAAGCCTATCCACCAGTAGTTTGCCTTTAGATCTTGGTACATCTTATCAGCTCCAGGATGAACGGAATATTTGGAGCTGTGGGCTTCCTGGAGGATAACATCCCGAAGTCCTCCATAAACTGGAACCCATATTCGTCCATTCAACCTTAGGATTCCGTCCTTGTCATAGGATAACTGCTCCTCAGTTACTCCTAGCTTTTCATTAGGATAGTTAGCTTCCAACACAGCTTCCTTCTGTGCAGCTAACAACCTTTCGTTCAAACTATTCTTTATCTCAATGCTCTTGGCATTGATCCTTATAGTCTTTATTCTCTCCTTTCTACTTAAAGCATCGGCAACTACATTTGCCTTGCCTGGATGGTATCTTATCTCACAGTCATAGTCATTCAAAGTTTCCATCCAACGTCGTTGCCTCATGTTTAAATCTTTCTGATTAAACAAGTGTTGAAGGATTTTGTGATCCGAGTAGATCACACACTTGGTTCCATACAAGTAATGTCTCCACAGTTTTAGTGCAAATACAACGGCACCCAACTCTAAGTCATGGGTGGTGTAATTCTTCTCATGCACCTTTAGCGGGACACTGTGTTGGTTCGAGGAGTGATGATCGTCATCATCCTTCTTTGGCTTATCTAGCTTAGAGGGTGGCTTACTGTGAGCCTCAGAATGTGTTTTTGGCTTAGAATGGGGTGCTGATTGGGTCCTGCTTCGAGTACTACTCGATTCACTATACTGCCTCTCAATGGCTTTAGTGACAGCATTGTCAATCAATGCGTGGAGTTCTGCACCAGTTATATTGATCCTGGTGGCGTCATGATTCTCCTTTGGCCGACTGTTGACCTCGTCAGACTCGGCCATGTAGTTGAACTGCTACATAAGACGATGACAATGATTCATTTTAGGGAATTATAATAGGTCTGTCATCTTGATATTTTATTAACCATGGTAATTAAAGAGCCATACTAGTTAATTTGTTAAGTAATTTCATTCGGGACTTTTTATTAGTAACCCTGTTCTAGAATGAAATAAAATATTGGCACCACAGGCCTAGTCACGTGGACAAATTTAAATTATAAATTTAGATCTTATAGGATCTAGTTATTAAGGTTTAAATCAAGGTTCATTACCTTTCTAGACAGGGAGTTTATAATCTACGACTGTCTTTTGCCTTATTTGATAATAATTATAGCCCGTAGGCATTACATCATAATTAGATGTTTAACTAATAACTGGGATAATTTAACACAAAGGTGACATGTGTGATTTTGCAGATCACATTAGCCAAGAATGTTAACATGTTTGCAGATGTTAACAAGGATTTGAATCTTTTAAAACAGGTTTTACCATATTGGCCAGGTCTTATAATGACATTCCAGCTAGGTTTTACCTTTTAAGATTCTTATTATTTTATTAAAATGGTAAATCTATAAAATGAATGTTATTTTTCATTTATTCATATATTATATTTATGCATATAATTTAAAAATGAAAAATTTGCACTAACCATTCTATTAAAATTAAACTAGTACCAGTTTGCCCTAAACGGGACTTTTACATAAATAACACGCCCACGCAGGGGCTAAACTAACAAACATACCCACGCAGGGGTCAACAGAAAGACATGCCCACGCAGGGGCAGAACATAAAAATATGCCCACGCACTAACCATTCCTCTTCCTCTCCCTCTCATTCTTGGTGGCATTTTGTTTAACCTGTCAAAAACAAACAAGTGATACAACAAGTATATATAAAAGACAAAATAAAAATAAAATAATTTTTGATTAAACCTAAGTCATTTGTCTAGACTCAAGAATCGAGGAATGTGCAATTGTGTAACTGAGATTAAACACAAAAGGCTAGTGTTTAATTCACTCAGCGTTGGCTCTGATACCAACCTGTCACACCCCGATATTTCCACGTATTACCGGTGGGCCCGGTGGGGAGTATGGTGACGTAGTTGATATCATCATAGTCAAACAACACAAATTTAAATGCACAGCGGAAGCAAAGATAGATTCATTTCAACTTTAATAAATTGTAATATTAAATATCACGAAATAGTTGAAACGGATCCACAGGCGGATCAAAATAAAAAGGAGATATTGTTCAACAGTTTTATTGACATCCAAGCTTGCGAGACTTATTGTGGACGCTAGTAGACAGCCAGCCCAGTACGAGTAGTACCTGCACTTAACCTTTTGAAAAATACGTCAGTTTACACTGGTAAATACAATTTAACTGACTCATTTTGAAAAGGTTTGAAAATTGATTTGAATGCACGTGGCACAAAACATTTTTATAACTTGGGATAATTATTTGAATATAATCTTGTAAGTGAATTACATGTTTCTTATGCGTTCAGTAGCCCGATCCGTAGACCGGGTTAAAGATCAATAGACACACCACATTATTTGGTTAGGCACTGACAGGTGTACGCCTACACCCCGTGCTTAGGTCGTGGCCATCTCGTAAGATGATGCCAAGGATATCCGGGACATGGTCATTAACCCCCCAAAGGCTTAAGCAAACAAAACATTTCAAAACGAAGCATATCAATGATTTAACCTCTATTCGATTAAAGATTCAATGCCCGACCAAGCGGTATTTTATATACCATACCCCAAGCCCGTATAGGGAAAATAAGTTAAAAGTATTTACCTTTGCAAGTATAATCACAATTAGCAAGTGCGTGTAGCTTTTACTGGTTCTCCTATTCTGGAACAAAGGTTTATAATAACCTATTAGATTTCTAACGGGTCTTTAATTAAGCTTAAGCTTAGACCGGTTAGTTTTAAAGGAAGATACGGTTCAAACGCACGATTAAGCGAAGACCGGAATGGAATGTGATTTAGACCCGATAAGTTTGAAGACTTGTATAATATGGGTATACTAAATACATTCTGGATTTTGAGACAAAAATGATAAGGTTTGACCCGTTTCGGTCAATTTATGCAAACTAGTTACATAAACCGAACCGAACGCGAAAAGGGCGTCACGGGTAACCATAAGAGTCATATGCAAGTTCCCTGAGTTAATATGCCTTAAACATGTTGTGATATCAGTAAGGTATCTTCTATTATGCCCCAAACGAATTTAAACTCAAATTATGCCTCATAAGGGCATTTTGGTCATTTAAAAGATTATAAAAGAGTTTAATTAGTAATCTGAGTTACAGGTCTGATTTATTCAGTAAATACACTTAATTTAATAAGTTATAACAGTAGGGTATGACCTATATGTGAAATTTATCATTTAAAACCAAACTATGCACCTTAGGGGTATTTTGGTAATTTCACTTAGGCTTAAAAGGTCAAAACTGGAAACCTGAGTTTAAAAACTTTTACTTACTGTTAATATATAAAAATATACTAAAAATATCAGTAGGTATCAACCTTATATGTTTAATATGGTTTTAGTACATACTATGCGTTAAAAACGCTTAAAAAGGCAATTTGGAGCCATTTCCGGGTTTTCAAAGGAAAGCTGATATTTTTATAATTCCAGAAGGCTCAAAATATTTTATTTATCAAATAAAATCAGTAGAAAAAGGTTTGGGGTCAAAAGGATTTGTAAAACTCATTTTATGGCTTAAAAGGGCAAAACCGGCATTAACCGAATTAAACTTAGAGACCTATGTTATGCTCAGCCAAAAATTAAATAAAAATCTTCAAAATTCCCAAAATATTATATTACATTAGTGGGTAAAAATTTTGATATCAAAAAGTGGGTTTAGATAGGATATATGCTAATTACGCAATTTATTTAATAAGCTTTCTAATTACGCTAATGAGCATAACTCTTAATCTAGACCTCAAACTGATGTCAAATTTTATGTGCAAGTTTATAAATCAGTAACTAAGGTTTCTACTCTTTTACTTTTTCAAAAATCACGTTTTAAAGTCAAAAGGGCATAATAGTCAACATTTAAGCATTTAACGGAAACATGCATATGAATTGGATAACTAATGAACCAAGTTGTATAATCTCAGAGAGTTATACTTATATGAAACCTGGTCCAAATAAAGCTCTAAGGCAATTCTAAATCATGCTTAAACGGGTCAGAACTGAAAGTCAAAGCAAAAGTCAATTTATGCGACTTTCGGTTCCGATCCGGGTCTTAAACTGAAAATTGTCGGGTTGAACATGGTTAGACATGTTCTTACATTTATTACCAAGTTATATTAACGATACAATAGGTTGCATGTCTCCTACATTGCTAATTATGCATTAATTTGAAAATAAGCATTCTGTTGACTTTTTAATAACAAGTTTGACCCGACAATTGACCTAGTTAGAGTGGGAATCAGAGAGTACCCTTTTAAGGGTTTATTACCCACATAAATACCTACTTATAGGTACTTTCAATTCGATATTTGACTGAACAAATATTAATTAATCTCGAAGTCAAACGTTAATTACGACGGTTTGACTTTTAGCTAATTAACTAGGCTAAACTGAATTATGAAGGGTTAAGGACACTTACAAAGGTCCTATGCACGATTAGGAAGCTTGTGGCTGATCAGGAGAGCTCCAGAAATGAAAGTTACAAATGAATGCTCAATGTTGCAACCTTGAAGCTCTATATATATCAATTTTGATTGCATAAGATGGGGCCAACATAGTCTACCAATGCTTCCAGATCAAGACAAGTGCCCCCCTATGCATGTAATACCATTGGAGAGCCTCTGGTATAAGAAAACAACTGTTTAAAGTCGGTTCAGACCTGCAACTAGCAGCTGTTCGCGAATTCTATCACTGCTGCTTGTATGCGGGCCGCGAAGGGCCTCTTGCGGGCCGCCTAAAAGTGGCGCAACAGGCCAAGTAAGTTTCATTTATTACATTTCAGTCCCTGGTCCTTTGTAATGTGGTTTTAAGTGTTTTTCTTGCACTTTTGGCCCTCTAACTTGATTTTTAAGGACCTTAAGACTTTTACAAACTTGGTTAAGTCCTTGGTTAACTTTGTGCTTACCCGAAAAGTCATAAATTTCGACGTTGACGCTTTTAACCCTTCGTTTACGAATTTGATCATAACTTTCTCATACGATAACGAAACTTTATGAAATTTTTATCACATATACTAGTGAGTATATTTTATCGTTACAAAGCTTCGGGTTTGCTAAAAGGTCACTCAGAGGTATACTTTAAACATGTTGACACATTTAACCCCTGTAGTTTGTAATTCCTCACTTTCTTTCATTTTCAGCTTCGTATGATCCATGATTTATTCGTTTGAAGGTATAAACATCTTGTAGGGCTATTTTAGAATATATTTATCCTTTGTTGACACTTTGGACCCTTATATTCACTTAGTTTCCTTGTTTGTCAACTTTAGTCCCTTTAACTTAATTCTTTACACGTTTAAGGTCCGTGACACGTGTCAATACATTATTAGACATGAATTTTCGAGGTGTTACAGGATGGTTTGCACTTGAGCCAAGCACTCCTATTTATAGGCTGAACAGAAGCTCGGGCACGGCCCCGTGTCCATTGGGCACGACCCCGTGTCCATCCTTCATCTCTTTCTTCATTAATTGCAGTTTGTCTGCATTAGTTGACCATGCCCCCGTGTCTACTGGGCACGCCCCCGTGTGCAGAAGCAAATTTGTACTATCGAGATTTCCCAGATTCTGTGAATCTTAGAGTTGACCACGGCCCCGTGTCCGCTGAGCACGACCCCGTGGTGGGCGATTGAAGCTTCTACAGCTTTGTCTTTTCTGCTGGCACTTGGGCACGCCCCCGTGTTCACTGAGCACGGGGCGTGTTCATCCTTCCGTTTTCTTGTTTTGCTTAGGAAGATGCTGTCATGGGGTCGGGCATGTCACGTTTGTTCCTTTTCTTGTATATATGTTAGATTTAGCTGTCTTGTTGCTTCTTTTGTTAATTTGAGCTCATTTAATCCTGAAAATACAAAAGGAAGACAAAAACACACTTTTTCCAACATTAGTACTAAAAAAGGGTTAGTTTTGTGCCACAATTGATGTAATTTATATGTTGCATTTTGCACACATCAAATACCCCCACACTTGAATCTTTGCTTGTCCTCAAGCAAAACTCTTTATAATGTGGCTTTACACTCCCAAATGGAATGGGTAGAAGAGAAAGTTTTTGGGCTTGTCATAGAGTGTCGGGATTTCCAAGATTCTTTATTAAGTTTTATTTTTTTTATTTACAATCCTACTCGTCATGATTTATTTAAAACTTTTCATAAGATAAATTACTTATTAGGGCATAACATGCCTCTTTTAAAATTTCATTTATATACAAGTTCACATACCTCACGGGGATCACTCAACACTCGGCCGAAAATGTATTTTAGTGAGTCACTCGAGAGCGGCATGGAACTTACTCCTACCATAGGCTTGCTAAGCAATCAATCCTCCTCCTTTTTAACTATATACCTTTGTAAATATCAAGAGGACTTTTGGGTGAAGGGTTAGGCTTGGGTTAAAGGTAGGTGGTTGGGTTAGTGGTTAGTGAAAGGGCGAAAAGCGTAACAAGCGTCGGTTTTCGTAAGACTTTTTATTTTTGCAACTTTTATTTTGATGAAGCTTTTATTTAAACAAAGTTATTTTTTTTGATAAACTTGTTTGTTTATTTCTCTTTTGCTTAATCATCAACATTTTTTTTTTTGAAAAGTCATATGATAAACCAAGCTTGTTACTAAAACAAAAGGTTAAAGATAAAAAGGGTTTTGGTGGGTGAAAGGGTGTTTGGTTTGGGTTATGAAATGAAAAGGTTTAGGCTCAAAGGGGCTAACTAGGGGGATTTTGGGTAGGTGGTAAAAAAAAGAAAAATAATGGTGTAGAAATAAAAAGGGTTAGTCCTAATGCCTCCATCATTTACTTACTCGGGTTTAAGTTGGTAAGGACCGGGAATGTATCGTCGTGGCAAGTTCTAGAGTCGTAAGAACCAAGCGGCTATTCACACAAGAAACGAAAAATGAACATTTAGTTTAAAGATATATATTTGTATGCTCAATAAAGGCTCAAAACTCACTTTTGTGGGAATGGGTTTTTATGTGATCAAGTATATATAATCAGATTTTAACTAAGCTTGTCATGCCGTTTCATAATTTTCTTATGTTGGTTCTTTTTATCATGACGCTATCGGTTGTAAATTTATAAAAATATAACCTTTTTAGAATTTGAAATTCCCAAGTTAAACCTAGACAAGTAAAAAAAATGAAAATTTTTTGAAAAAATTTGGGGTGATTAGCGGTTCCAATAGAGTTTTGTGTAAGGCTTGTAGTTAGGACTTTCAAGATTCAAGGTTTTAGCATCCCCCCACACTTAAATTGCACATTGTCCTCAATGTGTCCCAAAAATAAGTTTTTAGGTTGTTATAATGTGTAAAAAGGTGTTAAAAAGCAAAAATATGTTTTACTGGTTGCCTGGACACGGCCCCGTGTCTGATGGACACGACCCCATGTTCAGGTGCCAGTAATGAAAACTTACAGAAGGTGGACACGGTGGCGTGTCAACTAGACACGACCCCGTGTTTGTCAAAAGCATGCCTAATTAAACAAACAGCAGGTCTGGGGAAGTGGGCACGTGGGCGTGTCGGCTGGACACGACCCCGTGTAGACAATCTGCAAGGTTGAAAAACAGGTTTCTGGCCCCGGTTTTCTTGTCCCGGCTTTAGTAGCACTAATGTTTAGTGCTCTAAGCCTCGTATGTACCTGTTTTATCAATAAACACTACACCAAACCATACATCCTAATTTACCAAGTTCAACATCCATGTCAACAAAGTTAAAAGAAAAACAAATGCAGAAAATAAAAAGGGTTAAAAGAAAGTAAATTGTTCAACACTCGGCACGAAGGCCGGAAATTGTTCAAGATAGAAAAGGGGGGGTTAACCTGTGGGATCTCCAACCAAATGTTCCTTACTCCACTCCTCCTAGTACATGTCCTCGTCCTCGTCCTCATCGTCATCATCTCCTCCACCATGCCCCGCCATGTACTCCCGGATGCTCCCTATGTCATCCTGGATGTCAGATATGTTTCTTTTAATGGCTCCGACCCGGGTGTACTTGTTGCTCGCCATGTTGTAGGTGTTCCTGGTGCACATGATGTTTTCCTGTAATAAATCATGGAAACTTTGGAAGTTAGGAAAACCACCTCCTTGTGAGGAGGACTGGCCCGGATCACCGTGGGGCTGGTACTGGTACTGAGGAGGGTGTTGAAACTGTGGAGCGTGAAGGACAAGTGCCGCTTGCGGGTTCCATGCATGCCCCTGCATCCTCTGGAAGCTAACCGTCCCGTCTTCAGCCTCATAAATTAGGTTCATGGAGCGGCAAATGTGTATGTCCACTCTTCCCGACCATGGGCTCCTTTCGAATGACCTAGGTATGTTGGTGAAGTGCTTGAAGAGACAGTATACCCACCCTCCAAAGAAGATAGGGGTTTGTGAAGTAGCAAGCTTGTTCAAATGCATGTTTCGGAGTAGGAGGAACAGAACATCGAGGTGTCTGCGGTTATGGATGCAGTGGAGGACAACCAAATCTCTCAACCCAACAACGCCACCGCTATCATGCCTTAGGCTAAGAGAGTAGCCGAGGAGCCTATGGATGTATCGGTAGAGCGGGTCCCTCAACTTAGTGCTCTTAGTGCTGCTCGGATTGTAGTGCCCTTCACTAATCTGAGCCCACGCGGCTTGGCGATCGTTCTCATCCATCTCTCGCATCCCTCCGGTATTCTCCTCATTACCCGCATCTTCTTCCGAATATAGCCCAACTATCGACCCAAATTGTGCCATCGAAATCGAGTACCTAGTTCCACCACATCGGAATACCACCCCATCACTGTCAAAAGGGTCGCACCTTGAATTGAACGTGAAGGTGCTGTAGAACTCCATAGTGCACTCGTGGACGGAACGAAGTCGAGTGGTTAAGGCTACTCTTAGCGGGCCGGTAACGAGGTTGTTAAATCGGTCAAGTTGGTTCACCATGGCTAACAGATCCGTGCATACCTGTCTCGGGTATTCTTCCGGTCTTGTTTGAAGTACTTCATATCTTGCCCTAGCATCGAGCTCATTTGCGTTAAACCTCGTGAATTTCCTCGAGATCTGAAAGAATACACCAAAAGTTAGCACGAAACAGTAGAATTTTTGGACAAAACTGCAAACAGCGAGCTGGACACGACCCCGTGTTCAGCGGACACGACCCCGTGTCCAGGCATCTGTTACTCAAAAACATCTTTTTTCGACCCGGTTTCGAAAACTTGAAAATTTTTGGTCCAATAGGTGCGGTTTCTCCCGAAAATGAAACCCCAAGTGCCGTTTTTCCCAAAACAACCCGTTTACCCATTCAATTTTATCTTTTTCGGTTAAAAAACAAGGGTTTGGGGTTTTCGTGAGAAATCTGGCGGATCTTTGAACAATACAAGTGGATTTACTTCCTATAACACTTATCTAACTAAATGCTAACAGATTTAAGCAAAAATTTGAGGTTCGATCCGGATGTAGTTCAAGAACCCTAGATTTTTCCCCAAATTTTGAAGTTTTAACTACATGCAAATGCTAAATCTAACTACTAATGGTGATGGAATCATACCTTGGTGTTGTTAGAAGTAGAGGAGATGTCGAAAATCTGCGGAAAATCGCCTTGAACCAGAGCATTTTTGGGGAAACAAGGCGTGTGGAATTGTGTAACTGTTATGAAAAAGGGGATTTGTCCCGACAGTTGCGCGGAGATGGCCTCGTGCCGAGCAAAAAAAAATTTTTTTTTAAGTGCTCATGTGAGTGCCCTTGTTTTCCCAAAACTTTGTTAGAAGACTTACCGATTAAGATGTCATCCCTGTTGGTTCGTAACTTACCAGGTATGATGTTGATGTTTTTATTCTTCGACCGTTTGAAGCGAGATCTCTTCCTCTTCATCCTCAATGAATCCTTGATAGAGTTTCAGCCGTTGGCCATTGACTTTGAATGGAATTCCATTCCGAGATTTAATTTCTACTGCACCGTATGGGAAAATATGGGTGATGGAGAAAGGTCCTGACCACCTAGACTTTAATTTTCCAGGAAACAATCGAAGTCGTGAATTAAACAAAAGAACTTGATCTCCTACTCGAAATTCATTAGGTTTAATATATTTATCGTGCAATTTTTTCATTCTTTCCTTGTAAATTTCGGAGTTTGAGTATGCATAATTCCTAAGTTCGTCTAATTCATTTAATTGACAAAATCGATTTTTACTAGCAAATTCTAAATCTAAGTTTACATTTTTAATTTCCCACTAGGCTTTGTGTGCAATTTCTACTGGCAAGTGACAACTTTTTCCATAGACGAGCTTATATGGGGTTGTACCTATTGTTTTTTATAAGCAGTTCGAAAAGCCCATAAAGCATCATCTAATTTATCTGCCCATTCCTTTTTATTTAACCCAACGGTTTTTTCGAGTATTCGTTTTAAACCTCTATTAGTCACTTCGGCTTGTCCGTTTGTTTGAGGGTGATATGCTATTGAGACCCGGTGATAGACCCCATATCTTGTTAAGATTTTTTCAAGTTGATGGTTGCAAAAATGGGTACCTCTATCACTTATTAATGCTTTAGGCGTTCCAAAATGAGAGAATAATTTTTTCAGAAATCTTACCACGACTCTTCCATCATTTGTTGGAAGTGCCTCGGCCTCGGCCCATTTAGACAAGTAATCTACTGCCACATGTATATATTTGTTTCCTTTTGACAGTGGGAAAGGCCCCATAAAGTTGAGTCCCCACACATAAAAAATTTCACAAACAAGAATGCCATTTTGTGGCATTTCGTTTTTGGAAGAAATATTACCTGTTATTTGGCAAGCATCACATGTCTTGACAAGACTTTGGGCATCTTTGTAAATGGTTGGCCAATAAAATCCTGAATCAAATACCTTTCGTGCGGTACTAGCGGCACCATGATGTCCTCCGTATGGACCTCCATGACAATGGCGGAGAATTCTTCGTGCTTCGCTACCATGTACGCATCGTCGGATGAGTTGGTCGGCACACATTTTGAAAAGATATGGATCTTCCCAAAAATAATGTTTCACATTAGCAAAGAATTTTTTTTCTTTGATGATGTGGCCAACCTTTTGCAACTATACCGCTAGCTAGGTAGTTAGCATAGTCGGCGTAGCATGGCTCTTCTTTGTATTCCACCATTTCTAGAGACTCCGTTGGGAATTTTTCGTTGATTTGCTCGTCCCTGGTTGCCTCCAAAGCTGGGTCTTCCAAGCGCTAAAGATGATCTGCCACGGTATTTTCTGCTCCTCTTTTGTCTTTGATTTCAATATCAAATTCTTGGAGGAGTAAAATCCACCGAATCAAACGTGGTTTTGCGTCCTGCTTTTTGAAAAGATATCGAATGGCTGGATGATCTGTATAGACTATAGTTTTAGAAAGAACAAGATAAGAACGAAATTTATCAAAAACAAATACCACAGCTAGCAATTCTTTTTCAGTTGTTGTGTAATTTTCTTGTGCATCGTTAAGTGTTTTACTAGCATAATAAATTGGGTGGAAATGCTTTTCTTTTCTTTGTCTCAAGACAGCTCCAACTGCAAAGTCACTTGCATCACACATGATTTCGAAAGGAAATTTCCAATCAGGCGCTATCATGATAGGTGCATTGACTAACATTTCCTTTAGGGTTAGAAATGCTTGATTGCAATCCTTGTCAAAGATGAAAGGGGCATCTTTTTCAAGTAATTTTGTTAGAGGCCTTGAAATTTTAGAAAAGTCTTTGATAAACCGCCTATAAAATCCGGCATGCCCTAGGAAACTTCTGATAGCTCTAACGGAGTATGGGGGTGGTAGTCGAGAATTGGTGTCTATTTTGACTCGATCCACCTCCATTCCTTCGCTTGAGATTTTGTGACCGAGTACTATTCCCTCCGTTACCATGAAATGGCATTTTTCCCAGTTAAGGGCGAGGTTAGTTTCCTCACATCGGGATAACATTCGTTCAAGGTTATCGAGGCATTGGTCGTATGAATCCCCAAAGATAGAAAAGTCTTCCATGAAGACTTCCATCGTCTTTTCTATCATGTCATGGAAGATGGCTATCATGCAACGTTGGAATGTTGCAGGGGCATTATATAGACCAAACGGCATGCGTCGATAAGCCAAAGTTCCATAGGGGCATGTGAAGGTTGTCTTTTCTTGGTCTTCGGGTGCTATCGGGATTTGAAAGTAACCTGAAAAACCATCCAAGAAACAGTAAAATTATGACCGGATAATCTTTCTAACATTTGATCAATGAAGGGGAAGGAAAGTGATCTTTCCTTGTTGCTTCATTTAATCGTCTATAATCTATACATACTCTCCATCCTGTGACGGTTCTCGTTGGTATTAATTCATTCTTTTCGTTAGTTATTACCGTCATTCCTCCTTTCTTTGGAACTACCTGGACGGGACTTATGATGTGCGCAAAATGCAACATATAAATTACATCAATTGTGGCATAAAACTAACCCTTTTTTAGTACTAATGTTGGAAAAAGTGTGCTTTTGTCTTCCTTTTGTATTTTCAGGATTAAATGAGCTCAAATTAACAAAAGAAACAAAAAGACATCAAAATCTAACATAAATACAAGAAAAGGAACAAGACGTGACATGCCCGACCCCACGACAGCATCTTCCCAAACAAAACAAGAGGACAGAAGACTGAACACGCCCCGTGCTCAGCCAGCACGGGGGCGTGCCCAAGTGTCAGCAGAAAAGACAAAGTTGTAGAAGCTTCTATTGCCCACCACGGGGCCGTGCTCAGCGGACACGGGGCCGTGGTCAACTATAAGATTCGCACAATCTAGGCAAATCTTCATAGTACAAAGATTCTTCTGCACACGGGGTCGTGCTCATCGGACACGGGGGCGTGGTCAACTAATAAGACAAGCTGAGAAGGATGTGGACACGGGGCCGTGCCCACTGGACACGGGGCCGTGCCCAAGCTTCTGTTCAGCCTATAAATAGGAGTGCTTGGCTCAAGCTCAAACCATCCCTTGGCACACCACCTCTCTCACACTTCATCCACCACCCACCACCACCATAACACCATCATCCACCACCATCATCCATTGTCCATCATAGAGTGTGTGAGTCGTCTCGGGATCTAAGATTGATCGTAAGAGTTCTTGACAATCAAGGCCATGTTTGCCTAAGTCTCTTACATCACTTGGTGAAGACAAGTGTCTAGTGTAATACTTTTTATTTCTAATGTTTTCGCACTTTTTACTTGGTTTTGTATTAATGACTTTAATAACTAGTTTCTTATATTGAAGGTGATTCTTCCTTATCGTTTGTCCGTGGTGTCTTGGCATTATTTTACTGTCTATATAAAATAAAAGATTTTCACCATTCATATCTCCACGGTCTATATGGAGGTATGTTGGCTACCTGGTCGGGGTTAAGGGAACGGTTTGGTAAGAGTCTTGCCACTGTTCAGCGTTTAGAGGTCCTGCAATGGACCTGGGTCAAATTTAGTAGGACCTCCTTCAATACTTAACGGTATTGGATGGCGGGGGTCCAAACGCTTTGATCCCCTCATAAGTTAACTACTATTAATACTATAACCCGGCTATTTAGGACTGTATCCCTGCTGACTCAGACTACTGGGTTGAGGGTAACGTCACCTTCAAAAGAGGGGCCTACTACAATAACTAAGAAAATCTCTTAAATAAGTGCAAAAGTGCGGAAATAATCAAAGGTTACACTATACACGAGTCGGAACCAAGTGATTCTTCTTGTCTATCTGTTTTTCTTTTTATTTTTATTTTCAGCATTTTTAGTTAGTTTTTATTTTTCTTAGTTTAAAACATTTTTCTAAACTTTTGATTTGATTAGACGTTGAGGATAAACCGGTACTAAAAGCTCTTGTGTCCTTGGACGACCTCGGTATCTTGCCAACACTATACTACGCTCACGATGGGTGCACTTGCCCATATGCGTGTTTAGTGTTAGTAAAGTATCGTGTTTTATAAATTTAAAACTTGACTAAAAAGTGTTAAAGAGCTTAAAATATACACCTAAATATATATAACACTTCACACGCATCAAGTTTTTGGCGCCGTTGCCGGGGACACAAGGATTTTAAGAAAGTTAGGAATCAACGGCCTAATCTTTTTATTATTTTTCATTTTGTTAGGATTTTTTCTTGATTTTTCAGCTTTTCCAGAACTCAGCACGGGCCGTGCACGCTGAACACGCCCCGTGCCCAATCATTGGAACTGGCAATCCTGTTTTAAGTCAGACAGTAAGCTGAACAAGGGGCCGTGCCCACTCAACACGCCCCCGTGCCCAAGTTTCAGTTACTGAAAACAGAACCGTAAAATCCCGACGGTTGGTAATTTCTGACACAAACATGAGTTATACTGATACTTTTTACTTTCGGCACTCTTATGGTACTATGTGGTATCAATTATGTGGTGGTAACCATAAGGAATTAGAATGTTATTTTCTAAATTATAAACCCCACTATATAGACCCATCGTTTCCTAGTATCCTTAAGAGGGGCGAAAGTAAAAATAATCCCTATCTCTCCCTCGAATGCTCCCAACCGGATTATCTAGGAGAAATGCTTCTCGATGAATTATTTCAAGTAGAAGATCTAATTATTGATTGGTTAAAAGAACTTAGGAAAGATTTCAATGATCTTTTCCAAGACATTAGCCAAGAAGAAGGGTTGGAACCGCATTTAAACAACTTCATTATTTCCGAAGATACTCCTAACTCTAGTGAGGACTTGAGCGATAGTCGTCCCTGTGTCGATTGTGCCGTGAAGGACTCCCCATCAACTTCGTTTGATGCATACATAGACCTGAGCGATTCGACATACACCTTCTTTAACGAGAGCCCGGAAAAGGGTTGGACTTGTCCACCTACATATAGCATAGGAATCACCCTCACCGAAAACCTCTTGCGTTCTCGTCTTAATCTAGAACAATTAATGTATCTTAGGCACTTTGGGGTTGTTCCATCCAGTAAGAAACCACCCGATCCGAAAAAGTTCCTTGAAAATAGACGAATTCCTTAAGACAGCTTCTAGACACGGGGCCGTGTCCAGGTCAGCACGCCCCCATGTCCACCCAAAGATTCCCTTCTGATTTTGTCAGAATGCGGACAAAAATGTGTCAGGATTCCATCTGCACACGGGGCCGTGCGCATCGTACTGTCGTTTTCTATAAATGCAGCCAAGAATCCTGCACATTTGAACCATTCCAGGGACAGAGATTTGGGGAATATTCTCACATACCATCCTAGGTATTTTCTAAAAGAAGTTTCTCAACTATCTTCTCGTCCTTTCCACTTTTATCCACTATCATCTTCTTCAATTTTTCTCATACTTCCATTAAAGCTTGAACCTTCCATAATTTCAAGCCTTATTGAGATGCTTGTTAGATTTTTGTTCATGGAATCTTGTTAAAAATAAGTTCTACAACAATGTTTTAAGTTGTTTATGTTCAAAAATGCTTTAAAAATCATGAAAACAACTTGAAACCCCAAGATTCCTTGTTTCTTAATCCTGCAGATATCTGAACACGGGGCCGTGTTCGCTGAACACGGGGCCGTGTCCGAAGTACTGGTTCCATAAAATTGAACTCTTTTCGGTATGCTTTCTCAGCATGGCAAGCAGAACAAGCGGAAACTCTTCGTCACAGTCCAGAAACAACCGGCAGGGGAGAAGATCATCAACGGTTGAAGATTCTCTTGTAAACTATGTTTACGCCTTAAGAGAAGCCCTTGATGAAGTGACAAGTGTGGAAGAGGCATTGGTTGACCGTATTAATCATTTGACGGTGGGACTAGAAGGATGTCTACGGGAAGTCAACCTTTTGCACCAAAGGTTGAACCTTCTCGCCTCTCCTCCTTTGGTGCCAATTATCACCCAAAGGGCATGGAATGTGGTACCGGAAGTCATCATTCCGGCTGAATGGTACGCCTTACATCCGGAGCCCCCTCGAGACATACTAGAAGGGGTTCCAATCGGTGTCGCTCCTCCTCCACAAGATGTTGAGGAACATGAAGCCGCCTCCCTTCTCCCGAGGGAGATAGAAGAATGGCTCTAGCAACATCTAGGGGACACCGTTCGGCTTGGAGTTCTACAAGGCTTTTAGACCGGAAATCTATTTCCGGAATTTTGGTTCTTATTGTAGAAGTAGAGCTCCTTAGGAAGATTTTACGGATCACTTGACCTATCTAATATTAGGACTATTAACTTTTATTTTCTGCTTTATTTTTCATTTTTAGGACTAATATGTAATTCTCTCTATGACTTAATGAATGATGGTCTTAGTTAATTTGGTGTTTGGGTGGTGTTGAAATGAATAAAACACACTTGAGATGGCAAAGGATACAAGGGAAACTTGAACCAGCACCCCATGTAGGAAAACAGGACCATCCGACAAAATTCTTCGTTTACAGTAAGCTAGGCACGGGCCGTGTCCGCCCAACACGGCCTCGTGCTGCACAGTCTGCAGGAAAAGACCCAGTTCAGGTAACTGGACACGGGCCGTGTTCACCCAACACGCCCCCGTGTCCAGGCTTCTGTTTCTCTTGATTTAATTTTGTTACTGGCACTTGAACACGGGGCCGTGCCCGGACAACACGGGGCCGTGTTCAGCGCCCAGTAACACAAAATTTTTGCTTTTTACACCTTTTTACACATTCAATCAACCTAAAAACTTATTTTTGGGACACATTGAGGACATTGTGTAATTTAAGTGTGGGGGGATGCTAAAACCTTGAATCTTGCAAGTCCTAAATACAAGCCTTACACAAAACTCTATTGGAACCGCTAATCACCCCAAATTTTTTTTTTTTCATTTTTTTACTTATCTAGGTTTAACTCGGGAATTTCAAGTTCTAAAAAGGTTATATTTTTACGAATTTACAACCGATAGCGTCGTGATAAAAAGAACCAACATAAGAAAATTATGAAAAGGCATGACAAGTTTAATTAAAATTTGATTATATATACTTGACCACATAAAAAAAAACCATTCCCACAAAAGTGAGTTTTGAGCCTTTATTGAGCATACAATTACATATCATTAAACTAAATGCTCATTTTTCGTTTCTTGTGTGAATAGCCACTTGGTTCTTGCGACTCTAGAACTTGCCATGACGATACATTCCCTGTCCTTACCAACTCAAACCCGAGTAAGTAAATGATGGAGGCATTAGGACTAACTTTTTTTTTTACACCATTATTTTTCTTTTTTTTTTTTACCACCTACCCAAAATCCCCCTAGTTAGCCCCTTTGAGCCTAAACCTTTTCATTTCATAACCCAAACCAAACACCCTTTCACCCACCAAAACCTTTTTCATTTTTTTAACCCTTTGTTTTAGTAACAAGTTCGGTTTTTCGTATGACTTTTAAAAAAAAAAAAATTTATGTGTGTTGACGATGAAGCAAAAGAAAATAAACAAACAAGTTCATCAAAAATAACTTTGTTTGAATAATAGCTTTATCAAAATAAAAGTTACAAAAATAAAAAGTCTTACGAAAACCGACGCTTGTTACACTTTTCGCCCTTTTTCTACTAACCACTAACCCAACCACCTACCTTTAACCTAAGCCTAACCCTTCACCCACAAAAGTCCTCTTGATATTTACAAAGGTATATAAGTTAAAAAGGAGGAGGATTGATTGCTTGGCAAGCCTATGGTAGGAGTAAGTTCCATGCCGCTCTCGAGTGATCCACAAAAATACATTTTCGGCCGAGTGTTGAGTGATCCCCGTGAGGTATGTGAACTTGTATATAAATAGAATTTTAAAGAGGCATGTTATGCCCTAATAAGTAATTTATCTTATGAAAAGTTTTAAATAAATCATGACGAGTAGGATTGTAAATAAATAAAAATAAAAATTAATAAAGAATCTTAGAAATCCCGACACTCTATGACAAGCCCAAAAACCTTCTTCTCTACCCATTCCATTTGGGAGTGTAATAGCCACATATTAAAGAGTTTTGCTTGAGGACAATCAAAGATTCAAGTGTGGGGGTATTTGATGTGTGCAAAATGCAACATATAAATTACATCAATTGTGGCATAAAACTAACCCTTTTTTAGTACTAATGTTGGAAAAAGTGTGCTTTTGTCTTCCTTTTGTATTTTCAGGATTAAATGAGCTCAAATTAACAAAAGAAGCAAAAAGACATCAAAATCTAACATAAATACAAGAAAAGGAACAAGACGTGACATGCCCAACCTCACGACAGCATCTTCCCAAGCAAAACAAGAGGACAGAAGACTGAACACGCCCCGTGCTCAGCCAGCACGGGGGCGTGCCCAAGTGTCAGCAGAAAAGACAAAGTTGCAGAAGCTTCTATTGCCCACCACGGGGCCGTGCTCAGCGGACACGGGGCCGTGGTCAACTATAAGATTCGCACAATCTAGGCAAATCTTCATAGTACAAAGATTCTTCTGCACACGGGGTCGTGCTCAGCGGACACGGGGGCGTGGTCAACTAATAAGACAAGCTGCATTAAATGAAGAAAGAGAAGGATGTGGACACGGGGCCGTGCCCACTGGACACGGGGCCGTGCCCGAGCTTCTGTTCAGCCTATAAATAGGAGTGCTTGGCTCAAGCTCAAACCATCCCTTGGCACACCACCTCTCTCACACTTCATCCACCACCCACCACCACCATAACACCATCATCCACCACCATCATCCATTGTCCATCATAGAGTGTGTGAGTAGTCTCGGGATCTAAGATTGATCGTAAGAGTTCTTGAAAATCAAGGCCATGTTTGCCTAAGTCTCTTACATCACTTGGTGAAGACAAGTGTCTAGTGTAATACTTTTTATTTCTAATCTTTTCGCACTTTTTACTTGGTTTTGTATTAATGACTTTAATAACTAGTTTCTTATGTTGAAGGTGATTCTTCCTTATCGTTTGTCCGTGGTGTCTTGGCATTATTTTACTGTCTATATAAAATAAAAGATTTTCACCATTCATATCTCCACGGTCTATATGGAGGTATGTTGGCTACCTAGTCGGGGGTTAAGGGAACGGTTTGGTAAGAGTCTTGCCAGTGTTCAGCGTTTAGAGGTCCTGCAATGGACCTGGGTCAAATTTAGTAGGACCTCCTTCAATACTTAACGGTATTGGATGGCGGGGGTCCAAACTCTTTGATCCCCTCATAAGTTAACTACTATTAATACTATAACCCGGCTATTTAGGACTGTATCCCTGCTGACTCAGACTACTGGGTTGAGGGTAACGTCACCTTCAAAAGAGGGGCCTACTACAATAACTAAGATAATCTCTTAAATAAGTGCAAAAGTGCGGAAATAATCAAAGGTTACACTATACACGAGTCGGAACCAAGTGATTCATCTTGTCTATCTGTTTTTCTTTTTATTTTTATTTTCAGCATTTTTAGTTAGTTTTTATTTTTCTTAGTTTAAAACATTTTTCTAAACTTTTGTTTTGATTAGACGTTGAAGATAAACTGGTACTAAAAGCTCTTGTGTCCTTGGACGACCTCAGTATCTTGCCAACACTATACTACGCTCACGATGGGTGCACTTGCCCATATGTGTGTTTAGTGTTAGTAAAGTATCGTGTTTTATAAATTTAAAACTTGACTGAAAAGTGTTAAAGGGCTTAAAATATACACCTAAATATATATAACAGTTCACACGCATCAACTAACCCAAGGACTATCGGAGATAGGATAGATAAGTCCGGCGTCAAGTAATTTGATGACTTCGTTTTTAACCACTTCTTGAACATTTGGATTTACTCGACGTTGTGGTTGTATTACCGATTTGTAGTCATCATTCATTAAAATTTTGTGCGTGCACATGGAAGGACCTATTCCTTTAATATCTACAAGCTTCCAAGCGATCGCATTTTTGTGTTTTTTCAAAAGACTAATTAAATTTTTCTTTTCTAAACTATCTAATTTAGACGAAATAATTACAGGTAATTTACCATCTTTGTCTAGAAAAGCATATTCCAAACCTTTTGGAAGTTCTTTGAGCTCAAGAGGTGGGTCTTTATGAGACTCCTTATTTGGTTGCTCATTTTGATCAAGAACTTTAAAAGTTTGTTCTATGGCGACCTCTTCTTCAACAAAGTGGTCAATCTTTTCACTTGTATCGGGTGGTTCATCTTAATCTTTGATTAGGGGGTCATTATTGCTGAATGGATATTTCATTGACCGCTCAAGATCGACACTCTTTTTAAATGCCCCTAATTGAAGAGGTAGATTGTTGTACTTCCGGTTTTTCAAAGCTTCGTGTGTTTTTACAAATGGTCGTCCCAACACTAGAGGAGCGTCATCGAGGATGACAAAGTCGGTTGGGATTACCATTTGATTTGTTTGAACCAAGATATCCTCAACTATACCGATTGATTTTATTACCTTCCGATTAGATAGAAAAATGGGTATTTGAAGTGGAGAAAAATCACTAATACTTAATTTTTCGAAAATGTAGTTGGGCATTATGTTAACACAAAGATCTTTATCAATTGTGACATTACTAATAAAAGAATTTTTAAAGAAACATGGAACCGGTGTAATGTTAATTTCAAATGGGTCTTCTTTTATTTGCGAGGTTTGATCATTAGTTAACTTAACACTCACCGTTTTGTCAATTTTAGTGTTAGTTTTCAACTCTTTTAAAAACTTAGCATGAGTGGGAACTAAACAATGATTTTCAAAAGAAGGTGACAAGAGATTAATTTCTTCAAAATTAGACTCTTCTTGAATTTTAACGTTGTCAGACTCACCTTTTTCGTTGTTTAACTCATGTGTCGGTTTTTCACTTATTTGTTCTTCCATTTTTACACTTTCAGTTATCTCTTCTTTATTTAACTCTTCTCTTGCGCGGGACTCCTCTTCCCTTGCTCGAGATTCTTTTATATAGCGATCGATAACTCTAAGGTGTTCTAATATCCTATCGGTCACTTCGGTTATAGAAAAAGGATCGGGATTTTCAAAGCTTGAATCCGGTTGTTCGATCCTTTGTTCCTCATAATACCCATATGAAGTAGATGGTTCACATCATTGTTCTTCATTGTAAGCATATGATGGATAAGGGTCGTAATTTTGTTCTTCATAGTACTCATATGAGGTGGGTTGTTCATGCCATGGTTCCTCATAATAAACATATGAAGGTGGTGGCTCATATCTTGGTTCCTCAAAGTATGAGTAAGGAGGCTCATACCTTGGTTCATCAAAATATGAGTATGAGGGAGGAGGTTCATACCTTTGGTCTTCATAGGATGTGTATGAAGTTGATGGCTCGTACCTGGGCTCCTCATAGTAGGTGTATGAAGTGGATGGTTGATATAAGTCACAATACTGAACCGAGTGCGGGTTACCACAATTAGTGCAATAATTATTCCAACAATCATCCTCCTCATAGGTGTAGTTGTAACCTCCTGAGTATTGATCCATAAGAATCACTCAGCAGACCACAACCAAGTCTTGAGATCAGAAAACAAAAATAAAACGGAAACAGAGGCTGGATACAGCCCCGTGTTCAGTGGACACGGCCATGTATACAGAATCTGTATCTGGGCATTTTAATTAAAGTTACTGACTTCGTTGAGCACGGGGCGTGTTCAGTGAGCACGGCCCCGTGTTCAAGTTACTGTATCTGGGTGTTTTATGAAAAATATGCAGCACGGCCCCGTGTTCAGTGAGCACTGCCCGTGTTCAACCTACTGTAAATGCAAATTTAAACTAAAATGCAGAAAAATGTGCGCGCGTTTTAAAAAGGTTTTGAAAAACTGATTAGGCCGTCGATTTTAAGCTTTCTTAAAATCCTTGTGTCCCCGGCAACGGCGCCAAAAACTTGATGTGCGTGAAGTGTGTTATGGTTTTAATGTTTATTTTAAGCTCTTTTACACTTTTTAGCCAAGTTTTAAATTTATAAAACACGATATTTACTAACACTAAACACACATATGGGCAAGTGCACCCATCGTGAGCGTAGTATAGTGTTGGTAAGATACCGAGGTCATCCAAGGACACAAGAGCTTTTAGTACCGGTTTATCCTCAACGTCTAATCAAATCAAAAAGTTAGAAAAAGGTTTTAAACTAGAAAAATAAAAACTAACTAAAATGCTGAAAATAAAATAAAAAAAAAACAGATAGACAAGATGAATCACTTGGTTCCGACTCGTGTATAGTGTAACCTTTGATTATTTCCGCACTTTTGCACTTTTTAAGACATTATCTTAGTTACTGTAGTAGGCCCCTCTTTTGAAGGTGATGTTACCCTCAACCCAGTAGTTTGAGTCTGCAATGATACAATCTTAAAGGGTCGGATTATTGAAAGATAATTAATTAAGTTATTAATGCATATAATGGTAGGCCCCTCTTTTGAAGGTGACGTTACCCTCGGCTAAGTAGTCTGAGTCAGCAGGAATACAATCCTAAGTAGCCGGGTTAAAGTATTAATAGTAGCTTACATATGAGGGGGTCAAAGAGTTTGGACCCCCGCCATCCAATACCGTTAAGTATTGAAGGAGGTCCTACTAAATTTGACCCAGGTCCTTGCAGGATCTATACACTGAACAAGGCAAGACTCTTACCAAACCCTTCCCTTAACCCCCGACCAGGTAGCCAACATACCTCCATATAGACTGTGGAGATATGAATGGTGAAAATCTTTTATTTTATATAAACAGTAAAATAATGCCAAGACACCACGGATGATGGTGTGGATGATGGTGTTATGGTGGTGGTGGGTGGTGGGTGAAGTGTGAGAGAGGTGGTGTGCCAAGGGATGGTTTTCACTTGAGCCAAGCACTTCTATTTATAGGCTGAACAGCAGCTCGGGCATGGCCCCGTATCCATTGGGCACGGCCCCGTGTCCATCCTTCATCTCTTTCTTCATTAATTGCAGTTTGTCTGCATTAGTTGACCACGCCCCCGTGTCCACTGGGCACGCCTCCGTGTGCAGAAGCAAATCTATACTATCGAGATTTCCCAGATTCTGCGAATCTTAGAGTTGACCACGGCCCCGTGTCCGCTGAGCACGACCCCGTGGTGGGCGATAGAAGCTTCTTGATGCGTGCGAAGTGTTACTTATTTTAGGTGTATATTTTAAGCCCTTTTTAACACTTATTTTAGCCAAGTTTTAAATTTATAAAACACGATATTTCACTAACACTAAACACACATATGGGCAAGTGCACCCATCGTTGAGTGTAGTATAGCGTTGGTAAGATACCGAGGTCGTCCAAGGACACAAGAGCTTTTAGTACCGGTTTATCCTCAACGTCTAACCAAAATAAAAGTTTAGAAAAATGTTTTAAACTAAGAAAATTAAAATCTAACTAAAATGCTGAAAATAAAAATAAAATAAAAAAAAACAGATAGACAAGATGAATCACTTGGTTCCGACTCGTATCTAGTATAACCTTTGATTATTTCCGCATTTTTGCACATAATTAAGAGATTATCTTAGTTATTGTAGTAGGCCCCTCTTTTGAAGGTGACGTTACCCTCACCCCAGTAGTTTGAGTCAGCAGGGATACAATCCTAAAAGGGTGGATTATTGGAAGATAATGAATTAAGTTATTAATGCAGTATTGTGGTAGGCCCCGCTTTTGGCGGTGACGTTACCCTCGGCTAAGTAGTCTGAGTCAGCAGGGATACAGTCCTAAATAGCCGGGTAATAGTATTAATAGTAGTTAACTTATGAGGGGATCAAAGAGTTTGGACCCCCGCCATCCAATACCGTGAAGTATTGAAGGAGGTCCTACTAAATTTGACCCAGGTCCATTGCAGGACCTCTAAACGCTGAACAATGGCAAGACCTTTACCAAACCGTTCCCTTAACCCCCTACCAGGTAGCCAACATACCTCCATATAGACCGTGGAGATATGAATGGTGAAAATCCTTTATTTTATATAGACAGTAAAATAATGCCAAGACACCACGGACAAACGATAAGGAAAGATCACCTTCAACATAAGTAACTAGTTATTAAAGTCATTAATACAAAACCAAATAAAAAGTGCAAAAGATTAGAAATAAAAAGTATTATACTAGACACTTTGTCTTCACCAAGTGATGTAAGAGACTTAGGCAAACATGGCCTTGATTGTCAAGAACTCTTACGATCAATCTTGGATCCCGAGACGACTCACACACTCTACGATGGACAATGGATGATGGTGGTGGATGATGGTGTTGTGATGGTGGTGGGTGGTGGATGAGGTGTGAGAGAGGTGGTGTGCCAAGGGATGAGATGAAATGAATCCAAGCACTCCTATTTATAGGCTGAACAGAGAGCTGGACACGGCCCCGTGTCCGCTGGGCACGGCCCCGTGTCCGTCTGACAATCTCTCTCCTCATTAATTGTAATTCGCAATTACAATAAATGCGCCTGCTGTACTTTCGACACGCCCCCGTGTCCGCTGAGCACGGCCCCGTGATGGGTAATAGAAGCTTCTATAGATTTGTCTTTTATGCTGCTTCTTGGGCACGGCCCCGTGCTGGCTGAGCACGGGGCGTGTTCAGTCTTCTGATTTCTCTATTTTGCTTTGGAAGGTGCCGTTGAGGGGTCGGGCAGTCCACTAATATTCCTTTTCTTGTATTTATGTTGGATTTAGCTGTCTTTTTGCTTCTTTTGCGTTTTTGAGCTCATTTAATCCTGAAAATACAAAAGGAAGACAAAAACACTCTTTTTCCAATATTAGTACTTAAAAGGGTTAGTTTTATGCCTTAATTGATGTAATTTATATGTTGCATTTTACATACATCAAATACCCCCACACTTGAACTTTTGCTTGTCCTCAAGCAAAACTCTTTAATATGTGGCTTACACTCCCAAATGGAATAGGTAGAAGAGAAGGTTTTGGGCTTGTCGTAGAGTGTCGGGATTTCCAAGATCTTTTTCGGGTTTTATTTTTATTTATTTACATTCCTATTCGTAATGATTTAGTTAGAACTTTTCATAAAAGAGATTACTTATTTGGGCATAACATGCCTTTTTAAAATTCTATTTATATACAAGTTCACATACCTCACGGGGAAATCACTCACACTCGGCCGAAGGTGTATTTTTAGTGAATCACTCGAGAGCGGCATGAAACTTATTCCTACCATATGCTTGCCAAGAAATCAATCCTCCTCCTTTTTAACTTTTATACCTTTGTAGATATCAAGAGGACTTTGTGGGTTAAGGGTTAGGCTAGGGTTAAAGGTAGGTGGTTGGGTTAGTGGTTAGTAGAAAAAGGGCTAAAAGCGTAACAAGTGTCGGTTTTCGTATTTTTGCAACTTTTTATTTTTGATGGAGCTTTTATTCAAACTAAGTTATTTTTTATTAACTTGTTTGTTTATTTTCTCTTTTTTTTTTTTTTTTTTTTTTTCACGAAGAACCGAACTTGTTACTAAAATAAAGGGTTAAAAATGAAAAAGGTTTTGGTGGGTAAAAGGGTTTTTGTTTGGGTGATGAAATGAAAAGGTTTAGGCTCAAAGGGGCTAACTAGGGGGATTTTTGGGTAGGTGGTAAAATAAAAAGAAAAATAATGGTGTAGAAATAAAAAGGGTTAGTCCTAATGCCTCCATCATTTACTTACTCGGGTTTAAGTTGATAAGGACCGGGAATGTATTGTCATGGCAAGTTCTAGAGTCGTAAGAACCAAGCGGCTATTCACACAAGAAACGAAAAATGAGCATTTAGTCAAATGATATGTAATTGTGTGCTCAATAAAGGCTCAAAACTCACTTTTGTGGGAAAGGGTTTTTTATGTGATCAAGTATATATAATCAAATTTTAAATAAGTTTGCTATGCCTTTTCATAATTTTCTTATGTTGGTTCTTTTTATCACTACGCTATCGGTTGTAAATTTGTAAAAATATAACCTTTTTGAGAACTTGAATTTCCCGAGTTAAACCTAGACAAGTAAAAAAAATGAATTTTTTTTTTTGAAAAAAATTTGGGGTGATTAGCGGTTCCAATAGAGTTTTGTGTAAGGCTTGTATTTAGGACTTGCAAAATTCAGGGTTTTAGCATCCCCCCCACACTTAAATTACACATTGTCCTCAATGTGTCCCAAAAATAAATTTTTAGGTTGATTAGATGTGTAAAATAGTGTTTAAAAAACAAAAAAAATTGTGTTACTGGGCACTGAACACGGCCCCGTGTTATCCGGGCACGGCCCCGTGTTCAAGTGCCAGTAACAAAATTAAAATAAGAGAAACAGAAGTCTGGACACGGGGGCGTGTTGGGTGAACACGGCCCGTGTCCAGGTACTTGTACTGGGCCTTTTTCTGCAGGTGGTTCGGCACGGGGCCGTGTTGGTTGGGCACGGCCCGTGTTGAACCTTCTGGAATGGAGAGAATTGTCGGGTTGCCTTGTTCTTGTGCATGGGATCATTTTTCTCGTTCCCTTTTTCATCCTTTACCACCATGAGTGTGTTTTATTCCTGAAAATTAAAACTAACTAGAAAACATAAAAATAATCTAAATTAAACTAAGGATAGTTCCGCGGAATGCCTCCGTGGTGCGCCACGTTTATAAGGGTCCTTGGCTAGATCCAAAGCCGGTCACATGTCACCCAAGTGGGATGTATTGCATCCCATGTTACACCGTCGGAGAGCATCATCCAAGCTTGAGTCTATGACCTGCATGTAGTTGACCGGGTCTTCGTCCTCAATTCTTTTTCCACATTCAAACTTCACCTCCTTATCCCCAAACTTCAATGTTAACGTTCCGTCGTTCATGTCCACCACCGCTTGGGCGGTGGCTAGAAATGGCCTCCCGAGGATGAGAGGGACATCGGTGTCTTCTTCCATGTCTAGGATGACAAAGTCGGTTGGGAAAACGAAATTGTCAACTTTTACCAACAAATTCTCAGCGACACCTTGTGGAAATTTGACGGATCTGTCGGCGAGTTGTATGCTCATCTTTGTAGGGCTTGTCGTTCCTAGGCCGAGTCGTTTGAACATTGATGTGGGCATGAGGTTAATGCTAGCCCCAAGATCGGCTAATGCATTACGAACGGGAGACTCCCCAATCGAGCAAGGAATTGTGAAACTCCCGGGATCGATCTTCTTTTGTGGAAGTTTGTTGAGCACTAAGGCGGAGCATTCTTCGCCTAAGTTAACTAATTGCAATGATTCAATTTTCCTTTTGTTTGTGAGGAAATCCCTCATAAACTTTGTGTATTTAGGCATTTGGGTTAGGACCTCGATAAAAGGAATATTAACATGCAATTGTTTTAGTAAATTTTCAAATTTAGCGAATTGCTCATCGGTCTTTTGACGATTTAACCTACCGGGGTACGGAATTGGAGGAGTCTTGGTGGGCTCTTGAGTTGGTAGAGAAGCTTTTTCTGTCGCAGAAGGAGTCACAGGCTGGCTAGAATGGCTTCTTTCATTTGGTGGCAATGGAGCGTCCTCGGGTCCCACGGTTCGATTTCTTAATGTGATGAGATGTACTTGTGCCTTCGGGTTGGTTTCGGTATTACTAGGTAACGCGCCTTGTGGTCTCTCGGAGAAATTTTGAGCTAGTTGATTTAATTGTTTTTCAACGTTTTGAATGCTAGCTTGTTGATTTCTAAAATTCGATTCCAATTGTTGAAATCGATCCGAGTTTTTCTTTTCAGTGTCAGAGATGAGGCGAGATACAGTGTCTTCAAGCCTTTCTCTTCCACTTTGTTGTTGAGAGAAATTTTGTGGTTGTTGAAAATTAGTTCGTTGGTTTTGTTGGTTACTACCATTTCCGGGATCTCTCCAACCAAGGTTTGGGTGGTTACGCCATCCTTGGTTGTAGGTACCCGTTGGGGGACCCGACGGCCTAGGTCTATTATCCAAGTAGTTTACCGTTTCAGTTTGTTCATCTAATTCCTTCATACAACTCCAATTTTCATGTGACCCACCACACCCTTCACAAGCCATAACCGAGGCCGTTTTTGTCATTTCTAGTTTTTTGATTTTTGAAGAGAGGGCCTCGATTTGGGCTTGTAAAGAGGTGCTTTCATCAACCTTATGGGCGCCCGGGGCAATGGATTTATTACCTCGGGGAGTGTGCTATTGAAAATTGGTTTGAGCAATTTCCTCAATTTGGTTATATATTTCATTTGGACGACGATTACCTAAAAGTCCCCCGGAGCTTGAATCAAGTGTTTGTCTTGTGTGTGGCAACAATCCATTGTAGAAAGTGGATACTTGTTGCCATACCGCTAGACCGTGGTGAGGACACTTTCTTAGAAGCTCCTTGAACCTTTCCCAAGTTTCATATAAGGATTCCCCATCCTCTTGTGAGTATGTATTAATTTCAGTCATTAATTTAGCCGTTTTAGCAGGAGGGAAATACTTATACAAAAACTTTTGGGCGAGTTCATCCCAGGTGTTTACCGAACCAACTGGGAGGGTGTTAAGCCAAGCCTTAGCTCGGTATTTTAGTGAAAAAGGAAACATTCAAAGGCGGATGGCGTCATTTGATGCTCCATTGATCCGAAAGGTATCACATATTTCTAAGAAGTTAGTAATATGTAGATGGGGATCCTCGTCCGCAAGCCCGTGGAAGGTTGCGGAGTTTTGGAGCATTTGTATCAAGTGCGGCCGAAGTTCGAAGTTGTTGGCCTCGACATTTGGTGCATTGATAGCGGCGCCAAGATTGCCTACGGTAGGCCGTAGGTAATCCATGAGGGTACGTTGGTCCGCCATTGGAAGTGGGTCCCCCGAAGCTTTCTCTTGATTTTTAGCTTTATGTCTTTTTCTGAGAAAGCGCTCGGGTTCTTCTAGGGGTTCTTTTATGTCTCTGCTAGAACTGGAGCTCATGCACTACGTAGGAGGTTCAAATGTGGCGCCTGGGTTCCAAATCCTGCAACAAAAACAGAAAAGAACGTTGGTCAGAATGTTCACCACGGCCCCGTGCTCAGTGAACACGGCCCGTGGTCAGAAGTACAGTAATCGTTTTCTGTATCCCAATTACTAGGAGTTGGACACGACCCCGTGTTACACCGACACGGCCCCGTGTTCAGCTCTCTGTAACTTAGAAAATAAAAAAAACTGCCAGTGATGGTGCTGGACACGGCCCGTGTCTGACCGAGCACGGCCCGTGCTGAGCTCTGCAGAAGCTGAAAAACTAAGAAAATCCTAAAAATATAAAAAGAAAAAATAAAAGATGATTAGGCCGTTGATTCCTAACTTTCTTAAAATCCTTGTGTCCCCGGCAGCGGCGCCAAAAACTTGATGCGTGCGAAGTGTTACTTATTTTAGGTGTATATTTTAAGCCCTTTTTAACACTTATTTTAGCCAAGTTTTAAATTTATAAAACACAATATTTCACTAACACTAAACACACATATGGGCAAGTGCACCCATCGTTGAGTGTATTATAGCGTTGGTAAGATACCGAGGTCGTCCAAGGACACAAGAGCTTTTAGTACCGGTTTATCCTCAACGTCTAACCAAAATAAAAGTTTAGAAAAATGTTTTAAACTAAGAAAATTAAAATCTAACTAAAATGCTGAAAATAAAAATAAAATAAAAAAAACAGATAGACAAGATGAATCACTTGGTTCCGACTCGTATCTAGTATAACCTTTGATTATTTCCGCATTTTTGCACATAATTAAGAGATTATCTTAGTTATTGTAGTAGGCCCCTCTTTTGAAGGTGACGTTACCCTCACCCCAGTAGTTTGAGTCAGCAGGGATACAATCCTAAAAGGGTGGATTATTGAAAGATAATGAATTAAGTTATTAATGCAGTATTGTGGTAGGCCCCGCTTTTGGCGGTGACGTTACCCTCGGCTAAGTAGTCTGAGTCAGCAGGGATACAGTCCTAAATAGCCGGGTTATAGTATTAATAGTAGTTAACTTATGAGGGGATCAAAGAGTTTGGACCCCCGCCATCCAATACCGTGAAGTATTGAAGGAGGTCCTACTAAATTTGACCCAGGTCCATTGCAGGACCTCTAAACGCTGAACAATGGCAAGACCTTTACCAAACCGTTCCCTTAACCCCCTACCAGGTAGCCAACATACCTCCATATAGACCGTGGAGATATGAATGGTGAAAATCCTTTATTTTATATAGACAGTAAAATAATGCCAAGACACCACGGACAAACGATAAGGAAAGATCACCTTCAACATAAGTAACTAGTTATTAAAGTCATTAATACAAAACCAAATAAAAAGTGCAAAAGATTAGAAATAAAAAGTATTATACTAGACACTTTGTCTTCACCAAGTGATGTAAGAGACTTAGGCAAACATGGCCTTGATTGTCAAGAACTCTTACGATCAATCTTGGATCCCGAGACGACTCACACACTCTACGATGGACAATGGATGATGGTGGTGGATGATGGTGTTGTGATGGTGGTGGGTGGTGGATGAGGTGTGAGAGAGGTGGTGTGCCAAGGGATGAGATGAAATGAATCCAAGCACTCCTATTTATAGGCTGAACAGAGAGCTGGACACGGCCCCGTGTCCGCTGGGCACGGCCCCGTGTCCGTCTGACAATCTCTCTCCTCATTAATTGTAATTCGCAATTACAATAAATGCGCCTGCTGTACTTTCGACACGCCCCCATGTCCGCTGAGCACGGCCCCGTGATGGGTAATAGAAGCTTCTATAGATTTGTCTTTTATGCTGCTTCTTGGGCACGGCCCCGTGCTGGCTGAGCACGGGGCGTGTTCAGTCTTCTGATTTCTCTATTTTGCTTTGGAAGGTGCCGTTGAGGGGTCGGGCAGTCCACTAATATTCCTTTTCTTGTATTTATGTTGGATTTAGCTGTCTTTTTGCTTCTTTTGCGTTTTTGAGCTCATTTAATCCTGAAATACAAAAGGAAGACAAAAACACTCTTTTTCCAATATTAGTACTTAAAAAGGGTTAGTTTTATGCCTTAATTGATGTAATTTATGTGTTGCATTTTACATACATCACTTCTACAGCTTTGTCTTTTCTGCTGGCACTTGGGCACGCCCCCGTGTTCATTGAGCACGGGGCGTGTTCAGCCTTCTGTTTTCTTGTTTTGGTTGGGAAGATGCTGTCGTGGGGTCGGGCATGTCACGTTTGTTCCTTTTCTTGTATATATGTTAGATCTAGCTGTCTTTTTGCTTCCTTTGTTAATTTGAGCTCATTTAATCCTGAAAATACAAAAGGAAGACAAAAGCACACTTTTTCCAACATTAGTACTAAAAAAGGGTTAGTTTTATGCCACAATTGATGTAATTTATATGTTGCATTTTTCACACATCAAACAACTTAGTAATAATTATTAGAACATGTGTAAACATGTTCGGCTCGTCAATTCCAGTTTTAGGGTCGGTTCGCAACCGAAAGTCGCAAAGTTTGACTTCTGCGTTGACTTTCGATTATGAACCGAACTAGATTAGTTTGCTACTGATTTTAGGTTCCGTTATGACCGTAATATAATGTAGCATAACCCTATAAGGTTATATTACACGATCATACTAGAAATCTGAGTTTTTGCACATGTTCCGTTAATATGCCGTACTTTGACCGTTATGCCCCTTTTAGCAAAAATAATGTTTTAGACACCAATAATGTAACAACGCTCCAGAAAACCGACACTCTCAAATATTTCCGACACTCTAGTATATTATAAAATGTCCCAATATGTTTTATATTACACCCCGTATGTGAAAACCGAGCCCGAATTATATTATAGTTATTAAATAAATCAAAAACAAGAAATATAGGGCTGAGGCGGGCCGCGTAGAACCACCCCAACATCTCACGCGGGCCGTATCAAGACTGGAGTTGACTTCGCTGACTTCTTTAGTTGAAGCGGGCTGCGTATGGGTTATGCTTAGTTAACGCGGGCCGCGAGAGATCGTGAAACGCGGATACACCCAGAGGCCGACACGTGTTGTCATCGTGGTGGTCTAGAGAATGACTGGGCTAAGCTATTAGGTTGACCGTGCGTTGACGTGGGTCGCGTAAGGCTTAGCCTTACCTTACGTGGGCCGCGACAGGACCAGATTACACAACTATAAATAGCAGGCTTCGGATTTCACTTTCAATCGTTCATTCTTTCTTTCAATCTCGAAATTCTGTAGCAGAGACATAATATTTTGGGTATTATACCCCTAATTAGCACGGTTCTGCTCCGTTGTAAGTATTATAACCCCAGTTTCGTAATAGATACGCTGCCCGATTGATTTAGGGTTCCGTAACAACTGTCGTGGTTCTGCCCGACGTAGTTGTTGGAATGCCGTCTCGGGGAGGGTATCATTTATATTCTTTAAAGAGTTATGATACTAACTAATGTATATTTGTATAAATTATAGATTTTCACCAGGAAACCGTTACGGAAAATCTAAGATAACAATGCGAGTAATCTCCTTTTCATGTCAACTGTTTTATAAAACCTTAATTGTTATTATCATATTACCAGTATGTGAGTCGTGTAATTCTTCAATTATCGCCGGTATTATGGGTTTTTGTATACATTACTTGATAACCTTCACAATTGGACGACGAGTAGCCAATGTGTGATATGACCATAGCCATAGATACGGTCGAGTGGCAAGTACTGAATGGGTAATTGTGTAGATATAAACATTGTAATCGCTCTCAATACTGTGGTAATTGATAAAACTCGTTTTGATTAAATTGGGATTCACTCACCAGTATTTCCCGCTGACAAAATATTTTTAAAACATGTTTCAGGTTACACAATGTGAAAGCCAACTGGGAAAAAGCCAGCTCGAGAGCACTGACGACTTGGAAAATAAGTGGCTATAAAAGTTATCTAAAACAAGATGTTTTAAATTCAATAAAATAGGGTTTGTCCCTATGAATATATTGTAATAATAAACTTGGGTTTTGCCCATGTGTTTATGAATATCAAATATGGTGGTTTTACTCTGATAAACATTTCTTAACTACGGTCCTGATCTAACTTCCTCTGCGAGATTAAATAACTGATACTACCAAAACTCTGAGCTCGCGTCCGCCCGTTCCCGGGGATCAGGGATCGGGGGTTGCGACAGAAGGTGGTATCAGAGCCTAGCCACTGGTCTAAGCCAAAGTAGTGTTCTACTGACACTTAACGTTATATTTATGTTAGGAAATAAATTATGGAAATACGTGCATAATTGTAATTATGTGTTATTTGACTATTTGTTAATTTACAGTATGAGTAAGAAGAGAATTTCAGACATCTATCATAAACTAGATAGTTCACCGAAAGAAACGGGAAGTTCATCCCAAATAAATTCCTCAAGATACTCAGTAGATACTGATGAGGGAATATTTGTCCGTAAAGCACAGTTTGAAAATCCACTTACCCCTAGTAAAAGAAGCTGGATTCTTAGAAAAAGTCAAGAGAACATGAAAAAGTCTCAGGAAAACCAGAAAATAGGCAGTAACCCACCTTGGGAAGATAAATTAGACGAAAAATGGGCAAATCTCTACATGTTAGCTACTGTATCAGTAAATGCTAACTTATAAGTTAAATCACAAAACCAGTTTTAGCACCTACGGCACTTACAAGCCGGAAACGTTAAACTATTACGTAAACCGTTAGTATAATTCGAAAGTTCAGTTGTAATCTAGCAATAGTTGTTTTAAATAAATTTTAGAAAATCCTTATCGAATCCAGGCACCTACACCCCATATCATTAACCTGCAACCCCAATAAGTGCAGAAAATGTACAAGAACTTAGGACTTTTGGGGGAGGAAATTTTAAAAAGCAGTGAGAGAATGAGAAAGATGGAAGAACAACTCGTATGGAAAATACGATGAGCGCAATATGAATTTCTGAATAAATCCATATTTGTAGATGTGATGGCAGAAACGGTAATAGTAATAATAATATAAAATAAAATAAATATGTGTACGGATGCCTATTATTATTTATTTCATTCTGTATTGTAATTTTTAATTTCAGTACTAATGTATAATAGATAAATAGAGTAAAATCGTAATGATCGACGCTTTTGGTTAATTACGTATCATGTGATTTGCTATATTATTCTATGATATTAATATTTGGTAGATGTTTAAAAATTCAGATGGCCGACGAAGGAAACCAAGGAAATCTGAATAATGATAACAAAAGTAACATTAACGTGGTTAATGAGAATCCTAGTCTCAATAACAATGGAAACCAAGTGGATAATAGTGTTATCCAACACATAGTAGCACAAGGAATTATAGATGCAATGCCATTTATTCTTCAAACTGTTAAGGATGCTGATAACAAAAGTAAACATAGCAGTAAGCGACCAATTGAACCAGAACAAAGCGTGAACAATGGACCCGTACTTCAAGCGCCCATTCCTAAAAGAAGAAGAACCATGCCTTATGGTTGTTCTTACAAAGAATTCTGGTCCTGTAAACCAATGGAATTCTCGGGCAATGAAGAGGCCATTGCAACCCTACGCTGGATAGAAAAGACTGAGGCAGTCTTAAGAATAAGCAAGTGCGCAGAAGAAGATAAAATAATGTTTGCTTCCAATCTATTTAAAAACTCAGCCTTAGAATGGTGGAACACTATCCTCCAAACTAAGGGAATCGATAGAACTTACAATATGGAATGCGAGGAATTTAAGGACAAGGTGGAAAGGAAATTATGCCCACCCAATGAAAAGGAACAGATTGCAAACAAATTCCTAAACCTTAGGATGACTGGTGTAGATAGTAAGGGATACACTAAAATATTCTTCGAATATGCTAGAATAGTGCCAACTCTTGCTTCACCAGAACCGGTGTTAATTTCCCGTTATATCTGGGGATTAATTGGAGAGATAAGACATGTAGTCAAGGCAGCTAGACCTCAAACCATAGAAGAAGCTGTAGAACTAGCAAATACCTTGACTGATGAGTTAGTCCGTACCCGAGAGGAGGATCAGAGAAGGAACCTAACCCAGAAGCTTACACAAGAATTTCACTCTGGAAATTCTAATCATGAGAAAAATATAGGTTCTACCTCTGCACCCTACTGTAGGGATTGCAAAAGAAAGCACTCGGGAAGATGTTCCATATACTGTAACTTCTGCAAAATATCGGGACACAAGGAAGAAGACTGCAGGAAGAAAAACAGCAGGATATGCTATAACTGTGGAGAACCAGGTCACATCAAGCCAAATTGTCCAAAATTAGCTCCAGCTACGAACAACAAGAACATTAAAAATGCTAGAGCATTTGTTCTGACGGCAGAAGAAGCGAAAATGATCCCGGATGTGATCACTGGTATGTTTTAGTTAATGATATTTTTGCTACAGTATTATTTAACTCTGGTGCAAACTAATGTTTTATTAATACTTCGTTTTTGCAAAATTTTAAATCAGTCATTAACTAAACTACCACAAGAATGCTTAGTAGAGACAGCCAATGGAGAAACCGTTAAGATTTCCGAAATCTTGCAGGGAGCAAGAATAGAAATTTTAAATCAGAAATTTATTGCAAACCTGTATTCCATGAATCTGGTAGGATTCGATGTTGTTTTAGGAATAGATTGGTTAATAGCCAATAAAGCTAGTATTATTGAATCCTTGGAAAAGAGTAGTAAGATTCATCAAACGGGGAAAGCTAAGTCCCAAGTATAATAACCCTCTTAAGATTATTAGAAGAATAGAACCTATAGCCTATCAGCTACAACTGCCAGAGGAAATGATAGGAAAGTCAAGAATCTCAAGCACAAGAGATTAGTTTTAGTCAAAGTGAAATGAGACTCCAAAATAGGACCTGAGTACATATGGGAGCTTGAATCTGAAATGAAAAAGGAATATCCGCACTTATTCCAGTAGATCTCGAGGACGAACTCTAAAACAAGGTGGGGAGAATGTAACAACCCTCCAGAAAACCGACACTCTCGAATATTTCCGACACTCTAGTATATTATAAAATGTCCCAATATGTTTTATATTACATCCGTATGTGAAAACCGAGCCCGAATTATATTATAGTTATTAAATAAATCAAAAAAAAGAAATATAGGGCTGAGGCGGGCCGCGTAGAACCACCCCAACATCTCACGCGGGCCGTATCAAGACTGGAGTTGACTTCGCTGACTTCTTTAGTTGAAGCGGGCCGCGTAAGGGTTATGCTTAGTTAACGCGGGCCGTGAGAGATCGTGAAACGCGGATACACCCAGAGGCTGACACGTGTTGTCATCGTGGCGGTCTAGAGAATGACTGAGCTAAGCTATTAGGTTGACCGTGCGTTGACGCGGGCCGCGTAAGGCTTAGCCTTACCTTACGCGGGCCGCGACAGGACCAGATTACACAACTATAAATAGAAGGCTTCGGATTTCACTTTCAAACGTTCATTCTTTCTTTCAATCTCGAAATTCTGTAGTAGAGACATAATATTTTGGGTATTATACCCCTAATTAGCAAGGTTCTGCTCCGTTGTAAGTATTATAACCTCAGTTTCGTAATAGATACGCTGCCCGATTGATTTAGGGTTCCGTAACAACTGTAGTGGTTCTGCCCGACGTAGTTGTTGGAATGCCGTCTCGGGGAGGGTATCATTTATATTCTTTAAAGGGTTATGATACTAACTAATGTATATTTGTATAAATTATAGATTTTCACCAGGAAACCGTTACGGAAAATCTAAGATAACAATGTGAGTAATCTCCTTTTCGTGTCAACTGTTTTATAAAACCTTAATTGTTATTATCATATTACCAGTATGTGAGTCGTGTAATTCTTCAATTATCGCCGATATTATGGGGTTTTGTATACATTACTTGATAACCTTCACAATTGGACGACGAGTAGCCAATGTGTGATATGACCATAGCCATAGATACGATTGAGTGGTAAGTACTGAATGGGTAATTGTGTAGATATAAACATTGTAATCGCTCTCAATACTGTGGTAATTGATAAAACTCGTTTTGATTAAATTGGGATTCACTCACCAGTATTTCCCGCTGACAAAATAGTTTTAAAACATGTTTCAGGTAACACAATGTGAAAGCCAACTGGGAAAAAGCCAGCTCGAGAGCACTGACGGCTTGGAAAATAAGTGGCTATAAAAGTTATCTAAAACAAGATGTTTTAAATTCAATAAAATAGGGTTTGTCCCTATGAATATATTGTAATAATAAACTTGGGTTTTGCCCATGTGTTTATGAATATCAAATATGGTGGTTTTACTCTGATAAACATTTCTTAACTACGGTCCTGATGTAACTTCCGCTGCGAGATTAAATAACTGATACCACCAAAACTCTGAGCTCGCGTCCGCCCGTTCCCGGGGATCAGGGATCGGGGGTTGCGACAAATAAGCTTGCAAATGATTTAGGTACTGATATGTAAACATGTTTAACATATTTTGATGTTACAAATCTAATCATAAACTGAGTTTGCTTATAATATCGTAAATTGTGCTTTAAATTGACCAAAATGCCCTTTATGCACATAGATCGGTTTTAAGCATAATTTTTCATACCAAACTCATTTCCTATTGATGTAATATCATAATTAGGATAATTTGGGATGTCTATTCAGTTTACAAACTGTGTTTACGCATACGTTATTGAATTATGTCCTTAAATGACGATAATGCTCTTTTTGCACCTAAAAATGGTTTTAAAGCATAATTTTCATACAAAACCTTTTGACCAATGATATGTTATATTAATTAACATATTTAGATCATATAAACCTGGTCATAACTAACGTGACCGTGTCGTCCCGATCAGTCAAAAACCCAATTAAACCTTGGTAGCTAGGGTAAGTCGGGTATCGTAATCAAGAAGAGCATGTGGTCAGTATTGCACCACCTGTTCGATTAGTTAGACTATTTACAAAAATGTACAAAGCGATTATGAAGATTGCTAATTTTATTTGTTTATTTGATTTGAAAAGAAATTGGAGTGAACCGACAAATTACTATTATCTAAAACAATTGTTTACTAACTTAGATTGCAAAAATAAGTTACTTAATTGAAAACAAGAATTAGGAATACGGATCACACCCGATTCGATAATTGTAAGACCTAGGGTTCCTACATGTTTTAACTTGATTCAATTGCATATAGTGATTAACTGATTTCTATCACGAAGCTTAGGTGCCAATTTCTATCAACGTCATAGACAACGGACCGTAATGCACTTCATTACCTCGGACATGTAAATCCTAACCTAAGATAAGGCATAAGTGCACAAATTCATTTCGCAACGTCAAATTTTATAATCATTCGACAATTAACAAATTTAATTCAAATGCACGACAATTATCAAAGGGTTCAAATACTAAACAACTTAAACATTAACGAACACCGGTTTTCGACCACGTATCAATAACACCCGTTCGCTCCTAGTGCTCCGTAAAGCTCCAAAATAGCTCCTTAAACTCTGTAAGACCTGCAAAACACAAATCCTATTAAAAGTAGGCTATTCGAGATTAAAAGTTAAGCAAATACATGAACTTAAACATTAACGAACACCGGTTTTCGACCACGTATCAATAACATCGGTTTTCCTTAAACATCGCACATATCGTCATTTAACGACTTTAACGTCGTTTCGGCGCGTAGTATGGTTTTAAACCATAGCTACCAACCAAGACTTATTACCTACTGATTTTATAAATCATTTTAAATATTTTTACAGTAGGTATATGATATAAACTCAGATTCCCAAATTAGCCTTCAAAACTACGTGTGAAATTACCAAAATGCCCCTACGGAGCATAGTTTAGTTTTAAACTATAAAACACACATATGTTTGATAACCTACTGATATTATATCATAAATAAAGTATTTTCAAAGAATGTTTATGATCGTAACATCAGATTTTACGCAAGTTCCTTTTATACGTCGTAAAATGACCAAAACACCCTTGTGAGGCATAGTTTGATTTTAAAATCTAAACACGCATACAAGTTGATATCCCACTAATATTATAACTTGTTTAAAGTATATTGGCATATGGAACTTGTTCATGACTCATCCGGTTACTCGTTATCGCCTATACGCGTACGGTTAGACTTACGTAACTCGTTTACGTAAGTTTGCCGAAACGGGTTTAACCTTATCATTTTTACTTCAAAATCTAGAATGTATTTAGTTTACCTATACTATACAAGTTTTCATACTTGTTGGGTCTAAATTTCATTCTATTCCGCTCATCGCTTACTCTAGCGTATCATACCGTTTCTAATACTTTAAGCTAGCCGGTCTAGGTCTATGACCTAAATAAGACCCGTTAGCATTCTAAATTGGTTATATATTACCATCATTCCAGACTAGAGCCTCCCGGTAAAAGCTACCTGCATTTAGTTAGATTGGATACGACTGAGTTATTTAAACCTTGCTGAGAATCGGGGAGAGTTTTGGCAAAGTGGTCCAAGTTGGACAACATGATGTTTGGGATTCTGATTTATCTTTTGATTATGTCGGTGTGCTGGTTTCAGAAGGCAAGAGGATATAAGAAGAGGTCGTTGTTCAATGGAAGGGACATAAGTATAGAGTCTGGGTGGCAGAGGAGGTCGGTGATTGGGAACCTGATTTTTTGGAAAAGGATAGGGGCGAAGTGGAAGCTCCGGTTAACCGGAATCAATCACAGACGTCGGAAATTCCGACCAACTCAACGGAGCCTGGAGTTATGGAAGGTCCGGATATTACGGATGGATTAAATAAAGGAGGAGATTTTGTCCAAACAGGAAATACTGTCATTGAGGAGGTTTACAATAATTCTGGCGAGTCGGTTGGTGTGGATAAGGAAGGCTCCGATAATATAGGGACTGTAAACTTGGAAGGCAAAAAGTTAGTTTGTGAAAGAAGGTAAACATCTAAAAAAGGTAGGAAAAAGTCGAAAAAGGTGGACAGAGGTGGGGTGGGCCCTTTTCAAGATAAAATGGTATCTGTTGATAATAGGCCCAGTTCTAGAAAAAGACCAAGACTTGAATTTGACCAAGGTTGGAGAACTCGCTAGTCGCTAGTCGGCCAGTGAGGTGGGGACTAGCGACTACTCAGGATTACTCGTGATTAATCGGGATTAATCGGATTGGGGTTTTATATGTAATTTTTTAGCTTTATGTATACATATACACATTTTTATAGGTAAATATTTTAAGTAGCTAGGTTTTAACTCTTACTCAACCCATTTTTTTAAGTATACAAGATTAACTGTTGGAATTCACCTGGTTTGGTTAGATACTGGCCTGAATTTAGAGGTTTTGGCCGGAATATACAGATTTTTTGCCGGAATCTGGCCGGAATTGCCGATTTTTGGCCGGCCGACTAGGCCGCGACTAGAGCCGACTAGCGATTAATGGACTGATTAACAAAAAATTACTCAGTTACTGGCCGACTAGTCGCCGCCTAGTCATGATTTTTACAACACTGAATTTGACCCTAATGGTTTAGACCCTTTTGGGCTTGATGTCCTGTTGGGTTTAAACCAAAACATTCAGGTAGAGTCCAGTGTTTCTAAGGCGATGTCTAAAGGGACGTCGAATTTAGATGGGGGACCAAAAGAGGGATCTTTTTCTCAACTGTACACAGATGAGGAGGAGGAGACACCTGGTTTTGTGCAAGATGAGAATCCCCACTTTCACAAAGATGTCGAAGAAACGCAGTTGTGTGACGAAGAAACATAGGGTTTTGCGGAAGTGCAATCAGATTCTGCGGCGGTGGTGGCAGGGGGTATCCATAAAGAGGTCGATAACACTATCCAACTGGGAGCTAGAATGGGGCTCAATTGGGTAATTTCAAAGATTTGGTGACCAAAATTGTAGAAGAAGAAGGTGTACAACCAGGTATTCTATGAATTTCCTATCAATTAATGATAGGGGCTTGGGTGTCCAAGGGAAGCACGGGTGGGTCAAAGATTTAAAGGCCAAGAACAAGGTTGATTTTGTGGCCTTACAGGAAACTAAGATTATGGAGACTGAGAGGTTTGATGGTACTAACAACTGGGGGAGGGGGGGTTGATTTAGATTTGGTGGAAGCTTCGGGTAGATCTGGTGGTCTGATGTAACACCCCGAAAACGGGTTTGGTAATCAAACCTCGTTAATAGTAAAAACGGGTAAAATACCGCAAGTGGTAAAATTAACCCGGTGAATATTAGGATTTAAATAAATAACTCTAATATTTATTAAAAGGATGGGAAATACTTTGAGAAAGCAAAGTATATAAAAAGGCCCGAGATTTAACGGGACTTAAAATAAAACGGGTTTTTGAACAAGATGAATAACTAGGAAAAATTATAACCTAGTTAACTACAAGTCTAGAAATAACTTGAAATAAGGTTAGAATAACCAAAATTAAATGTTAAACAAAAGGGGAGGGACCAATGTTGTTAAACTTGAAACTATTATTATTAGTTTTAATCAAAAAAATAAAACCAAACACCTCAATTGGGGCTCTGGTCGATCAAGAACAGGAAGGGGGTGAAACCCTCACTTCCAAAACCCTAACATGTACTAAACTATCAAATTGAAGGCCAAAATCCAGTTGAAATCGGAATCTGAACATAGAATCGTGATCAACTCGTCAAAGGGGTCATAAGGTATGTCAAATTAGGTCATTTTGATTCGATTCAAAGTTCATGCATGTGATTGAAATCGAGTGTAGAGCTTAATTATGTGTTGTAAACATGAAATTGGAAGTGATATAAGGTGTAGGGACAAACCCTAGATGATTTCTTGATAAATTCTTGCATGTTAATTGTAAGGATCAAAATCACCATAGTGGGTGACTAATATGTTAGTGGAACTCGATAAACACTAGGATTAACACTCTTGTTCTAGTGTAAACTGAAATTGTGAGGAAATCTCTAAATTGTTGATGTTAAAATATGGACATGTAGTCTAATTTAAGTTAATTATGGTGATAAACTCAAGTCATGAACTTGGTTTAGACCATGTAGAAATCTGACCCGCTAGGTGTTTGATAAAACGCCTAAATGAGGGTTAAAGTGTTAAAGGTTGAGTAAAACGCAGATTTGAATATGTTAAGAAATTGTGCGTAAAGACTTATAAAAAGGGTTCTAAACGGATTGTGAATTGAACTCTTTAGGCAAGTATATGTAAATCTTAATTACATGATTATTTTTCGTAATCGACACGTTAAACCTTGAATTATAAGAACGGGTGTTACAAGTTGGTATCAGAGCCTTGGTTTAAGAGATTCAAGTATGGTGGGAAAACTATGCTTGGACTTAAACCTTATGCTCTTAATAAAGATTGGTGTTCGGTTCGATGCTTGATCGCAAATCCTGTAAGTACATGTATATCAAAGGTTTAGTATGATTAAAGTGTTGAGAACAACACATATGGTTATCATGTAATACACGTTACACATATAAAAAACGATATAGAATAGATATAATCAACGAAATTACACGCGTTGATGCGTATAGTAGAAAAGCCTTGTATTATAATACGGGCATCCTTTAATGTTGAAATTACTAACTGTTGTATATGTTTTAGTTGAAGGACACTCGCATATGAGGATAGCGTGAGTTGAACAAATTACGGATATGAGGATGAAACGGTCCGATGTATGACAAGCAAAGCATACTCATCAAGGATCTAAATCGCGTAGTGATCGCGAACAAGGTTAACGGAAAATGGAGAGCCTGATAGAGCAAGCATTATCAGGTGCACGTTTTAAATTATCGTATAAATAAGTAATATGCAACAAATACGTAGAGATTGGAAGTTGCATATGTAGATTGAAAACTTGTAAAAACCTGAATAGAAAACCTATCCGGGATATTGTTTCCAAGAAAAACAAATAGAGGCATTACTTACATGGGGTGTAATGTGAAAATTATAAAAAGGTCATGTATACTAGGTGTTGATCGCTTACTCTGGCCAAGTAAGTAGTGAACACGTGGTACCATGAACTTCTTATGATGGACACATTTATGTCCGATGTAGTAAGGGTGGGGTGAATGGGACTAGCTTAAAAAGTACCCAAATGAATCAAATGAGCAAAAATATTTGATAATAATGTAAACGCACAGCCGGGTGATGGAAGCGTATTACATTAGGATGATGAGCCCGAGTGAAGGGACAAAGATTAATGTAAAACGATTAAGGTATGCAATTGGGAGGGGTGTGCTTACACACGAACCCGGAGAATGCAAATATGACTCGTAACGGGCCGATTTAGTAAAACACCAAATTTGAGAACAAAGTAGGAATATAAAAGCGAAAAGAAGTCATAATGCATACCGTAAGGGTTGCAATAATAACGACTTCGGTAAAACACCCGGTTGGTGGGTAAGGATTTAAACACATGCGTGAACCGAGAAACGGGAACTCGGATGGAAAGTTAAAAGACTCGGGTTTTGAGTCATAACTAAAAGACGACAAATTAATGTAAATAGAAATTTTGAATAAATTATGTTCAGCTATTTCAAAGCTGAACAGGTCAAACAAAGACTGAAGTTTGGCATTCATAAGCGATGAATGTTCACACGAACAAGTCAAACAAATTTAATAAAGGATGACACTTGCTAAATTAAGTAAGTGCGAATCGGATAAATAAAAGTGCGAAATATTTATAAACCTATGTAAAGGAGTTATTGGCGTTAAAAACATTGAAATAAAAGAACCCGGGTAATGGGACGTAAGGAAGTACAGGTAAGAACCGGGTAACGGTAAGTGTATGGAAAACTGACGTGTAATTGACGTTAGAAGTCGAGAAGTCGGAAAGATGATTCGAAAGAAAACAATGTAGCCTTAGACTACGGTCAAGGTCAAATGAAATCGAAAAAGTAAAAAAGTGAATAATTATAAACATAAAACGGGGTGCCTTAACGCCATATGCGTATATAAACGTATACACATTTGAATAAAGACTAGAATAAAAGATGATCTACAGGATCATCATAACCTACGGGATATTAATTAGTGTAAAGGTCTACGGGGCCAAAATGACCCACGGGACATGAATTGAAGCAAAGGGATCATAAAGGCCTCGCCTTAAAAAGGTGAAAAATCTAAAGAAATAAGCCTACGAGGCTAAGTGAAAGAACCTACGGGCCAATAACGTGAAGCGAGGAAAATGGTTAAACTCCCCGCGTAAAATAATAATGGAAGGTAAAGGTAGTATAAAAGCGAGGGGTTTCGCTAACTTAACTGAGTGGGTTTAAAGCGAAGAGATCGTGAAAGGCCGGTTGACAAAAGTGGGGGATTTCACTAAAACATCTAAACGGGCAGAAATAACAAAAAGGATTCACAATTATTTAAATTCTGATAATTCACAAAAAGGACAAAAATATTACCGAAAAGACAACGGAAAGGAATAAATTTTCAGACGTAAAAGTCCTAGAAATGAGTAAAAGATGTAAGACAAGGAGAAAAAGGAAACGTTAAACTAAAATTTAGTTTTAGTAAGAAACAATGTTTTAACAAATATGGATATTACGAGGGAGATTAGAAAATGGTTAAAATCAAAGAGTATGGGTCTTAACATCGATAGGTGCGAGACAATACCTTCGAAAAGAAGAAGTATGATAAAGAAACGTTGATATAAATTAAACATGACGTGACACGATCACGGTCAAGAAATACAATGTGAAGTGGGATCACATTATAACCAAGCGAGCGGTAAAGAGCAACTGGACTAATAAGTCTAGTTATTGGGACCGGCTAAGGTCATTTAAATAAATTTGGTTGCTTACAATCGGTGGATTCGGTATAACTGAACCGAATAAATGAACTTGAAAACAAAAGAAATTGTTGTTAAAAGTGAAAAATTTCACTAAAGACCTTTAAACGGGTCAAGGTAACGGATTCACAAAGGGTTCGATAATATGGATATCGTTAAGTTGATTAAACTAGTAGAAATAACGAAATTACGTTATTTCAAGTTGCATTATGTCGAATGAGGCACGTAGATGTTTTGTAACCAAAAAGGTATTACCATAATTTTTCTGGTAATACTAACAATCGATTAAAATATGAGCAATGCTCAATTGATTATCGAGAGCATATGCATGGAGTTAAACTCGATAAATTATGAAAGAAAAGGTTTCGAGGACGAAACCTCTTTAAGGGGGTAGACTTGTAACACCCCGAAAACGGGTTTGGTAATCAAACCTCGTTAATAGTAAAAACGGGTAAAATACCGTTAGTGGTAAAATTAACCCGGTGAATATTAGGATTTAAATAAATAAGTCTAATATTTATTAAAAGGATGGGAAATACTTTGAGAAAGCAAAGTATATAAAAAGGCCCGAGATTTAACGGAACTTAAAATAAAACGGGTTTTTGAACAAGATGAATAACTAGGAAAAATTATAACCTAGTTAACTACAAGTCTAGAAATAACTTGAAATAAGGTTAGAATAACCAAAATTAAATGTTAAACAAAAGGGGAGGGACCAATGTTGTTAAACTTGAAACTATTATTATTAGTTTTAATCAAAAAAATAAAACCAAACACCTCAATTGGGGCTCTGGTCGATCAAGAACAGGAAGGGGGCGACACCCTCACTTCCAAAACCCTAACATGTACTAAACTATCAAATTGAAGGCCAAAATCCAGTTGAAATCGGAATCTGAACATAGAGTCGTGATCACCTCGTCAAAGGGGTCATAAGGTATGTCAAATTAGGTCATTTTGATTCGATTCAAAGTTCATGCATGTGATTGAAATCGAGTGTAGAGCTTAATTATGTGTTGTAAACATGAAATTGGAAGTGATATAAGGTGTAGGGACAAACCCTATATGATTTCTTGATAAATTCTTGCATGTTAATTGTAAGGATCAAAATCACCATAGTGGGTGACTAATATGTTAGTGGAACTCGATAAACGCTAGGATTAACACTCTTGTTCTAGTGTAAACCGAAATTGTGAGGAAATCTCTAAATTGTTGATGTTAAAATATGGACACGTAGTCTAATTTAAGTTAATTGTGGTGATAAACTCAAGTCATGAACTTGGTTTAGACCATGTAGAAATCTGACCCGCTAGGTGTTTGATAAAACGCCTAAATGAGGGTTAAAGTGTTAAAGGTTGAGTAAAACGCAGATTTGAATATGTTAAGAAATTGTGCGTAAAGACTTATAAAAAGGGTTCTAAACGGATTGTGAATTGAACTCTTTAGGCAAGGAATCCGGATCGTCAAGTGGACAAGCCGGTGGAAATACGCGTTTAAAAAGAGTGCTTAAAAGGTACGTAACTACGATTCCGTTACGTTATGCTTGATTCCGTATTCTCGCTAGAAGACTTTAAATTAGCATAATACATGAAATTGGCATTTACTTGAAGTGACGAAGATCTCTAGGTAAATAGACGGGTCGAAAGGTGAAATTATTACCTTTTGACAATATTGTCTAATGATTTGTCGAGTTACATGTTATAGGAATAAATATCAAATGGATAAGTACATCGCTATTGCTTAGCGGCTACTAAGGCAAGGTATTGAAACAGGTCAATATATTGATCCGAGCCAGGTATGTATAATAACACAACTCATCATGTAGAATTTGGAGTTCTATAAGAGTTAGACAATGTTAAAGTGTAGATATTCGGTTATCTTTAAGGTAAACCGAATAAATTGAATTATGTTCATGGTGTTTTAGAAGCACATGGGTTTATAAATAAGATTATAGTTAAAAGGGTCGGATTTTGGGTCAATCAAGTATTTAAAGGACCTTTGTAGTTAAAGAAGGATAAAAATTGACCAAATTGCCCTTGTAAGCCAATTCGGACGAACGACCCTTAAAGGTGGTTCGGAAATAAGTTTTATGATTATATAAATTCTTAGGATAAGTTAGATAGTGAAAAACGTAAATTCTTGGGTCGAAGGGCTTTATATGAGTCTTTGCCGTAAAATGGTAATCCGAGGGGTAAAACTCGGAACATATAGATATCCATATTAAACCCAATATACATATAGTTGTAGTGGGAGGTTACTAGATAAGAAATGTAGAACTACAATGCTAGAAGGGAATGAAAGCGATTTCAAGCTTTAAAGTGCTTAAAATACCCATAACGGGTCAAAATAAGCATACGAGCAAAAACGGGTTTAAATTATGTAATAAACCTATGATTAGAACCTAAAGTGGTAGATAACATTAGTTTGAAGAAGTGTATGTGGTATAAGGATCAAACATATATGTTTGTTTGATAAAATGCATAAACGGGTTAAAATTTGGTAAAAAGGTAACGAGTCGAAGGCTTAGAAGTCTAAAAATTTATTAAGTTGGATATTGGATTTTAACTCCATATGATGGAGAATTAAATTACGGACGCGTAGGAAAAAGAATCGGGTAAAACGGATCAATAACGAAGAAGATATGCTCGTTTCCGTGAAATCAGGTCATGCTGGGTATGTACAGCAACTGATTAAGCATCAGTCTGTGAAAAGGGGGGCCTAGCGTTACGCGACGCCCCCTAACTCCGTAAAAATTTTGTTTTTTTTGACTCATGGTACTTGTTTAAACCATTATTTAACTATCAAAACTAACTTTTAAGTTGGTTTTGATCATAGGTGGATGCCAAGAGTGCCCGGATGAAGATCAAGCGGCGAGCAAGAACCGAACACGATCAAGAAATAAGCTTCCGCACTATGTATCGTTGTTATATTAAACGAGCTTGATCGCAAATCCGGTAAGTACATGTATATCAAAGGTTTAGTATGATTAAAGTGTTGAGAACAACACATATGGTTATCGTGTAATACACGTTACACCAATAAAAAACGATATAGAATAGATATAATCAACGAAATTACACGCGTTGATGCGTATAGTAGAAAAGCCTTGTATTATAATACAGGCATCCTTTAATGTTGAAATTACTAACTGTTGTATATGTTTTAGTTGAAGGACACTCGCATATGAGGATAGCGTGAGTTGAACAAATTACAGATATGAGGATGAAACGGTCCGATGTATGACAAGCAAAGCATACTCATCAAGGATCTAAATCGCGTAGTGATCGCGGACAAGGTTAACGGAAAAAGGAGAGCCTGATAGAGCAAGCATTATCAGGTGCACGTTTTAAATTATCGTATAAATAAGTAATATGCAACAAATACGTAGAGATTGGAAGTTGCATATGTAGATTGAAAACTTGGAAAAACCTGAATAGAAAACCTATCCGGGATATTGTTTCCAAGAAAGGAAGAATTCTTGATTTAATCATACGAGTGCTTCGGATTTCAATTCTTTTATTGATAAGGCCGACTTACAGGAATACTTTATGAGGGGTAACAGGTTTACTTATGTGGCAGCGAATAATTGCAGTTTCAATCTAAGTAAGATTGACAGAGTTCTGGTTTGTCAAACCTTCTTTAATAGGTGGCCGCTGGCGTGTCTAAGATCCTTGCCGAGAGAAATGTCCGACCATACGCCTCTACTGTTAACTTTGGTGGATTCCAACTTTGGATATAAACCATTCCGATGGTTTAACTCTTGGTTGGAGAGAGAGGGCTGTCAGGAGGTGGTTAGGAAATGGTGTTAAGAGAATGTTCCTTTGAGGGGTGTCCAGATATGGTCATCATGAATAAGTTAAAGTCTGTCAGGGATGTGCTTAGGAAATGGTGGGCTGAAGTTAAGAAGAAAGAAAGTGAGAAATTAGAAAACTACAAGAATGAAATTTAAAAATTAGAGCTTATTATTGAAGAAAGGGAATTGGAAGAAGATGAGACATGGGTTTGGGAAGAATGCAAGAAAGGAGCTGTCCAGGTTAATTATTGAAAATGTAGAGACTTGCAACAGAAATCGCGTGTTAGATGGGCTTCGAAGGGTGATGATAATTCCGCGTTCTTTCATAGGGTAGTGAATGGGAGAAAAGCATCAAATGATATCCCGGGCCTGCTGGTGGATGGTCGGTGGGTTACTAAGCCTAGTTTGGTCAAGAAAGACGTTTTAAAGTTTTTCCGGAATCATTTCTCGGATAAGTACTTGACGAGGCCGGTTCTGAATTGTGATAATTTTAAGTCTCTGTCTACTGATGATGCTGACAGGCTAGTTCGGGCGTTTACTAAAGAAGAGATAAGGGATGCAGTGTTCGTTTGCGGGTCAGACAGAGCTCCGGGGCGAGATGGGTTTAATTTCAAGTTCATTAAACACTTTTGGAGTTTTCTGGAAGGTGATTTTCTCAAGTTGTTCAATAATTTCCATGATACGGGGGTGATAAGTAGAGGATGTAGTACCTCTTTTATTACGCTCATTCCAAAGAATAGTTCTCCGGTCGGGCTAAAAGATTATAGGCCAATCACTTTAGTCGGATGGGGTTTCCTAACAAGTGGTGTCTTTGGGTTAAGGGGATTCTTCAGTCTCCTAGGTCGGCCGTTTTGGTCAATGGGTCGCCCACGTTTGATTTTCAGTGCTATAAGGGGATCCATTGTCTTCGTTTTTATTCCTCATTGTCATGGAGGCCTTCTCGTGTATAGTTAGTAAGGCTTGCGAGCTGGGGGAGTTAAAGGATCTTAGAGCTGTCGATGGGGGCCCTGCCATTTCGCACTTATTATACGCAGATGATGCGCTGATACTGGGGGAGTGGCCGAGGGAGAATATTGAGAATACGACAAGTTTACTTAGAGTTTTTTACATTTGCTCGAGGTTAAAAATAAATTTAAAGAAATCTTCGTTGTTTGGTATTGGTGTTGATGGCGAAGAGGCGAGTGATACGGCAAGAATTTTGGGTTGTAGAGTAGGGGAGTTCCCTTTTGATTATTTGGGGATTAAAGTCGGTGCGAACATGAATAAGAGTTGCCATTGGGATCCGGTTATAGACACGGTTAAAAGACCGTTAGCTTCTTGGAAGGCTAATACGTTATCCATGGGTGGAAGGCTAACCTTGCTTAAATCGGTGCTGGCTAGTTTACCGGTGTACTACTTTTCTTTATACAAAGCCCCTAATATAGTGACGAATCAAATGGAAAAGTTGACGAGAAATTTTCTGTGGGCAGGTTCGAGTGAAGATAAGAAAATGAGCTGGTTTGCGTGGGATACAGTGACCAAATCTAAGAAAAATGGAGGTTTGGGAATAACGAGATTAAAAGATGTTAATTTTGCTTTTTTGGCCAAATGGGCTTGGAGATTTAAAACTCAAAAGGATAGTATATGGCGTAAAGTGGTGGAGGTGGTGCACGTGGGGAGGGGTAGGTGGGATTTCATGCCTCTGAATAGTCGTTTCAAAGGTGCTGGAATTTTATTGTTAAGGTGATAGCGAGGCGTTCTTTTAACGGGAAAAGCTTCAATTCATTTTTAAGGGCGAGGGTTGGGAATGGCTTGACGGTTAATTTCTGGACGGATTTATTGGTTGGGTTGACAGTTCTAAAAGATCGGTGGCCTAGACTGTATAATTTGGAGCGACATAAAGACTGCACGGTTGCGGATAGGCTGTGGATTTTTGATGGCGGTATGAGGTTTGTTCCGGATTGGAAAAGAGGTATCTCCACCGTAGAGGAAATATCCGAGATGCAGGATGTTCTATTTCTCCTTAAAAATGTTTCGTTGTCAGGTTCCAAAGATATTTGGTCATGGGGTGAGGATGTCAAAAATTCTTTCTCTGTGGAGATGGTGAAACAATTGATTCAAGATGAGGAAGAGGTCCGACGTGAGCATCTAATGCAATGGGAATCTTGGATTCTGGTCAAAATAAATATTTTCGTTTGGAGAGCTGAAATGGATCGTATCCCTACTAAAGCGGCTCTGATTAGAAGACAGATAAATATTCAAGATGGTTCGTGTAGTTTGTGCGATTCCGGGGAAGAGGATGTGATGCATCTGTTCACAGGGTGCAGATTTTCGTTCGGAGTTTGGTCAACAGTGGGTCAATGGTGCAAAGTTATGCCTATAATGGCTTTTGATTTTAAGGATGTGTTGGTCATTCATGAGCAAGTTACAGGAGGTAAATGGGCTAAAAAAGTGTTTAGAGGGGTTGTTATGGTTACATACTGGGAGATATGGAAAGCTCGGAACGCTAAAGTTTTCTGGGGGTCAAGTGCGAAGGTTGTAGACGTTGAGGCGATCATTAAGTCTTGGTCTTTTTTGTGGTTAAAAGGTAGGACTAAATTTGCTGATATTGTTTGGGAGGAATGGGTGCTTAATCCATTGTATATGTTGTAAGTGCCTTTTTGGCGGCCCTTGATTCGAGGCCATGCCCGTTTTCTAATGAAGTTTACTGTTAAAAAAAAAAGGAAAATTGTATTAACAACACAATACAAACACAAGATTACATGCATAATACTTCCAAAAACAGAAATTAAAGGAGCACCATTGAGACCACTTTATTTAAGCTAATCTAGATCTATTTATCATCCCATAAAAAAACAGTTGTTTTGATAATTTTATCCCATATGTTTGCAAAGACGACTTTTTTGGAAGAAAATACCACTTCGTTCGTCTTCAAATAGCCCATCATGAGATAAGTATCATATCTTTTTTAATCACTGATCTAGAAATCCCCTCATGAATGTTAAGAAGGTCCAAAAAATTGAAATCATAAATTGGTGGAGTGGAGCTCTGTGAAAATAACTGATGCCAAGTGACATAAGAAACATAACAATCGGTATAATATCCTTTAGAAAAAAATTCTCTAAGTAACCCTCTAATTAACAAATAAATTTAACACTGGTGTTAATGTCATGGATTGAAATGATAAAAGAACACAGACCACAAAGTGTCTCCAGAAAAAAAATAATATTAAAACCGAGCCTTTGATCATACAAGATGGACGAAAACATAAGAATACTTTCATAAAGTGTTGCAGGTGCTTATTGCTTTGCGATGTTATCCTTAAAACTTCTCTTAGTACTAAAGACATGAGAATGTTAGATTTACTTAAAATATCAAGAGAATATCAAAATCTAAAGAGGAAAGTTCGATTCCATAAGGAATGTTTGCGTTTATTTTTTAAATATAAATCTGACATCTTTACTAAGTTCAAGAAGTAAACAATTAATTAGTGTTTAAATAGAACAAATTTTAAGTTTGAGTCTTGCAAGTTGACTAAGTTCAAGAAGTAAACAATTAATTAATGTTTAAATTGAATAAGTTTTAAGTTTGAGTCTTGCAAGTTGGATAATAAATGTGAATACAACACCAAAGAGTCCTTTAAATTAAGGGCTATTGGATTTTAACACATCAAACTATGAAGAATTGGCCGCTGCCACCTCCAATTAACACTTTGATCTATGACACCCCAAACTTTTAATTTTGTTTGTCATTTCACCACTCAGTTAAAAAATGACTAACTGAGTTAGTCTTCCAACCTAGCTGGCATCCTACATGGACTATTTTTGACGATGTGGCACATTCATGGGTATAAAACCCATGTTCTTCTTCGATTAACCCTGCACAAACAATTGGGTTTCAATGGAAACCCTAATTTGCTCATACGGTGCATGAATCGACCAAATCGAAACCCTAATTCACTATCAAGATACATTCTTTCAACGTATTGGCTGATCGACATGTCTACCTCTTCCAACTCTTCATGTAATACGAACCGAATCCCTAAAATATTCAAGGTGGAGATGGATGGGAAGTTGTATTGTCATCATGAGATCAGAGTTGTTCTTCGCGTAGCGGGGAGGAGAAGTGTTCGATGTGGTGCTGAATTTTACGGTTGCTCACAATGGCCGGTAAGTCCTGTGTATCAATGTGTATCGAATTTAACTTGTTTTTGAACTGACGACATGATGTTGGTTTGTAGCGAGACGACTGCAAGTTCTTTACGTGGAAAAAAGATTTCGACAAATTATTCGAAGTTCATTCAACTTGCAGCTCAAGTGCAGTTACAAGAAGTGATGTGATGACCGGCAATGAATATAAGAATGAGAATTTGCAATTGCGGAACCACTTGCTATCTTTGTTGAAACGGCAAATTTGTGCGAAAGAATCCATGTTGAAGCAGCAGTTTATCTTTAGTTTGTTTGTTATCATTGGCATGTTGTTTTACATAGTAGATATTGAATTTGAATGTACGTTCTTTGAACACATGAATGAATGTAGTCTTTATTTGAAACTATCTCACTTTACCATATGTGCAGACCAACGATGTGTAATGATAAATGTGTGCAGACCTGTTTACCATATGTGCAGACCAAAACAACTAAACAACTACCATATGTGCAGACCAAAACAACTAAACAGGTGCAGACCTGTTTACCATATATGCAGACCCAACTTACCATGAGTGTAGACCAAAACAACTAAACAATTAATGCGTCTAATATGCAGACCATACATGCAGACCCAACTGACCAATCTAACCATATATGCAGACCCAACTAACCATCTAACCATATAACTAAGTAATGCTGAACATACATGTACCCCAGTAACCTTATGCTATCCACAGACCCAACTGACCCCTGTGAGCTTGTTAATATGCAGACACGATACATGCACACCAGCTGCATAAGCAGAATTACCATAGTACCCCTAGGACCTTGTTAATATGCAGACACCATACATGCATACCAGCTGCATAAGTAGAATTACCATACTACCCCTGTATCCTTATCAATATGCAGACACCATTCAGCATACCAGTTGCATATGCAGAATGACCATTCTACCCCTGCTATGAAATATTAACTGCAGAATGACCAAAATACCCCTGCAATGAAATATTATAAGTAGAATGATACTAAAATAATTAACATAAAAAACACAATCATTACACAAATTACTTAAGTTTACATAGTCATTACACAACCAACATAAGATTCAACAGTCATAAGTTTACATAAGATTAACCATTTATAATTCATGTTCCAAACAGATTAACTAACTGCAGCCTTTTCCGTTCCCTTTCCCGGTTGGCCTCCCTCTTTTAGTTGGCTTTCCCCTTTTACTTGGTTTTTTCCTTCCGATTTCTGCCGCATTTTGAGAATCTGTTAATACTAAACAAATTTAGGAAACATTAATATAAACAATAAACCAACTGAATCTATTAAGTTCACCTTTAACGGTGCATTTTCTCTTGTTGTGACCTCTTGCTCCACAAATCCCACATGCATTTTCGTCTATAATTGATAAATTTCAAAAATACCCAATAATAAGGTATAAACTAACTTGGTTAGGTTAAAAATAACCCATAATAAGATATAAAGTAACTTGGTTAGGTATTTGGATGAAAATGGCAAAAAGTTACAAACGTTGGAGGCAAAATGGTACAAAACCTTCATTTTAGACGAAAATGTCAAGTGTGCCCAAACCTCAGGGGCGAAAATGGCAATTAACTCACAAAAAGTGCAATTTAGCCTTCTTATAACATGTGTTTGCCACGTCATGGGTGCCATGTAGGATTAATGATGCCAGCTAGGGTGGAAGACTAACTCAGTTAGTCATTTTTTAACTGAGTGGTGAAATGACAAACAAAATTAACAGTTTGGGGTGTCACAGATCAAAGTGTTAGTTGGAGGTGGCAGCAACCAATTCTTCATAGTTTGAGGTGTTAAAATCCAATAGCCCTTAAATTAATTATCATGTTAAGCATCAGATTAGATTCTAAAAACCCACAACTCAAAGTTGCCCTAAGATAGAGATAGGGTTTTTTTTTCCTTCATATTTAAGTACTTCACTGCCTTTGTTATCCAACATTTTATCAATGCTCTTAATGTTGATTGTTGACTTTTATATGCAAAGATTGTATGAATCATTTACGGTAAATATCATTTATGAAATAAATTATTGATGTTATCTTCTTCTTCTTCAGAAAACGCGGCTGCTAGGAATTGAAGAAAAAAGAACTACACAAAATATCCCATAACTTATTTAACGTATGCTATGACTTTAGGGTTTATTTTTTTAACATATCATATTGATAATAGATCACGTGAACCAGCTAATCTATTATAATTGATAACATAAACTATACAAAGCATGGGGAAATCATTAGAGCGAACAAGTGGCACCTGCTACTTGTCTTCCACAAATAATATTTTTTAATCATGTTTCACATATGAATCCCTGATAAATAGAAGCCTAAAGTATTGCATTTCAACACACCCATCTTTCTTTTCTAAGTTAATCATGTCCTCTTCACCACTTCCACTCACCTCCCCATTCACTTCCACTCACGCCCAACTAGCCTTCAAGGCTCGAACCAATCAAACCCAAGGGTTTAGAGTCTCATGCAACAGTGCTCAAGATGACCAAGCTGACAAGAAACTCATACTCCCTGAGTCCCAAAAGCTTGTGGTTCCCAATGTGGACCGCAGGAACCTGTTGGTAGGACTTGGCGGCCTTTACACCGCCGTCAACCTACCTGGGGCAATGGCTGCCCCGATAACAGCTCCTGACATCACGTCCATTTGCAAGGACGCGAGTGCGGGCATTAGGAACCAAGAAGGGGCTATCAGGACAAGAAAATGTTGTCCTCCTAGCCTCGGGAAAAAGATAAAAGAGTTCCAGTTTCCTACCGAAAACTCGGTTAGGAAACGATGGCCCGCACATGCTGGCACACCGAAGCAGGTGGACGATTATAGACGAGCCATCCAAGCCATGCGAGATCTCCCAGATGATCACCCGCACAGCTTTGTCAGCCAAGCTAAAATACATTGTGCTTACTGCAACGGTGGTTACACTCAAGTCGATAGCGGTTTCCCCGAAATCGATATCCAAATCCACAACTCATGGCTCTTCTTTCCGTTCCATCGTTGGTACCTATATTTCTACGAAAGAATCCTTGGAAAGTTGATTAACGAGCCGAACTTCGCCTTACCATACTGGAAATGGGACGAACCACGCGGAATGCCCATTCCGGAAATGTTTGTACCCGAAACCGTTAATGGCAAGCCAAACTCCTTGTATGATGTTTACAGGGATGCCAATCATATCAAAGAAAGGATAGTGGATCTAGACTACGATGGTAAGGATAAGGACATTCCAGATTTTCAACAAGTACAGTGTAATCTTGCAACAGTGTACCGAGATTTGGTCAGAAACGGAGGTGATACACTAAGTTTCTTTGGTGGCAAATACGTTGCGGGTGATTCGCCAGTTGGTAACAGCGACCCGTCAGTCGGGTCCGTGGAAGCTGGTAGTCACACGGCCGTGCATAGATGGGTAGGCGACCCGAAACAGCCGAACAACGAGGACATGGGTAACTTTTACTCCGCGGGGTATGACCCCGCGTTCTACATCCACCATGCGAATGTAGACCGCATGTGGAAACTATGGAAGGAGTTGCGCCTTCCGGGACACGTAGAACCGACTGAACCCGACTGGTTAAACGCGTCGTATGTGTTCTATGACGAGAATCAGGATCTTGTCCGTGTGTATAACAAAGACAGCGTCGACTTAGGGAGGCTTAAGTATAATTTTATCGAGAATTCACAGGAAGTGTTCCCGTGGCGCAAGAGTCGACCACCGCAACGTAGAAGGAGCTCGCAGGTTGCAACGACCGGAGAGGTGAAAACGGTGGACAAAGTTAGGTTCCCGGTGCGTCTAAACGAGATCTTGAAGGTTCGTGTGAAGCGGCCCGCAGTGAACAGGAGTGATGAAGAAAAGGAGAAGGCGAACGAGGTGTTGTTGATCAAGGGAATTAAGTATGATAGTGGAAAGTTTGTTAAGTTTGATGTGTTTGTGAATGACAAACTTAAGGAAGGCGAGATTACGACGCCATGTGATCCTGAGTACGCGGGTGGGTTTGCACAGATTCCGCATAGCGATATGAGGAGCATGTTTATGAACAGTTCTGCGAGGTTTGGGCTGACGGAGCTGTTGGAGGACACAAACACCGACGGCGAAGAGTATGCAACGGTGACATTGGTGCCACGGGTAGGGTGCGAAGATCTAACCGTCGGCCAAATCAAGATCGAGTTGGTTACTGTTTGAAAAGTCTAGTTAAAACGTCGCGGGTTCGGTTGGTCCGGAGTTTAGATGGCTCGTTTGGAACTAGAAATGCGTGTTGTAATGCCATTTTCTTTGTTTGGTGTGTACCTTTGTGTAGCCTGAAATGCGCATTGCGTAGAGTTTCATGGCATCAATAAGATTGTGTGACAATAAGTGTTTTTCTTCTAAAATAAGTTGTTTTTAACATTTAATCAAATTACTCTATCTTTGTTATATGTATTTTTATAAATATAAGATTAACCAGGTAAGTGTTGTTCTTGAAACCGGACAAACCAGCTACGTAATCTGTTCGGTTGAGTATATTCGAACCGTCATAATTTGTACTAGACAGCCTGATAGAATCAAGGAACCGTAGATGGTTAAACCGAATTTCAAAAGTTTTACCTTAAAAATCTTAATATACAAAATACCATTAACATAAAAAATAAGAAGAAAATTTCTTTTTTAACTTTTTTCCTATTACTTAAGAATGACGTTTAATTGTAAGATGTAAAAAAATCGTGATTTTACTATCGTAGAGTAATTTTTAAGAGTAATTATAATTAATTTGCAAAGTTATATGATTACTTTATTAGTGTATAATCACGATTTTTTTTTATTATGTAACTAAAATACGTGCCTAATAAGTAGGAAAAAATTTCAATTTTTTCTTAGTTAAAGATATGTTGTATGTTAAGACTCATTTGTAGAATAACTTAACCTTTTTTTACTTATTTATTTGATACTTAAGGTGTCAACTATTTTTTATTCTAGGTTTGATATTTTTATTAACATTACAAATTCAAAAATTATTTCATATTTTATATTATATATATATATATATATATATATATATATATATATATATATATATATATATATATTTCAACTTATGTATGAAATCATTAGACAATTGAAATTTGAAAGTGATCTAACTAGTGACCACTTAGGCACACGGTTTATTGCGGGTCCAATTAGGAAAAACATTGATTAGAACTTTATTATAAAGTACTATTTGATGAAAATAAATTGGTATTTTTATGAACAAAAGTAAAACCTTAATTATAATAGAAATAAGGGGAGGGGGTGGTTACTAGTGATAGAATTCTATCACTTCCACTATCCAATCAAATCATGCCATGCCATGTCATCACCCAATATTCTATCACTAGTGATAGAAATGTAGTGGGGGTGGGCATCACTAGTGATGGGATTCCAATGTACAAGTATTAATACACAATGTACAAGTCATACACATTCATTCAGCAGTATTCAACGTATTATATATATAACGAGTTATTCCTATCACTCGTTATAAAAGTAGAGGCGGCGGTGTTCGTTGTGCTATCACTCGTTATGGGGTGGCCATAACGGACCACCCCCTCCCCCCTAAGCACTCACATTTCATTTTCATTTTTATTTTAAAAGGAGGATAAAAAACCCCACCAATCCATAACTGAAGCTAGCTGCATCTAGCTAGGATAGCGATTTTGTGGATTAGGTATTGGATACTCACATCACTGTGTCATTTAGACTATGGGTTAGGGGCGGGGTTGGGTATAAACGCCTAAGTCACCATCCTGGGTGGGCTTGGTTTGGGCGTGACCCCTTGGGCGGGGGTTTCAGCCCGGGCGTTGGGCGGGGCTACCCACATGACATGACGGAACCTCATTGGCCAAGAGCACTAGCCCTTTGAAATTGGCTTTTTTTCCACGCCACCCTAGCCACGCCCCACCTTACCCCTTTGAAATTGGCTTTTGGTCTTGGGTGCCTCATACTCCACGTGTCGCACCATGCCCCCAACCCACTCCCCACCATACCCCACGGTCTTATCCATCTGGAAAAGTCTCATTTTTTTTTTTATTTTTTACGTTTTGCTCTCTTTGGTTTGGTCACTTTAACGGTTTTGTCCCAAACTTTTAAAAATAGTTATTTTCCTTCAATAGTTTGCTATGGTTTTTCCATTTTGCTCCCCGCCTCTAACTCTATCCAAATTGTCTGTTTTTACATTTTGCTCCCCGCATGGAGCAAAATGGAAAAAAAAGGCTATTTTTAAAGGTTTTGGGCAAAATCGTTAAAGTGACCAAAGCATAGAGAGCAAAACGAAAGTTTACTCTTACATTTATTTTTAGAGTTAATTGCCCGGATAGTCCCTGTGGTTTGCTATTTTTTCACCTTTAGTCCCCACCTTTTTTAAATAGCATGATTGCTCCCTGTGGTTTGCTCACTTGTTACTCAGATAGTCCCTTAGGTGGATGGACATTAGTTTATCCCGTTAAAATTGTGGGAACTTACTAAATTACCCTTGTTACTTTAATCAGTTAAATTCCCTCACATGCATAACATGTGAGTGTAAACACTCAGAATTAAAAACCCTAACACACTTGACCCCCCCCCCCCCCCAATCCCTTCATCCTTCAAACATAACAAGGCTTTCCCCCATACTGATCTAAGATAACTCGTGTACCATTGACGAATATGACCACTAACCTCAACGCTCAATCCTCTGCACTTCCTCAACACTAACCTTCTTAACCCCAAGAATCGACAAACACTTGTCCAACACATCTCGCCGAACATAACAATGCACTTGACAACACTCTTTTCTCATAACCAGACCTAATCATCCTATTAGCAATCCCTTTCAGCTCCTTAATCGCATCTGCATAAACTAAATCAACATAAACATCACTCCGAAGCTCAAACCTCTTTCATAACAATAACCATTACCTCCACAATCATCTTCTCCATAACTACTATCAAAATCATCCACAATTTCAATCTCGATAACCGTAAACGAACCCGAACCCTTACGGATCGATCCGTACATCCGATCTACATCTAACGGAAAAGTATTAGCAAGATAAAACTCATCTTCAAGCTCGATCTACTACCTCACCGTTACAATTAGATTGAATATTTAGGTTTTCTATCAATTTGATAATTGTATCAATAGCTTAAATGTGTGTTAGGGTTTTTAATTCTAGAGTAAATTACAAAAATTGTCCTTTATGTATGTCACTTATTGCAAACTGTGTCATTTATCTTCAATAATTACAGAAAACGTACTCGATGTTTGCAAACTCTTGCAAGTTATGTCCTTTAGCCATAACTCAGTTAATTTTTTGTGCTTAAATCTGACCAAATGGAGAGGAAAATGGTTTTGAGTGTTTTTTTGTGGGTTTTATGAGAAGATCAACTAAAATGACGAGTTTACCCTCACATGTTATGCATGTGAGGGAATTTAGCTGATTCAATTAACGTGGTTAGTTGTAAAGGATTGAACCGGCAACAAAAATAAACTTAAAAGATGTTTTTAGCAAGTTTTAAACATTAAGGATGGAACCTACAAGTTTGATGAAAGATAAAGGATGTTTTGTGCAATTTACTCAACTTTTAATTAGGTTCCATTTTGAATTTTTAACCAAAAAAATAATTAAGTCGAGGGAACTAAAACCTAAACTAGTTAAGACCTTAATTATCTATGCATGGGTTATTTAAATTTGTTATATATTTCTTATTTTTTTTAAATCTACATTAGCATAAATATCTCGGATGAACACAACACATTCATCTTCATCGATACAAAATCCAAAATAAAAACAAATCTCAAAGGCACATAAAAACTGTCACCGGAAAATCCTAATGACCAAACAACTACAACAACAGAACCAATGGCTCTAAGCCTTAACTCACTACAGGGTAAACACAAGATCAAAGGGACGAACAAGTGACTACTTAACATCCAAAATCAGAACATGCAACAAAAAATACTCGATTGTACAATAAAGAGTACAACAAACACACAATAAAAAAGATGATCGGAAAAACCAAAGACCAAAAAAACGTCAAAACCCTACAATTTTTGGGTTCAAAAGCTTATAAGGTAATCTTTTACCTAAATACAGATGAAATAAACACAATCGAAGAAACTGACGATTGGACGATTGCCACAGAAGGTAGGCGACGAAGGTTTGGTTGTGAGGTGATGGTGAGAAAGATTGCTTCCAAATGAGGTTCACAAAAAATAAAGGAGGTTTAAATACCAACTAAATGTACAAACTCATTAAAACAAAGCGTACCTAAATTAATCATAAAACACTAAGTCATCATATGGTACAAGTCGATCAACCAAGCAATCAAATGTTGCTAATTGATAATAGGGGAATTGACGTGTAATAATCTCCTAGACCTTATTGGCCGTTAATAATCTCACATCAGAATATTCCCCCCACCAGTCTCACCTTTCACCTATTTTTCCTACAATGGTCTCCCGTTAATAAACTTAACGGAGTTAAGCTTTTTTTCCAAATTACAAACATATTTTTAGGGCTTTTGATCAGAACGATGATACGAGTTCATTGATGTAAAACTTACTTCGAAATGGTGCTCCAAGTGACTTGATTTTGGTTAACTGGAAATTTAAACACCCGAATTAAAGTGTCGTTTTCATCGTTTGGAGCACCGTTTCGAGGCAAGTTTTACATCAGTGGACTCGTATCGTCGTTCTAATCAGAATCCCTAAAAAATTTGTTTGTAATTTGGAAAAAAGCTTAACTTCGTTATGTTTTTTTGACGGGGGACCATTGTAGGAAAAATAGATGAAAGGTGGGACTGGTGGAGGGAATATTCTGAGGTGAGATTATTAATGGCAAATAAGGTCTAGGTGGGATTATTACAGACCAATTTCCCATTGATAATATATATAAATGTATAAAGCGTACATTGCTTCTAATGGGAAGAAGTTGAACTAAACCTTTTCTATATTTTTTGAGAAATTAATAACACAAATAGCCTCTGAAGTATTTAATAAGGAAAATTATATTAACAACACAATACAAACACAAGATTACATACATATAATACTTCCAAAATCAGAAAGTAAAGGAGCACCATTGAGACCATTATATTTAAGCTAATCTAGATCTATTTATCACCCATAAAAAACAATTGTTTTGATAATTTTATCCCATAGGTTTGCAAAGACGACTTTTTTGGAAGAAAATACCACTTCGTTCCTTAGTCTTCAAATAGCCCATCATGAGATAAGTACTACCGCATGTATCATATCTTTCTTAATCACCGATCTAGAAATCCCCTCATGAATGTTAAGAAGAAGTTCCAAAAAAGTAAAATCGTAAATTGGTGAAGTGGAGCACCATGAGAATAAACGATGCCAAGTGACATAAGAAACATAGCAATCGGTAAGTTATCCTTTAGAAAAATTTCTCTAAGTAACCCTCTAATTAACAAATAAAATTTAACACTAGTGTTAATGTCATGGATTGAAATGACAAAAGAACACAGACCACAAAGTGTCTCCAGAAAAAAATATTAAAACCGAGCCTTTGATAAATCAAGATGGACGAAAACATAAGAATACTTGCATAAAGTATTGTAGGTGCTTATTGCTTTGGGATGTTATCCTTAAAACTTCTCTTAGGCCATGGGTTGTATTCTAACATTTAGATTGTTAACAAACTGTAGGCCGGTTTTCGACATCTTTGAGTCTAGGCTTGCTTTATGGAAATCGTCCCTTCTGTCGCTGGGTGGGAGAGTCACGCTTATTCGGTCGGTGCTCGAGAGTCTCCCGACTTATTACTTCTCCCTTTATAAGGCCCCGTTGAAAGTTGTATATGATCTGGAAAAGCTTATTAATTTTTTTTTGTGGGGTGGCTCTAGTGCGATGAACAAGATTAACTGGGTTGCATGGGATAGAGTTGCTTCGCCTAAAAAAACCGGCGGTCTGGGAATTAGTAAGTTACTCAATGTTAATCGTGCTTTGTTATGCAAGTGGGGGTTGAGGTATAAGCGTGAAAAAAGTAACTTGTGGGTTAAAGTGGTGGATGCTATTCACTTTGGCGGATCGGGTTGGTCCTTTCTTCCGGTTAAAAAATCTTACGGTGGTGTTTGGCAGAGTTTGGTGTCCGTTATTAATAAACCTCATGCTGGTAATCTCAGTTTTCGGAATTTGTTTAGGGGCGTTGTGGGTAGAGGTGATACTATTCTCTTCTGGCTTGATCCGTGGCTCTATGAATCCCCGCTTATGGTTCTTTTTCCTAACCTTTTTTGCTTTGGAAATGGTGAAGACTTGCTCTATTCGGGATCGTCTGCTTGGGGAGTGGCTTTGGAAACATGATCCCGAGAAGGTCGATGAATCTAGGGAACTGGCGGCCCTCCATTCGGGCCTATCTTCTTTCTCGCTGGGAAACACGGATGACGGTTGGAAGTGGTTGGGAGATCAATCAGGGATTTTTTCGGTGAAGTAGGCGAAGAAAGTGATGCTGGGCACGGAGGAAAACAATGCTAGGTATGCCTTGGATTGGTGTAAATGGACCCCGAGTAAGTGTAATTTGTTCGGTTGGAGAACGAATATGGACATAAGACCCACTTATGACGCGCTCATCAAGAGGGGAGTGGCGATCGGCGACGGGTTGTGCGCGTTTTGTAAATCTGAGGTCGAATCGGTGGAGCACATTTTCACATCGTGTTGGTTCTCTTCGGTCTTATGGCAAAAGGTGAGTAAGTGGTGTCGTTAGGGTTGTAAACGAACCGAACGAACACGAACAAGACCTTGTTCATATTCGTTTGTTAAAAAATATATGTGTTCGCGAACCGTTCACGAACACTTATCGAACGAGATTTTATGTTTGTGTTCGTGTAACACCCGTTCTTATAAATCTAGGTTTAACGTATATTTTGCATAAATAATCATGTGATTAATGATTGCATATACATCAAAAATGCGGGTTTGTTAAAAACTTTTACAATTTAAGTAATATACATAATGTAATTTTATTCGCCGTTTAAAATAACGACAAACAACGTTGCGGAAGCTTTGTTTAACGTGTGTTCGGTTCTTGCTCGACGCTTGATCTTCATCCGGGACTCTCGACATTCACCTGTGATCAAAACCAACTTAAAGGTCAGTTTTGATAATTAAATAATGAGTATAATGAGGAAATTTAAAAAAAAATCCAACATTGATATCTCGCACCCAAAAACAATAACTTATTTCTGAACTCCACCGTAACTTACGGTGGCACCGTAAGTTACGGTGGCTCAAGTATTAACAATTCCCTACCATACAACAGTAGATTAGCACCGTAACCCAAATCAACTCCACCGTAACTTACGGTGGCACCGTAAGTTACGGTGGACTCTGCATCCATCTTTTCCATTTTGCCGTAATTTGACACGAAATCATTCGTATCTTTCAAACCGCTTATCCGTTTGACCTACCGTTTCTTCCTACATGTTTGAAATTTGATTTTCCATCATATGGAGTTAAAATCCGACATCCGGATTGATAAAATTTAAGACTTTTAAGTCTTCGGCTTATTACTCTTTTACCAAAATTTGACCCGTTTGTGATTTTGTCAAACATACAAGTTTGTTTGTCCCTTATTTCTTACAAACCTAATAAATTCAATAATGTCTAATATATTAGGTTCCGATTATAGAATTATATACCTTCTTTAACCCATTTTCACCCATATGCTTATTTTGACCCGTTTGAGGTATTTAAGCATATTATAAGCACCAATTGCTTTCATTCATTTCCAAATACATATGTCCACATTTCTTATCAAAGGATCTTCCACCACAACTATATTTGTGGTGGATTCAATGTGGTGATTTATATGTACCAAAAATTACCCTTCAAATCGTTATTTTACGGCAAAGACTCAAATAGAGCCATTTGACTAACATATTACGTCTTCCACTTCTATACTTATTCAAAGTATCCATCAAATCATGAAATTCGTTTCCAAACAACCTTTAAGGGTTGTTCGTTTTATTTAGCCTACAAGGGCGTTTTGGTCGATTTTGGTCATTCTTTTGTGACGAAGGATTCTCACTAATTATTCGACCAAATAGCACTTTCAACTACAACCTAATTATGCGTACCAGACTCGGATCAACGTATTGACCCGTTTTAATACCTTGTCTTTACTTATTTTGTTATTTCATAGCTTCGCTAATTCACGAGCCGTTCATCCTGCGAGCATGAGACTCGACATACACTTATTAGTCGTTATTTGTCAAATAGTATTAATATTATCATTTGATCCCTTTTTATTCTTTTTACTAGTTTTGGCTTACTTATAAAGTAGCCGTTCGAAAACCCATTTTATCTTATAATCCGACCAAAATCATTTCGTGTCGGAAACCATATTTCGAATATTATCTCCATCATATTTATGACTTATAGAATAGATATGTATTCTACAAAAATAAACGGTGTAAGTTTTACTTACCTCTCATCCGAACTACGCTTTTCCTTTCCTTCTTGATTCGTTTGATCCGCTCCCTCATCAAGCTTCCACCTAGCTTGTTACGCGTCAAACTATCATCATTCGTTTTCAAGGTGGTTAGTTTAATCATAATTTAATACGATTATTCCACCTTACACATTTCATATCAAAATTTACCATTTATCGAATTATAGGTCAGTTTGACTTTTTAAAAGTCTAATGCCCATTAGTATACTAATTGCATATTCAAGTTCATCAACTAGTTCTAGCATTCTTTAATTACCCGGTAGGCGTTATCTTTAGACCACCGTTTTAACCAAAGTTCTAACCACGTTCATCACATTTGGAACTCTTTTTAATCACATTTTGCATAATAGCCAAAACATCACAACTAGGTGTTTTAACTACAAAAATTCTAGTTTCGAGCCTTCTTTGAGGCATTTCAACAAACACTTTAAGGGCAGAATTTTGCATGTTTATTTATCAAGTCTCTAGCTTATCTCTTAGCCCTAATTTCACATAAATCAACCATCTTACAAAGTGGTTAATTTCTATAATTTCTGAAATCACTTCAAAATTATCAATTTACACTAGATCAACAATCTATTTCCTAGTGTTCATCAAATTTCACATAACTCACTAATCACCTACAATGGTGATTATAGTTTTCACTAAAATTTCACATGGTTTCAGCTTGTGTTTGTCTAGGGTTTTTCCCTAGACACTATAGTTGTTCCTAAATCATCATAACATACACATGCAACCATAAATTCAGAAATTCCCAATTTCATGAGAATTTCAAGCTAAGAGTTTTCATTAAATTTTACATACCTTTTAATCCTCTTGTGATGAGGATCAATAATCCATGCTTTAATTTCGATTTTGGACTGAATTGGACCTTCAATTTGCAAGTTTAGTGAAGTTCTAGGGTTTTGAAGAGTGGGGATCGACCTGCTCTCTTCTTTGATCGACCAGACACCTCTAATTGGGGTGTTTGGTTTATTTTTATTTGTTTTATTAAATTCTAGTTTCTAGTTCTACAACTTAGGTCCCTCCACTTTTGTATAACTTATAGTTTGGCTAATTTTAACCCTATTATAAGTTATCTCTAGACTATTAGCTAACTAGGTTAAAATTCCTAGTTAGTAAATTCTTGTTTATTTAATAATCCAAATATTCACCGGGTTACTTTTGCCACTAAAGGTAAATTACCCGTCTTTTAATATAAACGTGGTTTGATTACCAAACCCGTTTTCGGGTTGTTACAGTTCGTTTGTTAAGTAAACGAACTTGTTCATTTTCGTTTGTGTTTGTTTGTTAATTTTAGGCAACGAATGTTGACGAACACAAATGAGCACAAACTAATGTTCATGAACACAAATGAAAACAAACGAACACAAAGAATCGTTCATGAACAGAATATATAATACACTGACACTTATTAGATATTTAATTTATCAGAATTTTGATATATTTAAATAAATATAAAAACTAAAAACACTAATGAACTATCGAACACAAGCGAACACGTTACCGAACGTTCACGAACATAAACGAACGAACGCGACCTCTGTTCGTGTTTGTTCATTTAACTAAACGAACGAAATTTCTTGTTCGTGTTCGTTTGTTTAATAAACGAACGAACACAAACGAACTTCCCGCCGAACGGTTCATGAACTGTTCGCCGAACGTTTGGTTCGTTTACAGCCCTAGGTGTCGTATCCCTCCTATTTTCGCTTTCAAGTTTTGAGACATTTTGGAGATTCACAAAGTGAGGCATATCAGATTCGGGGTGAGACCGGTTGTTCAAGGCATCATCATAGTCTCGTGTTGGTGCTTGTGGATGGCTCGGAACAGGGCCGTTATTTCTTCAAAGGAAGCTAAGGTGGACGATGTGTTTAGTGATGTTAAGTCTATAGGATTTTTATGGTTTAAACATAGAACGAGGATCAATCATATCTCATGGTTGGATTTGTGTAATTTTAACTTGTTGTAAGGTTTTGTTGTTGGTCCTTGCTCGGTTTTCGGGCTTGAGTGCGTGTTTTAATGAAGTTCTCATTTCAAAAAAAAAAAAGATTGTTAACAATGACATGACATGTTAACTAAAATAGCAAGTCACTCTCTCCTTGTGTTAAAGGACATTAAATGGGTTATGTGTTAACATGTTAACCCAATGTTAAGAGATCGAATTAATTATTCTTTTCTTTTTTAGACCAAAAACCACTAAAAGATAGGGTTAGATAAAGTTAATGTGATTAAACCATTTCTTTGGAGTGTGGCAAAATGAAATGAGGAAAAAAATTGATATGACACTTTTAGATGGAGTTAACATAGCTTAAAGTATACCCAAAGCCCTTAGTACTAAACACATGAGAATGTTAGATTTTCTTAAAATATCAAGAGAATACCAATTTAAAGAGGAAAGTTCGATTCCACAAGGAATGTTTGCGTTTATTTTTTAAATATAAATCCGACATCTTTACTAAGTTCAAGAAGTAAACAATTAATTAGTGTTTAAATAGAACAAATTTTAAGTTTGAGTCTTGCAAGTTGACTAAGTTCAAGAAGTAAACAATTAATTATTAATTAGTGTTTAAATTGAATATTTTTTTTTAAACCACAACAACACTTTATATATATATATATAAATAAAGAGTCAGCAAGAGACTGAAAAAACAAAAAGAAGTCTTGCAAGTTGGATAATAAAGGTGAATACAGCAACAAAGACTCCCTTAATTAATTATCATGTTAAGCATCTGATTAGATTCTAAAAACACATAACTCAAAGTTGCCCAAGATAGAGATAAGTTTTTTTTTTTTCTTCATATTTAAAGTACTTTACTGCGTTTGTTATCCAACATTTTATCAATGTTCTTAATGTTGATTGTTGACTTTTATATGCAAACGCGGCTGCTAGGAATATCATTTATGAAATAATTTATTGATGTTATATTCTTCTTCTTCTTCTTATTCAGAAAACGCTGCTGCTAGGAATTGAAGAAATAAGAAAGAACTACACAAAATAACCCATAACTTATTAACGTATGGTAAATGGCGGACTTAGTAATTTTTCTACGGGGGTACGGAATATTTTTAAAAATTTTAGGCTGCCTAGATATATAAATAAAAAAATTTGGTTCGGATCGGGTTCGGGTCATGTAAAACAAAAAAACATCAAACTAAAATCTTTGAGTGTTCGACCATCAATATTCCTTAATTTTCAAGTTTTAAATTTCAACTTTTCAAACCCTATACTAGAATCATATAATCAATAAGAGATTAAGAGACAACAAACTCATCCTATAAAGACTATGAACAACCCCAAATTATCTCAAAATACATAAAAATTAAATTTTTTTTAACCCATCCTATTATCTCATGTACTTGTTCGTAGCCGGAATTAAGCTATTATTCGCCGGAATGTTGCAGTCGCCGTCGGGGCGGGGGTGTCGCAGGTCGCTGTAAGTGAGGTGAGGCAGAGGGAGGGTGTGAGTCGCACCGAGCTGGCAGTCGATTGGGCCTTTTTTTTGTTGTATTTGAGTTGGGATTGAATTGATATTAACTTATTGGGTTTGATGGAATGAATTCAAGTTTTATAAAGGAGTTAGTGGACTAACTTGTTTACATAATTGGGTCGGGTTTCAATCCGTGTTCACAATTTTTTTTATATAAATTCCTAACATTTTTTCTAAAGGGTGCGGACGAAAATTTTTAAGGGTTACGATCGGAATTTTCCAAGGAGTGCGATCGGAATTTTTTGCGAAAAATACCACTAATTTTTTTTAAAGGGTGCGGCCGCACAAACACCCCATAGGTAGGTACGCCCCTGTGTATAGTATGACTTTAGGTTTATTTTTTTAGAGTAAATTACAAGTTTTGTCCTTTATGTATGTCCCAAATTGCAGGCGCTGTCCTTTGTCTTTAAAATTGATGAGTTTTGTCCTTAATGTTTGCAAATCTTGCACGTTATGTCCTTTGCCCTTAACTTGGTTAGTTTTTTTATGTTAAATCAGATCATGTACTAAGCACATAAGGGTATAATTGTCTTTTCACCCTATTAATTAAAAAACACTTAAAAAAACAAAATACAATATACATATATACATTCATCTCTCTCTCCGATCTACACTTTTCTTTCTCTCTCTCTCTGCTCATCTCTCTTACCAGGCACCACAGCTTCCATCCAAACCACCAAACCACCATGACCACCACCTTCTAGCAGCACCACCACAACCTCCTCTATACTACACCGCCCCCAAAGCCACCACCAACAACCATCAGCGCCACCACAACATGTTTTCTCCACTCCCGTCGCCGTCGCCATCGCTACCATCTCCGCCCCAACTCAGATTTCTTATCTCTATCTCTCTCTCTCTCTCACACACACAGAGTCGTCGGCGAACTCAGATTTCTTATCCGGTGGTCACATTTGCAGTGATTTGCTTTTTGGAATTATGATTTCCGGCGAACTCAGATTTCTTATCTCTCACTTTACTACAGGTACTTTTCGTACCAGATTCGGTTTTCCTTTTCAATTTGTTAGAAACTAGCAGGAGAAGTTTTTTTTTTCAATAGGGCAAAACTCCCACCCTAATTGCTTTAATTCATATGGGTATTGTGGCAATTTTGACTTTTGAAGTCAATGTTCTGACTTTATTTAGGATGTTTGATAATTGGTAGTTATAATTTCTGGGTGTTTTTTCTGTGTCTTGAAAATCCCCTTTTGTAGAGTAAAGAGAGGAGAAAATGATTTGGAAATTGATGCAAATTTGAAAGTTTTAACTATGTTGGTAGTTTATAGGTTTATATAGTCTTTGTGTATTTGGATTTCTTTGAGGTTATGTTTTTAGTTTGATGGTTTTATGTTTTGGATTTGTGTTGCAGAAAAAAGTGTTCTGCTAAAGAGATTCAGGAACTGATAAAAGGAGAAAGAAATGTACCATTGGTTATAGATTTTTATGCAACGTGGTGGGTTGGCCGTGTGGGGGTGGTGCAGTGGTGGTGTGGTAGTGGGTGGCGGCAGGTGGTCATGAGGGTGGGAGAGAGGAAGAGTGTTTCAGATGAGAGAGAGAGAAGAGAGAGAGAGGGGGGAAATCAGATGAGAGTGAGACCTTTTATTTTTTGATTTTGTACAAAACAGTCCTTCATTAAAAGTTTTTTACACAATACCCCTAAGAAGGTGAAATTACCAAAATACCCTCATGTGCCTTGCACATGATCAGTTTTAACAAAAAAAAATAAACTGGATTTGCCCTAAAGGACATAACGTGCAAGATTTGCAAACATTAAGGAGAAAACTCATCAATTTTAAAGACAAAGGACAGCGCCTGCAATTTGGGACATAGGACAAAACTTGTAATTTACTCTTTTTTTTAACATATCATATTGATAATAGATCACGTGAACCAGCCAATGTAATATAATTGATAACATTAACTATTCAAAGCATGGGGAAATTATTAAAGCGGACAAGTGGCACCTGCTACTTTGTCTTCCACAAATAATTTTTTTTAATCATGTTTCACGTATGAATCCCTGATAAATAGGAGCCTAAAGTATTGCATTTCAACACACCCATCTTTCTTTTCTAAGTTAATCATGTCCTCTTCACTACTTCCACTCACCTCCCCATTCACTTCGACCAACACCCAACTAGCCTTCAAGGCTCGAACCAATCAAATCCAAGGGTTTAGAGTCTCATGCAACAGTGCTCAAGATGACCAAGCTGACAAGAAACTCATACTCCCTGAGTCCCAAAAGCTTGTGGTTCCCAATGTGGACCGCAGAAACCTGTTGGTAGGACTTGGCGGTTTGTACACGGCCGTCAACCTACCAGGGGCAATGGCTGCCCCGATAACAGCTCCTGACATCACGTCCATTTGCAAGGACGCGAGTGCGGGCATTAGGAACCAAGAAGGGGCTATAAGGACAAGAAAATGTTGTCCTCCCAGCCTCGGGAAAAAGATAAAAGAGTTCCAGTTTCCTACCGAAAACTCGGTTAGGAAACGATGGCCCGCACATGCTGGCACACCGAAGCAGGTGGACGATTATAGACGAGCCATCCAAGCCATGCGAGATCTCCCAGATGATCACCCGCACAGCTTTGTCAGCCAAGCTAAAATCCATTGTGCTTACTGCAACGGTGGTTACACTCAAGTCGATAGCGGTTTCCCCGAAATCGATATCCAGATCCACAACTCATGGCTCTTCTTTCCGTTCCATCGTTGGTACCTATATTTCTACGAAAGAATCCTTGGAAAGTTGATTAACGAGCCGAACTTCGCCTTACCATACTGGAAATGGGACGAACCACGCGGAATGCCCATTCCGGAAATGTTTGTACCCGAAACCGTTAATGGCAAGCCAAACTCCTTGTATGATGTTTACAGGGATGCCAATCATATCAAAGAAAGGATAGTGGATCTAGACTACGATGGTAAGGATAAGGACATTCCAGATTTTCAACAAGTACAGTGTAATCTAGCAACAGTGTACCGAGATTTGGTCAGAAACGGAGGTGATACACTAAGTTTCTTTGGTGGCAAATACGTTGCGGGTGATTCGCCAGTTGGTAACAGCGACCCGTCAGTGGGGTCGGTGGAAGCTGGTAGTCACACGGCCGTGCATAGATGGGTAGGCGACCCGAAACAGCCGAACCAAGAGGACATGGGTAACTTTTACTCCGCGGGGTATGACCCCGCGTTCTACATCCACCATTCGAATGTAGACCGCATGTGGAAACTATGGAAGGAGTTGCGCCTTCCGGGACACGTAGAACCGACTGAACCCGACTGGTTAAACGCGTCGTATGTGTTCTATGACGAGAATCAGGATCTTGTGCGTGTGTATAACAAAGACTGCGTCGACTTAGGGAAGCTTAAGTATAACTTTATCGAGAATTCGAAGGAAGTGTTCCCGTGGCGCAAGAGTCGACCACCGCAACGTAGAAGGAGCTCGCAGGTTGCAACGACCGGAGAGGTGAAAACGGTGGACAAAGTTAGGTTCCCGGTGCGTCTAAACGAGATCTTGAAGGTTCGTGTGAAGCGGCCCGCAGTGAACAGGAGTGATGAAGAAAAGGAGAAGGCGAACGAGGTGTTGTTGATCAAGGGAATTAAGTATGATAGTGGAAAGTTTGTTAAGTTTGATGTGTTTGTGAATGACAAACTTAAGGAAGGCGAGATTACGACGCCATGCGATCCTGAGTACGCGGGTGGGTTTGCACAGATTCCGCATAGCGATATGAGGAGCATGTTTATGAACAGTTCTGCGAGGTTTGGGCTGACGGAGCTGTTGGAGGACACAAACACCGATGGCGAAGAGTATGCAACGGTGACATTGGTGCCACGGGTAGGGTGCGAAGATCTAACCGTCGGCCAAATCAAGATCGAGTTGGTTACTGTTTGAAAAGTCTAGTTAAAACGTCGGGTTCGGTTGGTTCGGAGTTTAGATGGCTCGTTATGAGCTAGAAATGTGTGTTGTAATGCCATTTTCTTTGTTTGGCATGTACCGTTGTGTAGCCTGAAATGCGCATTGCGTAGAGTTTCATGGCATCAATAAGATTGTGTGACAATAAATTTGTTAGTGTTTTTCTTCTAAAATAAGTTGTTTTTAACATTTAATCAAATTACTCTATCTTTGTTATATATATTTGTATAAATATAAGAGTAACTAGGTAAATGTTTCTAGAAACCCTTTTTACTTATTTATTTGATACTTAAGGTGTCAACTATTTTTTATTCTAGGTTTGATATTTTTATTAACATTGCAAATTCAAAAATTATTTCATATTTTGTATTATATATATATATTTCAACTTATGTATGAAATCATTAGATAATTGAAAGTGGTCTAACTAGTGACCACTAAGGCACACGGTTTATTATCGCCGGTCCAACTAGGAAAACATTGATTAGAACTTTATTATAAAGTAACATTTGATGAAAATAATTTGGTATTTTTTTATGACCAAAAGTAAAACCTTAATTATAATTGAAATATGCACTAACATTTCATTTTTATTTTTATTTTTATTTTTATTTTTAAAAGGAGGATAAAAACCCCCACCAATCGATAACTAAAGCTGTATCTGGCTAGGATAGCGATTTTGTGGATTTGGTATTGGATACTCACATCATTGTGTCATTTTCCATCTGTAAAAGTCTCATTTTTTTTTTATTTTACTAAAATTATTTTACATTGATTAGAACTTTATTATCAAGTAACATTTGATGAAAATAGCTTGGTATTTTTTATGAACAAAAGTAAAACCTTAATTATAATATAAATACGCACTCACATTTCATTTTTATTTTTAAAAGGAGGATAAAAAACCCCACCAATCCATAACTGAGATAGGATTTTGTAGATTAGGTATTGGATACTCACATCATTGTGTCATTTATCCATCTGGAAAAGTCTCATTTTTTTTTATTTTACTAAAATTATTTTACATTTATTTGTACTAAAATTAAATACTAGACATCGACATGACAATAGGGGTAAGGTGGTACACTGAAAAGTGCATACGAGTAGTAATGTAAAATTATAAGTAATGGCAACTTGATTGTTCTTGTGATATTGATGAGTAAATAGAAAAAAAGGAGCAAACGGTGAAGACACAATTTTAAAATGTTACTTTTAAAATGTGATTTATAAAAAATAATATCATTTGGTTTTATAATCGTTTATTTTTATGGTTTAATCTAAAATTCTTTTAAATGTAAGTGTCGATGTTATAAAGAAAACAAAAGGGAAAAAGTTCAAGACTTTTAGTGACTAAGTTGTAACTGTGTCTATAGGTATATTGAAAAAAAAAGTCATAAAGTATTTTAGTTAGTGACAAATTTCCCAAAAACTTTACAGCTTTTTTTTTTTTTTTTTTAAGGGTGACTTTCTATGTACAGGACCTATCGGTCACCGGGTTCTTGTCAAAGACAATCCCCCGTCAGTCCCGTGTTACGGACGCGATGTTCTATCGGGCCCCGGCCGCGTACGGAAACTGCCCGGAAACCATACTGCCCCCACACGGGTAAAACCGCTGGGGTAACAGCTGGGTGAAAACCGGGTTGCCCTCAGGATCGAACCATGCCTCGGTAGGAGCGACCCATCATAGGGACGTCCCGCCCCTATTCGCCACAAGGGGGAATCGAACCGGTGCCCTCTAGGAGAACAACCGGCCGCCCACCCACTGGGCTATAGGAGGGGGATTTTAAAACCAAAAAACCAAAAAACTAGATGTAATTAACTAGATGTTGCCCTTTACAGCTTTTGATGACTATTTTAATTAACTAGATGTAATTTTAAAACCAAAAAACTAAACGTTAACAAACCAAAATGCATAGTAACAGTGACTGTTAATATAAAGTATACAAATTTCCCAATCATCGTTTTAACATAGTTATATAGGTTAATCTACTAATTATTATCAACATTATTAGAAACAACGTAATGTGGATACAACGGGTCTATTGCGACTTGCAATTCTGTTTGTTTCTCATGGATTTTGCTATCACACTTGGTTAGCTCGTTGAGTTTGGCATTTATCCTATGATCCGATGCTATCACATCATCTAAAACACGTCTGACCTATTCAAAAACACTTATGTCGTCATTGGAAGTAGACATTTTTAACCTATATATTTATATAGAAATTAAATTTGATTTATAACCAACTAATGTTAATAAGAATGAAGATAAGTAGATATGTTCTTAAGACGTAAAGGCTCGTGTACATCATTACGTTCGTACGTTTTTATGATGCACATTTAGTCATTAAATATCTTAATAACCAATTTGTCATCGCCAACTTGAATACAATTATAGACCACGTAAAAAAAATAAAAAAACGTATAAGATCACTAATTTACTATTGGCTCAGAATTCGTGGGTTAACGGGTTTCTTTTGTAAGCCTTATTAAACCCAAATTATACACAATATTGCTCATTTACAAAACGTTTGTATCCTATCGGTTTACAACATGCCTTATCTGTAACGCCTAAAAGGATAACGACTAACAAAGCTCATAGCAACGACATGGGTGCATTAAAAATTGTCAGGCCAAATAGGAAAAAAATTGAACATCCGATAGGCTATAACACCTGATCAACAAACACATGATTAACATGTTTTACTTTGTAAGCCATACCTGTAAACAAAACTCATAAACTTACTAAGGTTGCAAGTATATTTGCCAAGCCAAATAATAAGCACAATAATAGCGAATGGGCATATATAACCAGAAAACAGAAGAACTATAACACATGCACAACAACAACAAACAAGAAACACTTGCTAACTTTTGGACACAAAAGTTAAAAATATTAGATGCTCAGAGGCCTTAGATGGCTGCATCAAAACATGTCATGCATAATAAGAAACATCACAACCAAACTCTCAAATGAAAGAAGAGCATATTCACACATCAAACTAAACATACAGTAATTTACAAAAGTTTCTTCAAAACTAATATCTCGGATGAAGACCAAGATCTCATATTCATCGATAGCTACAGAAGCGATAAACAAACATACCAAAATAACTCACAGTAACCCAAAAAACAAAGCCCTAAAACGGCCAACAAAGTTTTTTCAAAGATTTAGCAGAAAACATAGGTATCAAAACAATACAACACCGTTGGGTTGTAAGGCGATAGCTGGAAGACGTTCGTAAGACGACATGCATCAACAGATATATATGAAACCCGCAAACATAAACAATCACAGTGGTGTACGACGGTAGGCAGTGAAAAACGTTAGGGCATAATGCATCAACAGATACACACGAAACCCACAAACATAAAAAAAGCAACGTAAATCCAATCAAGGTGAAGGGTCTACCTATCAAAGATAAATAACCAACAAATGGGAGGAGGCGATGGTGTGAGAGGAATTGGTGGGGTGCAAATGAGGCCACAAATCACTCAAGGTGGGTTTATAAAACCCACCAAATGTACAACTAACAAATGCTTAGCTGCAACACCAAGATACAAAAACATCTATATAGCAAGAGGTATAACTACTCAATGCATGAGTATGTTGTAAACTGATAATATATAAATAAACTAAAAGTAATGGGATAACGCCCTAACCATGTCATAAGGTTAACATCTCGCACACCATAATGGGTAGGCGTTGTTGCGGGCTTGAGCCCCTTCTTCGTGAGCCTAATCACGGGCGTGTGGATGGGAGCACGTGATCCACCAACTTTCACCAATCATATAAACATATACTTCATATTTATATTTATATTTTTAAATTGAATTACATGTGAAACCATTACACACTTATGAGGAAAAAGTGAGTGAGAGCTACTTGATTATATGGCAATCACCTTTTTATTCTTTAGTAAAACAATTACGGTCTTTTTTTTTCTTTTATAAAGACAACAGACAATACATAACCACTAAATCTACTTATAATTTTTACATCACTCATTCTCTTCACCATTTAGAGGGGCAACAACTTACTACACTCTCTGGTACCACCAGGCTATAATTGTTCCATTCCTTACTACGTGTTTCGCAACATGATATTATTGTTTATATGTCTTGTCCCATTTTTTGTTATCCTTTTCTATATTTTTTCACTTTTATTTTATGACCGGACATTTACACAGTAACGTAGATAATGTAAATACTATATAAATTATTTATTTAATTTATGTAGATTGTTTTCTTAGAAGAATAAAATCAAATGGTGGAGGCATAGCACACCGAGAAGCTATCATAAGAAGAAGCGTCAGACTGCTTAAGGCATATATGGAGAGGCCACATAACGAAGTAAGGGACATTAGAATAGGACAGAGAAGGAAATGATCAAGAATGACTGGAAAAAATGAGAAATGGTAATACGATCTAGACAATTGGTTAACCTACAACCACAATGAACAAATGGTAATAAACATGATCAATACCAGAATAGCCTAACATACCCATAATTACAAAATTCGTGAATCGAGAACATGTTGATATCAATCAAGTCCACAAAATCAATCTTACCTCCAACATAAATGCGATCTGGAGAATTGGTTATGTAAGACCCAAACACGTTTTAACCTATAGACGCAACGGAAAAATACGAGCTTTAAAATTCTTTCTTTATAAGCATACTAATAATTTAGATACAAGTTTTAAATGACTCCTTTCGAAGATTTACACAATTCATCCTTAAACAATGAATCAAAAATAATATGCAATTATAAAGTACGTGACTATTCTTCCGTACAATCCATGCTCTTCAAGCTTGATCTTCACATGCCTGCCTTTCATGATAATAAATATGATCTGTGATACCTGTAATTACCATATAAAACCAACTCGTTAGTAAGTGGTGACAATCAAAAGTAAACTGGTGCATATGTTAGAACAACATAACACAATCTAACTATGTAAGTGTCAAACCCCAACCGACGGCGGAATCATCGGAGTGAGATGAAATAGATTGCTCATCACACATAACACTATTTGCGACAATGATTAAGTTCAAAACCGATTTCATTCATAATCAAAATTGTCAAGTACAATACAAGAAATTCAAATTACAACAACGAAAAGACAAATAACAAAGTTTAACATAACATAATAATCAAATCTAGTATCTTGAGCGTGTTTCTAGTCATCCCTATTAGATTCGTTAGGAACATCAATCATCAACCTGTAACATGTTAAAAATAAAGGTTCAACGCAAAAGCATTGGCGAGTACACAAGTTTGTTAATATATAGCATAGGTATAAAAAAAATTTACTCGAATCCAGATGGCTATTGTATACCAGGTAAACTAGCATGCAATACTAAATGTTAAACCCAAGTGTCCACAAGAATTATATGTGTCCCTCGCCACAAAAGTAACGAGACAATTTATGAATAAAAAGCTTAACAAGACCCCGACGAGCGGCGTGCTACTCCTATAGCGCTATATATGATAAGTTTGGGCTAGCTAAGTTAATGACAACTAGCAAAGTATGAATCTAGCATGAACCTAAGTATAACAAGTAGCATGTATAACTGATTGAGAATACAAAATATGTTTGTGTGTGTTTGTGTATTTTGTATGTTAACATGTTACAACCCAAATTGTGAAAAAAGGAAAATGGATCAAGTGTACTCACGGTTTTGCTAGCTTCCACTTGGTAATTCCGTGAAGAGTTGATTGTTTGAGGTTGGAACACCGAGTTCTCCTACACGAGGAAACATAGGTGTGTGAGTATTCGGATGATAACGGAGGATTTAGATTTGGAAATTAAAGTACACAAAAGTATGTATATGAGAAAGTAATCATCTAGGCTTAAACACTCGTTTTTGACAGTATGAATTCCGTATGGGTTGATGTGATTTCATGGGTTAAGTTACCCATTAGAATCGTAACGAGAGTTTCAAGCCTTAGATAATATAACTTATTACCATGACAAATAATCACTTGATTATTATCAAGCGTTCAGTTATGCTTATATATTTAATATATGTTTTATAGTATTAGTAAGTCCAACATGTATATCATAGAATTTAATAGAATTCATGCATGGAGGTAGGAGGATAACCTTCCTTTAACCTCTTTCGTAATATTCACCAATGCACAAGTTATCACAAGTACAACTCGGATGGTCATGAATGAAATGAAAAGGAAATGTACATACAATTCAAGGGACAAATCAACAAGTGAGGTGGTGGATTGAAAGTAGGATAGCCAAATCTTCCAAGTAATCACACTCATACCAAGCACAAGTCTTGTTAGATGAACAAGCTTATGTGTTCAACACTTGTGGGTTAAAACCCTTACAAAACAGAAAGTTTGGAGGCAATAAACAACTCCGAATTTGTGTGAAACAACCTTGGTTAAGCTCACTAATCATGGACTCGATTAATGGCATAAGAACACAAGTTTGTTTGAAGAAAATATAAGTTTAAAGAAAGTTTATTCCAAAAGAAAGTTTCTTACACTTTTGACCTCAAACATGGTGATGTTTCATCTTGATTTTCCATGTAAAACCTATGGAAACACTCCTAGAGGTGTTCCAAGTGTTAAGAAGAAAGAAGAGAGTAGAAAAGAGCAAAGGAAGTGAGTTATAACTCACTTAGAAGGTCTTGAACTTTCCAATTTTGTTGCTGGAACTCAGCTGTGTTTAAGGGGGTTTTTAAGAGTGTTTGATTATTGTAAAAATGGGAAAAAGGATGGGGAATTGTTCATTAAATAGGGAAGGGATTAGGGTTTCAATGGATTGGGATTTGAATGTGATTAGTGGGCATTTAACATTGAAACAAGACCATTAAACCCAACCCAAGGTTGTCCGGTGACAAGCTGTAAACAGCTTTTATATATTTTTTCTTATTTTTTTTACATATAATAGGTATAATTGTTGTATATTAAAGATGTATATTAGGTATTCAAGATATATAAGTCATAACCTAACATGTTACAAGGTTAAATCATGTATAATGGACATGTTTTAAGTGAATGAAATCAAACATGTTTCATATGTTTTCAAGTATCACAAATGAATTGGACAAGTAATGAATATATGTATAATAATTTCGTTTAAATATTAAAACAAGTATATCCTTATGTATTTGTGAGATCAACATGAAGTATTTGCCTATAAGAATTATTAAAGTTACGTATTCACGTTGTTTGCAAGTATTTCATATGTTCACGAGTAATCATGAATCAAGGATTAAACAAACGTATGCATCAATGTATAAACCATGTATAAACGAAGTATATTTCATATAAAAGATTCATTTCATTACGATCAAAGTCTCGGATTTACAATAGCTTGAAACAAAATACGATTACAAAGGAAACGAGTTTCCAAAAATTGAATTACAAGATGAGCTTTCTAAAAACGGAAAGCTGCAAAAAGCGAGACGTTATAGTCTCCCCTCCTTTAGGAAATTTCGTCCCGAAATTTAGGAAGATGCAACGAACAGATGCGGATACTTAGACTTCATATCACTTTCTAGTTCCCAAGTAAACTCAGCGCCACGTTTTCCTTCCCATCGAACCTTGACGATAGGAATTCGACTGCGCCTTAATTGCTTGACTCCTCGATCCATGATCTCGATAGGTTTCTCCATGAAGTGCAAAGTCTCATTGATTTCAAGATCTTTGAGTGGAACTTGAAGTCCTTCTTCAGCTAGACATTTCTTCAAATTTGAAACGTGGAAGACAGGATAAACGTTGTTGAGTTGTTCAGGTAGGTCCAGTCGATACGCTACCTTGCCAATCCTTTCGAGAATCTTGAAAGGACCTACGTAGCGAGGAACGAGTTTCCCTTTCTTACCAAAACGAACTACGCCCTTCCAAGGGGATCCCTTGAGAAGTACAAAGTCACATACTTCGAATTCCAAAGGTTTGCGACGCTTGTCAGCATAACTCTTTTGTTGGCTTCTGGCTTTCAGCAAGTTGTCTTGAACCTGTAAAATCTTGTCCGTCATCTCTTGTATAAGCTCGAGACCGGTGATTTGAGCTTCTCGAATCTCGTGCCAACAAATAGGCGAACGGCACTTACGACCATACAATGCCTCGAAAGGTGCCATTTGAATACTCACGTGATAACTGTTGTTGTACGAGAATTTGATCAAAGGCAAGTGCATATCCTGGTTGCCACCAAAATCGATTACGCATGAACAAAGCATATCCTCTAGAGTTTGGATAGTACTCTCGGTTTATCCATCAGACTGTGGATGAAAAACGGTGCTAAGGTTAAGGAGAGTACCCATAGTGGATTGAAAAGTTTGCCAAAGACGAGATGTAAAGCAACCATCACGATCAGAGATGATGCCAATGGGGATACCATGACGACAAATGATTTAATCCGTGTAGATACGATCCAATCTCTCGACTTTGTAATCTTCACGAATGGGGAGAAAGTGAGCGGATTTGGTCAATTGATCAATGATTACCCAAATACTGTCATGACCAGAAGAAGTACGAGGAAGTTTAGTGTAACAACCTCACAAAATTTTCCATTTCCTATTTCAAAAAGGCACACTAAGGAACCCTAATTGAAACCCCCAAGTAGTACGATGCGACTCGAAACAGAAAAACGGACGAAACTAGCAACAGGGCCCCCCTAAAACTCAAGGGGGATCCCCTAATTGTTCCGCGACTCGTGACAGAAGTTTAGGACACGTATCAGTCGATTTTAACACATTTCTGGGCTATACATGAGACAAGGCTAGCCTAGGCTAGATTGGTCCTCCCCGCGACAGGCGCCAGGTACGGCGGAGCCGTGCGCGACGCGCGGCCGGGTCCAATTTTGGCTATAAAGCCAGGGGTTTGGCACTTGATCTGTTTGCTTATTACGACGAAAAAAATTCATTTCGTACATTGATATATGCTCTGTTCTTTTCAAAATACAATCAAAACCTTGACATTCTGCAACGATAATAGGGTAATAACTTGATCACTTCTATGATACAATATCCGATCGATTAAAACGGATTTGATGGATGTTTAAGTACTGCCTACATTGGGCTATACTTTGTCATTAGTCGTGAAGGTTTCGATCTCGCGACTATCGTAAATGTTGAATTAAGTTACTGACCTAGTTTCATTTGCATTGTATATTTAATTAGGTTTATCAACCTTAACCAGTAGGCAAAGTCTGACAAGTTTAAATTTGCAATGTGAGTCATTCTCTTTTACCAAATTGCTTTCAAAACCCTACTTGTTTTCAAAGTTATAATTACAGTGATTAAGTCTTTGTAATCTACAATTACTGCAGGTATGTGGGGTTTTGTATACACTACTTAATAATCTTCACCATTGGACAACGGGTTAGCCAATGTGTGATATGACCATAGTCACAGATCAAGTCGAGTGACAAATACCAATTTGGGGTAATTGGTTGATATAAACATTGTAATAGCTCTTAATACTGTATATTATAATAATGGAAGGCACTCGCAAGTATTTCTCACAAATCAAATCTTTTTAAAACATGTTTCAGGTGATTTACTGTGAGGAAAAGTCTCACACCCCGATATTTCCACGTATTACTGGTGGGCCCGGTGGGGAGTATCGTGACATAGTTGATATCATCATAGTCAAACAACACAATTTTAAATGCACAGCGGAAGCAAAAGATAGATTTATTTCAACTGAATAAAATTGTAATATTAAGTATCACAACGTAGTTGAAACAGATCCACAGGCGGATCAAATAAACAGAAAACGTAGTTCAATAGACTCAAAATGCATCCAAGCTTGCGAGACTCTTAATGATGCTAAGGAAAGGCCAGCCTATTACGCGTAGTACCTGCACTTAATCTTTTTGGGAAAATACGTCAGTTTACACTGGTAAATACAATTAACTGACTCATTTTGAAAAGGTTTAGAAAATTGATTTGACTGCACAAGGCACAAAATATTTTATAACTTGGGATAATTATTTATATATAAACTTGTAAGAGAATTACATGTTTGTTATACGTTCAGTAGCCCAGAATGACACTAGGTTAAAGATTAATAGACACACCACATGATATAGTCCCGCGGCGGGTTATTCCCGAAACCGGCGGTTATACCTTATTATTTATATATGCACTAACGGGTGTACGCCTACACCCGTGTGCTTAGGTCGTGGTCATTTCGTAAAATGATGCCAAGGATATCCGGGACATGGTTATTAACCCCCCAAAGGCTTTAAGCAAACAAAACAATTTAAATGGGATATTTCAATAATTTAACCTTCATACGATTAAAGATTCAATACCCGACCAAGCGGTATTTTATATACCGTACCCTAAGCCCGTATAGGAAAAATAAGTTAAAAGTATTTACCTTTGCAAGTATTAATCACAAACAGCAGGTGCACGTAGCTTTTACCGGGTCTCCTATTCTGGAACAAAGGTTTTTAATAACATATTAGATTCCTAACGGGTCTTTAATTAAGCCTAAACTTAGACCGGTTAGTTTTAAAGGAAGATACGGTTCAAACGCACGATTAAGCGAAGACCGGAATAGAATGTGATTTAGACCCGACAAGTTTGGAGACTTGTGTAATATGGGTAAACTAAACACATTCTGAATTTTGAGACAAAATGATAAGGTTTGACCCGTTTCGGTCAATTTATGCAAACTAGTTACATAAACCGAACCGAACGCGCAAGATGCGTAACGGGTAACCATATGAGTCATATACAGGTTTCCTAAGTTAATATGCCTTAAATATGTTGTGACATTAGTAAGATGTCTTCTATTATGCCCGGATTGGATTTAAACTGAAATTATGCCCCGTAGGGGTATTTTGGTCATTTTAAAGATTATAAAAGAGTTTAAATAATATTCTGAGTTATAGGTCTGATATAATCAGTAAAAATACTTAATTTAATAAGTTATAATAGTAGGGTATTACATATATGTGAAATTTATCATTTAAAACCAAACTATGCACCTTAGGGGCATTTTGGTAATTTCACATAGGCTTAAAAGGTCAAAACTGGAAATCTGAGTTTAAAACTTTTGCTTACTGTTAATATAAAAATTTACTAAAAATATCAGTAGGTATCAAACCTTATATGTTTAAAATAGTTTTAATACATACTATGCGTTAAAAACGCTTAAAAAGACGATTTTGAGTTATTTCTGGGTTTTTAAAGGAAAACTGATATTTTTATAATTCCAGAAGGCTGAAAATATTTTATTTATCATACTAGATCAGTAGAAAAAGGTTTGGTGTCAATAAGATTTGTAAAACTCATTTTATAAGCCAAAAGGGCAAAACCGGCAATTACCGAATTAAGCTTAGAACTCTATGTTATGCTCAGCCTAAAATTAAATTAAAATCTTCAAAAATCCCAAAATATTATTTATATCAGTAGGTAAAAATTTTGGTATTAAAAATTGGGTTTAGATAGGCTATATGCTAATTACGCCATTTAATTAGTAAAACAACTTTCTAATTACGCTAATGAGCATAACTCCTAATCTAGACCTCAAACTGATGTCAAATTTTAGGGACAAGTCTATAAATCAGTAATGAAGGTTTCTACTCTTTTTCTTTTTCAAAAATCACGTTTTAAGGTCATATGGGCATAATAGTCAACATTTAAGCATTTAACGGAAACATGCATATGAATCGGATAACTAATGAACCAAGTTGTATAATCACAGAGGGTTATACTAACATGTAACCTGGTCCTATTAAGGCTCTAAGGAATTTCTAAAACATGCTACATTGGGTCAGAATCGAAAGTCAAAGCAAAAGTCAAATTATGCGACTTTCAGTTCCGAACCGAGCCTAAAGTGAAAATTGTCGGGTTGAACATGTTTAGACATGTTCTTACATTAATTACCAAGTTATATTAATGATAAAACAGGTTGCATGGATCCTACATTGCTAATTATGCATTAATTTGAAAATAAGCCTTCTGTTGACTTTTTAAGATAAACTTTGACCCGACAATTGACCTACTTAGAGTGGGAATCAGAGGGTGCCCTTTTAAGGGTTTATTGTCCACATAATTACCAACTCATAGGTACTTTCAATTTGAAATTTGACTGGACAAATTTTAAATAAAGACGAAGTCAAACTCTAATTACGACGGCTTGACTTTAAGCTAATTAACTGAGCTAAACCGAATCAAAGAGGGTTAAGGACACTTACAAGGGTCCTATGCACGACTAAAGATCACTAGGAAGTGTGCTTGAGCACCAGGAACCTCCAGAAGTGAAGTTGTGAAGCTTTGCAAATGAATGAACAAAGTGTTGCAACAATGCTCCTCTTATATAGTGAATTTAATTGCTTAGGATGATGCCAAGCAAGTCTATGGTTGCAACCAGATGTTTACAGGTGCCCCTACTGCTAGTAAATCCGTTTGTGCAGCCCCTGGTATCAGTTTACAGGTCCTAAAGGCGGTTACAGACCTGACCTGGCAGCTGCCAGGTGAATTCTATCGCTGGCACTCTCACGCGGGCCGCGTAGCCCCAAAGGACCATCTTACGCGGGCCGCCTGGCCTCCCAGAACCAGCCAAACAAGTTTCACTTAATTGCATTTCAGCCCCTAGTCCTTTCTAACGTGGTTTTAAGTCTTGTTCTTGCATTTTTGGGCCTCTAACCTTACTTTTAAGGGCTCCAAGACATATACAAACATCGTTAAGTCCTCGGTTAACTTTGTGATCACCCATAAGGCCCTAGAATTCAACGTTGACGCTTTTAACCCCTCGTATACGAATATCGTCATAACTTTCTCATACTTTATCGAAACCTCATGAAATTTTAATCACTTATTCTAGTGAGTATAATTAATCGTTACAAAGCTTTGGGTTCGCTAAAAGGTCACTCAGAGGTATACTTTCAACATGTTGACACATTTAACCCCTGTAGTTTGCAATTTCTCACTTTCTTCCACAATTAGCTTCGTATGATCCATGATTCATTCGTTTAAGGGTATAAACATCGTGTAGGGTTATTGTAAGGCATATTTATCCATTGTTGACACTTTGAACCCTTATATTCACATACTTTATTTGTTTGTCAACTTTAGTCCCTCTAAAGTAATCTTTTACATGTTTAAAGCTTATGACACGTGTCGATACATTATTAGACATAAATTTTCGAGGTGTTACATCCTCACCCCCTTAAAAGAAATCTCCACCTCGAGATTTACTGAAACAAATGAGGGTACTTTTCTTTCATTGTGGATTCTACTTCCCACGTGTACTTGGGACCTCTGCGGGCATCCCATTTAACTTTTACAATCGGCACTTGCTTCCTTCGAAGCTTCTTGACCTGTCGATCCTCGATTGACAAGGGTTTTTCAACAAACTTTAAGATCTCATCTATGTGCACATCCTTATGTGATATGACTAGCGATTCATCAGCTAGACATTTCTTTAGATTGCAGATGTGGAATACATTGTGAATACCACTGAGCTCTTCAGGTAAGTTCAACTTGTAAGCCACTGATCCGACACATTCGATGATTTCAAATGGACCTATATACATTGGGCTTAACTTACCATTCTTACCAAATCGCATCACTCCCTTCCAGGGTGATACCTTAAGCAGAACTTTATCACCAACCTCAAACTTTAGAGGTTTTCGCCTTTTATCAGCATAACTTTTCTGCCTATCCCTGGCAGCTTTCAGGCGGTCGTGAATCTGGACAATCTTGTCCGTTGTTTCAAGGACTATATTGGGTCCTGATAACTGAGCTTCTCCTACTTCTGCCCAACAAATAGGCGTCCTGCATTTCCTACCATATAATACCTCAAAAGGCGCAGCCTGAATGCTTGTATGGTAGCTATTGTTATAGGAGAACTCGATCAATGGTAGGTGGTTATCCCAACTACCACCTAAGTCAATCACACATGCACGAAGAATGTCTTCCAAAGTTTGGATGGTACGCTCACTCTGCCCGTCCGTCTGAGGATGGTAAGCCGTACTAAAATTTAAGCGCGTGCCCAAAGATTATTGGAAGCTTTTCCAAAAATGTGATGTGTATCTAGTATCTCTGTCAGAGATAATTGACAGTGGTACACCATGCAGAGATACAATCTTATCTACGTACAATTGGGCTAACATGTTGGAGCTATAAATCTCCTTAATGGGTAGGAAATGTGCTGACTTAGTCAGTCTATCTACTATCACCCATATAGTATCATTTCCTTTCTTTGTCTTTAGCAACTTGGTGATAAAATCCATTTTCACCATTTCCCACTTCCAGGTGGGGAGTTTAGGCTGTTGTAGCAAACCTGACGGCATTTGATGTTCAGCTTTGACTTGAGCGCACGTCAAACATTTAGCTACATAGGTAGCTATAGACTTCTTCAAGCCTATCCACCAATAATTTGCTCTCAGATCCTGGTACATCTTATCAGCTCCAGGATGAACGGAGTATTTAGAACTATGGGCTTCCTGGAGGATGACATCCCGAAGTCCTCCATACACTGGAACCCATATTCGTCCATTTAACCTTAGGATTCCGTCTTTGCCATAGGATAACTACTCTTCAGTTATTCCTAGCTTTTCATCAGGATAGTTAGCTTCTAATACAGCTTCTTTCTGCGCAGTTAACAACCTTTCATTCAAACTATTCTTTATCTCAATGCTCTTGGCATTGATTCGTATAGGCTTTACTCGTTCTTTTCTACTTAAGGCATCGACGACCACATTCGCCTTGCCTGGATGGTATCGGATTTCACAATCATAATCAGTTAGAGTTTCCATCCATCGTCGCTGCCTCATGTTTAAGTCCTTCTGATTAAACAAGTGTTAGAGGCTCTTGTGATCAGAATAGATCACACATTTGGTACCATACAAATAATGTCTCCACAGTTTTAGTTCAAATACAACGGCACCCAACTCCAAGTCGTGGGTGGTGTAGTTCTTCTCGTACACCTTTAATTGTCGAGAAGCATAGGCAATGACCTTGCCTTTCTACATGAGCACACATCCCATACCTGTGTGCGATGCATCACAATATACCACAAATTCATCAATTCCATCAGGCAACGTCAATACTGGAGCGTTGCTCAACTTCTGCTTCAGAATATCGAAGGATTCTTGTTGTTTAGGACCACAGTCAAACTTAATATTCTTACGTGTCAACGAAGTTAAGGGCGCAGCAATCCTGGAGAAATTTTCAATAAATCGCATATAATATCCTGCTAAACCTAGGAAGCTACGAATCTCTGTAGGCGTTTTTGGCTCTTGCCAATTCATGACAGCTTCGACTTTAGCGGGATCTACTTGGATACCACGCTCACTAACAACATGTCCAAGGAATTGGACTTCACGAAGCCAGAATTCACACTTCGAAAACTTGGCATAGAGCTTTTCCTATTGAAGCAGTTTCAGAATACAACGGAGATGCTTCTCATGGTCAGCCTGATTCTTTGAATAAATCAAAATGTCGTCAATGAAGACGATAACAAATTTATCCAAGTATGGCTTGCAGACACGGTTCATGAGATCCATGAACGCTGCTAGTGCATTAGTGAGCCCAAAAGGCATCACTAGGAACTCGTAATGACCATAACGAATCCTAAATGCAGTCTTGTGTACATCTTCATTTTTAACCTTTAGTTGATGATAGCCTGACCTCAAGTCGATCTTGGAGAAGTAACTTGCCCCTTGTAGTTGATCGAACAGATCGTCGATCCTGGGCAAAGGATACCTATTCTTGATAGTGACCTTATTAAGCTCACGGTAATCGATGCATAGGCGCATCGATCCATCCTTCTTCTTGACAAACAGGATTGGCGCTCCCCAAGGAGATAAACTAGGACAAATGAAACCTTTTGCCAACAACTCGTCTAGCTGAGTCCTTAACTCTTTCATCTCTGTTGGTGCCAACCTGTAAGGTGCCCTTGCAACAGGTGCTGCTCCTGGAATAATGTCAATTCTGAATTCTACTTGCCTATCTGGTGGCAAACCAGGTAGTTCTTCGAGGAAAACTTCTGGGTACTCAGAAATGACGGGGATATCTTCAATCTTAGGCTTTGGCTCATCAATAGTCACTTGAGCCATGTAAATGACACAACCGTTCTTCAAACACCTAGATGCCTTGAGCATAGACACTTGCTCAGGCAGTCCATACTGGGTATCTCCCTGAATGGTAAGTGGCTCACCAGACGGAGTCTTGATCACCACTTGCTTCTTGTTGCAAACAATTTGGGCTTGGTTATGCGATAACCAGTCCATGCCTATAACTATATCAAAATCGGCTAACTTCAAAGGAAGTAAGGACAAAGGAAAAGAGTGGTTCCTAATGGATATGAAACATCCATCTAACACGGTTGATACGGTTTCTATGGTGCCATCGGCTAATTCAACCTCATATTTTATGCTTAGGGTTCTAACATGTAGGTTTAACAACTTACAAAACTTATCATCAACAAATGACTTATCGGCTCCCGAATCAAATAACACCCTTGCATAAACATCATTAATAAGGAAGGTACCTGTTATGACATTATCATTCTGGATCGCCTCTTTTGCGTTCATCTGGAAGACCCTAGCATTGGTCTTTTTCCCTTCCTCAGTTTCTTAGCAAACTTTGGGCAGTTGGACTTGATATGCCCTTTTTCATTGCAGTTATAACATGTAGCATCCTTGATTTTCTTACAGTCTAAGGTCTTGTGCTCAAAGGATTTACAAATCCCACAAACTCTCTGTTGTGGCTGGGATTTCGATTCATATCTGCACCTCCCGAAATGGTGCTTCTTACAGACCTTACACTTGGGCTTATCACCCGACTGATGACCATCCTTCTTGGTTCCAGAACTCTTCTTGTGGTCATTGTTTCCTTTACGCTTCTTGTCTGAACGTCGTGAGTTGTCATCCTCACGCTTTCTCTTCTCAGCGTCTGTGTTTCTCAACGATCTCTGCCTGACCGCGTCCAAAGTAAGGGACAATGATATATCAGCTGCAGACCGAAAAGTAGCTGGTCTGGTGGCCTTCACACTGGCCTTGATTTCTGGGGCCAAACCCCTGATGAAACGAGCTATCCTCTTGGGCTCCGGAGTTACCAGATACGGAACCAGTCTTGACATGGTGTTGAAGCTTGTAAGGTAGGCTTGCCAATCCAGATTCTTCATAACTAAAGACAAGAAATCTGACTCAATCTTTTCGACCTCATGCTGAGGGCAGTAGTTCTCCTTAATGAGAGCAACAAATTGATCCCATGTTAAATTGTACAGTGGGATTTTTTCGGTGGCCTGGATCAAAGATCTCCACCATGCTAATGCCTCGCCTTTGAATGACTGAGATACAAAGTTTACCACATCCTTATTAGCACAACCACTGATATCTACTACCGTGTCCATCTCATCTAACCATGACATGCAGTCAACTGCTCCTTTCTCCCCAGTAAAATCCCTGGGTTTGCAGGAAACAAAGTACTTATAGGTGCAACCTTTAGCACGTGGTTCTTGGTTTAGCACAACTTTCTTAGATGAAACACTCCTCTGGTTCGTTGAGTGATGGGAATCACTCTTGTGAGCAGTATGAGTCTTTGAGGGTGGTTTAGAGTGTGGTACAGATTGGGTCCTGACATGCGTACCACTGGATTCATTGAACTGCCTTTCCAAAGCTCGCATCAGAGCATTATCTATTAATGCTTGTAATTCTGCTCCTGCTATGTTGACTCTGGAGGTGTCATGATTATCTCTGGGGTGACTGTTGGCTTTGTTTGACCCGGCCATGTAGCTTGTTTGCTACATAAATAATGATTTTAATTCATTCAGAGGCCTATAATAGTTTTATTATTCTAAAAGATTTATTAATCATGGTATTTAAGAACCATTTCGATTAATTTGTTAAACATATGTATATTCAGGATATTTATGAAAATCCTTAGTTTAAAATATATTAATGGCAAAAAGGCCTAGTCACGTGGACAGTTTTAAATCTCTATTCATGATCTTATAGGATCAAGGTATTGAGGTTTTAATTTCTAATTCATTACCTCTTCTTAACAGGGGGTCGAAGACCACGACCGTCTTTTGTCTTATATGACAATGAGTATAGCCCGTAGGCGTTATATTCCTAATGGATGTTTTAATTAAATAAAAATATTTGGGAGAATCTAATATAAAGATGACTTAGGTGATTTTATCGAATCACTTTTGTCAAGAGTGTTAACATGTTATCAGATGTTAACAGGGATTGGAACCTTTTGAGTAGGTTTTACCATCTTGGTCATGTCTGCAACGACATATAGACTAGGTTTTACCTTTAAGATTCTTTTTAATATTTAACGCAAAACAATCTTAAATTGAGGTGTTAATAAGGACCTGAATCTAATTATGGGACTACCATTTTGGCCCTGTCTTATGATGACACATGGCTAGGTCTTGTCCTTTTTAGATTTTTATCATTTTATTATAATGATAGGTCTTATAAAAGGGAATGTTATATTTTCATTTACTTTACATATTATATTTATGTATTTAATAAAAATGAAAATTTAAATTAAATCATCCCACCACAAAAATTAACAAGTACAGATTTGCCCTAAACGGGACTTTTATAAGAAATAACATGCCCGCGCAGGGGCTTAAACAGAAGTAACATACCCACGCAGGGGTTAACAGAAAGACATGCCCACGCAGGGGCAGAATACAGAAACAAATGTCCACGCAGGGACATGATTACAACACTAATAACAAACAAACAAATAAACAAATGAAGGATTTAATGATCCTTCTTGCTTTTTCCTTTAAGTAAGTTTACCAGACTCTTGAACATTCCACGGTTTTGCCTACGGTCTTCCCGTACTTCCTGCCGCACCTCATTAATCCTTTGAAGGATCTCTTGATGCTGTGGTGGCGACATTGCTGGCGGCTGCAGGGGTTGCTGATATAGCGAATGTTGAGGAGGTGGCGGTTGATGATACCCATAAGGTGGGTACCCATAGTGCGAGTATCCGGCTTGATATGGGACCCCAAAGGATCCTTCCGGATGATGGGCATTGTAGTTTGCCGCTGCTACCAGGTAAGGGTCGGCCTCTGCATAGTTGTAGTTGGTGTGGATCGGCTGCTCAAAGGGATTATATGCCGCCGCACCGGTGTATGTAGGGATTGGGTCTCCGAAACCCAATGGTGGTGGCGCGACAGGCGCAGAGTTTACTTCCAAGACGGGGTTTGAAGGTCCACCCATCTGCGGGTCTTCATGGAGTGGCGGGTAGCGGCTGCCACTTGAGGGTTGAGGGGTGCTGATTCGTACTCCTCCTCGCACGGACATCCGTGCATTCGATCTTCTTCACCTCGGTGGCTCCGGAGGCTGCTGTGGGGCTGGTTTTGGTGGCGGAGTGACCGCTATAACACGAGAATCCTCGGAGGGATCCTGATATGGCTGTTGCGGCTGTGGTGAGTTGTGGTAACTGGGAGTAAACACCCAGTCAATCTGTCGGAACCTTTCTTCATAGCTGTCGGGGCCATTATAAGGTGATCCCACAAAAGGTGACCCATCCGAAATTTCGATGGGGTGGTTAGGGATTCCGGACGGTGGCTCTGCAGGATCGGTGTCCTCATCCATGTCCATCGCATGGTTGCCTGAGAAGTGGTCTTCAGGTCCTAGTGGGTTAAAACCCACTGGTTCTCCAAGGTAGTTTGCCGGGTTGAACCAGCTCTGGAAAAAGGGCGTTGGGTCGTCAAAAGAGAGTTGTGGCCCAGGAGAGGAATGTAAGATTGGTGGGAAAAATATTGGGGCTCGTTTTCAGAATGAGGCCCAAAGGAGTTTTGAAACAAAGGGGAGGAGCTCAACGAAACTGAGCGCCTTGCTGGTTCAGTATAGGTCCTCCAGTTATCTTGAGGACTCTGGCTATGGGAATCTGACGGTGTTCGCCGGTGCGAAGGCCCGACCTCATGATCATTCGGGGCGACGAGTGGCCCCTTGCCTCTTCCTCTCCCTCTTACTCTTGGTGGCATCTTTTAACCTGTCAACATAAACAAAGATAACAACAAGGAATATATATAAAAGACAAAAATAAAAACAAATCGGGATTTGTCCTAAGTTCTTCATCTAGACTCGAAAATCGAGGAATGTGCAACTGTGTAACTGAGATTAAACACAAAAGCCTAGTGTTTAATTCACTCAGTGTTGGCTCTGATACCAACCTGTCACACCCCGATATTTCCACGTATTACCGGTGGGCCCGGTGGGGAGTATCGTGACGTAGTTGATATCATCATAGTCAAACAATACAATTTTAAATGCACAGCGGAAACAAAAGATAGATTTATTTCAACTGAATAAAATTGTAATATTAAGTATCACAACGTAGTTGAAACAGATCCACAGGTGGATCAAATAAACAGAAAACGTAGTTCAACAGACTCAAAATGCATCCAAGCTTGCGAGACTCTTAATGATGCTAAGGAGAGGCCAGCCTATTACGCGTAGTACCTGCACTTAATCTTTTTGGGAAAATACGTCAGTTTACACTGGTAAATACAATTAACTGACTCATTTTGAAAAGGTTTAGAAAATTGATTTGACTGCACAAGGCACAAAATATTTTATAACTTGGGATAATTATTTATATATAAACTTGTAAGAGAATTACATGTTTGTTATACGTTTAGTAGCCCAGATTGACACTGGGTTAAACATTAATAGACACACCACATGATATAGTCCCGTGGCGGGTTATTCCCGAAACCGGCGGTTATACCTTATTATTTATATATGCACTAACGGGTGTACGCCAACACCCGTGTGATTAGGTCGTGGCCATTTCGTAAAATGATGCCAAGGATATCCGGGACATGGTCATTAACCCCCCAAAGGCTTTAAGCAAACAAAACAATTTAAACGGGATATTTCAATAATTTAACCTTCATACGATTAAAGATTCAATACCCGACCAAGCGGTATTTTATATACCGTACCCCAAGCCCGTATAGGGAAAATAAGTTAAAAGTATTTACCTTTGCAAGTATTAATCACAAACAGCAGGTGCACGTAGCTTTTACCGGGTCTCCTATTCTGGAACAAAGGTTTTTGATAACCTATTAGATTCCTAACGGGTCTTTAATTAAGCCTAAACTTAGACCGGTTAGTTTTAAAGGAAGATACGGTTCAAACGCACGATTAAGCGAAGACTGGAATAGAATGTGATTTAGACCCGAAAAGTTTGGAGACTTGTGTAATATGGGTAAACTAAACACATTCTGAATTTTGAGACAAAATGATAAGGTTTGACCCGTTTCGGTCAATTTATGCAAACTAGTTACATAAACCGAACGCGCAAGATGCGTAACGGGTAACCATATGAGTCATATACAGGTTTCCTAAGTTAATATGCCTTAAATATGTTGTGACATCAGTAAGATATCTTCTATTATGCCCGAATTGGATTTAAACTCAAATTATGCCCCGTAGGGGTATTTTGGTCATTTTAAAGATTATAAAAGAGTTTAAATAATATTCTGAGTTATAGGTCTGATATAATCAGTAAAAATACTTAATTTAATAAGTTATAACAGTAGGGTATTACATATATGTGAAATTTATCATTTAAAACCAAACTATGCACCTTAGGGGCATTTTGGTAATTTAACATAGGCTTAAAAGGTCAAAACTGAAAATCTGAGTTTAAAACTTTTGCTTACTATTAATATAAAAATTTGCTGAAAATATCAGTAGGTATCAAACCTTATATGTTTAAAATAGTTTTAATACATACTATGCGTTAAAAACGCTTAAAAAGGCGATTTTGAGTTATTTCCGGGTTTTTAAAGGAAAGCTGATATTTTTATAATTCCAGAAGGCTCAAAATATTTTATTTATCATACTAGATCAGTAGAAAAAGGTTTGGTGTCAAGAAGATTTGTAAAACTCATTTTATAAGCCAAAATGGCAAAACCGGCAATTACCGAATTAAGCTTAGAACTCTATGTTATGCTCAGCCTAAAATTAAATAAAAATCTTCAAAAATCCCAAAATATTATTTTATATCAGTAGGTAAAAATTTTGGTATTAAAAATTGGGTTTAGATAGGCTATATGCTAATTACGCCATTTAATTAGTAAAACAACTTTCTAATTACGCTAATGAGCATAACTCCTAATCTAGACCTCAAACTGATGTCAAATTTTAGGGACAAGTCTATAAATCAGTAATGAAGGTTTCTGCTCTTTTACTTTTTCAAAAATCATGTTTTAAGGTCATATGGGCATAATAGTCAACATTTAAGCATTTAACGGAAACATGCATATGAATCGGATAACTAATGAACCAAGTTGTATAATCACAGAGGGTTATACTAACATGTAACCTGGTCCTATTAAGGCTCTAAGGCATTTCTAAAACATGCTACATTGGGTCATAATCGAAAGTCAAAGCAAAAGTCAAATTATGCGACTTTCAGTTCCGAACCGAGCCTAAAGTGAAAATTGTCGGGTTGAACATGTTTAGACATGTTCTTACATTAATTACCAAGTTATATTACTGATAAAACAGGTTGCATGGATCCTACATTGCTAATTACGCATTAATTTGAAAATAAGCCTTCTGTTGACTTTTTAAGATAAACTTTGACCCGACAATTGACCTACTTAGAGTGGGAATCAGAGGGTGCCCTTTTAAGGGTTTATTGCCCACATAATTACCAACTCATAAGTACTTTCAATTTGAAATTTGACTGGACAAATTTTAAATAAACACGAAGTCAAACTCTAATTACGACGATTTGACTTTAAGCTAATTAACTAAGCTAAACCGAATCAAAGAGGGTTAAGGACACTTACAAGGGTCCTATGCACGACTAAAGATCACTAGGAAGTGTGCTTGAGCTCCAGGAACCTCCAGAAGTGAAGTTGTGAAGCTTTGCAAATGAATGAACAAAGTGTTGCAACAATGCTCCTCTTATATAGTGAATTTAATTGCTTAGGATGATGCCAAGCAAGTCTATGGTTGCAACCAGATGTTTACAGGTGCCCCTACTGCATGTAAATCCGTTTGTCCAGCCCCTGGTATCAGTTTACAGGTCCTAAAGGCGGTTACAGACCTGAACTGGTAGCTGCCAGGTGAATTCTGTCGCTGGCACTCTCACGCGGGCCGCGTAGCCCCAATGGACCAGCTTACGCGGGCCGCCTGGCCTCCCAGAACCAGCCAAACAAGTTTTACTTAATTGCATTTCAGCCCCTAGTCCTTTCTAACGTGGTTTTAAGTCTTGTTCTTGCATTTTTGGCCCTCTAACCTTACTTTTAAGGGCTCCAAGACATATATAAACATCGTTAAGTCCTCGGTTAACTTTGTGATCACCCGTAAGGCCCTAGAATTCAACGTTGACGCTTTTAACCCCTCGTATACGAATATCGTCATAACTTTCTCATACTTTATCGAAACCTCGTGAAATTTTAATCACTTATTCTAGTGAGTATAATTAATCGTTACAAAACTTCGGGTTCGCTAAAAGGTCACTCAGAGGTATACTTTCAACATGTTGACACATTTAACCCCTGTAGTTTGCAATTTCTCACTTTCTTCCACAATTAGCTTCGTATGATCCATGATTAATTCGTTTAAGGGTATAAACATCGTGTAGGGTTATTGAAAGGCATATTTATCCATTGTTGACACTTTGAACCCTTATATTCACATACTTTATTTGTTTGTCAACTTTAGTCCCTCTAAAGTAATCTTTTACATGTTTAAAGCTTATGACACATGTCGATACACTATTGGACATAAATTTTCGAGGTGTTACAAAATGTAAAAGTGTCGCATAGCACTCCAGCTTAAATAAAGTGGCTCAGTAAATAGCAATAAACATGTTTTCTGTAATCACAGGATTTTCCAGTGAAATTCCTTTCTTGTAAAAATACGGGGTTTGTCCCGAAATTTATAATAAAATAATTCGGTGTTTTCTTTTAAAACTCTGATATTATTTTTCTGATAAATGGTCCTGTTGAAAATTCCGCTGCCAATTAAATACGAATACCATGGGTTTCTATCCCCAGGCTTCCGAACCGGGCAAAACGGGTCGGGGGCTGTGACAGAAAAGGTGGTATCAGAGCCATTGGTTTAAGCAAATTAATTAATCCCCAGATGTAATGGGAGATTAATACTGGTTCTGGTGAAGCTAGGGTTGGCACTATTTTAGCATATTCGAAGAATACGGTAGTGTAACCCTTACAGTCCACTCCAGACATTCTAAGGTTTAAGAACTTATTAGCAATTTGTTCATTTTCATTGGGAGGACATAATTTTCTTTCGACCATGTTTTTAAACTCAGTCCATTCCATATTATAGACTCTGTCACTTCCCCTGGACTGGAGAATAGTATTCCACCATTCTAAGGCTGCATGCTTAAAAAGATTGGAAGCAAACATGATTTTTTCTTCCTCTACGCACTTGCTTATTTTTAAGATGGCCTCTTTCTTTTCTATCCAGTGTAGAGCTGCAATGGCTCCTTCATTGCCAGAGAATTCTATTGGTTTGCAAGACCAGAATTCTTTGTAGGAACAACCATATGACATGGTTCTTCTTTTTGGAATAGGCAATTGAAGTAACGGTCCATTGTTTATGCTGTGACTGGGTTCAGTAGGTGGTCGTTTACTTCCACTATTACTTTTATTATTTTCCGCTTCTTTAACAGTCTGGATAATATATGGCATAACATCTCTAATTCCTTAGGTTACTATGTGTTGAATGGCACTGTTATTTATTTGGTTATCATTATTCTGGTTTTCCTGATTTTCTTCGTTGTCCATATGGATTTACAAACCATTATCAGGTATTAATATCACAGAATAAGATGTAATGCCAACAATTGCACAAACAACACATTGGTGAAAACCGACGATCCATCTTTCTTCTTGACGAATAGAATGGGAGCGCCCCAAGGAGAAGTACTAGGGCATATAAAGCCTTTATCAAGAAGCTCTTGAAGTTGAATCGAAAGCTCTTGCATCTCACAGGGTGCTAGACGATAAGGAGACTTAGCGACAACCGTAGCGCCATGCACTAAATCAATTTGAAAGTCAAAAGAACGAGCAGGAGGCAGACCAAGAAGATCATCGGGAAACACATCAGGAAAATCACGTACGATAGGAACATAGCTCATGCTCGAGCCCTTATCCTTCTTTTCCAAAATGTTGGCAAGAAAGGCGAAGGTACCCTTGCGCAAGCGCTTGTTCACTTGAGTACACGACATAAGCTTGAGACCTTGAGAAGGTTTCGCGCCATAGACATGCAGAGAATCACCTTCGGGTAGGGGAAGACGAATGAACTTGTCGAAACAAACAACTTCAGCACGAACTTGCCTAAGCCAGTCCATACCTACTATGACGTCGAAACTATCCATTTGCATAGGTGTGAGGTCAATGTGAAACTTATGATCGTTGAGATTCAAGGAACACTTAGAAAGGACGGAATCGACAGTGACAGATTTACCATTTGCGACTTCGACAGCGAATGATCTTGGTAACTTAGAGCGTTTACATTTAAGCAAATGTTCGAATTCGACAGATACAAAACTTTTATCTGCGCCAGTATAAAAAGACAAGAAGCATAGACATGGTTTACGAGAAACGTACCAGTTATAACATCGTTGGCATTCTGTGCATGAGCGGCAGTGATGACAAATTGTTGGCCTCGAGCTTATTGAGGTTATTGTAGTTGTTGTTGCTGCTGCTATTGCTGTTGTGGTTGGTTACACTGAGGACAAACGTTGGTGAGATGATTAAGATCGCCACACTTGAAACATGCTCGCACAGGAGCGGCTTGGGGTTGAGCTTGGTTCGGGGCAGGGTTTGCAACAATAGCTTGGTCTTAGGTAGGCTTTAGGTTAAAGCGACACCGATCGGCGAAATGCCCAAATCTATTACAGGTTGTGCATTCGCGACACGGGGTGTTAGCGGGATGTTGGTAAGAGCATTAGTTACGCTTGGGCCACGACCCAGTGTAGTTCCTCTTTGGTGGTTCTTTGGTTGGGGTAGCGAAAATTGACTGTAAAGGTAACGGGTTTTGCGGAGTAACAACCGCACATTTTAACTATAAGCCTTTCGCTTCTTGTTCTTGTTTTTCTTGGAAGGTTGGGAGGACGAGGGTTCAACGATGGTGGTGTCGGTGGTAGCTTGGTGTGCATTCTTCGTTGAAACCTTGTCGTTCCATGAAGAATACAATTGTTGTTGAGTTCAGTGGATATACGGAATACATCCTTGAGGGTTTTGGGGCAGGCAGACGCAACATGGTTCATCAAGGTGGGTGGAAGGCAGCGAATGTATTTGGTAACGGCCTTGGGGACGGTGTCGACTTGAGCAGGGCAGAGAACACTGAGTTTCTTTAAGCGCGCTGTCAGACCAGCGTTGTCGCTCCCAACTTGCTTCAAATTCCAAAACTCGTTTTCGAGTTTTGAAGCTCGTGGGAAGGACAAAACTCGTCCTTCATTAGTTGCTTTAGTTCATCCCAGGGCAAGGCGTGGGCTGCGTCATTTCCTCGCTTTTTACGCTCGTAGGTCCACCATTCGAGAGCCCTCGAATGGAAAACCCCTGTAGCGTTCCGGGTTCGCAGGTTATCAGGACACTCGCTTTGAAGGAAGGTGAGTTCGATAGCATCGAACCAGTTCATCGTGGCGGTGGCACCATCTTTGCCAGTGAATTCAAGTGGCTTGCAGGCCATAAACTGTTTGAATTGGAACGTCGCTCTAGGTGTTTCCACTTTCGAGTCGATGGAACCATGGGGTGACTGATGTGTTCAAAATGTAACATATAAATTTCATCAAATGAGGCATAAACTAACCCCTTTTTAGTACTAATGTTGGAAAAAGTGTGCTTTTGTCTTCCTTTTGTATTTTCAGGATTAAATGAGCTCAAATTAACAAAAGAAGCAAAAAAGACATCAAAATCTAACATAAATACAAGAAAAGGAACAAGACGTGACATGCCCGACCCCACGACAGCATCTTCCCAAGCAAAACAAGAGATCAGAAGACTGAACACGCCCCGTGCTCGGCCAGCACGGGGGCGTGCCCAAGTGTCAGCAGAAAAGACAAAGTGGTAGAAGCTTCTATTGCCCACCACGGGGTCGTGCTCAGCGGACACAGGGCCGTGGTCAACTATAAGATTCGCACAATCCAGCAAATCTGCATAGTACAAAGATTCTTCTGCACCACGGGGTCGTGCTCAGCGGACACGGGGGCGTGGTCAACTAAAAAGACAAAACAACATTAAATGAAGAAAGAGAAGGATGTGGACACGGGGCCGTGCCCACTGGACACGGGGTCGTGCCCGAGCTTCTGTTCAGCCTATAAATAGAAGTGTTTGGCTCAAGCTCAAACCATCCCTTGGCACACCACCGCTCTCACACTTCACCCACCACCCACCACCACCATAACACCATCATCCACCACCATCATCCATTGTCCATCGTAGAGTGTGTGAGTCGTTTCGGGATCCAAGATTGATCGTAAGAGTTCTTGACAATCAAGGCCATGTTTGCCTAAGTCTCTTACATCACTTGGTGAAGATAAAGTGTCTAGTGTAATACTTTTTATTTCTAATCTTTTGCACTTTTTACTTGGTTTTGTATTAATGACTTTAATAACTAGTTGCTTATGTTGAAGGTGATCTTTCCTTATCGTTTGTCCGTGGTGTCTTGGCATTATTTTACTGTCTATATAAAATAAAAGATTTTCACCATTCATATCTCCACGGTCTATATGGAGGTATGTTGGCTACCTGGTCGGGGGTTAAGGGAATGGTTTGGTAAAGGTCTTGCCATTGTTCAGCGTTTAGAGGTCCTGCAATGGACCTGGGTCAAATTTAGTAGGACCTCCTTCACTACTTAACGGTATTGGATGGCGGGGGTCCAAACTCTTTGATCCCCTCATAAGTTAACTACTATTAATACTATAACCCGGCTATTTAGGACTGTATCCCTGCTGACTCAGACTACTTAGTCGAGGGTAACGTCACCTCCAAAAGAGGGGCCTACCATAATTTGCATTAATAACTTAATTAATTATCTTCCAATAATCCACCCTTTTAGGATTGTATCCTTGCTGACTCAAACTACTGGGGTGAGGGTAACGTCACCTTCAAAAGAGGGGCCTACTACAATAACTAAGATAATCTCTTAAAATAGTGCAAAAGTGCGGGAATAATCAAAGGTTACACTAGATACGAGTCGGAACCAAGTGATTCATCTTGTCTATCTGTTTTTTTTCTTTTTATTTTTATTTTCAGTATTTTTAGTTAGTTTTTATTTCTCTTAGTTTAAAACCTTTTTCTAAACTTTTTATTTTGATTAGACGTTGAGGATAAACCGGTACTAAAAGCTCTTGTGTCCTTGGACGACCTCGGTATCTTACCAACACTATACTACGCTCACGATGGGTGCACTTGCCCATATGTGTGTCTAGTGTTAGTAAATATCGTGTTTTATAAATTTAAAACTTGGCTAAAAATAAGTGTTAAAGGGGCTTAAAATATACACCTAATATATATAACACTTCACACGCATCAAGTTTTTGGCGCCGCTGCGGGGGACACAAGGATTTTAAGAAAGTTAGGAATCAACGGCCTAATCGTTTTTCTTATTTTTCATTTTTTTAGGATTTTTTTAGTTTTTCAGCTTCTGCAGAACCCAGCACGGGTCGTGCCCGCTGAACACGCCCCGTGCCCAATCATTGGAACTGGCAATCTTGTTTTAAGTCAGACAGTAAGCTGAACACGGGGCCGTGCCCACTCACCACGCCCCCGTGCCCAAGTTTCAGTTACTGAAAACAGAACCGTAAGATCCCGACGGTTGGTAATTTCTGACACAAACATGAGTGATACTGATACTTTTTACTTTCGGCACTCTTATGGTACTATGTGGTGTCAATTATGTGGTGGTAACCATAAAGAATTAGAATGCTTTTTTCTAAATTATAAACCTCACTATATAGACCCATCATTTCCTAGTATCCTTAAGAGGGGCGAAAGTAAAAATAATCCCTATCGCTCCCTCGAATGCGCCCAACCAGATATTCTAGGAGAAATGCTTCTCGATGAATTATTTCAACTAGAAGATCTAATTTTTAATTGGTTAAAAGAACTTAGGGAAGACTTCAAAAATCTTTTCCAAGACGATAACCAAGAAGAGAGGTTAGAAACGCATTCAAACAACTTCATTGTTTCTAACGATACTTCTAACTCTAGTGAGGACTTGAGCGATAGTCATCCCTGTGTCGATTGTGCCGTGAAGGACTCCCCATCGACTTCGTTCGATGCATACATAGACCTGAGCGATTCGACATACACCTTCTTTAACGAGAGCCCGGGAAAGGGTTGGACTTGTCCACCTACATATAGCTTAGGAATCACCCTCACCGACAACCTCTTGCGTTCTCGTCTTAAGCTAGATCAATTAAGGTATCTTAGGCACTTTGGGGTTGTTCCATCTAGTAAGGAACCACCCGATCCGGGAAAGCTCCTTGAAATTTGAAGAATTCCTTAGACAGCTTCTAGACACAGGGCCGTGTCCAGGTCAGCACGCCCCCGTGTCCACCCAAAAGATTCCCTTCTGATTTTGTCAGAATGCGGACAAAAATGTGTCAGGATTCCATCTGCACACGGGGCCGTGTCCAGCCGACACGGGGCCGTGCGCAACGTACTGTCGTTTTCTATAAATGCAGCCAAGAATCCTGCACATTTGAACCATTCCAGGGACAGAGATTTGAGGAATATTCTCACATACCATCCTAGGTATTTTCTAAAAGAAGTTTCTCAATTATCTTCTTGTCCTTTCCTCTTTTATCCACTTTCATCTTCTTCAATTTTCCTCATACTTCCATTAAAGCTTGAATCTTCTATAGTTTCAAGCCTTATTGAGATGTTTGTTAGATTTTTGTTCATGGAATCTTGATAAAAATAAGTTCTATAACAATGTTTTAAGTTGTTTAAGTTCAAAAACGCTTCAAAAATTCATAAAAACAATTTGAAACCCCAAGATTCCTTGTCCAAAAATCCTGCAGATATCTGAACACGGGGCCGTGTTCACTGAACACGGGGCCGTGTCCGAAGTACTGAACCCATAAAAATGAACTCTTTTCAGCATGTTTTCTCAGAATGGCAAGCGGAACAAGCGGAAACTCTTCGTCGCATTCCAGGAACAACAGGCAGGGGAGAAGATCATCTACGGTTGAGGATTCTCTTGTAAACTATGTTTACGCCTTAAGAGAAGCTCTTGATGAAGTAACGAGTGTGGAAGAGGCATTGGTCGACCGCATTAATCATTTGACGGTGGGACTAGAAGGATGTCTCCGGGAGGTCAACCTTTTGCACCAAAGGTTGAACATTCTCGCCTCTCCTCCTTTGGTACCGATTATCACCTAAAAGGCATGGAATGTAGTGCCGGAAGTCATCATTCCAGCCGAATGGTACACCCTACATCAGGAACCTCCTCAAGACATCCTACAAGGGGTTCCAATTGGTGTCGCTCCTCCTCCTCAAGATGTCGAGGAACATGAAGCCGCCTCCCTTCTCCCGAGGGAGATCGAAGAATGGCTCTAGCAACATCCTAGGAACACCGTTCGGCTTGGAGTTCTACAAGGCTTTTAAACCGGAAATCTATTTCCGAAATTTTGGTTCTTATTGTAGAAGTAGAACTCCTTAGGAAGATTTTACGGATCACTTGACCTATCTAATATTAGGACTTTTAACTTTTATTTTCTGCTTTATTTTTAGGACTATTATGTAATTCTCTCTACGATTAATGAATGATGGTTTTAATTAATTTGGTGTTTTGGATGGTGTTGAAATGAATAAAACACACTTGAGACGGCAAGGGATGCAAGGGAAACTTGAACCAGCACTCCATACAGAAAAACAGAACCGTCCGACAAATTTCTTCGTTTACAGTAAGCTCAGCACGGGCCGTGTCCACCCAACACGGCCCCGTGCTGCACAGTCTGTAGAAAAAGACCCAGTTCAGGTAACTGGACACGGGTCGTGTTCACCCAACACGCCCCCGTGTCTAGGCTTCTGTTTATTTTCTTTTAATTTTGTTACTGGCACTTGAACACGGGGCCGTGCCCGGATAACACGGGGCCGTGTTCAGCGCCCAGCAACAAAAAATTTTTGCTTTTTACACCTTTTTACACATTCAATCAACCTAAAAACTTATTTTTGGGACACATTGAGGACAATGTGTAATTTAAGTGGGGGGGGGGGGATGCTAAAACCTTGAATCTTGCGAGTCCTAAATACAAGCCGTACACAAAACTCTATTGGAATCGCTAATCACCCCAAATTTTTTCAAAAATTTTCATTTTTTTTCTTGTCTAGGTTTAACTCGGGAATTTCAAGTTCTAAAAAGGTTATATTTTTACGAATTTACAACCGATAGCGTCGTGATAAAAAGAACCAACATAAGAAAATTATGAAAAGGCATGACAAGCTTAGTTAAAATTTGATTATATATACTTGATCACATAAAAACCCATTCCCACAAAAGTGAGTTTTGAGCCTTTATTGAGCATAGAATTACATATCATTAGAACTAAATGCTCATTTTTCGTTTCTTGTGTGAATAGCCGCTTGGTTCTTACGACTCTAGAACTTGCCATGACGATACATTCCCGGTCCTTACCAACTTAAACCCGAGTAAGTAAATGATGGAGGCATTAGGACTAACCCTTTTTATTTCTACACCATTATTTTTCTTTTTTTTTTTCCCACCTACCCAAAATCCCCCTAGTTAGCCCCTTTGAGCCTAAACCTTTTCATTTCATAACCCAAACCAAACACCCTTTTTACCCACCAAAACCTTTTTCATTTTTACCCCTTTGTTTTAGTAACGAGTTCGATTTTTCGTATGACTTTTCAAAAAAAAAAAAATATTTGTGTTGATGATGAAGCAAAAGAAAATAAACAAACAAGTTCATCAAAAAAATAACTTTGTTTGAATAAATAGCTTCATCAAAATAAAAGTTACGAAAAATAGAAAGTCTTACGAAAACCGACACTTGTTACGCTTTTCGCTTTTTTTCTACTAACCACTAACCACCAATCCAACCACCTACCTCTAACCCAAGCCTAACCCTTCACCCACAAAGTCCTCTTGATATTTACAAAGGTATATAAGTTAAAAAGGAGGAGGATTGATTGCTTGGCAAGCCTATGGTAGGAGTAAGTTCCATGCCGCTCTCGAGTGATCCACAAAAATACATTTTCGGCCGAGTGTTGAGTGATCCCCGTGAGGTATGTCAACTTGTATATAAATAGAATTTTAAAGAGGCAGGTTATGCCCTAATAAGTAATTTATCTTATGAAAAGTTTTAAATAAATCATGACGAATAGGATTGTAAATAAATAAAAATAAAATCAAATAAAGAATCTTGGAAATCCCGACACTCTACGACAAGCCCAAAAACCTTCTTCTCTACCCATTCCATTTGGGAGTGTAATAGCCACATATTAAAGAGTTTTGCTTGAGGACAAGCAAAGATTCAAGTGTGGGGGTATTTGATGTGTTCAAAATGTAACATATAAATTTCATCAAATGAGGCATAAAACTAACCCTTTTTTAGTACTAATGTTGGAAAAAATGTGCTTTTGTCTTCCTTTTGTATTTTCAGGATTAAATGAGCTCAAATTAACAAAAGAAGCAAAAAGACATCAAAATCTAACATAAATACAATAAAAGGAACAAGACGTGACATGCCCGACCCCACGACAGCATCTTCCCAAGCAAAACAAGAGATCAGAAGACTGAACACGCCCCGTGCTCGGCCAGCACGGGTGCGTGCCCAAGTGTCAGCAGAAAAGACAAAGTGGTAGAAGCTTCTATTGCCCACCACGGGGCCGTGCTCAGCGGACACGGGGCCGTGGTCAACTATAAGATTCGCACAATCCAGCAAATCTGCATAGTACAAAGATTCTTCTGCACCACGGGGTCGTGCTCAGCGGACACGGGGGCGTGGTCAACTAAAAAGACAAAACAACATTAAATAAAGACAGAGAAGGATGTGGACACGGGGCCGTGCCCGAGCTTCTGTTCAGCCTATAAATAGAAGTGCTTGGCTCAAGCTCAAACCATCCCTTGGCACACCACCTCTCTCACACTTCACCCACCACCCACCACCACCATAACACCATCATCCACCACCATCATCCATTGTCCATCGTAGAGTGTGTGAGTCGTCTCGGGATCCAAGATTGATCGTAAGAGTTCTTGACAATCAAGGCCATGTTTGCCTAAGTCTCTTACATCACTTGGTGAAGACAAAGTGTCTAGTGTAATACTTTTTATTTCTAATCTTTTGCACTTTTTACTTGGTTTTGTATTAATGACTTTAATAACTAGTTGCTTATGTTGAAGGTGATCTTTCCTTATCGTTTGTCCGTGGTGTCTTGGCATTATTTTACTGTCTATATAAAATAAAATATTTTCACCATTCATATCTCCACGGTCTATATGGAGGTATGTTGGCTACCTGGTCGGGGGTTAAGGGAATGGTTTGGTAAAGGTCTTGCCATTGTTCAGCGTTTAGAGGTCCTGCAATGGACCTGGGTCAAATTTAGTAGGACCTCCTTCACTACTTAACGGTATTGGATGGCGGGGGTCCAAACTCTTTGATCCCCTCATAAGTTAACTACTATTAATACTATAACCCGGCTATTTAGGACTGTATCCCTGCTGACTCAGACTACTTAGTCGAGGGTAACGTCACCTCCAAAAGAGGGGCCTACCATAATTTGCATTAATAACTTAATTAATTATCTTCCAATAATCCACCCTTTTAGGATTGTATCCTTGCTGACTCAAACTACTGGGGTGAGGGTAACGTCACCTTCAAAAGAGGGGCCTACTACAATAACTAAGATAATCTCTTAAAATAGTGCAAAAGTGCGGGAATAATCAAAGGTTACACTAGATACGAGTCGGAACCAAGTGATTCATCTTGTCTATCTGTTTTTTTTCTTTTTATTTTTATTTTCAGTATTTTTAGTTAGTTTTTATTTCTCTTAGTTTAAAACCTTTTTCTAAACTTTTTATTTTGATTAGACGTTGAGGATAAACCGGTACTAAAAGCTCTTGTGTCCTTGGACGACCTCGGTATCTTACCAACACTATACTACGCTCACGATGGGTGCACTTGCCCATATGTGTGTCTAGTGTTAGTAAATATCGTGTTTTATAAATTTAAAACTTGGCTAAAAATAAGTGTTAAAGGGGCTTAAAATATACACCTAATATATATAACACTCCACACGCATCAGTGACTCAGGGTTGATCTTGCTAACGATGTCGGGTATGACCTTGGCCATTTGCTTTGCCATGAACTTCATGCAGTCTTTCTTGGACATCGAGTTCGAGTTGGAACCCTTCTTGGACTTGGTCTTCTTGGAGAAACAGAGAGAAGACATCTAAGGAATCGAAAGGGAAGGAAAGGATGAGACTTGATCATAATTAAAAATAAAGTTTTTTGCATGTATAAGCATATAAGTATTCACGTATCACGTATGTTTCACATAAATTGCATGTATTCAACAAGCATAGTCACGTATGAATGCGTAAAAGAGTATAACTTTAGTTTGTTCACGAGAATTATTATTGTTTTTTATTGAGAGAAACGTGCGAATCGTGTAACGGTTTGAAATGAACGAGGTAACAAGTATAAAATCACATATAAATTGAATTAACATAAAAGTGAGGCTCAATAAAACATGGGATTGTTTCTCGGGTTTGCAAACGTCGACTATTCCAAAGTGAATCGAAAAGTAACAAGGCTATTTATGAATAAAAAGCTTAACAAGACCCCGACAGGTGGCGTGCTACTCCTATAGTGCTATATATGTTAAGTTTGGTCTAGCTAAGTTAATGACAAGTAGCAAAGTATGAATCTAGCATGAACCTAAGTATAACAAGTAGCATGTATAACGGATTGAGAATATAAAGTATGTTTTTGTGTATTTGTGTATTTTGTATGTTAACATGTTACAACCCAAATTGTGAAAAAAAGGAAAATGGGTCTAGTGTATTCACGGTTTTGCAAGCTTCCACTTGGTAATTCCGTAAAGAGTTGATTGTTTGAGGTTGGAACACCGATTTCTCCTACACAAGGAAACATAGGTGTGTGAGTATTCGGATGATAACGGAGGATTTAGATTCGGAAATTAAAGTACACAAAAGTATGTATATGAGAAAGTAATCATCTAGGCTTAAACACTCATTTTTGACACTATGAATCCCGTATGGGTTGATGTGATTTCATGGGTTAAGTTACCCATTAGAATCGTAATGATAGTTTCAAGTCCTTAGATAATATAACTTATCGCCATGACAAATAATCACTTGATTATTATCAAGGGTGTTAGTGCATTTATGTCTATAGCCTTCGTCAATCCGAGCCGTAGCGAGAAACAGAAGAAAACGAGTTTTTATAGTGTTATATCTAGTCAAAAAGGCTAGGTGGCATAATTGTAATTAATGAGAAATCTCATTAATCCCTTGGCCTATAAATAGATCTCTAGGGTTTCTCATTTAGGACTTTTGCCATTTTAGAGATTTGAAGAGCTCTAGTTCTAGAGAGAGAAACTAGAGAGAGAAAGTCTCTAAGTGATTCAAGTGATTGTACAATTTCAGATCTTATATAGAATCACGTTTATATTACGTCATGTGTATTTAGGTCGCGTTCGTGTACGGATTCCGCACGTTTCACGTTCGTTTCGCAATCGTTCCGGAGTCAAAACCGGTCCTACAAGTGGTATCAGAGCAGGAGCTCGATTGCACTGATCCAACACACATTTCCGATCGTGATTTCATCAGATTCAGATCCGAATTTCATCTACTTCTTCATATTTTTCATATTTTCACGTTTTTAGCTGAAATTCGTCAAATTGAACGGGATTTTACGGTCCAAATCGTCTGATTTTTTGATATGTTGTGCGTATACACCTGATCTATAACCCTACCAAGTTTCAGATCAAAATTCCTAGCCGTTTAGGAGTAATCGAAGATTTTCAGTTCGATTTCGCTGTCAAAATTGCAGGTTCGCATTTCTGGTCCGCTCCAACGTACAAGTAATTCTGGTCCGCTCATCTGGTCCGCTTATTTGAACATTTTAAGAGGTCCGCTCATCCGGACAATATCTGGTCCGCTCATTCGGACAATACCTGGTCCGCTCATCCGGACAATATCTGGTCCACTCATCCGGACAATATCTGGTCCGCTCATTCGGACAATACCTGGTCTGTTTTTAGTGACAAAATAGTTGAGGTCCGCTCATTTGTCATATTAATAGTAGGTTCGCTCTTGTGTCACTTGAGGTTCCGCTTTTGTGACAATACAGGGGTTTCACTTATTTGAACATAAGGTGTCTTATCAGTTTGCATGTGTTGTCAGACTACAGAATACATTTGTTGATATCGGAATTACATGTGATAAAGTTTGAGATCAAATTACATTGATTGTTGGGTCTATCAAAATTAAGATATCATGTGATTTGTGTCAGTACCAGGTCACGAGAAATTCAGTTTGGTATTTGGGAAAAGAAATAAAGTATTGTGTGTCAGTTTGCATGTGATTTTGGGTATTGAAGTTGTCGGCCATCAATTCAAGTGAAAGAGGTTGTTTTTAGAAAAGTGCATCGTGTCTTGTCATGAGGTGATTAGTCTTCACGAGGTTGTCAGTAGTTTGTCGATTCAATTAAGAAGTTTTCGAGGTGATCAAATTTGAGTTGTTCAAGACATTTGAAAGTAAACAAATTAATCAGCTTAGTGGGTCATCGTCCCAATTAGTGTTGGCCCAACTGTCTTACATAATTCATCGGCCCAATTATCAATTGAAGTATAAAGTTGTGTCCATTCAAAGTCCGCGAATCTTCGACACGAGTCCTAGATCAATTTCGCTCTCATACTTTTACGTATACAGTTCATTTAAACTGATTGTGTTTGTTTGTGATTCCAGGTTATTCAAGAATTTCAAATCATGGCTAAAGTGTTTGATGAACTGGAAAACGAGAATCTTAAAGATTTAAATGATTGGACTTCTGGATCTTGGATTGATAAGAAAAATAAGAAAGATATTTGGATTAAAAGATTTGAAAATTTCTGGTGCATGAAACATGAATCATTGGAGAAGTTGGATAAACGATTTGATGATCTGATTGATAAGTTAGATAGATATGAGATAAGGTTTTCAAATGTTGAAAAAAACTCAAAATTTGCTGATGCATTACCTTTCGAATGGGATGAATTTTTGAGTGAACTAAAAAGGGATGCTAGTTTCTCAAAGCTTCATTTTAGAGAATTCATCAATAAGCTTAGTTTACATAAGTTTGATAAAGAAAAACGAAAAGAAGAGTTGATGTATGAGATGAAGAAGGATTTAGAAAAGATAAATTTGGAAGTGATCATCGAAATGAGAAAAAGATTTTCTGTATGTCTTGCTGCAAAAAATGTCATGAAATATGATATTAAGAGAGGTTGTTTTATTGATGAATATGCAAACCCTCTTGATTTTGTTAAATTTTTTTGTGCAGGAACATACAGGATGGAAACAAAGAAAGAAGCCGATGCTGAAAAGATGAATGAAAAATGTGAAAAATGTGAAAAATCTGAAGCAGATAATGTGAAATTCTTGAAAGATGTGGAGAATTTGACATTGGAAAACAAAGCTTTGAAAGATGGGAAGAAAACCGATGATGAACAGATTCTGGAGTTGCGCTTGAACTGCGAAAAATTGAAATCTGAAAATGACAAACTTTTGAAGAATGTTGAGAGTTTGTCATTAGAAAATGAAAATTTTAAAAAATTAGAAAATGATTTCAAAAGTCAATTAAAGATTTTAGAAGATGAGAGAGATGTTTTTGGTAAAAATAATCTCGAAAAACAATGTGCGATAAATTCTCATCTTGATAAAATCATTCGACTTGAGCATGAAGCCGAAGGTAATAGAAAGAAAATTGCGGATTTAGAAAACAAGTTGAAAAGTTTTGTGACTTCTGCACCATATGAGTGTCCAAAACCGATCAATTCTGTTCCAATAAGTGACAATGTCACAAATTTTGACAAAGTCAAAATTGAAAATTGTGATGAAATATCTGATGATGAAAAAGAAAAGAAAAGGAAAATATTTTTAGATTTACAAGAAAAATTTCAAAATACTGTTTTGCAATCTACTGAAACAGGTGAATGTTCTAAACAAAAACTTGTTAAGAAGAATGCAGAACAGAAACAAAAAGATAAAAATTTGAAAATTTTTAAAATTGAAAATAAAAGCTCATCAGATAAATCATCCAATCATTATCAAAAATCACAAAAATCTAAAATTGAAAACTCACAAAATGTTGGTAATAAGTGGTGCAGGTTTGACCACAGTGCTCAAAGGACAAATCATGCTTACGATTGGAGAAATGATTACCACAAATCTAAACAATGTTATGATCTGAATATGTGGTTTGAAGATGGTAGCTGGTACGATAACAGAGTGTGCTACACCTGTGGTGTTAGAGGACACATTGCTGTTAACTGCCAGAATTGGAATTTTGAAACACGAAGATGCTATATTTGCCATATCAGAGGACATATTGCCAGAGATTGTTCGAGGAGATCGATGGGAAGATCGAGGGTTGAATCTCAGAGAACGGTGAAGAAACCAGTCAATGTCAAACCCAAAGAATAGAAGGTTTTAGAACAGAAAGTGAAACTTTCGCAGGGGCAGAGAGACAGACTGAGGAAGAAGAGGAAGAAGGCAAGAGAGTATTTGGAGAAGATTTTGTCTTCAGGTTCACCGGTTGGTTCGAATAAAAGTTCTGATGAATCGATTCACTCGACTGCAAAGCCAAGCAAATCGAATTCTTCAGATGCAAATCTGAAGACAAACAAGAAGAAAAAGAAAGTTATTGGCGATGAATCTGGCTCATCCAAGACAGACAAGCCAAGTTCGGGCAATGAATCTGATTCCACAAAATCAGAGGAGTCACAAGTTGAGGTAAAAAAGGAAGAAACAGTTCTGTTAATGAATGATGAGAACTTTCCACCATTACAAGCCGCAAACCTAAAATCAAAAGGTGTTGATGCTGGAAAAATGTTTAATAGCAATGTTAAACATATTTTTAGCAAGATGGCTGATGGAAAGGTAAAAGGAGCAAAAGAATCTTATGAAGAAAAGAGAAATGTTCAAAACACACCCAAGACTGGTCAGGCTTGGGTACATAAATCTGTTGGTTGAATTTCTGACTTGCCGGAGCTTCCAGGTTGGTAAGTGTGAAGCAGGTATCGGCATCATTCTTGAGAAATTCACAGGATGGTAACTGTGATATTTCGTCTTACAAGTGGTTAATCAAGGACATTAAGTTGTACTTGATTTTCTACAAGTGATAATAGTGTTTGACCTTATAATGTTATATTTTCAAAATGGTTAAAAAAGATCAAGGTGATGAGATGACCCCGAACCCATAAGTGATGGGTAAACAAACTAATTTTTCCGGAAAAACCATTCTGATTAAAACAAACTTAAGTGTTTTGAAATCATTATGGGAAAATAGTTTGTTGTAAGGGGAGTGTTGATTGAATACGCCGAAACCCTCACGGCTGAACAAACATGATTACTTTCATCAGATTGAAAAACGGTTTTCAAACTGTTAAGATCAATGGGTTGTAAATCATGGGGGTATGTTATATTTTCTGCTTAAAGTGTTATATTTTCTGCAAAACAGAGCATGAGATGCAGAAAATGGATGGCGAGACAAAGCTATCAGTATTGGTTGTCAAATTTTCTTTATATGATTTTGCATTTTAGGGGGAGTAATGTTGTTAGAAAATACAAAAACATTTGAAAATTTTGAAAAAGTAAAAAACATGATAAAATTTAAAAAAAATTGAGTTTTTGCGTAAAAAGAGGAAATGATAGTACATCAGTAGACAGTTACAGTACGCTAAAGAAATGGAAAGTTTAAATGTGTTAAACGATCTCACCGTGGATGTGTCGGTAGATTTTTATACATTTAGTAAACTTTTTCGGGATATAAACCTAAATTCAAACTTACTTATTTCGTGGGGAACACTACTTGGATATATAGGTAACCCCTGAAATCTCGTTTGAAAGGTCTCATAATCTGATATACTAGGTCTTTATACTCAATGATGTCTGGGGTATTATTCCGGGACTTCTGCTGAACGGTAGTTCTGACCTTGTCCTTGGATAATGCTTTCTGCAATGCTTGAAACATAGCATTAAACCCTCAGCATGCCGATGAAACAATAAAATTGATAGTCGCTGCTGTTGTAAGCAAAAAGATCCTCTAAAGGGGACATACCATAAAGTCGAAGCTGATATCTCTCTGCGTATACGGAAGTATCGACCTGAGATCCCTCGGCCCTCGCATACCTAATTTATATACAGATATCATTGTAGTATACTCACCTGTAAGACTGATTATTGGGATTCTGGATACGGGAGTATATTCAAGAGGTGGGACACATAAATGAGTTTAAGTCTTAAAACATCTAATTCATATCCTGAATAAGTTGAACTTTGTGTGAAAATTTAAGTGGATCAGTATATCGACAATCTAAGTGAATTGTTTAATACTTACTGTGTAACTAAGCTCAACGGTACTTGTGACTTGTCAAAAACTGATATGATCCTCTGACGCAAACTTAAACAAAAATATTGTCTGTAAATATGTTTGTACATATTTCTTTACTGCTTTATATTTTCAGAAAATACAAAAAGATTTTTGATTCTGCTTTATTTTCGACAATCGATGTCTGAGTGCTGAATTTCAAAATCTAAGTAAGCTGATTGTGTTTCTGAAAATAAAACAAGTTCATTAATTTGAAACTTGAATTAAAAATAAAAATTCAAAAACAGTTTGTGATATCTCCAAGGTCATTAGTTTGGACTTGGATGATTAACTGTGAGGGATTTGGATGCTTATATTGTTATAGAGCTAGTTTCCGATTCGATTCGATGAAACTGCCAAATTCATGAAAATTGTTTGTTTAGAATGTTTGAGTGAGCCAGGTTACAATTCCTGGATAGTTGAAATTTGAAATGCTGTTACTTATAAATGTTTGAGTGTTTGCAGATGAGATTCCAGACTACGATCCCGGAAGCTGAGTCTAAGGGGGAGTCTGAAGACGAGCTCAAAGCAAGGGGGAGCTTGTATACGGAAAGCAAGGTGTCGATCCCAAAGCACGGAAGCTTGACGAAATGGGGAGCCTGATGAAGAAAAGAGTCTACAGAAAGGAGAAGCTGAAGCTGAAGACAGATCCACCGGGATTCTGTTCAAGAAGTCTAAAAGAGAAAAAGAAGATGCTACGAGTTTGACTCAATGATCGAGATTGACTACGGCAATATCCAAGGGGGAGTCTGTTAGTGCATTTATGTCTATAGCCTTCGTCAATCCGAGCCGTAGCGAGAAACAGAAGAAAACGAGTTTTTATAGTGTTATATCTAGTCAAAAAGGCTAGGTGGCATAATTGTAATTAATGAGAAATCTCATTAATCCCTTGGCCTATAAATAGATCTCTAGGGTTTCTCATTTAGGACTTTTGCCATTTTAGAGATTTGAAGAGCTCTAGTTCTAGAGAGAGAAACTAGAGAGAGAAAGTCTCTAAGTGATTCAAGTGATTGTACAATTTCAGATCTTATATAGAATCACGTTTATATTACGTCATGTGTATTTAGGTCGCGTTCGTGTACGGATTCCGCACGTTTCACGTTCGTTTCGCAATCGTTTCGGAGTCAAAACCGGTCCTACAAAGGGTTCGGTTATGTTATATATATATATATATATTATAGTATTAGTAAGTCCAACATGTATATCATAGAATTTTATAGAAGTCATGCATGGTGGTAGGAGGATAACCTTCCTTTAACCTCTTTAGTAAAATTCACCAATGTACAAGTTGTTACAAGGACAACTCAGATGGTCATGAATGAAATGAAAAGTAAATGTACATACTATTCAAGGGACAAATCATCAATTGAGGCAGTGGATTGAAAGTAGGATAGCCAAAGCTTCTAAGTAATCACACTCATACCAAGCACAAGTCTTGTTACATGAACAAGCTTGTATATTCAACACTTGTGGGTTAAAACCCTTACAAAACAGAAAGTTTGGAGGCAATAAACATCTTTGAATTTGTGTGAAACAACCTTGGTTAGCTCACTAATCATGGACTCGATTAATGGCATAAGAACACAAGTTTGTTTGAAGAAAACATAAGTTTAAAGAAAGTTTATTCCAACAAAAAGTTTCTTACACTTTTGACCTCAAACATGGTGATGTTCCATCTTGGTTTTTCATGGAAAACCTATGGAAACACTACTAGATGTGTTCCAAGTGTTAAGAAGAAAGAAAATAGTAGAAAAGAGCAAAGGAAGTGAGTTAGAACTCACTTAGAAGGTCTTGAACTTTCTGATTTTGTTGCTAGAACTCTGCTGTGTTTAGGGGGGGGGGGGGGTTTGAGCGTGTTTGAGTGTTGCAAAAGTGGAAAAAAGGATGGGGAAGTGTTCATTAAATAGGGAAGGGATTAGGGTTTCAATGGGTTGCGCTTTGAATGTGATTAGTGGGCATTTAACATTGTAGCTTCCTCTCTTTTATCTTTACCAGGCGAGCGTTGCAACTCTTGCGGTTTCTCAAACTCAGGGTCGTCGGTGTTGTCGTTTAGGTCTAAATAGGAATGATTATTCGATCCACCTATAGACGTGTTCGGCTTCGGTGTGCCTGAAGCACTCTTGGAACTCTAAGATGGTCGACCTGAGTTGACTGGTGGCAAAAGATACCACTTTGGAGAATTTCGAAGTAGATCCCAAGCTTTTATCATGTTAAAGGCTTAATCTGATGTAATCTGAATTTATCGTGGGCGGCTGTCATGACGTCCACATCGTTCTAACCGCTTCTTCTTTGACGATTGTTTGTATGGCGGTTGAAAATGTTGTTGACGGATAAAAGTATACCAATAATGGGGTCTTCGGAAATGCTGAGCTACGCTTGTGCTAAAACTAATTTCTCCTTGCTTGACCACTTCTTGTGTGTTTTTAGAGAACATTCTTCTTCCGGTTGCTTCTTACGATGTCTCCATGTGGAAGAAGGCGGGCGGGTTTTGAATGCAGGTTGGGTTTCTGGTACGATTTGGGTTTTGAGTATGGGTGGAGGCATGTTTAGACATATATGGTCTAAATGGGGGTTGTGAGGAATAAAATAAATTACCGGGTACTTGTACGGGTGGGGATATTTGTCGACTTTGTGGGGATGGTGTGTACCATCACGGGGAATTTTCCGTCGGTAAAGGTCGATACTCACCTTGGTCGATATTGGTATTAAGTATTAACTACCCACGAGTTGTCTTGTGTGTTTGCGTAACGCGGGTGGTTCGGATCAAATAGTTTGGGTCGTTGTTAGATGAAAACATGATTAATGGGAGTTGTGAAATGAGATATATTCTTTTTTTTGTTGAGAGAAGAGAGTATGTGATTTGTGTGTAAAATGATATATATAGTTTTAAAAAATGGTTTAATTTTTACTGTTTTTTACATGGCATATATAGTTGTTAAAAATGGTTTAAGTTTTTTTTATTGTTTTTGACCGTTGCCAAACGGTCTAGAAAAAAGGGGCCGCACCAAAAAGATCCGTTATCCCTCATATTTGGCTTGCGAGACACCCAATAGCACCCCCTAAATGATGTTGCCACAATAGCTACCCCATGCCACCCGGAGCAAGAATGAGAAATAAAAAGTAAACATTAACGATATTACTTTTCTAACCTAATTGGAAGAGTTAATTACACAAATGGGTCCTGTGGTTTATAGTTTGTTTCGCCTTAGGGTACTAACTTTTTTTTTTAACATGTTAAGGTCCCGTGGTTTACGTTTTGTAACACCTTTGGGTACTAACACCAAAATTAGTTAATTAATGACCAAAATGCCCTTGCTTTTTTTTTTTTTAAGATTATCAATGTAACACATTTGGGTACTAACACCTAATTTTATTTAAGATTACAAAATCTATTTTTTTTTTATTTTCATCTTTTTATTATATCTCTTAATTAACATAAAGTCTATTTTTTTTTATTTTCATCTTTTTATTATATCTCTTAATTAACATAAAGTCTATTTATTTTTTTTATTTTCATATTTTTATTATATCTCTTAATTAACATAAAATCTATTTTTTTTATTTTCAACTTTTTATTATATCTCTTAATTAACATAAAGTCTATTTATTTTTTTATTTTCATATTTTTATTATATCTCTTAATTAACATAAAATCTATTTTTTTTATTTTCAACTTTTTATTATATCTCTTAATTAACATAAAGTCTATTTATTTTTTTATTTTCATATTTTTATTAAATTTCTTATTTAACATAAAATCTACTAGTTACACCAGTAAAATCTACTAGCAATATAGTTTTATGTAAATTAAATATTTTACTCGTTTTAAATAATGTAAACCTTACTCGTTTTCAATTTTGGATAGATAGGATAGATAATAATAAATATATAAACTGTATAAGTTCTAAAATAGTAAAATGTAAATGAATAAAAAAACGAGTTAAAAAAAGGCTTAATTTTTTTTCATGAAAGATATTTATTTTTATCAATCATATCTATCCAAAATTGAAAACGAGTAAGGTTTACATTATTTAATAAAAATATGAAAATCTACTAACTATATAGTTTTATGTAAATTAAATTCCTTACTCGTTTTAAATATTTATTATTATCTATCCTATCTATCCAAAATTGAAAACGAGTAAGGTTTACATTATTTAAAACGAGTAAAATATTTAATTTACATAAAACTATATTGCTAGTAGATTTTACTGGTGTAACTAGTAGATTTTATGTTAAATAAGAAATTTAATAAAAATATGAAAATAAAAAAATAAATAGACTTTATGTTAATTAAGAGATATAATAAAAAGTTGAAAATAAAAAAAATAGATTTTATGTTAATTAAGAGATATAATAAAAATATGAAAATAAAAAAATAAATAGACTTTATGTTAATTAAGAGATATAATAAAAAGTTGAAAATAAAAAAAATAGATTTTATGTTAATTAAGAGATATAATAAAAATATGAAAATAAAAAAATAAATAGACTTTATGTTAATTAAGAGATATAATAAAAAGATGAAAATAAAAAAAAATAGACTTTATGTTAATTAAGAGATATAATAAAAAGATGAAAATAAAAAAAAATAGATTTTGTAATCTTAAATAAAATTAGGTGTTAGTACCCAAATGTGTTACATTGATAATCTTAAAAAAAAAAAGCAAGGGCATTTTGGTCATTAATTAACTAATTTTGGTGTTAGTACCCAAAGGTGTTACAAAACGTAAACCACGGGACCTTAACATGTTAAAAAAAAAAGTTAGTACCCTAAGGCGAAACAAACTATAAACCACAGGACCCATTTGTGTAATTAACTCTAATTGGAATCTGTATTTCAGGTCTTTTACAACTATTTGTAGAGATTTGATAATTTTAAGTTATAAAAAACAAGATATGTACTTTACGTTTTCTTCATTATCACCAATAAAATAATTAATATCCTGAAAATGAAAGCCATCATGGTAGGGTAGGTAGGTTTCAAAACGTTTTAATTTTTTATGTTTGTTTTTTAATAGTTAAATGTTACAATTTTCGGGTATTGAATTAATAACCTTGTAATTAAACATCTAGAGGGTTTTCTATCTTGGGGTACTGATTACAACCGAACAACATTGGTATATGTACTTTTACATTCATTTTTATGATTTTTTTTCTTTGGTTTCAGGGGGCGTTTTTGAGGGTGGGCAACTTAGGGTTGCTACCCTCCCCCGTCTTATAAAGGGTCTTTTCTTTTGCTCCCGGTGTTTGTTTTTCTTTTACCCCTAACTCCCCTCGAGTTAGCGGTTTATTGTGTTGTTTTTCTGTTTGCATTTGACTCTGCGCATGGCCCCCGCACGTAGAGGTAGAAACGTCAAGACTGTTGGACTGGCGTCAGCGTGTGATAGTGGGTTAAGGGCTTGCCCCCTTAAGCATTTCCACGAATGCAAGGATGGTAAACCGGGGTCTAGTGGGTTTTTTCGCCTTCTTGAACACATGCAAAGCACCCACCTTAAGACTGAAAACAGGAAGATTTATGTGAAGGAGGCTATCACTAAGGATTTGGACCTTTTTCTGGATGTGGGGGAAGTCCTAAGGGCAGGAGGCAAATGGTTATGTGGGGAGTGCATGGTTATGCATGCCCTTAGTAGGGGGTGCAAGCATGGTGATGAGATGGTGTCTTATGTTCCAATCTCGGGGGACGTGGACGATTTCATTGTTGGGATTAGGAAGCCATGTCAAGTGGTAGCCGACACTTTTACACTCTCCCCGGAAGGGGTGGTAACTGATGTTGCCCTTCTCGAGCGTGTTTTTTCTCTCCGTTTTCAAACCGTTAAATGCATCCCCCCGAGTTGTCGACTAGCGTTCGCTCAGGTTTTAACGGGTGCCCTACGTAAAGTGGTAGCGTCTCCAGGCTCGGTTGAAAATTGGGTTCAGTTGCTTTTGTTGCCGTGTTGTACATTGATGGTTGTCAGGCCTTCTTCCAGGTAAGAGAGGAGATCAGAAAATAGAAAATCCCTGCAGTGCAGCAGCATCTTGCAGGCGCTTGCATTGTGGAAAGATGGGTCTGGTTTCACAGATCTGGTTTCTTCTTTTTTGAATAGTGGGGGGGACGCTGGGGTGCCTAGGAGGGTTTCCGGAAGGAGCGAAGACAATATAAAGGATCCCAATATCAAGCAATGCCCGCGGAAGGTCAGGGATGGGCATTTTACGGCGGCGGTCAAAGTTTTATGTTCCAGTGGGGTTGCCCCCTTTGGAGAATCGACCATGAAAGCTCTTATTGATAAACATCCGGTGGTGGCACCCCCATCAATGCGTTCCAACCCTATTGTCCAACTCACTTTTATTGCAGCAGAGGATTGCGTGCTTAAATGTATCCAATCTTTCCCTAGAGGGACATCCTGTGGTAGAGATGGGATGCGGGCCCAACACTTGTTGGACGCTATTGGTTGTGAGGGTTTGGGAAGTTCCTCGGGTCTGCTCACAGCTATTACCCCCTTATTGAAACCTGATAATGGTATTAGGCCTATCGTCGTGGGGGGCATCTGGCGTAGGTTGGTCTCTAAGGTGGCTATGAAGAAGGTTGGGAAGGACATGGCCCAGTATTTGGGGGATTTTCAATTCGGGGTTGGTACACCAAATGGGGCGGAGGCGGTGCTTCATAGTGCGAACAGGTTCCTGAACTCTTTTCATGAAGATGGGTCCATGGCCTTGCTTACGGTAGACTTCACCAATGCTTTCAACATGGTTAACCACTCAGCGTTCCTCCAACAGGTCCACCAACATTGCCCATCTATCTTTCGGTGGGTCCAGTTCCTGTACGCTCAACCCGCTAGGTTGTATGTTGGCAGCGAGTGTATTGGGGCCACCATTGGAGTGCAATAGGGAGATCCCTTGGGGCCCCTTCTCTTTGCCCTAGCCTTACACCCCCTTATTCACCGTGTCCAGGAACACTATAACCTCCCCTTTCATGCTTGGTATTTGTATGATGGCACGATTATAGGTAACGCAATGGAAGTTGCTAAAGCTTTGGACATCATCAACACGGAGGGACCATCCCTAGGGCTCCATCTCAATATTAAGAAAACGGAAGTGTACTGGCCATCGTGTGACGGTCTCAAGGTTCTGGACGGCCTTTTCCCGAGAGGGATAGGTAGACCTGAGAGGGGGTTAAGCTCCTTGGGGGGCGGTTAGCCGAGATTCTGCTTTTATCAGGGAATTAGCTGGGCGGCGGGCATCGACAACGGTTGACCTTATAAAACTCTTGCCCTGCCTCCAGGACCCCCAGTGCGAGCTTCTTCTTTTAAGGTTATGCATGGGGGTTGCTAAGTTACTGTTTGGGCTGCGTACCTGCCAACCCCACTTGATGGCAAATGCGGTATCCTGTTTTGACGATGGTCTCCGAGAGGCTATCGAAGACATTGTTGTTTGCGGGGGGTCCTACTTTGGTGACCTTCAGTGGCGTTTGGCTTCTTTGCCGATGCGTCTGGGTGGTTTGGGCCTCCTCTCAGCTCGGGATGTTGGAGTTTATGCTTTTGTGGCGTCTAGAACTCAGTCGTGTGTATTGCAAGACCATATTCTTCGGAACAGTGGGGTTTTTAAGCTTGACGTAGACTACCAACAGGCCCTTGAGTACTTAAGTGTCTCTCTTCCAGACTTTGATATTGGCGGTTTCTCTAATATGGACACCCCCCCCCAAAGCTACAAAAACTTTGGCGAATGCCCTATTTGACAAAATCGCTCGGAGTCTGGGAGAAGCATTTGATCTGTCTCCCCGCCAGAAGGCGGTGATTGAGTGCTTGAAAGGCCCCCATGCGCAAGATTTTTTGACTGTTATCCCGATCGAGGGGCTGGGGCAATGCATGTCGGCTGTTGAGTATAGGGCTATCCTCAAATACCGGCTGATGATCCCTATGTATTGAGAAGACGAAACCTGCCCAATCTGTCGTAAAGCCTACATGGATAAATACGGGGAGCATGCTGTTCATTGTAAGGAGCTCCCTGGTTTCAAATATCGGCATGACTGAGTGATGGATGTTTTGGGGGATATCTTGAGGAGAGCGGGGATTTCTGTCAAGAAGGAGGCCCCTGTGAATTTCCTTACAGACCCCATGGAAGGGAGATCTACATTGAGACCAGCGGATCTGCTCGTCTTTGGCTGGGCATGAGGGAAACATGCTTGTGTGGATCTCACAGGAGTCTCCCCCTTAGCTGGTTTAAGGGAAAGCGGGTTTGTAGCAGGACAAGCTATAAGGAAAGCGGAATAAAAAAAGGTGGATAAACACGCTAAAGCATGTGCTGATAACCAACACGCATTTGTCCCCTTCGCCTTCGACACCTTTGGCTCTCTAGCTCCAGAAGCTATCCGTTTGTTGACTAGGGTCCAAAAGGTTGTCCACAGCAGTTGCTCATCAACAAGGGGGCAGGGGTTTGTCTTTAATAGGCTAGGGTTTGCTATTCAGAAAGGGGTAGCGGCGCAGCTTGTTGTTCGCTTACCTGCGATATTGATGTAAAGTGCACTTAGTTTTATAAGATAAATAAAAGTGTTGTCCTTAAAATTTCAATTAAAAAAAAAAGTTTCAGTATTATGTGGCGTAGGTAGATTGTAATTGACATTTCACGTACATCACCATCAAGTTTTGCAAAACAATTGACTTAATAAATTGAACATGTTTTAAGCATACAACTATATTACTGTAACTGAGGAAGAATTTATCGCAGACCCCGCAACACACGGGAATCAATTATAGTTAAAATAAATTAGGGATATATACCTATATAAACTTATGAAATATTTTATACATAATCCAAATTTAAAGTGTCTTAGTTGTCCTTAAAATTTAATTAAAATATCATATTTACATGTTTCATTAAAAACCATATGGAATTTGATATTTCTACCCTAATTCTTATTAAAACTTTTACTTTTTATATTTATCAACTAGTGGGATTCTTTGCATGTTGTGTCGAACATTTGGTCGATATTAATTCGATTCGCACAGTACCAAAATGATACCGACACTTGAGTAGGAGCAAACATTGTCATTTCTAATTTGATTTGAATAGAACTTATCCAATCCTGGCTAAAAGTGAATAATATCGAATTATTTGTGTAATAAAATAGAAGGAAGGGTTGCCATTTAAAAAAAATAGTAATAGACACGGCGTAACAACATATTCGGAATTTTAATAAAAATCATATTTTAAAGTTATAGGCAATTAAAAGAATGTCAAATATGGAATAAACTAAAAGAGTATTAAATAAATGAAAATAGAAAAAAAAAAAAAAAAAAAAAAAAAAAAAACACTTAAATGAATGAAAAAAAATAAACCATGGGCTGAATAAAAAACATAAAGATAAGATGGTGGTGAATTTAGTTAAAGGAATGAAAAAAATAAACCATGGGCTGAATAAAAAACATAAAGATAAGATGGTGGTCAATTTAGAAAACTGAACTAATCTTAACTGTCTCTTTAAGATTTGTGAGTTGGTAACTCTTACTAATTTTAAAATAAACCTTGTTGATCAACAATATTTATCTCCAAACCGGTATGGATGTGTGACAAATAGCTAGAAATAACTTCTGAATCACATCTGAACTACTATAAATAATCACTGGAGATCTAAATAATTTAGCCATTGCTCGTTAAAATGGTGAAAATTTGACCAAGTTTTTCTGTCAAGGTTCGAGGAGCTTCTTCATAGTGTATATACGAACATAATTGTTGATAATAATAAATTGTGTACACTATTTCTATAATGATAGAGTTGCACCCGGAGCCAGATTCGGGTCAAAATAGATATCAGATCAATCCGGACCCAAATACTGTTTAGGTTTCTCTTTGTTACAATCCATAAATAGATCGACCCGACCCATGAAGATCACAACACCATGGATGTAATATGTGTTTCTAAACTTTCAACTATATCAAGAAATCATTTAGGATTCCAAACATATCATGAAACTATTATACAAACTTATTACTGTACTAGCATTATTTCAATAAAATTTAAAGGTGGCATAATTAAAGTTAGACAAGTTGACCAAAAAGTCTATGTTCAAATTTGAATTTAGAATCCATTTTTCTTTTATTTTGTTTGTTTTTTTTAACTGCAATGAAATTTTAATCAAGGGTATAAAAGGGTAAATTACTTTTTGAGTCCCTGTGTTTTATAGGTTTTAACTAGTTGAGTCCAAAAGCAAAAAGTTTAATGACCTGAGTCCCCATAAGCATTTTCTTTAACCATTTGAGTCCAAATTTCTAACTCCATCCACCATGTCTGTTAACTATGAGGGTGATTTCGTCATTTACACACAAAGTACAAGTCTTATATGCACAGGAGTAAAAGGAACAAGTCTTTAATGCATTCACTTTTAATATATAATATATATAAAAATAAATTACTACCTTTGTCCAGCCACCACCACCGTCTCTCTCTACCTTTCTCCAGCCACCACCAACAACCATCCCCAGCCACCACCTTCAACCACCACGCTCTCTCTGCTCCTGTTCGAAACCGCAAGCTGGGCACAAGCCTTCAACCCGCTGTGGCCGGAAGATGTGAATACTTGATTAACCAAACGGAAATGGCAACTGTGAGAGGGCTGAGAGAAGTAGATGACAAATACCCTCTGCTGATTAAGAGCTCAATATCTCTTTTAAACCCATTCGTGGCCTACCGATAAACCTCAACAATCCTCAAATTTACAGCAAAATCCAAATAAGATTGCTTCATCTTCGAATTCTTCAAAACTATGAACACTAATTCATGTAGTTAAAAAAACTTCACAATCCCTGTAGCAAAAGGTGCAACAGAAGTTTAGAGTTTCTTTATCAAATAGGTTCAAAAAAATTCTATTTGAAACTAACATGTTAGTACAGGAAACATAATTGAACACAACTACAAACTTGAAAAGAAAATTAGGGTTTAGATGAAAAGGGGCAAAGCATATTTTGGAAACAAGAATAAAAAGATGAGCCTCCAATGGTACGTTGAGACATGCGTACAGAGCAGCTGCTTAGTAATCTCGCCTGGTTTGCTCAAGCACTGTTTTAGATGATCGAAATTGTATGTGAGAAGATGGGTACACGCAACGTCTTATTCATTCTGATTCTTTCTTTCAAAAGGGTCACCTTCTCCGATCATCTTTCTGTTCCGACTCTCACTCTCTCTGAATCTCTCTCTTAACTGTTTCATTCTGACTTTACGTTGCCGGAGTTGTTGGCGGCGAAGGTGAGGTGGGCGGAGATGAGGAGGATGGTGTGTATGCGCGGCGGTGGTGGGTGTTGTGGAGGTGCAGCGGTGGTGGGTGTTGTGGTGGTGACGGTGTAGTGGTGGTGGTGACGGTGGAGGTGCAGTGGCGACGGTGGTGTTGATGGTGGAGGTGTGGTGGTGGGATGGAGATGGTTTAGGTAGAGAGAGAGAAAGTTCTGAAAATTTGGCTATGATTCCAGAGAATATATATATATATTTAATAATAAAATGGTTTTTTAATTAAGAGGGTAATTTGGTCATTTAACAAAGTTAACAAAATAATTTTAACAGTGTTAGAAATTTGGACTCAAATGGTTAAAGAAAATGCTTAGGGGGACTCAGGTCGTTAAACTTTTTGCTTTTGGACTCAACTAGTTAAAACCTATAAAACACAGAGACTCAAAAAGTAATTTACCCTTTAATCAATTATATACAAACAATCTAGCTACTGTATTCAGTCGTACTCCACATGCTATGTTCGACCAAAAAGTCTATGCTGTAATTACTCGTTGGCTGATGCAAATATGAACAAGACCTTAATTATCTACAAGGCTGATGCATATATGAACAAGACCTTAATTATCTACAGTGTACAAGTTTTAATGCTACAAGTACCACATTGGCAATCAGATGTACCAACAACTATAAAATCTCGATTTTACTCATCTATATAATCAATTGAGCGATCATGGGGTGTACCATATCCCAAATCTTTTTGAGCCGTATATCCACAAGAAATAAAAATACGGTTCAGAAAACGATTTTTTTTTAATGTCAACGTTTACTTTACTTTTTTTTTTTTTAACGATTGATCAATATCATTCCACACGAAAAAGGGCAATTACAAAGCAATAGCAGGTAGTCGGGCAACAAGTTGCGCCGCCACCCCCTTTTGAATAGAAAAACCAATTCTACTAAATACAAAGTTTGAAACCTTTAGCGACGAAGAATTACTATTAACGACTTTTTGAACACGATTCAAAAGTCGCACAGCGTCAGGAGCGAGACCACCAAAGGTATCAAACGCAAACGGGACAAACACATGTTGATTCTCCAGGCAGGCTTTCTCATGTTTTGCCACTTTGCTCGCATCTGCCTTGAGCACCGCTTGCCCTACGACAAAGCCCTTGTCCTTGAGCCCGACAAGGGGGGAGACTCCAGTTAGATCTACACAAGCGTGTTTCCCCCTTCCCATCCAAACACAAGGATGTCCGCCGGGCGTAAAGTGGACCTCCCCTCTAAGGGGTCAGTCAAGAAATTTACTGGAGTCTCCTTTTTGGCAGAGATCAGGGGCTTAAAAACATCACATAACACATCTCTCACCCAATCATGCCGATATTTAAACCCTGGTAGCTCTTTACAGTGGATCGCGTGCTCGCCGAAAGAATCCAAACACGCTTTGCGGCATACCAGACATGGCTCGTCAACTGGGAACAAAGGAATCATCAGTCGGTATCTAAGGATAGCACTGTATTCCACAGCCGACATGTGTTGCCCCAAGCCTTCAATAGGTGCGACAGATAGAAAATCCTGAGCATGTGGGGCACATAGACATTCAAACACAGCTCTTTGCCGAGGGGATAAAACAAACTTCTCTTCAAACCTCTTGACAATTTCGCCATATAAGGCATTCCCCAGAATTTTATGAGATTTAGGAGGGGCGGTGTCTTTAATGTAGAAACCGCCAATATCAAGGTCGGGAAGAGAACTATGCAAAAGGTCCAACGCACTCCTGTAATCGGAGTCTAAGACATCCCCACCACATTCTCGGAGTATGTGGTCTTGTAAACCCCAAGATTGGGCCCTTGAAGCCACGAAAGCATATGAAGAGGCATCCTCGGCCGTACAAATCCCTAAGCCTCCGAACCGGGTCGGGAGAGAAGCCAACCTCCACTGGAGATCTCCAAAAAAGGCACCCCCACAAACAACAATATCCTCTAATGCTCCCCGGAGGCCTTCATAAAAAACAGAGACAGCTCCCCCGACCAAAGAAGGTTGACACGTTCGAAGACCAAACAGTAATTTAGCAACACCCACAAGAACGAATCAAGAGGAGCTCGCTCTGAGGGTCCAGTAGGCGTTTAAGGCACCTCATCAGCTCGACTGCACAGTTCGCTCTTTTAAGAGCCATACTACTAATAAACTCTGCATCACGACTAATGGCACCCCCCAGGAGTTTAACACCCAGCACCGGCCTCCCAATCCCCCAAGGGAATAAGCCCTCCTGAACCTTTACACCATTGCAGGTTGGCCAGAAAACTTCACTTTTCTTTATATTAAGTTGAAGCTCTAAGGAAGGACCCTCAGCTCTGATGATGTCTAAAGCATTAGCCACTTGGGTGGCATCTCCAATAAGCGTTCCGTCATCTAGGTACCAGGCGTGAAATAGAAGTTTGCAGCGATCCCTTATTCAGTGAACAAGGGGGTGTAGAACAAGGGCAAAAAGGAGGGGCCCCAAGGGGTCCCCCTGCTGAACGCCAGTAGTAGACCAAATAAACTCATCCCCCACATATAATCTAGCTGGTTGACCATATAAAAAATCGACCCACGTAGAAATAGAAGGACACCTTTTCCTTACCTCGTACAGTAGGGTTGTCCTATCAACCAAATTAAAAGCGTTCGAAAAATCAACAGTAAGCATAGCAAGAGACCCATCTTGGTGGTTCTCATTAAGGAACCTGTTAGCACTATGAAGAAAAGCCTCTGCCCCACACGGAATCCCTACCCCAAACTTGAAATCGCCAAGGTATTTGGCCATCTCCTTCCCAACACCTTTCATGGCCACCTTGGAGATCACCCTCCTCTAAATCGACCCAACAGCGATAGGCCTAATCCCATTATCCGGTTTGAGAAGAGGTGTAAGAGGAGCAGAAGCAACAAACTCCGCCAGACTCCTCGGGCACCTCCCCCCAAACACAAATTAACCATAGCTGAAGTAGCCTTAAGCAGGCTATTAGCAATCACAGACCCCTCCCCAAAAAAAGCATCTAAAAGATGTTGGGCCCTTAAGCCGTCTCTCCCGCACGACGTACCTTTGGGGAAAGATTTAATACACCCGAGCACACAATCGGGCTCCACCACAAGAGGAGACTCAGAAGGCAAGGAGGCAGGCATGGAAGGAGGGGGCATACATGGGTGCTTAGCCACTAAAGCCTCCAGAGTATTCTTATTGAGAGGGGCGACCCCCGAGGAGCATAAAACCTTAACCACTACAGTGAAATGACCATCAGCAACCTTACGTAAACATTGTTTCACATTGGTCCCCCCACACTCATTATCAAACTCAGTGCCCTTTTTGATTCCATCCGTAACCCCCCTCGCGGGTTGATCAAACAACGATTGGACAAGAGTAGCAAAACCCTCACGATCATCCCACTGAGCCAAAGACCGCTGGATGCTAAGGCATTGGCCCGTCTTCCTATTGCCCGACCTCTTGTCCTGACGACCAGCAGGCTTGAACACCCGCAAGGTGCAACGTGGTAAAATCAAAAGTCGAACCCATGCCTCAACAGAATCAGGCATAGCAACCACCTTATCCAAAGCTACAGTTAAGACTTGGGCAAATGCCATACGACAACTAAGGGGGATACTCTTAACAGTCTTGACGGGGAGAGAGAAAACACGGTCAAGCAAAGCAATATCTACACCCAACTCTTCCGACGAGGTATCAACGTTTTCAACACCGGGTCTAGTGATGCCAACAATAAAACCCTGTTCATCTCTCTCATCTGGCACAAACCGAATAACCTTATCCTCATGGTGGCACGCCCGACTGAAAGCATGAGGGCATATACACTCACCACATAACCATTGTCCGGACACCCTCAAAGCTTCACAAACAGAGGTAAAAAAATTAAGATCGTCAGCAATTGCACATCTCAAAGAATCTTTTCTCTCGTCTGAGCCCAAATGGTGACTCTTGATATGTGCCATTAACCTTGGGAATCCCTTAGCCCCCACCAAGCTATCGGGGTAACAAAAATTAATCGTGTATGTCCAGTTTTAAACATGGGACATCTCCCTTTAAGAGACCGTGCCTCCACATTAGTTAAAAAAACGATAAATTTATAAAGGGTAAAATAATCGTAAACAACAATGGACATCTAATATTTTAAGTTTGCATTGGATTAGGGCTGTCTCGTACTTTTTGAAAGCCTAAAGTGGATTCTTAAATTTAGGCTCTTTTCATAACAAAAATCTGCTTTACATATAATTCTTGTAATATATGTGTATCTATAGTTATATAAAAAAACCTCACCACTAACAATCTCAAAGCCTAAATTACCTACATATATTTTTAGATTTTGGGGGCCCAAAACTTTACATTATTTCACTCCCTCTAGAGCCACTCTTGATGTGGAGAAACAAAACGTTAACTAAAAAAAATGTTGCACAACATTTATCCTCGCAAGTCGCTCCTTCCAATTTGATTCGGAAATGTGTTGTCATTAACGGACGATATTGAGCATTCGCGATTCATCTTGGATTAGACCATAGAGTACGTTTAATCTTTCTTTCGAGTGAGTCATGATAATTTACAAGTTTTTAAGAATATATATCAAATTCTCATTATAAATTTTGGTTACAAGTTGTCCGAACACACCTTTCCCCGGACCTTGCGAATGCCTCGTGCATCGGCTTTACATTTTTTTTAATTGAAAATTTGGGACCTATTACAACTTTATGCAGAAAAAGAATAGATTTAAAGTTATTTAAATATTAACGTAACTACCAAAATATAAATAGCACGTTTCTAAATAGAAGGAATCTTCTTTTTGATGACTATATTTGAAACAGTGCAAAAAAAAGAAAACAATCATATACAAACAAATAAAGTGTGGTTTTTTTTTTTTTGAACGACAAATTTGGATCACTAACGGACCACTGGAGTATTATCGTGCCACCAGCGGAACCACCCGATCATATCCATCTCCACTAGGCATAATGCCTATACACCAATTCAGGAGGAAACCCAATAAATATGGGAAAACCCCCCTTTGTGGGAATCGAACCCAGAACCAATTGGTCACAAATTCTTATCCCACCCCCAAAATGCCACTAGGCTATAGAGTGTGGTACCTGGTACTTCTAATCTTCAAGATTTTCTTTCTTTCTCATTTTTTTATTACTTTTTTTTGTTTCATAATCGTTTTTTCACACGTGAATCCCTTATAAATAGGGTATCAAAGTATACGTTTTGAACCACACTTCTTCAGTTCTTCTTTCTATCTATAATGTCTTCACTACTTCCTCTTTCAACCACCCTCTCTGCCTTTCCTTCCACAACCACCCAACGAGCCTTCAAGGCTCGAACCAATGAAACCCAAGGGTTCAGAGTCTCATGCAACAATGCAAAAGACGAACAAAATGACAACAAAATCATACTCCCCGAGTCCCAAAAGCTTGTGGTTCCCAGCGTAGACCGCAGGAACCTGCTGGTGGGGCTCGGTGGCCTCTACACGGCCGCGAACCTACCTGCGGCCATGGCTGCGCCCATTACGTCCCCGGACATTACGTCCATATGCAAGGACGCGAACTCCGGCATTGGGGACATCGTGGGCGCGATCAGGCCACGGAAATGCTGCCCACCGAGCCTCGGAAAGACGATCAAACCCTTCGTGTTTCCAACTGAAACCACGGTGAGGAAGAGATGGCCCGCTCACGCGGGCACAAAGAAGCAGGTGGACGATTATAGACGAGCCATCCAAGCCATGCGAGATCTTCCAGATGATCACCCGCACAGCTTCGTCAGCCAAGCTAAAATCCATTGTGCTTACTGCAACGGTGGTTACACTCAAGTTGATAGCGGTTTCCCCGAAATCGACATTCAGATCCACAACTCATGGCTCTTCTTTCCCTTCCACCGTTGGTACCTATATTTCTACGAAAGAATCCTCGGAAAGTTGATTAACGAGCCGAGTTTCGCGTTACCGTTCTGGAAATGGGACGACCCAGCCGGAATGCCGATGCCAGAAATGTTTGTGGCCGAGACTGTTGATGGCCAGCCGAACTCGTTGTATGATGTGTACCGCGACTCGCGTCATCTCCCACCAGCAATTGTGGATCTGGACTATGATGGTACGGAGAAGAACATTCCAGAACAACAACAAAGAGCTTGCAATCTTGCAACAGTGTACCGAGATTTGGTCCGAAACGGAGGTGATACACTAAGTTTCTTCGGGGGCGAATATGTTGCTGGTGATCAACCCGTTCCTAATGGTGCGAAGTCCGTCGGATCAGTGGAAGCCGGTAGTCACACCGCGGTTCATCGATGGGTAGGCGACACAACACAGCCGAATAATGAGGATATGGGCAACTTCTACTCTGCGGGGTATGGTTATTGTTATCGTAACTAACCCTAATAATAAAAAATGACCATATATAACAATTCTTATTATTATGTTAATAGGTATGACCCTGTGTTCTACTGCCATCATGCAAACGTTGACCGTACGTGGAAGCTATGGAAGGATTTAGGCCTTCCGGGACACGTGGAACCGACATCTCCGGACTGGTTAAACGCGTCGTATGTGTTCTACGACGAGAATCAGGAGCTTGTGCGTGTGTATAACAAAGACAGCGTAGACATAGGGAAACTCAAGTATACTTACCTTGAGAACTCCAAGGAAGTGTTCCCGTGGCGCAAGAGCCGACCGGCAAAACGTCGCATAACCGACCAAGTTGCGTCCACGGGAGACGTGCCAACGGTGGACCAATTGAAGTTCCCGGTGAGTCTAGAAAATATCCTGAAGGTTCGTGTGAAGAGGCCCGCGGTGAACAGGAGTAAAGAGGACAAGGCGAAAGCCAACGAGATTTTGTTGGTTAACGGAATAAAGTTCGATAGCGATAAGTTTGTAAAGTTCGATGTGTTTGTTAATGACAAGGTTAAAGACGGTGTTTTTACCACGCCTTGTGATCCTGAGTACGCAGGTGGTTTTGCACAGATTCCGCACAATGATATGAAGAAGATGTCTATGTCGAGTGCGGGTAGGTTTGGGCTGACTGAGCTGTTGGAGGACACAAATACCGAAGGCGAAGAGTATGCAACGGTCACATTGGTGCCGAGGGTAGGTTGCGAAGATCTCACTATTGGCGAAATCTCAATCAAGTTGATTCCTCTAGCGTAATCTAGTTAAGCCCTAAGCATCTATTAGCATATAATTGCTAGGGTTTGTGTGTTTGTACGTTGTTTGGCCTAAAATGCACCTTGAGTTGCATGGTTGTTTCAATAAATTTATGTAATAAATAAAAATGGCCTACTATATTAGGCCATGTAAGTTACTATTTTCGCTCTAATAATTTTCGCTTTTATTAAAAGTAATTTACATTCATATAAACCAAAACCTTCCAAAATAAAACCATATGTACAATAGAAATACGTACCGGATGTGTTGTTTTTTAGTGAGGGTAGGTAGTAATATCCAACTGAATAATGATATTGCATGTGACAACAAGATGGATATCATAAGTCATACATAAGTAATAAGTAGTGTTCTTTTTGGCGACTTCGTAAAAAACATAACACGTAGTCACGTACCTAGTTAAAATAAATAGCATGCGAAACTCAACAAAGATCATATCCATATTAATCCTACTCCACCCCAAACTCAAATGCGCCACCCTCAAATTCAAATGGCTGTTCAAACGAAAATCTCAAACGGTCTTTTTGTTAGTTTTAATATGCCACATCAGCTTAGTTAGTTACACAATTAGTTATTTATTCAGTTTTAATATCAGATTAGTTAGCGGATTTTAGCAAGTTGTATATAAATAGTCTTCTCTGTATTCATATGTTAATAATGAAAAACAAACAGTTGTCCCTTTTCCCCTTTTCACTTTGATCAAGATTTCATGGTAGGTGCTCTTATCTCCTTCATCTTGATCTTCGATTTCAATCCTCTGTTCTTTTTCGTCACAATCATTCCTCAATTTCTTCTCATCTTGTTTTGTTTCCACTGAATTTTTTGCCCTAATTCATCTCAATCGCATCCTGTTTCATCTCTTCTTTTGTGTATTTTTCCCTAATTCATATGTACCTATGGCAACAACAAATTCAATAGATACATTGAATCCTCTTTATTTGCATCCTTCTAATCATCCAGGTATGTTACTGGTATCAAAATCCTTTGATGGAATTGGATTCAACGCTTGGAAAATAGCTATGACTATTGCTCTTTCAACAAAGAACAAACTTGGACTTGTTACCGGAAAAATCACAAGACCTAATGAACTGATTCAAAAACTATGGCAAAGATGCAACGATATGGTGATATCGTGGATCTTGAACACTTTGTCAAAAGAAATCAGTGAAAGTGTGCTTTACGCTCAAACAGTTCATCAACTCTGGAATGAACTTCATGACAGGTACGGTCAAACTAATGGTGCCAAGCTATATCAATTACAGAAAAATTTGTGTGAAATTTCACAAGGAAATGATAATATTGCTACTTATTTCACCAAAGTTAAAAGTAATTGGGACGAATTGAATGCTTTATCTGGAATCCCTTCATGTACATGTGGAAATTCAACGCTTATTGCTAAACGGGAGGAACAACAACGTCTTGTTCAATTTCTTATGGGATTGAATCCTGCCTATGATGCTGTTAGAGGAAACATTTTAATGATGAATCCACTTCCTTCAATAAGTCAAGCCTACGCTCTTCTTGTTCAAGATGAAAAACAGAAAGAGATTCATGCTAGTGGTCAATTCAATCTAGAAGCAACATCTATGAATGCTTATAATGATGTTCGTACTAATCAAAATGCAAAATCTGATGTTAAAAAGATTGTTTGTACACACTGCAAACGAAGTGGACATAGTGTAGACAAGTGCTACAGGATAATTGGTTTTCCAAAGGAGTTTAAATTCACCAAAACAAAAAGATTTGGTGCTAATGCCTCTTATAATGAATTCGATGGTGACAAGAATGTGTCCTCAAGTGATGGATTAACTTAAGAACAATATAATGGGCTTCTTCACTTTTTGCTCAAAACTCAAGTGAATACTTCCTCAGTTTCAACCGAGGCTCCTGATGCATCAGTCAATTCAGCCACATTTGCAGGTATAATGTCTTGCAACTCTTGTTCCCAAAATCATAGTCTTCAGCGTACCACATGGATCATAGATACGGGTGCTTCTGATCACATGTGCTGTGATGAAAATTTTCTAATAAATTGCAAATTCTTCCAAAACCTTTTCATATTGCTCTTCCGAATGGACAAGTAATTTTTTTAAATAAAATTGGAACAGTGAACATCACCTCTGATTTTTCAATTCATAATGTTCTTTTGTACCCCAATATAGACACAACCTTTTATCTGTTCCTAAACTTTGTCGTGATACAAATGGCTTAGTTCTTTTTTTCTACTACTTCCTGTATGTTGCAGGCCCGTTCACTGAAGAAGCTAGTGGTTCTTGGTAATCTTATTCAAGGATTCTACCTTCTTCAACAGTCTATCATTCGGAATAATAGTGTTTCTTTTGTCAATTCTGTTTCAAATTTGCATTGTAATGTTGCCATTAATGGTTTTACTTGGCATAGTCGTCTTGGACATTTACCTTTATACAAATTAAAAGGATTAGATGTGTTCTCTAATACTCATATCCATGATATTGAATGCTGTAAAATTTGTCCACAGTCAAGAAAACACAGATTGCCTTTTCCTAAAAGTCACAGAGACACATCATCCCCTTTTGACTTGATTCATATTGATGTTTGGGGACCTTACAACACATTCACCTATAATGGTTATAGTTATTTTTTAACCATTGTGGATGATTTCACTCGGGGTCACTTGGACTCATCTTTTGTCTACTAAAAACAATGTTTTTACTGTCTTACAAGATTTTCTTGAAATGGTCAAAACTCAGTTTCACACTTCTGTTAAGTGTGTTCGTTCTGATAATGCTTTAGAACTTGGTTCTGGCAAACAACAAGCTGAGTATTTCCTCAAACATGGCATTATTCACCAAACCAGTTGTGTGGCTACTCCATAAACAAATGGTGTTGTTGAACGTAAACGTAAGCATAAATATCTTCTAGAAACTTCACGAGCTTTGATGTTTCAATCTAAACTTCCTTTAAAGTTCTGGGGAGATTGTGTACTCACTGCTACTTATCTTATTAATTTGTTTCCTACCAAACTTCTTAATGGTAAAACTCCGTTTGAACTTTTGTTTAACAAACCACCATCTTATTCTCATCTCAAGAGCTTTGGGTGTTTATGCTTTGCATCTACATTAAAACAAGGACGGGATAAATTTCAAATTCGTGCTGTTCCTTGTATATTCAGTGGTTATCCCTATTGATAAAAGGCATACAAATTATACAATTTGGATACCAAATCAGTTTTTGTTTCACGTGATGTCACATTTTTTGAACATATATTTCCATCCATTTCTTTTCTAGATCCGAAATCTCTTTTTCCAGTTCTTGATCCTATTCTTCATCGTCTTTCTACTTCTTTGGATCTTGTTTCTCCTCATCTTCATGTCTTGTCTTCCAATTCTGATCATGCTCTTCTTCGTCGTTCTTCTAGGACACATACTACTCCAGCTTATTTTGATGACTATGTCTGTAATACAGCCTTTACTTCAGATTTCGTTCTTTGTTCTTGTCCTCACACTGTTACCGCCTTTTCTGCTCTTAAGACTATTTCTTCTTCTGAATTGTCCAAATCAAATCAGCAATTGTTAAACACTTTGGATAATATTGTTTAGCCATCCTCTTATAAGGAGGCTATATTACATCCTGCCTGGCAGGAAGCCATGGCCAAAGAGTTTGAAGCATTAGAGAACAATCATACTTGGATCGTCATTTACTTACCCAAAGGTAAGAAACCTATTAAGTGCAAATGGGTATACAAGGTCAAGTACAAGGCTGATGGTTCTCTTGAACGGTGTAAAGTGCGATAAGTTGTCCGAGGAGACACTCAAATGTATGGAATAGACTATAATGATACTTATTCACCGGTGGTCAAAATGACCACTATTCGAGCTCTTATTACCACTGCTGCAAAATTAAAATGGGATCTATACCAACTGGATGTTAACAATGCTTTCCTCCACGGCGATCTTGATGAGGAGATTTATATGTCTCCACCTCCTTGTATGTGTTTAGATAGATCGGATAAAGTTTTACAACTCAAAAAATCACTATATGGTTTAAAACAAGCTTCCCGTCAATGGTATGGGAAACTTTCTGATGCTTTGAAGTCAAGAGGATATGTTCGATCTTCTAATGATTACTCCTTATTCACTAAAACTATGGGTGTGTTCATTGTTCACGTAGTCGTGTATGTCGACGATATTTTGATGACTAGGAATCATTTTGAGGAAATGCAGGCTCTGAAGGCTTTTTTAGACTCTACTTTCAAAATTAAGAATTTGGGTTTCTTTAAATATTTTTTAGGGATCGAAGTGTTAAGAGAGTCTACTGGCATCATCATGACGCAACGAAAATTTGCAAAAGACCTGGTTAATGAGTTTGATATCAACACTTGTGTGTCTTCACTTTTACCTGCGCATTTACAGTTAGCTGCTAATACAGGATCTGTTCTTCCTGATCCTTTGCAATATCGACGCTTCGTGGGTAAATTGAATTATTTGACTCATACCAGGCCCGACTTAGCCTTTGTTGTTCAATTCTTAAGCCAGTATATGCAAGATCCTCATCTTCCTCATTGGGAAGCCGCTCTTCATACTCATAGATATGTTCAAAGGACTCTTTCACATGGTTTGTTTTTCAACAGTAATATGGACTTCAAAATGGAAGCGTTTTGTGATTCTAATTGGGCCTCTTGTCCAAATACTCGAAGAAACATTCCACCGTTTCTTTAAAATGGAAGCGTTTTGTGATTCTAATTGGGCCTCTAAATGGAAGTGAGTGGTTTTTTTATCCTACTTGGTGGTAGTCTATCTCTTGGAAATCCAAGAAACATTCCACCGTTTCTTTGAGTTCTGCTAAAGCTGAATATCGTTCTATGCGTCAAGTTACAGCTGAACTCGCGTGGCTTACTTGTCTTCTTCATGAACTGTCCATTCCTCCGGTTGAGCCTATTCCTTTAAAATGTGATAGCCAAGCAGCAATCTATATCGCTAAAAATCCTGTTTATCATGAAAGAACCATACACATTGAGCTTGACTGTCATTTTGTTCACGAGAAATTACAAGCCGGTTTAATTGATTTAACTCATGTACGAACCGGAGAGCAACTTGCGGATGTTTTCACAAAGAGTCTTCCTCCTTCTCGGCATTCTACTTTATTGTCCAAGTTGGGGATTTCCATACCTCCAACTTGAGGGGGTGTTAGTTTTAATATGCCACATCAGCTTAGTTAGTTACACAATTAGTTATTTATTCAGTTTTAATACCAGATTAGTTAGTGGGTTTTAGCAAGTTGTATATAAATAGTCTTCTCTGTATTCATATGTTAATAATGAAAAACAAACAGTTGTCCCTTTTCCCCTTTTCACTTTGATCAAGATTTCACTTTTGATGGTCAGTAGCTATGCTTTTAACATTCAAATAGCCGTTAGACGAATTGTCAAGCAGCTTTTTAAATGTAGGGGCGAGGTTATAATGCAAACCATAACCTTTAAATGGTCGTTCGGTACAATCTCAAGCAGTGGTTTTGCAAACATTGTAAAGTTAGATTGTTAGTGGCATGTGTACAAATTAAAATTGCATGGTTTATAGTAATTTTTAAAAGCTAATAGAGCATGAGGCGTGACTTCTATGCATAATTTCCTATTTCCTAAATACAACAAAACCAATGGTCGGCGGGAATAGTGCCTTCCATTGATTGGAGGAAAGGGGCGGCAACGGGAATAGTGTCAGGCACCTGCTTGGCACTTCCCTATTGGCCCAATTAATTTATGATTTTATCCCCGCTTTAAAATTATGGTTTTGCCGTCAGTTCAAAATTACGTTTTCCCCCCCAGTTAAAAATATATTTACCCTTTTGCCTCCAGCTCAAAATTACGATTTTGCCCTCGGTAAAAAAATTACGATTTTACCCTTAGTAAAAATTACGGTTTTGCCCCAGTTCAAAATAAAAATATGTTTTTCCCCTAGCTAAAAATTACGATTCTACACCAGTTTATTATTTTACACCCACTTTAAAATTACATTTTTTGCCTCCAGTTTAAAATTATGTTTTTGCCACCACTTAAAATAAACATATGCTTTTGCCCCCCGCTCAAAATCACGATTTCGCCCTTGGTTCAAAATTAAGATTTTACCCTCATTTCAAAAATACGTTTTCGCCCCAGTTCAAAATAAAAATATGGTTTTCCCTTGGTTCAAAATTACGATTTTACCATCGGTTCAAAATTATGATTTTGCCCCCGGTTCAAAATAAAATATAGTATTTTTTTTAATTGTTTGAAAATTATTCGGCCATCACCCCGCAAAGCGGGCGGGGCATCAACTAGCTATATACAATACAAGCTTATTAAATGACTCCTTTTAAGCTTACACCAATGAGCAAATGGTGTTGAGTACTGGAATCGAATTTTTTGAACCGATATATTTTTAGTACCGGTTTTTGACATTTTCGATACCAGTATTTACTGACTTTTACTTTCAAATACCCGTATCAAACTGTACTGGATCAAGTATTTTCGATGCTGGTTTCTGTACCCAGTTTTGAGGATCCGAACTCAACCCTAGCTTACACTTTACACCATAATTTTTTTATGTTATAATATGACTCTCTCTAGACTTAATTACACTTCACACCCTAAATTTTTGCCTTAAATTACTTCATCCTTTCTTTTTCTTTACCCTTTTTTTTTTACCAAATAATATTATAACTTGCATACCACTAACAATATTTTTTATTCATATAAGCTATATATGATGTTTTATAAAATTCTAAATGTATCTTTGCGATCTATGTATTCATATCTACGCTTCAATATAAATTTTGTTCAAAACCGACTTTTGTGATGATGTATATGTTATATAAGCACAGACATACAATACAGTAGGTAGAAACTGCTTCAAGGTTTTAGTTTTCTTAGTTTTTCTCTTTCACAATCTTTACAATATAATATTATATAAAATTTGGGATTTTTCGTTTTTAAGTGCTTTTTTATCAGAGTTTAACTTTTTTTCTTTACATTTTTATGTTTTTTTGGTTTCCATATGAGTTGGTTTCAATATTTTCACCATCTATACATAAGTGGTAACATATTGCAACATCGGTAAACAACATTGATACCAGTATCGGTCGTACAACATATGTTGTTATCCTTTTGGATAACATATCACAACTTTACTTTTTTGGGTAACATATCAGGACCGATGCCGATATTCATTTTTACTTTTTTAATTTCAACTAGTATTAAGCACCCCCGCGTTGCGGCGGAGGCGAACACCAATGCCACACTATTACCAGCGACCACCAACACTGAAGTTGCAGCATGTTAATGCGAATAAATTAAACCGACATGTAATACATATAAAGAAATAACTAAGTCGATCTAGGACCCGAGCGTTACGATGAACCTGTCAAACGGAAAAAAAAAGTGACAGCGTAAAAATGTTTAACCACACACGCACGTTGCGTCGTGTTAACTCATAAAATTATTTATAGTATTTAAATGAAATAAAAATTTGTCTTTGTGTTAATGCGAAGAAATTAAACCGAAACGTAAAACATATAAAAAAATAACTAAGTCGATTTAGGACTCCGAGCGTTACGATGAATCTGTCAAACAGAAAAAAATAGACAACGTAAAAACGTTTAACCACACATGCACGTTGCGTCATGTTAACTCGCAATATTATATATAGTATTTAAATGAAATACAAGTTTGTCTTTAGTGGATAAGCATTATGTGTTGCAAATTATATTTGTACAAGGTGGATAGACTATCAAGTATTATGTACAACAAATTAAACTAATAGAACAACATCATACAACATAATAAAGCTATAAAGCACATGGTACAATATGTATTGCAAGAAAATGATGCAAATTATATAATTATATAATAGGAGTCGGTTTTGATATTTTTTGACCACTCGTATAAATGTCGTAATGTACCACAATGTAACTTGCAACGTTTTGTTTAATTTTTTATTTATATTTTGTCGATACTATTGCAAACATTATTTATATGTTTTGTAAATATACCGAAGTCGTGTCGCATTGCGGGAGGGAAACTCATAATGTAGGATTTTATAGTGTTCGTTTTTATTTATAGGATTGTTTAAATTCACCCCTTAGGTTATTATGTGTTAATTTAATATGTTAAAACTTTTTTTAACTATGTATTAATTATATATCTTTTGACATATTTTACCTCCAAAAAGTTCAAGCAGAAGTAGAAAAAGAACGAGAGGCTCTGCAAAATATGAAAGCCCATTTTGAACAATTTAAACAAGAGCAGAAATAAAAACGGGCTGAAGGTGAATGGGGCAGGAACAAGAACATGCCGAATGTGAATGAGAGCAGGCTGAACGTGAACGAGAAGGGAACAAGAACGTGTCGAACATAAAAGAAGAAGGTCAAACAAACTCAATGGACAAAAACATGGAATAAATGATGAACAATTTCGTAAAAAACTAAGGAAAACTTTTGTTTTATATGTAAAAGTTAAAAATAGTGTTAGTTTTGTAGTTTTTGCTTTTAGAGTGTTCATTTATTTTTATAGGATTGTTTAGATTGACCCGGTTGGTTAATATGTTAAAAACTTTATGTATTAATTACATATCTTTTGACAAAGAACGAGAGACTCAGCAAACATGAAAGCCCATTTTGAACAATTTAAACAAGAGCGGAAACAAAAACAGGTCAAATGTGAATGGCGCGGGAACAAGAACATGCCGAATGTGAATGATAGGGGGCTGAGAAAATGCCGAATGTGAATGAGAGCGGGCTAAACGTGAACAAGAAGGGAACAAGAACGGGTCGAACTTAAAAGAAGCAGGTCAAATAAGCTCAATGGACAAAAACATGGAAGAAATGATGAACAATTTCATAAAAAAAAGTAAAACTTTTGTTTTATATCTAGAAGTTAAAGATAATGTTAGTTTTGTTTTCAGGTTGTAAATAGGTTTTCTTTTGGAATCTTTTACGTAAGATTTTTCTACAATTGTATTTCTTTTTAAAATCCGGAATATTATAAATATTTTATGAGTTTTTTTATAAAACTATATATGATTTGTAGCAAGTTTTGTCGCAATCTGGATACACAAAAACACATTTTGTGGCAACATTTAAAAAATATATTGTTTGATTTTTAGTAGTGTGAAATTTTGTCGCAAAACTACTTTTAAAATATATAATTTTTACAAGTATTGGCGCAACATTCAATAAAAAAATTAAATTGGTTTAAAACCATGAAATTTGTCGCAAAATTAAAAAAAAAACATATTAATATATTAGAGCCTAGGGAATTTTGTCGAGAGATTTAAAGTAAACTAGCTGATTATTGGTTTTCATAATTTTATTATTTTCATTTTAAATAAAATATAGTAAAAAAATATGTTTGTGACAACCTTGTCTTAGAATTGTCGGAATAGGTTTGAACAAGGTTTGTCAGATTTTGTCGCAAACAATATGTTGATTTATATTGTCGCAATTTTATTGGAAAGTTGTCACTAATTCAAATTCGACAAAGTTTTCCTCACCAAAAGATTTTTTCTGAAAACCATTGCTACTACATTTTTTTTTTTGACAGGTGAACTTCTTTAGTAGGTATTCACATCCCCAAATCGGGGACCCTAACCAAGATCTGACCCAGACTACGTTGTCTTAACCGGGCCCGCGCTGGGTGTAGTCAGACTTGGCTACGGCTATCGCCCGGAACCGTACCACCTCCACACGAGATACCTCGCTGGAGTAATGGCCGGATAAAACCGGGGCGGCTCAGGCTCGAACTTGCGCAACATTAGCTAACAAGCTCTTACCATCATTGCCTGGTCTCCACACCTTTCGCTACACCCGGGAGTCGAACCGGAGTCTCCAAAGAAACCAACCGGCCCAACTCCCAACTGGGAGATGACCATTGCTACTACATGTTTCTCACATATTTACCACATAATATGCTGTGGATTTTAATAGTATATATATTTTTTTTTCTAGTAGTTATAGATAATGCATTTAGATGGTTCAAGAGGTTATTAATGAAAATGAATAATCTTATAAAATTGAATACACTGAAACAAAGGACATGTGCAAAATGTGCTGGAAGAAAGTCTTGTAATTATTTAAAATTTAAAGTTTTCAATTTATCAAATAATTAAAAAGTAAACCGGTTAATATTAATCTGAAATAATTTTATTATAGAAGTGTCAAACCAATAAATTACAAACAAATGACCGGTAAACGGATAAAAAGTTGCATCACAACCCCCTTTTAAATTGTAAACCGATCCTACCAAACACGAAACGACTCTTAAGAGTGGAGAAATTACTATTCACGATCCGTTAGACCTTGTTCAGGAATTCTACGGCCTCCAGTGTTGATTCTCTAAACAAGCTTTCTCGTGTTTAGAGACCTTACCTGATTCCGTCTTCAACGCTGTCTGATCAGCAACAAACCCATTATCCTTAAGCCCTACAAGAAGGGACACTTCATTAAGGTCCACACAAGTGTGTTTCCCCCTGCCCACCCTAACACATATCAGCTAGCCGAAGAGTAGACCTCCCATCAAGTGTATTTGTCAGAAAGTTCACCGGAGCATCATTTTTTTTCGAAATCCCTGCCCGCTTTAGAACATTACAAAGAATATCCTTAGCTAAACCATGCATGTATTTAAACCCATGTGACTCCTTGCAATGGACCGCATGCTCACAAAAAGTATCTAAACAAACCTTGCAGCAAATTGGGCAGGGCTCATCAACCGAAAATAAAGGGATCATTAGTCGGTACATAAGAATTACTCTACATTCCACATCCGACATGTGTTGGCACAGTCCTTCAATGGAGATTCCTATCAGGAAATCTTTAGCATGAGGAGCCCGCAAGGAATGAAACACGACTTTCTGACGAAGGGATAGACCAAACTCCTCTCCTAATTCAGGACAGTTCTACTAAATAATTTGTTTTCATATTTTATTCTTTTTTAATTGGCTACATTTTCCCCTACTTTATTACATCAATAATATTAAATATTCACTCATGCTCAGGATTGAACCTGGGATCTCTCCTCTAAGAGACATATGCCTCTACGAGGTAGCCCCATGTTGGTTTAAAACATACCTACTGAAGAAACACCAAGTCAATCCGAGGATTAACTTGTGGGTTTAGTCTCGTCAAATAAAGGTTAATCTCCTTTCTTCCTCAATGATTGGTACGAGCTCTTGCAAAACAAGACAACACTGTGAAGCTCGTTACAAGGAGGAGAATTAGGGGGGTCTCCTTGTAACCACCCTCCAGTGTGAGAATAAGAACTTGCTTTGAGGATGATAAGTGTATGTATTAAGTGAGAAAGCAAGAGAGTGATACTTAAACCTAGAGATTAAGTTCTCTATTTATAGCTGAAGAGAGTTGTGAAGGAGATGGGCTGATGGGCCTTGGGCCTGACGTCGACAACAAGTAATATCTTGTTTGTCTCTGTAAGGACCTTCAAAAATATCCCAAAATGACCCGTAAGTAAAAACCCGGACCCCTGAAACCTTAATCTATATCAAAAATCAAGAAAATAAGATTTTCTGGTCTTCAGGCGGGCCGCGTAAAGGTAAGCTTAGGCTTACGCGGGCCGCGTCAAAGTAAGGTTTGACCGGATAAGCGTTCAGATCCACGTGTCACACACGTGGCAAGTCTACTGATGACACCGTAGCCCTAATCTACATACTAGACCTCCTCGCGGGCCGTGTAAAGATCAAGGGTGGGCTCACGCGGGGCGCGTGAGACCCATATTTCACCTATAAATAGATTTGGTCCCGAGCTATCATTCTGTGTCGAAATTTCAATCAAAATCACGAAGTATACTGTCCAAAAGTCGAAATTTTATTTCACAGTAGTGCAACGCTACTACGATACCGGGTATTAACTCGATCGCTGCTACGATTCAATGTCCGATCGATTGAAACTTTCTGATGGATGTTTAAGTGTTGCCCACATTAGGGCCATACTTTGTCATTAGTCGTTAATTCGACGGATGTTTAAGTATAGCACTTTGTCATTCGTTGTGAGGGTTTTAATCTCGTGAGTTATCGTAAATGTTGTATTAGTTACTAACCTAGTTCGTGTGCATTGCTATTTAAATTAGGTTACAAGGCTAATCAGTAGGCTAAACTCTGCCCGTATAAATCTACAATGTGAGTCATTCTCTTTTATCAAAAGTATTTTACAATACTCCATTTTCAAATGTTATAATTACATGGATTAAGTCATGGTTATCTTGAATCACTGGCTAATTGGGGTATTGTGCATATTACTAATTTCTCACGGTTAGGCTAATAAATCCTAACAGTGATAATCATCACTACTTGGGGAAAGACCCAATAGTGGCATGACCATCGTCACCAGGTGACACGGCGCCAGATAAAAATAAGATAGAAGCCATTGTAATCGCTCTTATGCTGTAAATTATAACTATGTGTCATTTTATCAAATTGAGTGACTCGTCAGTATTTCCCCGCTGATAAAATATTTTTAAAACATGTTTCAGGCAACCTGCTGTAAATCAAGGAAAACGTGCTACGGAGCACTAATCAGCTTGAAGAGGTGGCTCAGTTAAAATAAATAAACATGTTTTATAAATCAGGGAATTTCCTAGTAAAATTCCTCTATTGTAATTTACGGGGTTTATCCCGAATTATGAAATAAAATAATAGGGCATTTTCAAGTTTAAAAGATCCTGATAAATCTTCCGTTGTCGCATCAATTAATAAATACCACGGGTTCCTGTCCCGCGGCTCCTGACCGGGTAAAACCGGGGCTGGGGCCGTGACAGGAAGAGGTGGTATCAGAGCCACTGATTTAAGCCTATTAAGTATTTAAAATACTTAATTTTCCTGATTATCGTCTTGTGATTATGTGTTTTTAACTGACTATCTGTTAGTTACAGTATGGGTAAGCAAAGAATCTCGGATATCTATCTTAAATTAGATAGTTCACCGAAAGATAAGGGAACTTCATTCCAATCAAATTCCTCAAGATACTCAACAGATACTGAGGAAGGAATATTTGTCCGTAAGGCACAGTTTGAGGAACCTCTTACCCCTAAGAAAAGAAATTTGATTCTTAGGAAAAGTCAAGGGAAAATAAAGAAGTCACAACAAAAAGGAGTAGGCATCAACCCACCATGGGAAGATGAATTAGACGAAAAATGGGCAAATCTCTATATGTTAGCCACTACAGCAGTAAATGCTAACTTATAGTTAAATCATTAAACTAGTACCAACACCTATGCCACCTACAAGCCAGAAACTTTAATATAATAAATAACCACTAGTATATTTGAATTTAGTTGTATTAAAAATAAATTACAAATATTTTGTTTCAATAAAATGGTTTATTAGATATTTGTAATTAATATTAAAAATTTCCGATTTCATTATGTGATTTTGTGAAAATTCAATTTACAAAATTTTAACCTAAAATTTTATATGTCTCTTCCTAACTGCTAAACAGCATGAATGAATTATCTGAAGCCCTTCAGAATCTCAACCTCTACCCTGTTAACATAGAAGTGTCCCAAGATTTTACCGGTTATTGGGCCGATGTGGAGGAACCTATGGAATTTCAAGCACAACCTCCGGAGAAACCTAAGCCAAAGAAGAGGAGAAGAATTGTGGGATGGAGGTGAGTGCGCAGGAGGAAACCAGTAACTCGGAAAGTTGCCAAGACAGAAAATCCAATAGATAAAGGAAAAGGAATAGAAATTGGAGAAAGCTCCAAGCAAGAGATTGGAGAAAACTCCAAGCAAGTTGAGGAAATGACGTTGTAGGAAGAGCTAGATTTCATAATGGCAAGCTGTGATACCCTTAAGCCTATCAATGAAACCCTTTTTACTTATCATGCTGAAACCCAACTTCCAATTAACTTGGAACCAGCCATCCCAGATCCCCTTGTCAATACCCGACCTCTAGGAGAAATGGAAGAATGGTGGACCAATGATTGGCAATTCCAGAATCTTTTAAACAATCCTTATACTTTTCTCCCTCAGTTTGAACCCGAACCTGCACCAAACCCACCAATGAGCAATGAGAATCTGGTTGAACTCCGCCACTATGGCGAAGAGCTGGTGGATGCTGGGAATAGAATCCGAGAGGTAGGGGAAAGGATCTCCTGGAAATACGACGAGAAGGAACGTCGTTTATAAATTACCAGCTGAGGAAAATGTTGTGACTGTGGTTGTGTGGTAGTAGGAATATATGTTTAATAATAATATAATAATAAAATATAATTATGTGAAATAACTCAAAATAAAAACCTTGTAAAATAATCAGTTTGTACGGATGCCTATAATATATAAAATATCTAAAGTCGAAAGATCGACAATTTTGGCTATACGTGTTAATGTGATAATGTGCAATTATTTTGTTATGTTTGGTTATTAATTATTTTATACTAATTACTTATCTAAATTAATTACCAGATGGCAAACGCTGGTAATGAACCCGATAATGAAGTTAATCAGTCTGAGCATAACAATGAGGATCAATTTCTGAATAGGCAAGATATCGAGAATATCGTTGCTCAGGGAATAGCCAATGCTATTCTAGCAATACTTGCTGCTGCTAGAAATCCAATTGAACCTCAACAAATTATTCCTAGTAAAGGTACTCAGGAAGATAACTTCAGTAATAGTATAAATGGAGGCGGCAACCATAATAATAACGACAATGACGTGATACAAGCTCCACAACTTAAGAAAATGAAAGCTGCAACACCTGGTTGCACGTACAAGGAGTTTCTTGCCTGTAAACCGGTTGAGTTTGCAGGTAACGAAGGGGCAACTGCTGCACTGCGTTGGTTAGAGAAAACCGAAGCAGTCATTACAATAAGTAAACGTGCTGATGTCGCAACCCCCGATCCCTGATTCCCGGGAACAAGCGGACGCGATCTCAGAGTTTCGGTGGTATCAGGTTATTTAATCTTGCAGCGGAATTTACATCAGGACCGTAGTTAGGAAATGTTTATCAGAGTAAAACCACCTTATTTAATATTAATAATCACATGGGTAAAACCCAAGTTTCTTATTACAATACATTTATAGGGATAAACACTATTTTATTGAATTTTAAAACATCGTTTATTAGGTAACTTTTATAGCCACATTTTCCCAAGCCTTCAGTGCTCTCCAGCTGGCTTTTTACTAATTGGCTATCACATTGGGTTACCTGAATCATGTTTTAAAAATATTTGTCAGCGGGAAATACTAGTGAGTGAATCCCAGTTTAATCAAGTTTAAAGTCACAGTGAACAGTATTGAGAGCGATCACATTGTTTATGTCTACACAATTACTCCATTTGGTACTATCAATCCTGACTTGTGGGTCATATTACACATTGGCTAACTCATTGTCTAATGGTAACGTATTGTTATCCCGACTTACTACTCACAGTGTAGTACAAATTTTGTATACAAAACCCCAACATACCAGCAGTAATTGAAGAACTACAAAGACTCAATCACTGCTAGATTTCATAGTAAAACATTTAAGGTTTGGTAAAACATTACCAAAAAGATTAACAAAAAGAGGATAAACTCACATTGCTGTCTTAGGCTTTTCGTAAGGGTTTCCTGGATATAATCTATAATTTATACAAATGTACATTGGTTAGTACCATAACCCTTTGAAAATATTAATAATACCCTCCCCGAGACGGTATTCCAACAACTACGTCGGGCAGAACCACGACAGTTGTTACGGAACCCTAAATCAATCGGGCAGCGTAACTATTATGAAGTTAGGGTTATAATACTTACAACGGAGCAGAACCTCGCTAATTAGGGGTATAATACCCGTGTATTATAACTTTTCTACAGAAATTGTGATTTGAGATTGAAATGTGAGCGACGGAAAATGAAAACAGATGAGTTCTATATATAGTGCCTAATTCTAGTCCTGTCACGGCCCGCGTAAAATATAGACAAGGGTTACGCGGCCCGCGTCAATCCTGGTCAACATAATAGCTTAGCCCGGTCACCAAGTAGACCCGCCACGATGTCGACACGTGTCAGCACCGGATGTCTCCGCGTTTCATGATCTCTCGCGGCCCGCGTTAACTAGCAAGGACTCTTACGCGGCCCGCTTGAACTAAAGGATTCAACGATATCAGGTTTAGACCCTGATACCGCCCGCGTGAACTATTGAGGTGGGTCTACGGGGCCCGCCTTAGCTCAATTTTTCTTGTTTTTACTTTATTTTAAATGCTATAACATAATTCGGGCTCGGTTTTCACATACGGGGTGTAACATAAGACATATTGGGACATTATATAATATATTAGAGTGTTAGACATATTATGAGGGTGTCGGTTTTATCGAGGGTTGTTATATTCTCCCCACCTTGTTTTAGAGCTCGTCCTCGAGATCTACTGAAACAAGTGCGGATATTTTCTTTGCATTTCTGACTCGAGCTCCCATGTATACTCAGGTCCTCTTTTGGAGTCCCATTTCACTTTGACCAGAACTAATCTCTTATGCTTGAGATTCTTGACTTTCCTGCCTTCAATTTGTAGAGGTCTTTCTACAAACATGAGTTGTTTATTTACCTCTATATCCTTAAGAGGTACTATCAGTGATTCATCAGCTAAACACTTTTTAAGATTAGATACATGAACACATCATGTATTCCTGCCATTTCCTCTGGCAGTTGTAGCTGATAGGCTACTGGTCCTACTCTTCTAATAATCTCAAAAGGTCCAACATATCTGGGACTTAGCTTTCCCCGTTTGATGAATCTTACCACTCCTTTCCTAGGAGAGACTTTCAACAATACTTTATCTCCTACTTGAAATTCCAACGGTTTGCGTCGGTTATCAGCATAACTCTTCTGTCGATCACGTGCTGCTTTCAGTCGTTCCTTGACTTGAATAATCTTGTCAGTTGTTTCTTGTACTATATCAGGTCCAGATAGTTGTTTTTCCCCAATTTCTGCCCAACAGACTGGAGTTCGACACTTTCGTCCATAAAGTGCTTCGAATGGTGCAGCATTGATACTTGTGTGATAACTGTTATTATAAAAAATTTCTATTAAAGGTAAGTGATCGTCCCAATTACCTCCAAAATCAATTACACAAGCTCTAAGCATGTCCTCCATTGTTTGAATTGTCCTTTCGCTTTGTCCATCCGTTTGTGGATGATAAGTCGTACTTAGCTTTAACTTAGTTCCCATTGCCTTTTGGAAACTTGACCAAAAATGAGAGGTAAAGCGACTATCTCTATCAGAAACAATTGATAAAGGAATGCCATGTAAAGAAACAATTTCATTTACATATAGTTTAGCTAATTGTTCCATACTAATTGTTTCCTTCATTGGTAGAAAATGAGCTGACTTGGTTAGCCTATCTACAATCACCCAGATTGTATCATTTCTTTTCTTTGTTTTGGGTAATTTGGTAACAAAATCCATTGTTATTAATTCCCATTTCCACACTGGCATTTCTAATTGTTGTAACAAACCTGAGGGTTTCTGGTGTTCGGCTTTAACTTGTAAACAAGTTAGACATTTAGAAACATAGGCTGCTATGTCCTTTTTCATTCCTATCCACTAGAATTTTTTCCTTAAATCCTGGTACATTTTATCACTTCCTGGATGCATCGTATATTTAGACTTATGGGCCTCTTCTAATATACAATGACGTAGATTTCCTAATTTAGGTATCCACATTCTCTTTTTATGGAATCTCCAAATTCCATCTGTTCCTTGTTCCAATTCTTTTAGCATACCTTTTAATTTTTTAGAATCATCCTTGATTACTGATTCTTGTGCTTCTCTTATCTGATCATTTAAATCTACTTGCAGATTTAATTTAAGAGAACGTGCCCTTTTTGGCTTTTCATGATACTTTCGGCTTAAAGCATCTGCCACTATATTTGCTTTTCCTTCATGATACTGGATATCACAATCATAATCACTAAGAAATTCCATCCAACGCCTTTGTCTCATATTCAACTCTTTCTGCCCGAAAACATACCTTAAACTTTTGTGATCAGTAAATATGGTAAACTTACTACCATAAAGGTAACGTCTCCAAATCTTAAGAGCAAAAATTATGGCTCCTAATTCTAAATCATTGGTTGAATAATTCTCTTCATGATTCTTAAGTTGTCTAGATGCGTAAGCTATAACCTTTTGGCGTTGCATCAACACACATCCATAACCTAATCTAGAAGCATCACAATAGACTACGAAGTCTTCAGTTCCTTCTGGTAACGCTAGTATGGGTGTATGGATGCGTAAGCTATAATCTTTTCTTAAGACTTCTAAATGCTTCTTCTTGTTTTAATCCCCATTCAAACTTAACAGATTTACAGGTTAATTTAGTTAAAGGAATGGCTATTCTAGAAAAATCTCGAATAAATCTTCTATAATAACCGGCCAATCCTAAGAAACTTCTAACCTCAGTTGGTGACTCAGGGGTTTTCCATTTAGTAATCGCCTCGATCTTTGTTGGATCTACATGAATTCCTTCATGATTGACTAGGTGTCCAAGGAATTGTACCTGTTCTAACCAAAATTCGCACTTTGAAAACTTAGCATAAAGCTTTTCCTTTCTTAATAAACTTAAAAGTGCGTGCAAATGCTTTGCATGATCTTCTTTACTCTTAGAGTAAATTAGAATATCATCTATGAAGACAATTATGAATTTATCCAAATATGGCTTACATATTCGGTTCATCATGTCCATAAATGCAGCTGGGGCATTGGTTAAACCAAATGGCATGACAGTAAATTCATAATGACCATACCTTGTTTTAAAAGCGGTCTTGGGAATGTCCTCTTCCTGTACCTTTAATTGATGATATCCTAACCTTAAATCGATTTTAGAGAAAAATCGAGCTCCTTGTAGCTGATCAAACAGATCATCGATTCTCAGTAATGGGTACCGATTCTTAATCGTGACTTTGTTTAATTCACGGTAGTCAATGCACATACGCATTGATCCGTCCTTCTTTTTAACAAAGAGTATCGGCGCTCCCCATGGCGACGAACTTGGTTGTATAAATCCTTTCTCTAACAATTCGTCTAATTGTTTCTTCAATTCCTGCATTTCAGCAGGTGCCAAACGGTAGGGTGCTTTGGCAATCGGTGCTGTTCCTGGTATTAGATGAATTCTGAATTCAACTTCTCTGTCGGGTGGTAGTCCTGATAATTCTTCTGGAAATACATCTGAAAACTGAGATACTACTGGAATATCTTTTAAATCCTTTCCTTTAGTGTTAGTGATTATGGAAATCAAATACACTATAGAACCTTTTCTCATATAACTTGCAGTTTTCATCACAGAGATAAATTTAGTGGACCTAGAAGATTTATCTCCTTTAATTGTGATCATTTTACCTTTTGGTGAATTTACTTGAATTAACTTTTGATCACATAAAATACTGGCTTTATTGGCTATTAACCAATCCATTCCTAAAACAACATCAAATCCTACCAGGTTTATAGGATAAATATTTGCAATAAATTTCTGATTTAAAATTTCTATTCTTGCTCCCTACAAGATTTCAGAAATTCTAACAGTTTCTCCATTGGCTGTCTCTACTAAGCATTCATGTGGTAGTTTAGTTAATGACTGATTTAAAATTTTGCAAAACGATGTATTAATAAAACTTTGGTTTGCACCAGAGTCAAATAATACTTTAGCAAAGACATCATTAACTAAAAACGTACCAGCTATGACATCTGGGATCATCTTGGCTTCTTCTGCAGTCAAAACAAATGCTCTAGCATTTTTAGTGTTCTTGTTGTCTGGAGCTGGAGCTAATTTCGGACAGTTTGGCCTGATATGACCTTTTTCTCCACAGTTGAAACATAATCCATTACTGGATTTCTTCCTGCAATTTTCTTCCTTGTGTCCTGGCATCTTGCAATAATTGCAGAGAGTGGAGCATTTTCCTGAATGCTTTTTCTTGCAGACCTTGCAGTTGGGTGCAGAGGTAGAACCCATATTCTTATGATTGAAATTTCCGGAACGGAATTCTTGTGTAAGCCTTTGGGTTAAGTTCCTCCTCTGATCTTCTTCTCTAGTACGGACTAATTCATCAGTCAAGGTATTGGCTAGTTCTACAGCTTCTTCTATATTTTGAGGTCTAGCTGCCTTGACTATATGTCTTATCTCTCCAATTAATCCCCAAATATAACGGGAAATTAACACTGGTTCTGGCGAAGCAAGGGTTGGCACTATTCTAGCATATTCGAAGAATAACTTCGTGTATCCCTTACTATCCACACCAGTCATCCTAAGATTTAGGAATTTATTTGCTATTTGTTCCTTTTCATTAGGAGGGCATAACTTCCTTTCTACCTTGTCCTTAAATTCTTCTCATTCCATATCATAGGTTCTATCAGTTCCTTTTGTTTGGAGGATAGTGTTCCACCATTCTAGTGCTGCATTCTTAAACATATTAGAAGCAAACAGTATTTTGTCTTCTTCAGCACATTTGCTTATCCTTAAGACTGCCTCAGTCTTTTCTATCCAGCGTAAGGTTGCAATGGCCCCTTCATTGCCCGAGAATTCCATTGGTTTACAAGACCAGAATTCCTTATAAGAACAACCGTAAGGCACGGTTCTTCTTCTTTTGGGAATGGGCATTTGAAGTACAGGTCCATTGTTCACACTGTTTTCTGGTTCGCTTGGTCGCTTACTGCTATGATTACTTTTATTATCAGCATCCTTAACAGTTTGAAGAATAAATGGCATTGCATCTATAATTCCTTGTGCTACTATATGTTGGATAGCACTATTGTCCACTTGATTGTTATTGTTATTGATGCTTGGATTCTCATTAACCACGTTAATGTTACTCTGGTTATCATTATTCAGATTTCTTTGATTTCCTTCGTCGGCCATCTGAATTTTAACAATTACCCCATATTAATATCACAAATAATAAGTAATATAGTTAATCACATGACACGCAATTTAACCAAAACCGTCGATCATTGCGACTTGTACTCTATTTTCATATACTATGCGTCTATTGCACACTAGTACAGAAATAAAGATTACAATACCAACAGAAAGAAAATTACACTAATAGTAATATGCATCTGTACACACATATTTTATTTTATTATATTTTATTATTATTACTACTACCATTTCTTCCATTCACATTCATGGATATGGATTTATCCAAAAATCCATATTGCGCTCATCGTATTTCCATACGAGACGCTCTCCCACCTGACGCATTCTCTCACTGCTCTCTAAAATTTCCTCCCCGAAAGTCCTAAGTTCTTGGACATTTTCTACACTCATTGGGGGTGCAGGTTCTTGGACTGGGTTTGGAATCTGGGGTGCGGGTTCCTGATATGGGGGTGACAGTTCCTGAAATCGGTAAGGATCCTCTAAAATTTCCCTAATATATTCATCTTGGTAATAGGGATCTAAAGGGTCCATACCTGGGTAGGCTTCTAGGTTCTGTATGGGTGGGTATTCCTGGATAGGGTAACGTTGCACAAAATCCCTATTATCGTCCCACCAGGGGTCGTAATTTGGATCTAGAGGGTTTGGTGCAGGTACCCTAGGGATTTCTTCTGGGTTAAAGTCATGCATCTCCACCTGGTTTTCCTGGTTTTCTATTTCCATGGGTTGATCTGGGTTTTGTGGTTGTGGGGCTACTAGTTGTTCCAGACTAGGGTCAGCAGCAGTTGTGGCTAGGATATGAAAATTAGTTAGGCTTCTATTAAGCATATCCTATGTATGGTCATTTGTTCTACGCTTAGCAGCTGCTAGAACTCTTTGCTGTTGCAACTTTCGCATTCTCTTCCTACGAGCAAAAGTTTCCTTACTGAACCATCCTCATTTCTTATTAGGGAATGACTCTTCTGACTGAGCTCTAAAAGCAAACACTCCTTCTTCCTGATCAGCAGAATACCCAGAAAGGGCAGGCTGTGACGAAGTACCTTCACTCTTAGGTGATTCAGACAACAGACGATTCATGTCTGAGGGTCCTTGATCACTCATACTGTAAACTAACAAATAGTCAAATAACGCATAACAAATAAATACAGTTATGCACGTATTTCCATAATTTATTTCCTAACACAAAATTTAGAATTTAAGTGTCAGCAGAACACTTCTTTGGCTCAGACCAGTGGCTAGGCTCTGATACCACCTTCTGTCGCAACCCCCGATCCCTGATTCCCGGGAACAGGCAGACGCGATCTCAGAGTTTCGGTGGTAACAGGTTATTTAATCTTGCAGCGGAATTTACATCAGGACCGTAGTTAGGAAATGTTTATCAGAGTAAAACCACCTTATTTAATATTAATAATCACATGGGTAAAACCCAAGTTTCTTATTACAATACATTTATAGGGATAAACCCTATTTTATTGAATTTTAAAACATCGTTTATTAGGTAACTTTTATAGCCACATTTTCCCAAGCCTTCAGTGCTCTCCAGCTGGCTTTTTACTAATTGGCTGTCACATTGGGTTACCTGAAACATGTTTTAAAAATATTTGTCAGCGGGAAATACTGGTGAGTGAATCCCAGTTTAATCAAGTTTAAAGTCACAGTGAATAGTATTGAGAGTGATCACATTGTTTATGTCTACACAATTACTCCATTTGGTACTATCAATCCTGACTTGTGGGTCATATTACACATTGGCTAACTCATTGTCCAATGGTAACGTATTGTCATCCCGACTTACTACTCACAGTGTAGTACAAATTTTGTATACAAAACCCCAACATACCGGCAGTAATTGAAGAACTACAAAGACTCAATCACTGCTAGATTTCATAGTAAAACATTTAAGGTTTGGTAAAACATTACCAAAAAGATTAACAAAAAGAGGATAAACTCACATTGCTGTCTTAGGCTTTTCGTAAGGGTTTCCTGGATATAATCTATAATTTATACAAATGTACATTGGTTAGTACCATAACCCTTTGAAAAATATTAATAATACCCTCCCCGAGACGGTATTCCAACAACTACGTCGGGCAGAACCACGACAGTTGTTACGGAACCCTAAATCAATCGGGCAGCGTAACTATTACGAAGTTAGGGTTATAATACTTACAACGGAGCAGAACCTCGCTAATTAGGGGTATAATACCCGTGTATTATAACTTTTCTACAGAAATTGTGATTTGAGATTGAAATGTGAGCGACGGAAAACGAAAACTGATGAGTTCTATATATAGTGCCTGATTCTAGTCCTGTCACGGCTCGCGTAAAATATAGACAAGGGTTACGCGACCCGCGTCAACCCTGGTCAACATAATAGCTTAGCCCGGTCACCAAGTAGGCCCGCCACGATGTCGACACGTGTTAGCACCGGATGTCTCCGCGTTTCATGATCTCTCGCGGCCCGCGTTAACTAGCAAGGACTCTTACGCGACCCGCTTGAACTAAAGGATTCAACGATATCAGGTTTAGACCCTGATACCGCCCGCATGAACTATTGAGGTGGGTCTACGCGGCCCGCCTTAGCTCAATTTTTCTTGTTTCTAATTTATTTTAAATGCTATAACATAATTCGGGCTCGGTTTTCACATACGGGGTGTAACATAAGACATATTGGGACATTATATAATATATTAGAGTGTTAGACATATTATGAGGGTGTCGGTTTTATCAAGGGTTGTTATAGCTGAGGACGACAAGGTCACGCGTCGCATCTTTTTAAAGAAGGGGCGCTAGAATGGTGGAATACGGTACTTCAAGCCAAATGAAGAAATATGGCTTATGCCATGAGTTGGGAAGAATTTAAGCGTCTAATAGAAAGAAAATTATGTCCTGAATATGAGAAAGAACAAATGGCAAATAAATTTCTGAACCACCGGATGGTGGATGTAGACTGTCGAGGGTATACCTCGACATTCTTCGAATATGCGAGAGTAGTACCAACCCTGGCTTCGCCAGAACCAGTGCTTATTTCCCGCTATATTTGGGGATTGATTGGCGAAATCCGTAATATCGTTAAAGCTGCGAGACCCCGCACTATTGACGATGCTGTGGAATTAGCTAACACCCTAACTGACGGACTGATACGTACAAGAGAAGAAACCCGTAAAAAGGAAGTAGCCCAAAAGATTACCCAAGGATTCCGTATGGGTAATCGTAGTAATTTCAAGAGAAAGGGAACCGGGCAATCTTCCACTGTTCCATTTTGCAATGTATGCAAAAGGAAGCATTTTGGAAGATGCAAAGGATATTGCAATTTCTGCAAAATCCCGGGGCACCAAGAAGAAGACTGCAGGAAGAAGAAAGCAAAAATCTGCTACAACTGCGGAGAAGCTGGACATTTTAGGCCAGACTGCCCTAAATTGACCAAACCAGCGGACAACAAAGCCAAACCTACAGAAGGAGCTACCAAGAAGAACGCAAAAGCCTTCCAGTTGACTACTCAGAAAGCAGAACCAATTCCTGATGTGATAGCTGGTACGTTCCTAGTTCACAACGTCTATGCAAAAGTATTATTTGACTCTGGTGCAAACTGACGGGTGGTCCGTAGGACAACCCTTAAGTGCCTTAAAAAGATTAAAATCCCATGCTTTACACGTTTGATTGTTTGAACTTGGTAACTACTAGTTGTTTGGACGTGCAGGTGCAAATGGAGCATAAAAGGGAAAGAATTTGGAGCATTAATAAAAAAATCAATTTTTGGAATTGAAGAATTAAGAGGATAGCATGATAGAGGACGAAATTACGAGAACGTAGGCGAAAACGGTGAAGAAAACGGAGTTGAAACGAAAAAGTTATGCTGAAAACAAGTTTTCAACATTGCCTGCCGTATGACAGAAGACAAGGACCGTATGACTTGGCTGCTCGCCGTAAGCTACGGCCCTATGGCGTAGCTTACGGCGCCGACTGATCCAATTTTGTAACTTGTGCATTTATTGGTCATTTGATGGGGTTTTTATGGGGTCTAATCATGTTTTTCGGTTACTACTCACTTGGGGACGAATTTTGGCTAATTCTTGGAGACTAGAGCTTGAAGAACACTATCCTAATCTTTAGTTTTGTTGCTTTGATCTTGATGAACAATAATACTCTTGTGATGATGTTGTTTCAAGCCATGAGTGGCTAAGTACTCTATGATCATCTTTGGTGGAAGGTTTTGCAAGACTTTATGCACAAGTTAATTCTTCAATTCCAAAAATTGATTTTTTTATTGATGCTCCAAATTCTTTCCCTTTTATGCTCCATTTGCACCTGCACGTCCAAACAATTAGTAGTTACCAAGTTCAAACAATCAAACGTGTAAAGCATGGGATTTTAATCTTTTTAAGGCACTTAAGGGTTGTCCTACGGACCACCCGTCACATCCCCACACTTACTCGTTGCTTGTCCCAAGCAACCTATTCAAAAACCATTTCAAAACCACAAGCGATCAACATGCAAATCAAGCTAAAATGTATCGTCCTTTTACTAACTTTTTATTACACCACAAGACACACCCCTCACAACAACTCTCGGTGACAAGAAATATTAGCACATTATGCTAAAACACTCAATGCACGTGTGTGATTGTGCGACAATAAGCTTGTATACAAATCGAATCTCCTCCTATCAAATATTTAGCATGCTTATGAATCAAAAGGACATTCGGATTGTAACGGGGCTATGTGTAAAGGTAGGAAATAGTGGGAATGTGAAAGTAGCTCATTGATTCGACCCGGTTTTTATTTCTACTACTAAACAAAGCAAACATCAACTATATACACAACTTCATCAACATTTTCAACTACTATTGCAACTAAATCCTTCTTTTTGTATTTTTCTCATATTTTTTTCTCTTTTTTTTTCTTTCTTTCTTTTTGTTTTTTTTTTTTTTTGTTTTTTAAGCATAGAACTCAAAAATATATACAAGAACATCAACAATCACAAACTAAATTCCTAAACCGGGTCATCTCAATAGGTAAAGTTTTTGTAAGAAGTAGGTTTGGGTCACAACCGAATGGTATAAGGATCAAACATGGCTTTCTAAAGACCAAACCCCCACCCCTCACAATACCAAGCTCATATATGTAACGTATGAGGTCCAACCCCCAATTCCCACACTCACACACATCTAGACGAGGCTACCTAAAAGTCCCCTATCATTTTCACAAGCATGCTAATCCTAGGCTTCAACAAGAATTCGTACACAAGTTCTATTAATACAATACACACACCGCCACTCAAAACAAGGAAAGCATCTTTAATAATCATATGTGGCTCAAAAACTCACCAGGAAATGACTAGAAAGGGGTGTCGGTGTGTCATGCGGAACAATGTCAAGTGTTCAAATTCCAACAACTTTTCGTTTGCTTTCACAAATTTTTCAAAAATTCTCAAAATTTTCCCCTCATCCCCACACTTGGGATACATTATCCCAATGTATGGTTTTGAAGGGAATATCGCTTTCAACAAAAACACCAACATTTGCTTATACTCTCAAACCCCAAATTTCTTTTTGTATATTTTTTTTATCTTTTTAAACAAAAGCAAACAAACTAACTACCAATATTTCAAAGCTAAAGAACAAATCAAGACTAAGGAAAGAGTACATGACCTGGTGAAGTTTGACAAAACAGATCCAAGCCACCCCCATTTATGGTGGTTCAAAGAATCGGTTCCTGCCACTTCCATCACTACATCGTGCCATTGCGTAGAATGCATCCGTCCCATTTCGACTCGATGGGTAATCAAGTACACTCCTGCTTGAACCCATATGTTTTTCTTCACGGCCCGGTGGGTGCTTTTTTCTCATTCTTTGAAACACATTTTTCATACAATCACTAGACTCACCACCCTTCCCCTCAATGGACTCATTACTAATCACTCTGGTTTGAACATCAAAGGACAACTTATGCTTCTTTTCGGTCATGGTAATAATCCCGTCTCTACAATTAATTTGAGCATTTGCTGTGTATAGAAACGGTCTACCTAAAATTACCCTTTGTTGTGCTGCCATTTTGGTAAAAGCATAGTCTAGAACTAGAAAATCCACCAGGTATTCAAACTCTCCCAACTGAATCTTAACATTCCTAACCATTCCCTGTGGACGCCTCCAACTTTCATCCGCCAAGCTCACCATGGTGTCTATATCTTCAAGCGGACCAAAGTCGTACATATCGTATAGATCGCCTGGTAGCACACTCATACTCGCCCTATAATCCAATAATGCATGGGGGATTTTTAATTTTCCCACTCGGATCGGCACAAGTGGTGCTCCATGCTCTTTGTCCGTTTCAAACTTGGAATCCCTTCCTATACCTGCACTCACTTGACAAGAAGATGTTAAAAATGTTTCATTGAATTCACTATTAGGAACGGTGCTTACCACATTGATATTAACACTTTTAATGTTTTTGGGATTTATCACCGTGTCACTTGGTAGCTGGCCTTTTGCTTTCTTCAATATCGCCACTTCACTTGCAAGTTGACCCATTTGGGTGGTCAAAGTTTGAATCGCTTTATCACGGGCCTCGTCCTTTTGCATCCGAACCACACCACGTTGATTCATTCGTTGCATTTCAACTTGTATCGCCTTCAACATCTCCATTACTTCGTTTCCACCTGAAGAGCTTTGACCCGTTTGATATTGCCTTTGAAATCCTTGGTTTCCTTGGAAATTCGGGTTAGCTTGATTTGAAGGGTTCCCATACCGAAAGTTTGGGTGGTTTCTTAAACCGGGGTGGTAAATATTAGAATTCATATTGTTGTAATTTCTACCACCCCCTCCTTGACCTTGTACTGCATGAACTTCTTCATATTGCCCTTCCACCATTCCTTGGCAATTTTCAGCCGCATGACCTATTTCACTGCAAATAGCACAAACATCATAAATTTGATTAGAGGTTTGAACGTTACCATCATCAACCGCATGCACTTGTGTTCGGGTGACGGTCGGTCGTGCTCTCCTTGATGCTTGAGCTTTCCTCTTTGATGTAATTGCCATTTGTTCCAAGAACTCCCAATCGTCATTCTCATAATTTGTGCCAAAAGACCCATTTGTAATGGACATTAAATCACGAGCATCTTCGGCACTCAACCCCTCGTGGAAGGCATTCATCAACTCCCAAAGTTCAATTCCATGATGAGGACAATTTTTAATCATCATATTAAAACGCTCAAAGGCTTCATGAAACATTTCGCCTTGTTGTTGTTGAAAACTCCTCAACCCCTTCCTAGCATCGTTGGTCTTTTGAGCGGTGTAAAATTCATCTAGGAAAATTTGTTGCATTTCCGCCCAAGTGTAAATAGATGCTCAAGGCAAAGTATAGAACCACTTCTTTGCCTTATCCTCCAAAGAAAATTGAAACAGGACTAACTTGACATCATCGGCCGAAAAACCTTGACTCCCAAGAGTATTGCAAATTGAGTCATAGGCCTCCAAATGAAAATAAGGTTCCTCCGTTGCTAAACCCTTATATTTCGGCAAACTTTGTAGTGAATTAGTCCTTACTTCAAAGGTTCTTCCTTGGTTGTTGTGAGGAATAACCACCGGTGAAGGATTATGAGTAATCACCGGCCTAAAATGCGCTTCAATACCCCCCGCATGTTCTCTAAGATGCCTTCTCGGTACACCAAACCGACCCCTTGGACGAACAGGACTCATTGGTCTTGGTATATGCCCTTGTGGTGCAAATGGTTGTTGAATTTGTTGTTGTTGCATCGGTGGGTGTTGAATTGGCCTTTGAAATTGTGGTTGCACATTCTGTGGACGAACTTGTTGCAATGGTATAGGGCGTTGCAATGGCGGCCCTTGTGGCCTCGGCCTAATATATTGTGGTATGAGTTGTTGTTGTTGTGGCACTCCACCAACACTTGACATTCTTTGAGTTTGCCCTGGCACATAAGTAAGCTCTCCTTGTTCCCCATCACCCATATATGCATATCCTTCTTCCTCATAACCCTCGAACTCTTCATATCCTTCTTCATATCCATCTCCTCCTATACCCGATGATTGCCCAAATGGAAGAGTCGAATATTGGAAACCCGACTGGTTCGATGGTCTAAATGATGTAGCATGGACAATGGTTGAGTTTGTGCAATGGTATAGTTTGAAGATGATTGTCCTGCACCCGGGAAGAAATGGGAAAATGGTGGAATGGTAGTAGAAGGGTTATAAGTAATGGTTGGTTCTTCTTGAGTGGTAATGGGTTGTGTGGTGTTGGTTGGTGTAACATTATGAAGTAAAGTAGGTTCGGTAGTAGTGGTAGGCATGGTGGTATTTGGTGACGGTTGAGTGGATGTTGGTATGAAAGGTGGTACAGTTTCACCCGTAGTGGGTAGTGGTGATGGTGGATCCATGTATCTCAGTGGTATAATCGGTGTAATTGGTGTTGTTGGTGAACCGCTAATTGTGTTTTCCCTTAACAAGATTCTGTTTGCTCGCAAAGTTCGTTCAATTTCTGGATCAAATGCTAATGGTGAAAGCTTGTGAGAGCTCCTAGTACGCATGCACCTGTCAATACATGCACACTAACACACCCAGCGTAAACCAGAAAAATAACAAAAGATAAAAAATAACACACGTTGCGCACTACTCCCGGCAACGGCGCCAAAATTTGACGTGATGTCGCGGTCACAATCAAATTTAATCCAATTACAACTAATTAGCTAGTGGTAAGTGGGTATCAAACACAAGGAGTTTGTGGAATATGTGTTATTTAGAAGATTATATCTAACTTGACTAAATTAATCTAATTGCAAGAAAAGTAAAATTCAAGAGTTTATGTGAGTGAATTGGTTTTAGACTAAATTAAACTAATTAAATTGAAGATGATCATTTGTCTCTAATTTGTTTACAACCAAAACTTTCATCTTGCAATTTAATTAGTTTAATTTAGTCTAAAACCAATTCACTCACAAAAACTCTTGAATTTTACTTTTCTTGCAATTAGATTAATTTAGTCAAGTTAGATATAATCTTCCAAATAACACATATTCCACAAACTCCCTGTGTTCGATACCCACTTACCACTAGCTAATTAGTTGTAATTGGATTAAATTTGATTGTGACCACGACATCACGTCACAAACCAAAGTTTTATAAATACTTCATTCTGCCAAGCTCTTAACTTACCCTTAACCAACCTTAGGCAGATTTTTACAGTCAAAACGGCAGAAGGGAATTCTGTTAAAAGAAATAAGGTTGTGCGAGAAGGAAAGATAGAACTTTTAGGTCATAAATTTTCAGCAAACCTGTTACCTATGGATTTAGCCGGATTTGATGTTGTGTTAGGAATGGATTGGCTAGTAGCCAATCATGCTCGAATTCTTTGTGATAAGAATTCCATAGAAATTCATACACCCTCAGGAGAATTAGTGGTGATTACAGGAGATAAGCCACGAAAGCCAATGAAATTCATTTCAGTAATGAAATTGGCCAGTTATTCAAGAAAACAAGAAATGGTGTATATGATTTCAGTAATCATTAACACTAAGAGTAAGGAACTTAAGGAAATTCCAGTAGTATCAGAATACTCAGATGTATTCCCAGAAGAACTACATGGATTACCACCTGATAGGGAAGTAGAATTTAGAATTCATCTAATTCCTGGAACTACACCAGTAGCCAAGGCACCTTATCGGTTAGCACCCACATAAATGCTAGAATTGAAAAAGCAATTAGATGAATTACTGAGCAAAGGATTTATACAACCTAGTTCATCCCCGTGGGGAGCGCCAGTGTTGTTTGTGAAGAAGAAAGATGGTTCGATGCGAATGTTTATCGATTATAGAGAATTGAATAAAGTTACAATTAAGAATCGATACCCATTACCTAGGATTGATGATCTTTTTGATCAATTGCAAGGAGCTAGATACTTTTCCAAAATAGATTTACGCCCAGGATATCATCAATTGAAGGTACAAGAAGAAGACATACCTAAAACTGCTTTCAGAACTAGGTATGGTCATTACGAGTTTACAGTCATGCCCTTTGGGTTAACAAATGCTCCAGCAGCATTTATGGACATTATGAATAGGATCTGTAAACCATACTTGGATAAATTCGTAATTGTCTTTATCGACGATATACTTATTTATTCCAAAAGTCAGGAGGAGCATTGTGAGCACCTGCATGCACTCTTAACATTGTTAAGAAAGAAACAACTTTATGCCAAATTCTCGAAGTGTGAATTTTGGCTACAAAAAGTGCAATTTTTAGGTCACATGGTGAATCACGAAGGTATTCACATAGATCCTGCTAAGATAGAAGCGATCACCAAATGGAAAGTCCCACAATCAGCGATGGAAATTAGAAGTTTTATAGGATTAGCCGGATATTATAGACGGTTTATTAAGGATTTTTCCAAGATAGCTGTACCATTAACTAAGCTAACCTGTAAAGCAGCTAAATTTGAATGGGGACCTAGACAGGAAGAGGCCTTTAAGATTTTGAAACAAAAGTTAACAAACGCCCCAATTCTAGCCTTACCGAAAGGAACAGAAGATTTTGAAGTCTATTGTGATGCTTCTAAGCTAGGATTAGGATGTGTATTAATGCAACGCAAGAAGGTAATTGCGTATGCATCAAGGCAATTGAAAAAGCACGAGGAAAAATATACGACTCATGACTTAGAATTAGGAGCCATAATTTTTGCCCTTAAGATTTGGAGACATTATTTGTATGGAAGTAAGTTTACTGTTTATACAAATCATAAAAGCTTAAGATATATATTTGGGCAAAAAGAATTGAACATGAGGCAAAGGAGATGGATGGAAATATTAAGCGACTACGACTGTGATATTCAATATCATGAAGGAAAGGCAAACGTAGTTGCTGATGCCTTAAGTCGTAAGTATCATGAGAAACAACGACGAGTTTGTGCTCTTAGATTAAGTTTACAATTAGACTTAATGGAACAACTGAAAAGCATTCGAGAAACATCAATCAAGGATGATGCTGAAGGAATGAAAGGAAGAATAAAGGAATTAGAACAAGGAGCTGATGGAATTTGGAAATTCCACAAGAAAAGAATTTGGGTACCTAAGCAGTGAGAATTAAGAAATAAGATTTTAGAAGAAGCCCATAAATCTAGGTATACCACGCATCCTGGTAACAATAAGATGTACCAAGATTTAAGGAATAATTTATGGTGTATAGGAATGAAAAAGGACATAGGTAGATATGTTTCTAAGTGTCTTACTTGTTTACAAGTTAAGGCAGAACACCAGAAACCCTCAGGTCTACTACAACAGTTAGAAATGCCGATATGGAAATGGGAACTCATAACAATGGATTTTGTTACTAAGTTGCCCAAAACCAGAAAAGGTAATGATGCGATTTGGGTAATTGTGGATCGATTAACCAAATCAGCTCATTTTCTACCAATGAAAGAAACCTTTAGCATGGAAAGGTTAGCCAAGTTGTATGTAGATGAAGTAGTATCCTTACATGGAGTTCCACTCTCCATTGTTTCGGATAGAGATAGTCGTTTCACTTCCCATTTCTGGACAAGTTTCCAAGAAGCTATGGGAACCCGACTAAATCTAAGTACTGCATATCATCCTCAAACAGACGGACAAAGTGAACGGACGATCCAAACCCTGGAAGACATGCTTAGAGCATGTGTCATCGATTTTGGTGGAAACTGGGATGATCACCTACCTTTAATTGAATTCTCCTATAACAATAGTTATCATTCAAGCATCGAAGCTGCCCCATTTGAAGCACTGTATGGACGCAAGTATAGAACTCCAGTTTGTTGGGCAGAGATAGGAGTAAGTCAGTTATCAGGTCCAGAGATTGTACAAGAAACTACTGCCAAGATCACTCAAATCAAGGAAAGATTAAAGACGGCTCGAGATCGCCAGAAGAGTTATGCAGAAAATAGGCGTAAGTCGTTGGAGTTTCAAGTCAGAGACAAGGTTCTCTTGAAAGTTTCTCCTTGGAAAGGAGTAGTTTGCTTTGGTAAGAAAGGAAAGCTAAGTCCAAGATACGTAGGACCATTTCCAGTAATCCAAGGTATAGGACTAGTTGCCTATCGCTTACAACTACCAGAGGAGCTAGCTGGGGTACATGACGTATTTCATGTATCCAATCTCAAGAAATGTCTATCGGATGAATCACTAGTAGTCCCTTTTCAAGACATCCGAGTAAATGAAAAGTTGAAATTCGTGGAGAAACCAATTCAGATAGAAGACAGAAAGATCAAGTTTCTCAAACACAAAAGACTAGTATTGGTTAAAGTCAAATGGAATTCAAAGATAGGCCCCGAGTACACTTGGGAGCTAGAATCGAAGATGAAGCGAAAGTATCCTCACTTATTTCAGTAAATCTCGAGGACGAGATTTTAAATAAGGTGGGGAGGATGTAAGGACCTTCAAAAATATCCCAAAATGACCCGTAAGTAAAAACCAGGACCCCTGAAACCTTAATCCATATAAAAATCAAGAAAATAAGATTTTCTGGTCTTCAGGCGGGCCGCGTAAAGGTAAGCTTAGGCTTACGCTTACGCGGGCCACGTCAAAGTAAGGTTTGACCGGATAAGCGTTCAGATCCACGTGTCACACGCGTGGCAAGTCTACTGATGACACCGTAGCCCTAATCTACGTACTAGACCTCCTCGCGGGTCGCGTAAAGATCAAGGGTGGGCTCACGCGGGCCGCGTGAGACCCATATTTCACCTATAAATAGATTTGGTCCCGAGCTATCATTCTGTGTCGAAATTTCAATCAAAATCACGAAGTATACTGTCCAAAAGTCAAAATTTTATTTCACAGTAGTGCAACGCTGCTACGATATCGGGTATTAACTCGATCGCTGCTATGATTCAATGTCCGATCGATTGAAACTATCCGATGGATGTTTAAGTGCTGCCCACATTAGGGCCATACTTTGTCATTAGTCGTTAATTCGACGGATGTTTAAGTATAGCACTTTGTCATTCGTTGTGAGGGTTTTAATCTCGTGAGTTATCGTAAATGCTGTATTAGTTACTAACCTAGTTCGTGTGCATTGCTATTTAAATTAGGTTACAAGGCTAATCAGTAGGCTAAACTCTGCCCGTATAAATCTGCAATGTGAGTCATTCTCTTTTATCAAAAGTATTTTACAATACTCCATTTTCAAATGTTATAATTACAGGGATTAAGTCATGGTTATCTTGAATCACTGGCTAATTGGGGTATTGTGCACATTACTAATTTATCACGGTTAGGCTAATAAATCCTAACAGTGATAATCATCACTACTTGTGGAAAGACCCAATAGTGGTATGACCATCGTCACCAGGTGACACGGAGCCAGATAAAAATAAGATAGAAGCCATTGTAATCGCTCTTATGCTGTAAATTATAACTATGTGTCATTTTATCAAATTGAGTGACTCGCCAGTATTTCCCCGCTGATAAAATATTTTTAAAACATGTTTCAGGCAACCTGCTGTAAATCAAGGAAAACGTGCTACGGAGCACTAATCAGCTTAAAGAGGTGGCTCAGTTAAAATAAATAAACATGTTTTATAAATCAGGGAATTTCCTAGTAAAATTCCTCTATTGTAATTTACGGGGTTTATCCCGAATTATGAAATAAAATAATCGGTCATTTTCAAGTTTAAAAGATCCTGATAAATCTTCCGCTGTCGCATCAATTAATAAATACAACGGATTCCTGTCCCGCGGCCCCTGACCGGGTAAAACCGGGGCTGGGGCCGTGACAGTCTCCTTGAACATGACCGTTAGTGTTTGCATGCGAAAGAGGAGTTGGCGCACTCTGGATGGATCCATGTGGCCTAGTAGTTGTCCTTGTTGTCGGGTCTGTCATCAGTAGTTAAATGGAGATCGTGGAGCAGTGGTCGACGCGGGGTGGTTCGTGACACCTCAGCGTTCTTGTGTACTTCTTGTCCCCTGCACGAATGTTCATCGTGAGATATTGCTAGACACAGCCTGTCATGCGCCTATTGGCCACCTGCTCTGACATTCGTACTAATTTGTGCTATTTTGAGTTGTCTTGCTGGCTCCAGGAAGCTTGCGCCATCTTACTGAAAGATGGGCTAAGTATCAGAATTCATCTAATTTGGGTATGGTTCCTTACGCGCGACCTGAGCTTGCATTATATAGCCGGCGCAAGATTTGGAACCATACCCCTTTACCTACTTAGTAATATTTAGCCAGAGAAAAATATCTAATTATTTTCCGGTATTCTTTCTGTTCTTTAAAACCCAAATTGCATTCAACTAATTAAAACACTAATCAACATATTCATGGCAATTAAGGTAACATTATAGTTAGATATCTTCAATGCAATCTCAAATTACCCAAAACACTTATTAATTATAAAGTAAATATCCTCAAACTACACATCTTTGTATACACCTTTGAAAAAAGGGATTGTAAAAATAGCAACATATAAGACAGATAAATGGTCACAAGTTTAGTAACTGATTTGGTCTGATGTCAAAATGCTCGCAAAATAGTAACTGCAGAAATTTTTGGTCCTAAAATAGTCGTAAAAGTTATCAGCATTCTATTATAGTTACAAAATGATGGCATAACAAGCAAGGTGCGGCTGAGTCTTAGAAAGAGGCCGGCCACAAATATAAAGAGGAATTTATTATTCAGTAAATTGGTCGCAAAATAGTGACTGCAGGCATCTTGGTCCTAAAATAGTCATATAGTTTATGACCGGACCACATTACAGCTGCAAAATGATCGCAAAAGCCAAACAATCGCAAAAGAGGGCAGTCACAACTCGATCTCAAAAGAGGGTTGTCATAAATAGAAAGAACGATTTAGTAGTCACTAAAACGGTTGCTATATGAATTTGTTGCAAAAACAGTCATAAGACGAGTTTACAACTATCATTTTACGACCAGTTGCATCCACCAGTGAGGTCCCAATACCGGTTAGTCTAGAAAACATCGTGAAGGTTTGCGTGAGAGGCCTGTGGTGAACATGAGTTAAAAGGAAGGTGTTGAGAAATGGAATAAAGTCGGACAGAGTTAAGTTCGTAAAGTTGGACAGAGTTAAAGACAATGACCAGGTTAAGGACATTTTTTTACAACGCGTAAAGCGGAAGGTGTTGATAAATGGAATAAAGTTGGACAGAGTTAAGTTCGTAAAGTTGGACAGAGTTTAAGGACAATGACATGGTTAAGGACAGTGTTTTTACAACGCCTAGTGGCCCTGAGTATGTTGGTGGTTTTGCACAGATTCTGTGGTATGAATAAGATGTCTATATTGAGTGCGTCTAGGTTTGGGCTAACCAAGTTGTTGGAGGATACGTATAGTGGTGTACCTACTTCCAAAGGAAGAGGGCAACCGCCCCCTAATAAAAAAAAAGTTCCCCATGAAAAGATATCCTTGGTCCGCCACTAGACAGGAATATGCTAAGCGAAGAGTGTGCAATGGTCATATTGGTGCCGAGGGTAGGGTGCGAGGATCTCACCGTGGGTGAAATCTCAATCAAGTTGGTTCATCCAGTGTAACCTAACTAAGCCCTATATATGCATTTAATTGCTAGGGTTTTAAGCCGTATTATATGCATTTAATTGCTAGGGTTTGTGTGTTCTTACGTTTCTATGGCCTAAAATGCACTTTGATTTGCTTATTAAATAAATCTCGCTACTATAATATGCCATGTAAGGCGGTGTTTGTTTGTTTTTTTTTTTTTTGAAAAGTTTTGCGCGGGCTTTTTTGTCTGCGCCGCGCAGATCACGCGCAGACGTTGTTACGCGCAGACTGTTTGTTTTTCCGCAGACGTTTCATTAAAAAAGTTTGGGCGAGCTCTTCTTGGTGCAGACTTGGCCCAACCACTTCTAAGATCTTCTAAGGTCTGCAGAGGGTTAAACACCACCACCGTCCATCACTACCACCACCACCACCACCGTCCACCACCCACCATCGTCTATCACCACCACCCTTCCACCGTCCACCACCACCCACCACCATCCATCACCACCACTACCACCATCACTGTCCACCACCAGGGTCCAGCACCACCACCACCGTCCGTACACTACCACCAGTTTATTTTAGAAGTTTACATACGTTAAAAAACAAACAGTATTTTTCTTGCAGACTGCAGATGTTTCGTCAACCCATTCTTCTACAAATGTGTGCAGATGTGGTATGTAGACTGCAGACATTTACATCTTAAAAAACAAACAACACTTAAGTAACTATTTCTTCTTCGAGCAATCGTTTTCGCATTTATTAAAAGTATTTTACCCCCCTATTAAACCAAAGCCTTCTAAAAATAAAATATTATGTACTATACAAATACGAACCGTTTAAAATTGTTTCTTAGCGAGGGTAGGTAGCAATCCAACTGAATACTTATAATGCATGTGGCCACTAGATGGACCTCAAAAGTCATAAGTATTTTTTGGCGACTTCGTCAAAGACACAACAATGTATTTAAAAGTGGGACTTAATGAAACTATGAAGATGATTTTTTTCAATAAATTTACAGTGTGGTTTATAGTAATATTTAGAATCTTATATAGCATAAGGTAATTGTCGCAATATATTTGAATAAATTTACTGTGTGGTTATAGTAATATTTAGAAGAGTAAACTGCTAAAATGGTTTCTGAGATTTGGTCACTTTTGCTACTTTACCCCAAAACTCAACCTTTTGAATCTGGGTCAAGTGGTTTCAATTTTGTGGCCATTTTTATCCAAAATCAAAATATGGTCAGATTTTTCAGTTAACATCCAACATTTATTTGTCTTTTCTTCTCCCTTTTATTGAAGGGCAAAATGGTCTTTTAACGTTTTATTATAACAAATTAAAAAAAATCTGATCATTTTGCTCTTCATTAAAAGGGAGAAAAAAAAGAACCGGATGTTAACTAAAAAATCTAACCAGATTTTTCTTTTGGATGAAAAAGTCAACAAAGTTGAAAGCATATGGATCCAGATTCAAAAGGTTTAAGTTTTGAACAAAAGTGACAAAAGTGACCAAACCTCAAGGACCATTTTGGCAGTTTACTCTATTTAAAATCTTATAATATACCATAAGGTAATTGTGGTGTACCTAATCGTCTAGATGATGCCTTAGAGATTATTTAAGAGGTAATAGATAATAATGAATAATCTTGTAAAAACGAAAATAGGAAAACAAAGGACACGAGGAAAATGAGCTGAATAAATTCTTTTAGTGATGTTTTAACAATTATACATGAAAGGCTTTGTATGGGACCGAGAAAACTAAATGTGGTCCTTAAGAAGCGTTTTAAATGGTTAATAACTAGATCTGTAAGTTTGATTTTTCACCGGGATCTAAGGTCATACGGAGTGGGCGGCAAACTGGTGCGGCAAAAGGTGTTTGCCGCTCGGGAACACCGCCGCCAACCTAGTTTGCCGCGCGGTGAAGTTTCCTCTTCGGCGTTTGATGACCAATCCACAAAGGTCAAAAAAATGACCATTGGGGCATGTAACGGCTTTATAGCCGTTTAAAATAAAAAAAAATTATATTTTCTTTTAAAAATTAAACTATAAATACCTAACACAAATCAAACCCAAACAGTTTCAAATTTATACTCCAACCAAACCAAAAAATACCAAATGTTTCCCAACCATTCCAAAACAAAATGGCAGATGAACTCCCGTTATTGTTCCCACCCGATAGTAGTGACGATTCATCCGATAGTAGCATTTTTTTTTCCAAAATCTCATCGAAGACGCCGAACTTCATGACACGGGAACATCTAAGCGAAGGAGATATATTGAAAGTCAACGTGAGGTGGGGCATGAGCCACTCATGGAGGATTATTTTGACGAAGACCCGAAATACAACGACGATATTTTTCGGCATAGGTTTCGTATGTCGAAAAGTTTGTTTCTAAAAATTGTGAGTGACGTGGAAGAGAACGACTCATGGTTTCAAGAGGCCCTCGATGCGCGAGGTAGGAAAGGCTTTACGCCGTTGCAAAAGGTGACATCGGCTATTAAACAGCTCGCAACTCGTAACATTCCAGACGAGAACGGCAAGTACTTGCATATGGCCGAAAGAACTTCCCGCGAGTGCCTAGAATATTTTTGCGACACGGTTTGCAAAATATACGCTCCCGAGTTCTTACGTAGACCGACAGGCCATGACATGGCACTTTTATACGAAGCTCATGAGGAAAAACATCACCTTCCAGGTATGTTCGGTAGCCTTGATTGCACCCATTTTGTTTGGCGATTTTGTCCCACAGAGTATCGAGGCCAATATATGCGAGAAGATCACCGATACCCGACTGTTATGCTCCAAGCGGTTGCATCTCAAGGTTTATGGTTTTGGCATGCTTTTTGCGGTCCACCGGGTTCACAAAACGATATCAAAGTGCTACAACAATCTCTGTTATTTTTAACGTAACGAAATGGAACCGCGCCAAAATGTCCATTTTACGTTAACAACCATTTATACAAACGTGGTTATTTGCTCGTGGATGGAATTTACCCTCCGTAATCTGTGTTTGTGAAGTCGATCCCTTACCCTCACGAAGTAGACGAAAAGAAATTCAAGAGGCAACATGAGGCGGCAAGAAAAGACGTTGAACAGGCTTTTGGTGTTTTGAAGGCGAAATGGGGTGTATTGAATTGGCCGATGCGAGCAAGAACCGTTAGAAAAATTAGGAGTATTGTGTACACGTGTATTATGTTACACAACATGATTTTGAAAGACGACGGAAACGCGATAGCACCGGTGCACATTCGGGATCCTCCGGTTGATCCCACTCTAGACGATACGGTGTTGGGCGAGTCGATGGATGAAAACACGCATTGGAGACTAAAACACAATCTCATAAATCATCTCGCAAGTCAAGATTTACCCCACCTTTTGGTCGATTCCAACGAAGACCAGTTTAATTTATTTCAAGTTAATGTAATTTTATTGTTTTTTAATTTAATGTAATTTTAATGTTTTTAATTTAATGTAATGTTATTGTTAGTTTATTCTACATTTATTAACTTAAATATTAAATATACTAGTTTACAAAAAATAAAAAATAAAAATAAAAGTTTACCAATTCAGCAAGTGTCTAACCATTGCCAACACTTTTCAGCATAGTTTAAACGCTTTTCCCTGAATGACGTGGCACACTCTCATTGGTTGATTTTTAAGTTTACCACTCTGAAGTGATTAACCACTCCTTATACCCTAATGTTCGTGAAATCAGTTTGGGTGCGTAAGATCGATTTGGTGTAAAATCAGCTGTTTCAAATAGCTATTACATATTCGCTTGAATTTTTGCAGGAATTGGTTCATTGGTCAGAAAACGAGATATTCTAGAGGTGAATAAGGAAGTTATAGATTCTATTTTTCTAATCGAGTAAACTGTCAAAATGGTCCCTGAGATTTGGTCACTTTTGGCACTTTAGTCCAAAACTCAAACCTTTTGAATCTGGGTCCTTGTGGATTCAATTTTATTGCTATTTTCATCCAAAAGCAAAACCTGGTCAGATTTTTCAGTTAACATCCAACATTTTTGTCTTCTTCCTCCCTTTTAATGAAGGGTAAAATGATTAGATTTTTTTAATTTGTTATAATAAAACTTTAAAAGACTATTATTGTCACACCCCTTTCTAAGGCGGAAGCACGAAGTATGATTTGAACGGTTCTCATTGCATATGATAAGTAAACATATTACATGATTGTAAAATCAACTCCATATTGCCATTGATAGTTTAATATCCATAACAAAAGTTAAGTTTAAAGTTACAACCCATCACAAGATAATTGTTTGAAAAGTCTACAACACCATTTCAAAAACAAATATCAAGGTTTTGTTCATTATATCTCCCAGAAGGCGTGATATAACAAACAAATCCTACAAAAGTGGCAACGGAGCATCGACACATAAATACTTGAAATATAAACAACCATCTTGAGCAAGGAGACCGCGTATACATCCACTTAGTTCCCTGAAATACATGTAAGTTTTGGAAAATCGTCAACATAAGTTGGTGTGAATTCATGCAGTTTTTGTATAGAATGTTTGTATATACTAGTATGAAAACATGGTATGTAATCTGCAAAACGTATCTGTAAACTATGTTCTGTAAATGTAAGGAATACGAGATGGCTAATGTTTCGCGAGGATATTAACATATGCCACGACATAGGAAGCCACCAAACCTAGGCATTTTTGTCGAGATAACTGAGACACAAAAACACTATTTGGTAGAAGTAGGCCAAGAGTGAGGTTGCTTGAAACCCATTAGATCTAACGTTTTCGTTCCCCGGTCTAAATGTATACGTTGATTAATGGTGCTTATGGTATCCTATTCGTCACACGATCTATGTGTCATTCCTTAGTTTTGTGTTCTACATACCATTGTACATGTATTTTCCCCAAGTTTAGAAAACAAGTAAAAGTTTAAAAGTGGGGACATGAACTCACTGTTTTGCGTATCCTACGTCGTAAACTTCACCGGGCTTGTCTTGTAGGTGTCGTAACCTATAAGTGTTCTATGTATGTTAATCACTAGACTTGTAACACACTATGTACAAGTCACCATCTTAAGTTTATGTATTTATTTTGTGTATGTTCATCATTTGTGAGGGTCGTGCACTACTAGAAAAGTGGTTATTATGCTATCGAAATTTCCTACGCAAACAAATGCGTCGCAAATTCTGACACATTTACTACGCATTTCCTACGGAAAAAAGACCTTGATGGCCAATTTGCGACACAATAGTGACACAAGTACTAATTCTAAGTATTGTGTCGGAAATGCGTAGCAACTTGCTACGCATTTACGACGGATGAATTATATTTGTATTTGAATTATATTTAAACGTTTAATTATTATTATTATTAACTAGTGCGTCGGAAATGCGTAGTAACTTGCTACGTATTTTAGACAGAACTATTATTTATTTGTTGGAATTAGATTTATATGTTAAATACATTTAAATATTAATTGTTGCATCAGAAATGCGTAGCAACTTGCTACACATTTACAACAAACATGTAATATTATATTTGAATTATATTTAAAAGCTTAACTAATAATATTCTTAATTATTGCGTATGAAATGCGTAGCAATTTGTTATGCATTTGATACAAAACATTTATTATTATATTGGTGTCATATTTAAACGTTTAACGAATAGTATTATTAATTATAATGTCTAAAATGTGTAGCAACTTGCTATGCATTTATGACGAAATATTTATTATTATACTTAGATTATATTTTAATGTTTAATCAGCATTAATATTAATTATTGCGTAGGAAATGTGTAGCAACTTGCTACGCATTTGTGATGGGAAATTTATTACCATATTTAAATATTTAACTAGTTTTGTTATTGCAATATTTTAAATATTTAAATTTATACCGAATTGTTTTCGGTACCCGCTATTTGGCGTTTTCGGTACCGGTACTTTCAGTTCGATATGGTATCAATATTTTACTAAATTTTACTTTCAAATACCAGTGCCGATAAGGTACCATACTTAACATTTTCTGTACTGGTAGCCATATTAGCGATTTTCAATACCGGTACGTCCGGTAGCAAGCTCATCTGTAATCGTATATTTGTTAATGGATCATATTTGGTCTTAAAGGATCACAATAGCCAATAGTAGATCATATATGTGTATTGAACCATATTAGGCCTCAGGGGCGGAACTACAGGAGGGTCAGGGGGTCAGTTGACTCTCCGGCGAGCAAAATGGTCAATACTTGTTCATAGATGTCCTAATATAAAATATTAATATAATATGTATTATTAAGTATTACAGTCCAGTCTGGTTTTATACGATAGGAAGTGGAAACCAAAGCGTTCCTAATGACTTTAAACCGAACTGTGAACACCCCTACCCCACACTTGAGCTTACATCTCTTTGTTCAGATAAGACTATGCATAATCGTTAATGCCCCTTAAAGGACATTTTTTACTACATCAACATCATAACGCTTATTCAAAAAAATTGTAATTGCTAACACCTCTTAATGCCCTTTCAATCATTACTATCCAATTTATTTGCTCCTCATTTGGCATTATAATATAAATGCTCGTACCTCTTCATGCCCTTATAACGCACAAAAGGACAGGGTTGGGGTGTTATCAAGCTTCTTCACGTCCAAATAGTGCCCTTACACATGGCACTATTTAAATGTATAATAAATATAAGATTTAAAAAAATCACTTCATCTATTTATATAGTATAGAATACAATTTTTGAAATATATAGTTTAAAAAATGTTTTATAAAAATATATTGATAATTTATGTGCAACAATAATAAAACTCATAGATTCCAATTTTCAATTAAAAAGAATTTGATGGAGGCATGTGGTAAATAAATCACTTTCAAATATAAACATGTGAGCCAATCAAATTGCTTGGTCAGCATCCATCACATGGATCACAATCCTAAGGTGATCCATTGCTCACATCCTTTTAAATCAACGGATGAAAATACACTTTTAGAAACACAAAATCTTTATACCTAGACACATACACACAAAGACAAAACTTAAAAAAATCAATTTTGAAAATCTTTCTTCATGCTCACCGAAAACTTTCTTCATGCTCAACGGAACAGCCTTTGTACTCACAGCTTCGAATCAGGAACGATATGCACGGTTCGCCGATGTTATACGGCAAATTCTTCACGCCCGCACCAGATCCAGACACCACATCTTTCAGGAATTTGAACATCTGTGTGCTAATGAAACGGCAATCGATCTGAAGCTGTAGAGTGATGCGATTTGTACAGAGCAGACACGAGGGAGTGGAGACGAAATGGAATGGTAACTTTGAATCAGGAAGGATATGCACAAGGGAGTGGAGACGAAATGGAATGGAAACTTTGATTCTATTTGATCTTTCCCAGCATCGTGAAAACTTTGGATTCATTAAAGCTCCCTCATGTAGAGTTTGTTGCATTTGATTCTATTTTTTTTTGTAAATTTCTATAAATTTATGTTCGTAGATTTTATACATTTTTGTTTGTAAATTTCTATAAATTTATGATTAATGTTATTGAATTTGTATAGTTTTTAGTTTTATTTGCTTTTGTATCCGATCTCTCGGATGTTTTATAAATAGAATAAAACTAGAAAAAACATTTTCTTTAAACAAAGCATATTTTTACTGACGGGTTTGTGACACAAAATCCATCGCCAAAAACCTTTTCTTTTTTCATTTTATTTATTACAAATTCGACAAAAATGCGTAGTAAATAGGTAGTTGGAAATTTGTCATAAACTATGTAAAAATTAAATTTCGTGACAATTGTGTAGCAAAAAATTAAAAATTAACTTCCGTTAAATGGGTAGGAAAATACGTAGAAAATGTGTAGCAATTTGTGACAGCCCTTTTCTGTCAGAAATGGGTAGGAAAATGCGTAGAAAATGCGTAAAAAACCAGTTTCCTACGAGGGGTTTTCCTACATATGCATTTTGTTACAAATTCATAGAAAATCGCGTGTTGTGACGCATTTCCTACGGAAAATGGTGTCAGAAATTTTAATTTTTCTAGTAGTGGTGCTCTTGTTTGTCGGGTCTCGCCCGTTCGTCGCTTTCTTGTAATTTGAATCGGTATTGTTCACTTGTAGATATATATTTTACTTCCAAAAAAATATATATTTGTTTACGTAGTCTTTGCCAAACAATAAGTGTTAAAAATATTCTATATTTTTAACTTGTCCAAAATATATTACTTATATTATTTTCCAAAAATAAATATAAGTATTTTGTTAAATAATATTTTCAATATTATTTTTGTGTAAGTATACTTAGGGAATTATACTTGTATTTTCATGTAAATACTTGTGTATTTTACATTATTTGTCAAAAATAATTTCTTTGATTTTTAATACTTTCCGAAATTATATTTCTTAAAAATAATATATTTTTAAGGTTTGTGTGACATATATATATATATATATATATATATATATATATATATTGATTGTTATGCTTGTAATATATATATATAGGGAAAGGTTAACATACAAAAGTCCTTATCCTACTTCACGTACGCGACGCTCTCAGCCATCAGATCTGGGCAATAATCACGCATGGGAGCCCTAATAACGTATGGGAGCAGTGACGTGACCGTGTCGTCCCGATCAGTCAAAAACCCAATTAAACCTAGGTAGCTAGGGTAAGTCGGGTATCGTATCCACGAAGAGCATGTGGTCAGTATCGCACGACCTGTTCGACTTGTTAGACTATTTACAAAAATGTACAAAGTAATTATGAAACTTGCTAATTTTCTTTAAAGTTGTGTTTGAAAGTGTGAACCAACAACGTGATTCCAATTGGTTTGTAGAAAATGATTTAATGATGTTTTTTAGAATGACGAATATTAAAACGGTAACTAAAATGGATTTGTGAACACTATTTAGAAAATAATCACACCCGGGTTTCGGATTATTAAGTATCTAGGGCTATTTAACACGAATGGTTTGATTATGTTATGAACACCAATGACTTCTTGAGTTTGTTAATTTTGAAATCCTAATCTTAGACATCAACAATCGTCTATCATACGCAACCGGTGCAAGATAACCATCACAATATGAGACAATAGTATGCTTTATTAATCAAGAACAAAAACCAAACCCTAGCACAAATCACAACTTAATGGTAGCAATCATCTCTCAATGTCAATGTTGCAAGAAAACTTAACAATTTCGAGTTCAAAGCAATACCAACAAATGATTCATACAATTTCAATCAACGGTTAACAAATGTTTGTATCAAACCAAAACATGAAAAACAAACCCTAGAAACTCACAATCTTTCACCCGGGGATGATCTTGAAGAGATTAGCCACTCATAGTTGATGATTAATATTCCAAACTTGATGGAATATGATGATGGATCAAATGGAACCTTCAAAAATCTCCCAAAATCGCCTATGGAGGTCCAGAATCGAGTGTGTGTAACCCCCTCGTCGAAAATGGGTTCCAACTAATCAAAAGAAGAAGTTTCCCCAATTCACGCTGGGGACCAGCGTCTGGGACGCCGGTCTGGGCGTCTGGGACGCCGGTCTCAGAAGTCTTTGTCCGGTTTTCGCCGTTTAGCTCCGTTTTTCGCTCCCGTTCTTCCTAACTTTATTCCCAAGCCCCATTAAGCTTCCAAAATACACCTTAAACATGTCAAGGCCTGCAAAATACAAACCATCTCAAAGTAGTGTATTCTAAAACTCAATTTCACACAAATCGGTAAAATTAAACACGTTAAGCTTTGGAAATTTACCAACCCATCACATCCCCACACTTGTCTTTTGCTTGCCCTCAAGCAAATCTGTTTTTCACTTTCACGTGGGTCGAACGAAAAACACACTCTCCATTCCCGAGACTATGGTTAAGGTCTAATGTCATGCACGGTTCAAACTTTTTACAATTTTCGACATATTTAGTAATAAATGATTAATCATGTAAAAATGGTTATCCAAGATTAACCCGCCCTTGAAACCAACAAATCATACATATCCCTCACAATGTTCTCTCCACTCGGCTTAAAATTGGCTAATAATTGATGCATTAGCGCTTTTGAAATAATCACTCAAACCGATTAGAACACGTACCCGCATAGGCTTGCAACTCAATCATTCTCCACCACCGAACACGAATACTAAGCACAAGTCAAAAGGTCTTTGGAGGGTTGTAACGGGGCTAGGTTAAGGGTATGGAATAGGATGTTTTTTTTTTTAATGGCTAAGGTGATGAAAAATTCGATTTTTATTACAAACGACTACTCTAAACTAAACTATAAACATCAAATACAAGGCAACAACTTTAGCCTTTTATTCAACAACTACTAACTTCATATTTTTGTATTTTTCTCAACAATTTTCCTTTTCTTTTTTTTTTCGCAATATTTTCTGATTGAACTTTTTTTTTTTTTTTGCAAACACAACTATACAAAGAAATAATCCTACAATCGAATTTTCATCACACGGGTTTAAAAGAAAAGGTTTAACGGTTATGGGCTAAACGGGTTGGTCAAACGAAAGGATTAGGCTCAAAGTGGGCGACTAGGGGATTTATTTGGGTAAAGGTAAGCAAATGGTGTAAAAGGAAAAGGTTTACCTAAAGCCTTAATCATTCTCGTGCTTGTATTCGGTCTATGGTCTCAAACGTATCAAAAGTCGCAAGTTCTACAATACATAACTAATGGTCCACTCAAACAAAGAAACATGTATATGTAAATCTATGATATAAAAGTGGCTCAAAACCTCACGTATAAGGGTATGGTATGTGATATGCATGATGTGCTAGTTTCTTAGGCGAATTATTCCCAAATAACCACCCGCTAAATACCCGTCATGCTAATTATTTGAACTTGACCATGACAATAGACCAAATGGGTCGTGCCATCCCTCGTTGACTTAGTTACTTGTGCTTTTTTAGATCGCTTTAAACAAAGACATTTTTGAAAAATTTTAGAAAATTTTCCCTCATCCCCACACTTGAGGTAAACATTGTCCTCAATGTGTAGTGTTTAAATGAACGGGTCAAAATCGAAAACTTTTACTACTCCCCCATCCCCACACTTGAGGTGAACATTGTCCTCAATGTGTAAGAACTAGAGTTTTTGAAATGCACACGGGATGTGACACGGCTAACCTCCCCAAAATTTCACCCCGAAAATAAAATACAATTTACAATCCACTTATTTGCTAACTAAAAATCAAAAGTAAAAAGAAACGTATGCACCTGATTTTTGAGCTCATTCCTCGTGTGCTCTTCTTCTCTTCAAGAAAGCGGTTGTCCCATGAACACAATGTACCTACAAATCTTAACCCTTGTGTAGAAGCATGCTTCTCACAACCATCAAAATTTGTTAGTTACCTAGTTCTACCACTTTTATGAAAATTTTACCAAGCCATACGTTATTTCACTTTGATTTATGTGGAAAATAATTTACAATAACAAAAAACCTAACTCACTTTCGTAGGAATCACGGTTGCATTTAGCTTATGCAACAAGCCCTTTTAAACCTCCCGATGGCTCGGGAGGACGAGAGGTCTCATGAGGGTTATATAGGGAACACACCCACAACGTTCATTTAACTATGAAAATAAAATAAACGAATACTAGTACAAACTCTACAACAATCATACCTGATTTACCTCTCATGGTGGTCGAAGTGCACATTTGCCTACCGAGTTTCCAACATACGCTCGGTAGTTGGCATGCCGGATCCATTCTCTTTTTATTTTACGTGGCATGCGTATTAAGCTACTTTGGGGTCGTTTCTTGACGAATTGGCCAATGTCTTGCAACGCCACCCTTCGAATCCTTATACCCGAACCCGCATCCCCAACTTTTTTGGTTGGAGTGATAAGTATGGGAGAAGGATGGATATGAACGTGGGCATCTTTCGGATCCGACTCGTCTCGCGGTGTGATGTCTTCCGCTAGGTTCAAACATTCATTTTCTTGCTCGGGTAGATCGATAACCTCTTCCACCATCTCACCATCTACTATTGTACCACTAGCCAACACCTCTCGGTCTCGTCTAAGTTGAGCCAATTCTTCGGCGAGTTGACCCACTTTCTTTGCCAAGGCTTCATGAGCTTTATCTCTCGCCTCAAATTCCATCTTAATCTCTTGATTTGAAGTGGTGATGGCATTCATGATGGCATCGAGCTTGGAACTTATTGAGTCTTGAGGTTCCTCGTATGCCGGTTGAGGGTATTCATTATAATAATCATCATACACCTCCCGGTAACTTGAGAAATGTGGCAATTCGGGTTCATAGTAGTACTCTTGATAATATGGTGGTGGTGGATTATCGTATGGATAATATGAGGATGGACCATTGAAATCTTCATAATCCGCCCTCCTATATTCAAACAATCCGCTGAGGTAGTCTTCCCGTTCCTTGTTGGCTTGAACTTTTTCGTAGAAAACAGAGCAATCCTCTAAATAGTGCTCTCCGCTTCCGCAACACTCACACGGATCATCATCTACCCAATTCATATTGAAAGATGGTACCTGCAAAACATGTACCTGCACAAACAAGCTCGACCACCCAAAGTAAAATCACAAATATACAAGAAAGAAAAACTAAACTAAAATCGAACAAGCAATGAAATACTAAGCGCACTAGCTCCCCGGCAACGGCGCCATTTTGACGTGACCGTGTCGTCCCGATCAGTCAAAAACCCAATTAAACCTAGGTAGCTAGGGTAAGTCGGGTATCGTATCCACGAAGAGCATGTGGTCAGTATCGCACGACCTGTTCGACTTGTTAGACTATTTACAAAAATGTACAAAGTAATTATGAAACTTGCTAATTTTCTTTAAAGTTGTGTTTGAAAGTGTGAACCAACAACGTGATTCCAATTGGTTTGTAGAAAATGATTTAATGATGTTTTTAGAATGACGAATATTAAAACGGTAACTAAAATGGATTTGTGAACACTATTTAGAAAATAATCACACCCGGGTTTCGGATTATTAAGTATCTAGGGCTATTTAACACGAATGGTTTGATTATGTTATGAACACCAATGACTTCTTGAGTTTGTTAATTTTGAAATCCTAATCTTAGACATCAACAATCGTCTATCATACGCAACCGGTGCAAGATAACCATCACAATATGAGACAATAGTATGCTTTATTAATCAAGAACAAAAACCAAACCCTAGCACAAATCACAACTTAATGGTAGCAATCATCTCTCAATGTCAATGTTGCAAGAAAACTTAACAATTTCGAGTTCAAAGCAATACCAACAAATGATTCATACAATTTCAATCAACGGTTAACAAATGTTTGTATCAAACCAAAACATGAAAAACAAACCCTAGAAACTCACAATCTTTCACCCGGGGATGATCTTGAAGAGATTAGCCACTCATAGTTGATGATTAATATTCCAAACTTGATGGAATATGATGATGGATCAAATGGAACCTTCAAAAATCTCCCAAAATCGCCTATGGAGGTCCAGAATCGAGTGTGTGTAACCCCCTCGTCGAAAATGGGTTCCAACTAATCAAAAGAAGAAGTTTCCCCAATTCACGCTGGGGACCAGCGTCTGGGACGCCGGTCTGGGCGTCTGGGACGCCGGTCTCAGAAGTCTTTGTCCGGTTTTCGCCGTTTAGCTCCGTTTTTCGCTCCCGTTCTTCCTAACTTTATTCCCAAGCCCCATTAAGCTTCCAAAATACACCTTAAACATGTCAAGGCCTGCAAAATACAAACCATCTCAAAGTAGTGTATTCTAAAACTCAATTTCACACAAATCGGTAAAATTAAACACGTTAAGCTTTGGAAATTTACCAACCCATCACATCCCCACACTTGTCTTTTGCTTGCCCTCAAGCAAATCTGTTTTTCACTTTCACGTGGGTCGAACGAAAAACACACTCTCCATTCCCGAGACTATGGTTAAGGTCTAATGTCATGCACGGTTCAAACTTTTTACAATTTTCGACATATTTAGTAATAAATGATTAATCATGTAAAAATGGTTATCCAAGATTAACCCGCCCTTGAAACCAACAAATCATACATATCCCTCACAATGTTCTCTCCACTCGGCTTAAAATTGGCTAATAATTGATGCATTAGCGCTTTTGAAATAATCACTCAAACCGATTAGAACACGTACCCGCATAGGCTTGCAACTCAATCATTCTCCACCACCGAACACGAATACTAAGCACAAGTCAAAAGGTCTTTGGAGGGTTGTAACGGGGCTAGGTTAAGGGTATGGAATAGGATGTTTTTTTTTTAATGGCTAAGGTGATGAAAAATTCGATTTTTATTACAAACGACTACTCTAAACTAAACTATAAACATCAAATACAAGGCAACAACTTTAGCCTTTTATTCAACAACTACTAACTTCATATTTTTGTATTTTTCTCAACAATTTTCCTTTTCTTTTTTTTTTCGCAATATTTTCTGATTGAACTTTTTTTTTTTTTTTGCAAACACAACTATACAAAGAAATAATCCTACAATCGAATTTTCATCACACGGGTTTAAAAGAAAAGGTTTAACGGTTATGGGCTAAACGGGTTGGTCAAACGAAAGGATTAGGCTCAAAGTGGGCGACTAGGGGATTTATTTGGGTAAAGGTAAGCAAATGGTGTAAAAGGAAAAGGTTTACCTAAAGCCTTAATCATTCTCGTGCTTGTATTCGGTCTATGGTCTCAAACGTATCAAAAGTCGCAAGTTCTACAATACATAACTAATGGTCCACTCAAACAAAGAAACATGTATATGTAAATCTATGATATAAAAGTGGCTCAAAACCTCACGTATAAGGGTATGGTATGTGATATGCATGATGTGCTAGTTTCTTAGGCGAATTATTCCCAAATAACCACCCGCTAAATACCCGTCATGCTAATTATTTGAACTTGACCATGACAATAGACCAAATGGGTCGTGCCATCCCTCGTTGACTTAGTTACTTGTGCTTTTTTAGATCGCTTTAAACAAAGACATTTTTGAAAAATTTTAGAAAATTTTCCCTCATCCCCACACTTGAGGTAAACATTGTCCTCAATGTGTAGTGTTTAAATGAACGGGTCAAAATCGAAAACTTTTACTACTCCCCCATCCCCACACTTGAGGTGAACATTGTCCTCAATGTGTAAGAACTAGAGTTTTTGAAATGCACACGGGATGTGACACGGCTAACCTCCCCAAAATTTCACCCCGAAAATAAAATACAATTTACAATCCACTTATTTGCTAACTAAAAATCAAAAGTAAAAAGAAACGTATGCACCTGATTTTTGAGCTCATTCCTCGTGTGCTCTTCTTCTCTTCAAGAAAGCGGTTGTCCCATGAACACAATGTACCTACAAATCTTAACCCTTGTGTAGAAGCATGCTTCTCACAACCATCAAAATTTGTTAGTTACCTAGTTCTACCACTTTTATGAAAATTTTACCAAGCCATACGTTATTTCACTTTGATTTATGTGGAAAATAATTTACAATAACAAAAAACCTAACTCACTTTCGTAGGAATCACGGTTGCATTTAGCTTATGCAACAAGCCCTTTTAAACCTCCCGATGGCTCGGGAGGACGAGAGGTCTCATGAGGGTTATATAGGGAACACACCCACAACGTTCATTTAACTATGAAAATAAAATAAACGAATACTAGTACAAACTCTACAACAATCATACCTGATTTACCTCTCATGGTGGTCGAAGTGCACATTTGCCTACCGAGTTTCCAACATACGCTCGGTAGTTGGCATGCCGGATCCATTCTCTTTTTATTTTACGTGGCATGCGTATTAAGCTACTTTGGGGTCGTTTCTTGACGAATTGGCCAATGTCTTGCAACGCCACCCTTCGAATCCTTATACCCGAACCCGCATCCCCAACTTTTTTGGTTGGAGTGATAAGTATGGGAGAAGGATGGATATGAACGTGGGCATCTTTCGGATCCGACTCGTCTCGCGGTGTGATGTCTTCCGCTAGGTTCAAACATTCATTTTCTTGCTCGGGTAGATCGATAACCTCTTCCACCATCTCACCATCTACTATTGTACCACTAGCCAACACCTCTCGGTCTCGTCTAAGTTGAGCCAATTCTTCGGCGAGTTGACCCACTTTCTTTGCCAAGGCTTCATGAGCTTTATCTCTCGCCTCAAATTCCATCTTAATCTCTTGATTTGAAGTGGTGATGGCATTCATGATGGCATCGAGCTTGGAACTTATTGAGTCTTGAGGTTCCTCGTATGCCGGTTGAGGGTATTCATTATAATAATCATCATACACCTCCCGGTAACTTGAGAAATGTGGCAATTCGGGTTCATAGTAGTACTCTTGATAATATGGTGGTGGTGGATTATCGTATGGATAATATGAGGATGGACCATTGAAATCTTCATAATCCGCCCTCCTATATTCAAACAATCCGCTGAGGTAGTCTTCCCGTTCCTTGTTGGCTTGAACTTTTTCGTAGAAAACAGAGCAATCCTCTAAATAGTGCTCTCCGCTTCCGCAACACTCACACGGATCATCATCTACCCAATTCATATTGAAAGATGGTACCTGCAAAACATGTACCTGCACAAACAAGCTCGACCACCCAAAGTAAAATCACAAATATACAAGAAAGAAAAACTAAACTAAAATCGAACAAGCAATGAAATACTAAGCGCACTAGCTCCCCGGCAACGGCGCCATTTTGACGTGACCGTGTCGTCCCGATCAGTCAAAAACCCAATTAAACCTAGGTAGCTAGGGTAAGTCGGGTATCGTATCCACGAAGAGCATGTGGTCAGTATCGCACGACCTGTTCGACTTGTTAGACTATTTACAAAAATGTACAAAGTAATTATGAAACTTGCTAATTTTCTTTAAAGTTGTGTTTGAAAGTGTGAACCAACAACGTGATTCCAATTGGTTTGTAGAAAATGATTTAATGATGTTTTTAGAATGACGAATATTAAAACGGTAACTAAAATGGATTTGTGAACACTATTTAGAAAATAATCACACCCGGGTTTCGGATTATTAAGTATCTAGGGCTATTTAACACGAATGGTTTGATTATGTTATGAACACCAATGACTTCTTGAGTTTGTTAATTTTGAAATCCTAATCTTAGACATCAACAATCGTCTATCATACGCAACCGGTGCAAGATAACCATCACAATATGAGACAATAGTATGCTTTATTAATCAAGAACAAAAACCAAACCCTAGCACAAATCACAACTTAATGGTAGCAATCATCTCTCAATGTCAATGTTGCAAGAAAACTTAACAATTTCGAGTTCAAAGCAATACCAACAAATGATTCATACAATTTCAATCAACGGTTAACAAATGTTTGTATCAAACCAAAACATGAAAAACAAACCCTAGAAACTCACAATCTTTCACCCGGGGATGATCTTGAAGAGATTAGCCACTCATAGTTGATGATTAATATTCCAAACTTGATGGAATATGATGATGGATCAAATGGAACCTTCAAAAATCTCCCAAAATCGCCTATGGAGGTCCAGAATCGAGTGTGTGTAACCCCCTCGTCGAAAATGGGTTCCAACTAATCAAAAGAAGAAGTTTCCCCAATTCACGCTGGGGACCAGCGTCTGGGACGCCGGTCTGGGCGTCTGGGACGCCGGTCTCAGAAGTCTTTGTCCGGTTTTCGCCGTTTAGCTCCGTTTTTCGCTCCCGTTCTTCCTAACTTTATTCCCAAGCCCCATTAAGCTTCCAAAATACACCTTAAACATGTCAAGGCCTGCAAAATACAAACCATCTCAAAGTAGTGTATTCTAAAACTCAATTTCACACAAATCGGTAAAATTAAACACGTTAAGCTTTGGAAATTTACCAACCCATCACATCCCCACACTTGTCTTTTGCTTGCCCTCAAGCAAATCTGTTTTTCACTTTCACGTGGGTCGAACGAAAAACACACTCTCCATTCCCGAGACTATGGTTAAGGTCTAATGTCATGCACGGTTCAAACTTTTTACAATTTTCGACATATTTAGTAATAAATGATTAATCATGTAAAAATGGTTATCCAAGATTAACCCGCCCTTGAAACCAACAAATCATACATATCCCTCACAATGTTCTCTCCACTCGGCTTAAAATTGGCTAATAATTGATGCATTAGCGCTTTTGAAATAATCACTCAAACCGATTAGAACACGTACCCGCATAGGCTTGCAACTCAATCATTCTCCACCACCGAACACGAATACTAAGCACAAGTCAAAAGGTCTTTGGAGGGTTGTAACGGGGCTAGGTTAAGGGTATGGAATAGGATGTTTTTTTTTTTAATGGCTAAGGTGATGAAAAATTCGATTTTTATTACAAACGACTACTCTAAACTAAACTATAAACATCAAATACAAGGCAACAACTTTAGCCTTTTATTCAACAACTACTAACTTCATATTTTTGTATTTTTCTCAACAATTTTCCTTTTCTTTTTTTTTTCGCAATATTTTCTGATTGAACTTTTTTTTTTTTTTTGCAAACACAACTATACAAAGAAATAATCCTACAATCGAATTTTCATCACACGGGTTTAAAAGAAAAGGTTTAACGGTTATGGGCTAAACGGGTTGGTCAAACGAAAGGATTAGGCTCAAAGTGGGCGACTAGGGGATTTATTTGGGTAAAGGTAAGCAAATGGTGTAAAAGGAAAAGGTTTACCTAAAGCCTTAATCATTCTCGTGCTTGTATTCGGTCTATGGTCTCAAACGTATCAAAAGTCGCAAGTTCTACAATACATAACTAATGGTCCACTCAAACAAAGAAACATGTATATGTAAATCTATGATATAAAAGTGGCTCAAAACCTCACGTATAAGGGTATGGTATGTGATATGCATGATGTGCTAGTTTCTTAGGCGAATTATTCCCAAATAACCACCCGCTAAATACCCGTCATGCTAATTATTTGAACTTGACCATGACAATAGACCAAATGGGTCGTGCCATCCCTCGTTGACTTAGTTACTTGTGCTTTTTTAGATCGCTTTAAACAAAGACATTTTTGAAAAATTTTAGAAAATTTTCCCTCATCCCCACACTTGAGGTAAACATTGTCCTCAATGTGTAGTGTTTAAATGAACGGGTCAAAATCGAAAACTTTTACTACTCCCCCATCCCCACACTTGAGGTGAACATTGTCCTCAATGTGTAAGAACTAGAGTTTTTGAAATGCACACGGGATGTGACACGGCTAACCTCCCCAAAATTTCACCCCGAAAATAAAATACAATTTACAATCCACTTATTTGCTAACTAAAAATCAAAAGTAAAAAGAAACGTATGCACCTGATTTTTGAGCTCATTCCTCGTGTGCTCTTCTTCTCTTCAAGAAAGCGGTTGTCCCATGAACACAATGTACCTACAAATCTTAACCCTTGTGTAGAAGCATGCTTCTCACAACCATCAAAATTTGTTAGTTACCTAGTTCTACCACTTTTATGAAAATTTTACCAAGCCATACGTTATTTCACTTTGATTTATGTGGAAAATAATTTACAATAACAAAAAACCTAACTCACTTTCGTAGGAATCACGGTTGCATTTAGCTTATGCAACAAGCCCTTTTAAACCTCCCGATGGCTCGGGAGGACGAGAGGTCTCATGAGGGTTATATAGGGAACACACCCACAACGTTCATTTAACTATGAAAATAAAATAAACGAATACTAGTACAAACTCTACAACAATCATACCTGATTTACCTCTCATGGTGGTCGAAGTGCACATTTGCCTACCGAGTTTCCAACATACGCTCGGTAGTTGGCATGCCGGATCCATTCTCTTTTTATTTTACGTGGCATGCGTATTAAGCTACTTTGGGGTCGTTTCTTGACGAATTGGCCAATGTCTTGCAACGCCACCCTTCGAATCCTTATACCCGAACCCGCATCCCCAACTTTTTTGGTTGGAGTGATAAGTATGGGAGAAGGATGGATATGAACGTGGGCATCTTTCGGATCCGACTCGTCTCGCGGTGTGATGTCTTCCGCTAGGTTCAAACATTCATTTTCTTGCTCGGGTAGATCGATAACCTCTTCCACCATCTCACCATCTACTATTGTACCACTAGCCAACACCTCTCGGTCTCGTCTAAGTTGAGCCAATTCTTCGGCGAGTTGACCCACTTTCTTTGCCAAGGCTTCATGAGCTTTATCTCTCGCCTCAAATTCCATCTTAATCTCTTGATTTGAAGTGGTGATGGCATTCATGATGGCATCGAGCTTGGAACTTATTGAGTCTTGAGGTTCCTCGTATGCCGGTTGAGGGTATTCATTATAATAATCATCATACACCTCCCGGTAACTTGAGAAATGTGGCAATTCGGGTTCATAGTAGTACTCTTGATAATATGGTGGTGGTGGATTATCGTATGGATAATATGAGGATGGACCATTGAAATCTTCATAATCCGCCCTCCTATATTCAAACAATCCGCTGAGGTAGTCTTCCCGTTCCTTGTTGGCTTGAACTTTTTCGTAGAAAACAGAGCAATCCTCTAAATAGTGCTCTCCGCTTCCGCAACACTCACACGGATCATCATCTACCCAATTCATATTGAAAGATGGTACCTGCAAAACATGTACCTGCACAAACAAGCTCGACCACCCAAAGTAAAATCACAAATATACAAGAAAGAAAAACTAAACTAAAATCGAACAAGCAATGAAATACTAAGCGCACTAGCTCCCCGGCAACGGCGCCATTTTGACGTGACCGTGTCGTCCCGATCAGTCAAAAACCCAATTAAACCTAGGTAGCTAGGGTAAGTCGGGTATCGTATCCACGAAGAGCATGTGGTCAGTATCGCACGACCTGTTCGACTTGTTAGACTATTTACAAAAATGTACAAAGTAATTATGAAACTTGCTAATTTTCTTTAAAGTTGTGTTTGAAAGTGTGAACCAACAACGTGATTCCAATTGGTTTGTAGAAAATGATTTAATGATGTTTTTAGAATGACGAATATTAAAACGGTAACTAAAATGGATTTGTGAACACTATTTAGAAAATAATCACACCCGGGTTTCGGATTATTAAGTATCTAGGGCTATTTAACACGAATGGTTTGATTATGTTATGAACACCAATGACTTCTTGAGTTTGTTAATTTTGAAATCCTAATCTTAGACATCAACAATCGTCTATCATACGCAACCGGTGCAAGATAACCATCACAATATGAGACAATAGTATGCTTTATTAATCAAGAACAAAAACCAAACCCTAGCACAAATCACAACTTAATGGTAGCAATCATCTCTCAATGTCAATGTTGCAAGAAAACTTAACAATTTCGAGTTCAAAGCAATACCAACAAATGATTCATACAATTTCAATCAACGGTTAACAAATGTTTGTATCAAACCAAAACATGAAAAACAAACCCTAGAAACTCACAATCTTTCACCCGGGGATGATCTTGAAGAGATTAGCCACTCATAGTTGATGATTAATATTCCAAACTTGATGGAATATGATGATGGATCAAATGGAACCTTCAAAAATCTCCCAAAATCGCCTATGGAGGTCCAGAATCGAGTGTGTGTAACCCCCTCGTCGAAAATGGGTTCCAACTAATCAAAAGAAGAAGTTTCCCCAATTCACGCTGGGGACCAGCGTCTGGGACGCCGGTCTGGGCGTCTGGGACGCCGGTCTCAGAAGTCTTTGTCCGGTTTTCGCCGTTTAGCTCCGTTTTTCGCTCCCGTTCTTCCTAACTTTATTCCCAAGCCCCATTAAGCTTCCAAAATACACCTTAAACATGTCAAGGCCTGCAAAATACAAACTATCTCAAAGTAGTGTATTCTAAAACTCAATTTCACACAAATCGGTAAAATTAAACACGTTAAGCTTTGGAAATTTACCAACCCATCAAGCAGTTTTTGGGTGATAATCACGCATGGGAGGTGATAATCACGCATGGAGGTGATAATCACGCACGTTATAATGGTGAAAAAAATAATTACGCACGTTATAAATTCTGTCGCGTATGTTAATGTAGGTTAAGCCATTTTGTACATTATACTTTCTCTCTCTATATATATATTTCAGTCATTTTCCAATTTTTGTATGATTTCCATTACTTGGTAGTAATTATATAGATATTTGTCCAAATATACATTTATGTCCAAAGATGTCCAAATATTTGTCTATAAACCCATTCATAGGTTATCTTGTATGAATATTTTAGGTATTTCTTATGTATTTTTATGTGTATTTTGATAGTG